>JAPDVU010000003.1:210596972-211196972 GCA_026230045.1 Corynorhinus townsendii
TGAAGACGCTTGGTCTGTGGTGAGTACAAATGTCTCTTAGCAACATCTTGCAGCTCATCTCTTCTTAGAAGGTATTTCTCTAATGATCAAAGGTCTATTTTTATAGATTTCTTCTTTCTCACAATTGCAAGAATTATATTTCTGGCAATTATATTTCGGTGTTTTTGTTCAACGATCCTCACTCTACCTATATGTGGTGGGAATGAATGGACCCCGTTTCACAGATGAGGCCCTGCAGAGAGAGCCTTGGTTGGTGGCCCTGCAGTATGGCCAGCCTCAGGGGTGAATCCTGATTGGTTAATACCGAGCCCGATGATCTCATTCTCCTTTGCCAGTGATTGGTATAGGAGCAGGCATGTGACCCAGTTCTGGCCAATGAGATGTAAGGATATTTTTTTCTTTACTAAAACCCTGGGGAGCCCTAGCTGGTTTGCTCAGTGGATAGAACCTTGGCCTGGGGACTGAAGGGTCCCAGGTTCCATTCCGGTCAAGGGCACATGCTCAGGTTGCAGGCTCGATCCCCAGTGGGGGGCAGGTAGGAGGCAGCTGATCAATGATCCTCTCTCATCATTGATGTTTCTCTCTCTCTCCCTCTCCCTCTCCCTTCCTCTCTGAAATTAATAAAAATATATTAAAAACAAAAAAACTCTGGGTAGAGAGGGCTTTCCAGGGAGAAAGAACCTTTTTTTTTTTGATAGCTCCTTCTGGCTTTGGATACTATTTATAAGGCCTTGATAGCCAGAGCTGTGGCAACTGTTGTATGACATGAAGCAATCAGCTTGGGAATAAAAGGTCATAATGCTCAGAAAGGCAGAGGGGAGAGAGCCTGTTCTCGAAGTTGTCGTTGCTGAGCCAGCACCCCAACCTGGGACTCCCCACTGCAGTTTCCTTAGGTGAACACTCGCCCTCACGGTGGAGCGGGCATGGAGCTGGTGTTCTGTAACTGGAAGCTGAAAGCGTTCTTTCCTGATAGCACTGAGGATGCCCTCACTGCCCCTCGGAGAGGCCTGTGCCTCCTTAGGAAGCGCAGACACAGCTCCAGGGCGCAAAGGTCGGGCCTGGGAGCGAGCCAAACATGTGGCCCAGAGCAAAGTCACTTTCCCTGTTGCCACTCTTCTGTTTACTCCTTCGTGAAACGAGGGAGGGGTTGCGTGACATCAGGGGCATTGCCTAATGACGCTCAGAAGCCCCTAGGGCCTCCCAGGGCCGCCTGCCCGTTCACCGATGGCCGTGGTGCATGTTGGGAGGTGACTCAGTGGGAATCGGATGGCCTCAGAGTCTTTTTGTTCCGCTTCCCTGTTTGTCAGTAATCCTTCATCATGCCCCAGTTTCAGGGTGTATTTTTAGTGGAAATAAACCTCAACAGTCGGGATGACACAATTCCTTCAGGAGTTTCAGCAGCACCTGTGGCTGGGGCCAAGCCGGGGCGCGAGCGCGCGAGGTGGTGAGGCCCCCTGACCCGGCACGCAGGCAGGTGGGCTCGCCGGGGAGACCGTTGAACGTGGCCATGAAAACAAAAAAGTCTGCGGAGGTTGGGATCTAGAGCCGGTGCCTTGCAGGTAGTCACCATCCGGCCGGCCGGGGAACAGCACGGGAGAGGACGCAGCCAGCCCCGCGCTGTCTCCGACTGGGCCAGCACGGCCTGCTTTTCCTACAGCGTTGGCCTGGTACCCATCTCCTCACCTCTGGCCAGATGTTAGGGTGCAGGCGGCAGGAAACACTGGGCTCCAGCTCCAGGAATGGAGGTGCATGGAGAGAAAGGCCCGGAGGTGCACTCGCTCTGGGGCAGGGATGCTCGGCTGGCTGGCGGAGGGGCTGCGGGTGGCGGGGCGGGCCGTGCTTGGCTATGCGGGTGTTTTTCGTACAGCCGGTCCCCTCCCACTAAATGCCAGTTGCACCGCCATCATGGTGCAGCAAAACGTCCTTCACATTTCTGCGTGTGCCCTGGGGTGGGGGTGGTGCAGAGGAGAGGGACCTGAACTTGGGCTCCTGAAATGACACCGAGTAGAATTGCCATCGCGTGCGCTCGCTCTCTCTCTCCCCCTCCCCTCTCCCCCTCCCCTTCCCCCTCTCCCCTCTCCCCTCTGCCTCTCCCCTCTCCCCCTCCCCCTCTCCCCTCTCCCCTCTCCCTCTCCCTCTCCCCCCTCTCCCTCTCCCCCCCTTCCTCTCTCCCTCCTCTCCCTCTCTCCCCCTCTCCCCTCTCCCTCTCTCCCTCTCTCCCCCCTCTCCCTCTCCCTCTCCCTCTCCCCCCATCTCCCTCTCCCTCTCCCCCCCTCTCCCTCTTCCTCTCCCTCTCCCTCCCCCGCCCTCCCCCTTCCCCTCCCCCTCCCCCTCCCCTTCTCCCCTCTCCCCTCTCCCTCTCCCTCTCCCCCCGTCTCCCTCTCCCTCTCCCCCCCTCTCCCTCTCCCTCTCCCTCCCCCTCCCCCTCCCCCTCTCCCTCTCCCCCCTCCCTCTCTCCCTCTCTCCCTCTCTTCCCCTCTCCCTCTCCCCTCCTCTCCCTCTCCCTCTCCCTCTCCCTCTTCCCTCCTCTCCCTCTCCCTCTCCCTCTCCCTCTTCCCTCCTCTCCCTCTCCCTCTCCCTCTCCCTCTTCCCTCCTCTCCCTCTCTCTCTCCCTCTCCCTCTCCCCCTCCCTCTCCCTCTTCCTCTCCCTCTCCTCATAGGGTTAAGTTCCTTAACGCCATCCAACTTGGGGATGCCTGCTGTCACCCACACAAATGCTAAAAAGGAAAAAAAATTATTTCACTTTCCGAAGCGCAAATTTGTACTTATTGTTTGTACAGTTTTTATTATATTTGGATCAAAAAAAAATTCTTCTTACCTCAGAAAGACTGTCTAAAAGATGGAAGAAAATGCTAACCTCCTGTGTGTAATTCCACACACATTCCTTTGGGCCCTCGGTCCACACCGTGTTCACTAAGCGGAAAACCATTTCTCCGCTGGCCGTTGGGATGGAAGTCAGTGCCCCCGGACAGAACGAGTCAGTGAGCGAGAGCCGGGCTCTCCCGAGGGCTTGGGAAATGCAGGTGGCTGGGCCGCCTGCACGGTCCGGCCTGGTAGGTCTCAGGTGGGCCGTGAATTTGCGTCGGTAACGAACGTCCAGGTAATGCTGCTGCTGCTGCTGATCCGGGGACCTCATGGTCCTTACAGTAACTGCGCTATTCTAATGAGAGAATCTCTTTCCTGGGACTTAGTACGTGTATTCGTTTCAACACATGGCTCATTCATTTGTTGGAAAAACAATGATGGAGCGGCTACAGTTTGCCAAGGTCTAGGCACTAGGGACTCAGAGCGGGGAAAACAAAGCCCTTGGCACTAGCTAAACAGCGAGCAGCCTCGTCATGCAAGAGAGGGGCAGTGACGGGTAACCGATTAAAAGCGAAAGAAAGTGATGGGCAGGGGTAAATGTTACAAAGAGAAATAAAACAGGCCAGGGGAGCGGGGGGAGACGCCATTGTAGAGAAGATGGTCAGTGGAGGGCTTTTTGAAGAGGTGACATTTGCAAAGACTCAAATAAAAAGATGTGAGCGGTGCAAACATCCGGGGGAAGAACACTCCAGGCAGAGGAGCAGCAAGGGCGCGGGCCTGGGGGAGGGACGCGTTTGGTGTGATCAGGGACCAGCAAGGACACCTGCAGGGCTGGAAGGGAGGGAGCCAGCGGGGAGAGGAAGGGAAAGGGGTGAGAGGTAGGCGGGCAGGCCCAGCACCTGGAGGGGCTTCGGGTGCAGTGAGGACTTGGGGTCTGGTTGAAGGAGAGGGGTCCTCGTGACACGATCAGCTTTGTTTGTTTCCTTTTAGTTAACCCTCACCCGAGGATATTTTTCCATTGGTTTTTAGAGAGAGTGGAAGGGAGTGGGAGAGACAGAGAGAAACATCGATGTAAGAGAGACATATCAATTGGTTACCTTCCGCATACACCCCAACCAGGGCTGGGGACCAAACCTGCAACCGAGGTACGTGGCCCTTGACCGGAATCGAACCAGGGACCCTTCGGTCTGCAGGCTGACGTCCTAGTCACTGAACTAAACCGGTGAGGGTGCGATCTGGTTTGTTTGAACAGGAGGGCTCTGCTGCTCTGTGGACAATGGGGTGCAGAGCGCCAGGAGTGGGGGCCGGGAGACCAGCCAGGGGCTGTGACCTGAGCCCAGGCCTGGCATGATGGTGGCTGGGCTGGACCGGAGGTGGCAAGGCAGTGGAGGTGGTGACAAGTGGACAGATTTAGGTGGACCGAGCCAGTGGGCCTTGCTGACAGCCTGGATGTGTGGCGTGAGTGAGAACCAGATGGGAGTCAAGGGTCGCGCGTCGGTTTTGAGCGTGGGCAGTCGGGTGCCTGGTAGGGACTCGGCAGCTTTTAGGGTCTGGTTCTTGGAAGGGCCTCCAGGGAGAGAGGCGGCAGCCTGATGTCCACCATCAGGATCTCAGATCTAGTGAAATACTCAGGAAGCCTTCATCACGGGGCTGGTAAGGTGATTCTCCAGAGCGGGAAGTCCCAGTGGGCTGCCTTTGCCGGCTTATCTGATGAGAGCTCCCTTTCTGGGCTGCACCTGCCTAACCCACGTCGCCAAGATGCTGCCTTGGCTTCGAGGACTCAGCTGGCTAGACACCCGGAGGTTAGAGCTGTCTAGTCTAGACACTTGCTGGAATTGGGAAGGACCGAAGAAATGAGCTGAGGAGAACCACCCGTCTTGCAGATGAACTCCATCTAAAGTGACCCTGCCGCTATTGATAGCGCAAATGCACCTCCGACGTTACAGTAGGCCGTGGTCTGGCGGGTTACACGCTTCCAGCCGCCGGAAGCCGAGTGGTGCGTTAGTCTCCATTATTCCTCAGTTGCTAGCTGGCAGAGGAGAGGATGGGAATCTCAAATTTTCTTTTTTTAAAAATAATATATTTTTATTGATTTCTGAGAGGAAGGGAGAGGGAAAGAGAGATAGCAACATCAATGATGGGAGAGAGTCACTGATCGGCTGCCTCCTGCATGTCCCCCACCAGAGACTGAGTCTGCAACCCGGGATGTGCCCTGACGGAGAATTGAACCGTGACCTCCTGGTTCATAGGCTGACTGAGCCATACCGGCCGGGCTGTCTCGGACTTCCTTGTCACCTTTTTAGTCGTCAATGATTCCTATAGAATTCAGATGTCAGATGGAGCCTTCCTACCCCTGATGGCTTCAAAAATGTTAGTGTGAACTCTCCAATTCCATGCCCTGCGGAAGCCTAGATAAAAATGCGTGGGAATTTGGTGGTGGTGGTGGGGATGCGGGGATTCCTGTTACCAAGGTCACCCCTGTCTCCAGGCTATTGCATCTCTAGTATAGTCTTCATGTCATGCCATCCTGATGAGACGTGAAGCTACTGGGGACCGAGCCTGCAACCTGGGCATGTGCCCTTGGCCGGAATCGAACCTGGGACCCTTTGGTCCGCGGGCCGACGCTCTATCCATTGAGCCAAACCAGCTCATCTTTGAAATCAAACTGAAGAGGATCTCAATCCTACGGCAGTTTTCCGAGCCTCTTCTTACTCTTGCCCGTTCCCATCCCCATGCCCACGTTCTCCTTGCCTTTCACCTCCCAACCCTTTCCCTCCCTCCTCCCAAATCTTCCCCCTGCCCTTCGGCCCCTGTAGCCTCTGTTTCTTTATTTCTGACCATCCTTCAAGTTCAGTATCACAGAGGGCTGTAAAATAGAAAGCAAAAGACTGAACTGTGTTAGAGGCGTGTGGGGGGCAGTGGCACGTTTTATTAATGATTGCTATAACCACCCCTTTCTCCAGTTCACATCAGGCATCTGTGCTCTGAAAAGGCCTTTCAGCCACCTGCCCCCGAGGTGGCCCCACAGGAGTCCACCTGGAGCCGTTGTGGTGGCATCTTTATGCCACCTGTCTACACTGAACTCCAGGGTCTCCCCTCCGCTCCTCCCGGGAGCAAAACCACGTGGACAAGTTCCAGCCCACGTCTCATGCGGAACGTTTCTGCCTGTTAGCAAAGGGATCGAAAGCATGGGCACGGGAGTCGGGGTGTCTGGATTGGCATCTCGCCTCTGCTGCTTGGCTGGGTGGCCTGGGAAGAGCTTCATAGGGTCTTGCCCCTCAGCGTCTTTCATGGCAAAATGGAGCCAACACGCGTACCTTCCTCAGAGGGCTGCTGGGAAGGCTGAGTGAGTCGGGGAAGAGCCTGGTGCACAGCAGGTGCTCATGAGATGGGATTGCACTTTGGGTGCACCGGCTCCCCTCTGATTCAGTTAAACCCACAGTCAGGGCCTAGCCGGTTTGGCTCAGTGGATAGAGCATCGGCCTGCGGACTGAAGGGTCCCAGGTTCGATTCCAGTCAAGGGCACATGCCTGGGCTGCCGGCTCGATCCCCAGGCGGGGACGTGCAGGAGGCATCCAATCAATGACTCTCTCTCATCATTGATGTTTTTATCTCTTTCTACCTCTCCCTTCCTCTCTGAAATCAATAAAAATATATTTAAAAAAATAAATTCACAGTCAGGGAGCCAAGCAGCTGGCCTGGTGGGGCACGAGGATCGGCTTACGGGGCGGGTGAGTGGTTAGAACAGAGCGGAGGGCTGTGGGAGGCCCCCTGCCAGGCAGAGGGGGTTGGGTTTCAATGTTATTATTATTAATAATAACAAAGCAATAAGAACACGCATCCCGTGCATCTCGGCGCTGGATTCTCTTTTTTCTCCCATTTTACAGATGAATAAACTCCAGCTCAGAGAGCGGAGGCCACACATCAGATCAGTGGCAGGGCCTGGTGAGACTCGGGTCCCCCGACCCCAAGGCCAGGCCCTGGGCGGCAGGCAGTGAGGGCGGGCATCGTGCCTGTGTGCCCAGCAGCATCTGTGTATCGACAGGGATCGCTCGTTATGGACAGTCCCCTCCCAGGATGGGGTGTGTGTGACAGTCTTGTCCCCTCTTCCCTTCCCTCTCTCTGCCCAGGAGGTTGCAGACTAGCTGAGGACTCCCTCAGGCCACCCTCAGCCCTCGGTGGGCTGCCGCCATGGGGTTGAGGTTAATGCCATTTTGGGTCAGGAGTCCCAGGCCCCGTCCCTGCCTTCCTGGTCTGCCGGGGGTGGGAGCGGAGGAGAGGATCTTCTCCAATGAGAGAGGGGGCTGCACCCCCTCAGCCCTGGTTTGGCATTTTATGTGCTGGGAATGAGAAACCCAGCGTTGCTATGGAAACTGCCATCCCTGCTCCCTCTGTCATTCTCTGTGGGAAGCTCCTGTGTCGAGTTGGGGGTGGGTGTGGAGGGCCACTCCCCCTGTGCAGGGTGTGGGAATGCAGCAGGACCGGCTGTGGGGTGGGGTGGGGTGGGGTGCAGTAGGGGGTGCAGGGGACGGTGGGAGCTGGGAGAGGGCTCGGGCTCCGAGTGGAGGGCAGGGCGAAGGGCCACCGTGGAGCGTGGGTTGCTATCGGGACGATCCTGGCAGTGGTCACTCAGGCTTGGAAGGCAGAGAGTTTGCAGAACACAGTCAGACGGGCTGTTTGGAAAGAGCTGGGGCCCTACAGTTACCAAGACGCAGGCTTGACTACCAGCACAGCCAGCTTCCCCGAGCCTCAGTTTCTCCATGTCCAGATGTGCCGAGGGATAGCAATCTGAATGGTTACGTGGGGTTGTGACTACACTCCTGTCCCCTGCCCAGTGTCTATATGGGAGGTGGCATCCAATTAGGGAAGGTCCCTTCTCCCTCACCCACCTCGCCCGATCCCGCCCAGGTAGATGGTGTGAGCCCACTTTACAGATGAGGAGACTGAGGCCCCGCCAGGGGAAGGTAAGGGCTCTCGGTCCACTGGGAGTCAGGGCAAGGCCTGGACTGAACCAGGATCCCTGGTACCTCCCCACCTCCAGCCCCTCTTGCTCTTGGCTGCTGCCTGGAGCTGGCCGTGACTGCCAGGCTATGACGGGCAGGACCCCCTCTCCCAGCCACAGGCTAGGCCCCGATGCATCCGGCCTGCAGCAAAACCACCCTCCTTCACCTTGTCATGTTAAAATGGAAGACAGTGCCGCGCTTTCTCTGTGGGGAAGAGACGGAGGGGGTGGGAGGAACACAAGCCCCACCACTGCCACCCCCGCCCCAGCACCCCTCTCCCATCCCAGAAAGCAAAGAGTGCCTTCCAGGTGACTTGTTAGCTCTTTCTGGGGCAGAAGAAGGTGGGAAACTAATTTTAACTTCCCAGGCTTTTTTTTTTTTTTTTTTTTTTTTAGCTTTTATGTTTATCAGACTAGGGGTAGGACATCAGGTGCTCCTGAGGGGGGCGAAGAATTGAAGTAGGCGGTGATTTTTGCCTCCACCACCAGGCCCTGCAAATCCCAGCGGGGAGGGATGCCAAGAAGGCCACAGTCCTGCTGGTGCTCCCCGTCCCCCCTCCAGGGAAGTTCCTGCTCTGCCCCCCCTTCCCAGAGCCAAGGAAAGTGTTACCCCAAGAGTTAAGAGGCTGCAGCCAGCCGCAGGAATCTGTGAAACCTGAATTTGCCATGTGGCCCTGGGAAAGTCACTTCCCCTCTCTGGGCCTCAGTGGTCTCAGCTGTAACAGGAGGACAGAAGCTGCTCTCTTGCCCACTCCCCAGGGTAGCAGTGGAGGCTCAAAACATTGCTGAGCTGACTTTTTTGCGCTCAGCATTAAGAGGGACAGAGCAAAACTGGAGCGAGTCCCCCGAGGAGTGGTCAGAATGGGGCAGGGGCCCCTGGTCTGTCTGATGGAGGGGGAGGACCAAGAGATCAGGCTCCATTTTGTGCCCAGCCCAGTGCCTGGCACGTGGACTAATACACATTTGTGAATGATAAATCAATGAGCGTTCCCACTGGGAACATTGACAAAGGTTAGCCTGGAGAAGAGGTTTATGGGAAATCAGACAACTGATCCCCCGGCAACGGAATGGCTGTGACGAGACACGGGCTAGAGATGGTTAGAGACAGGTCCCGGGGACAAGGGAGCAGACGCTGGAGGAGGACCGACGTTAATGTACACAAGGCCGTGGGGGTAGGAGTCGGGGGATGAACTTGGGTTACGCACTGTGATGTGTCTGGACCTGCAGGACCCCCTGAAGACAAGCAGCTACATGTTACCACGTCCTTGCTGACAGGTTAGGGTGAGACTGGCCCAGGATATGGAGCCAATCCGCCCGGGTTCAAATCTCGGCTCTGCCCCTAACCAGCTCTTCGGCTCTGGGAGAATTACTTCCCATCCCGGAGTCTCAGTTTGCTCACCTGTAAACGGGGGGTATTGTTACCTGACTCAGGAGTAGCTATAAGGGTTACGGGTGTGCATATCTATGTATATCCATCTGTCCCAGAACAGAGCCTGGCAAGTAGTCCGTGTTTAGTTAGTGCCGTGTGAGTGTTGGCCATTACTTCCTGTAGGTCCCCATTATCCAGATGGGGAAACTGAGGCTCATGCAGATTCAGCGATATGCCCAAGGTCACCTCCCTGGAAAGTGGCAGCACCAGAACTGCCGCCCAGCTCCGCCCACCTGGAAGCCTGCACCCCTCATCACTGTGATGTTCCCATCACCCCTCTAAGAGAGACGGCGCCCCCTTCCCCAGGCCAGGAGGCAGTGCCCCAGAGAGCAAGTCCATGACTCCAAGTCACAGAGCTGTCTACAGGCAGAGCACAGGTTCTGCTCCAGAGCCCGCAGGCTTGCTTCCCACCCCACGACACCTTCAACCCCTGGGTGCCATCCGAGGCAGGAACGGGCTGCCTGGGGTGGAGCCAGGAGCTGCCTGTTGCTGGCCACGGGCCAGTCAGCACAGGTGGGACGGGCCCTTCAAGATGGCACAGGTGACCTTTCTGCTCCCTTGTAGCCTGAGGTTGGGTGATCAGATGAGATGATGAATGCAGAGGCTCTGGAGAAGGTCAAGGTGTGACGGGTAAGATAGGAGAGCAAGCCCAGATTTCTGCCTGGGGGGGAGCAGGAAGTCCCGTTCTTTGCCTGGATCATTCCTTCCCTCCCCCTCAAGCCCACCCCCTCCCCCACCTTGTCTCCTTCTCTCTTCGTCTGTGTCACTGTCCCTCTGTGTCCCTCTGTCACCCCACCCCAAGCAGCACTCAGCCAAGATGAGTAATCAATCCCCCACCTTTCTTATCGGGTCCGCTCCGATTTTGTTACTTTTGACCGAAGACTATTCAAAGACATGTGATACCCAGAGTAAGTTACAGAATCTCACTGAATTTTTCTGCCTGAAAGCACGCAGCAGCCAAAGGTCCTTTGATAAGAGCGATGGCTGGATCGATGCGACACCGCACCACGTCAGCTCCATGGCTCTGTCAACATAAGAGACCGGGGCAAAATAGATAATCTCCGAGTTATTTACACGTCTGTGTCCGGCCCAAGCTGTTTATCTTTGCCTGGAATTGAGTTAAAACTGCTTCCCAGGCATGTTAGCCAAGGATCCTGATATAAAGAAGGCATAAGAGATGATAATAATAGGAAGACGAGCTGGCTCAAGGTTTCTTGCAGAGAGTTGGTGAACTGGAGGAGTCTGAAGACATCTGGCTTTCATCCAGATGAATAACCATCTTTCCTTTTCTTTCCATTGCGTGGAGGGTTTATTCTGTTCTAGGCCGTGGGAATACAAAGCCGGTGGGGATAGACGCCGACAGGCGACAGGGACACGTTCCTGTCCTTCTGGGATTTGGGGGCTCAGGGGAGGACAAGGCCGGTAAACAGGCAATTAAGGTGGAGTGTGTGAGTGCCTTGATGGGGTGGACAGAGGCCATGGGGGCTGGCCGAGGGGCCGTGTACTGGCACCGAGCGAGGCACTGCGGACATAGGCCTAGCCTCAGACAGGCTTAGAGACAAAGCGACCCACAGCACGTGGGGTCCAGCTGACAAACCCCAGCCCTGTGGGTGCGGCCCACAGGATGGCCCGGAAGGAGGGTGGGCTTCGGAGATGGGCAGGGAGCCCACGGGGAGCGGGTGATCAGCAACGCCGCCGAGGTGGACCCGTGCAGAGCGTGTGGAGGGGCTGTGGGCTGTGAGGATGTTGGGGATGAGCAGAGGTTGGCTCAGAGGAGTTGGAAAGGGGTTGGTGAGGATGTGGGAGGCCACCCCCTGCGCGATGGGGAGCCTGGAGGTCTGAGCAGGGAGTGCTGGGCAGAGCGGCTGCTGGGCTCCCGCCGCAGCAGCTGGCTCCAGCTTGGGAAACATAAGCCTGGCCAGGTGGAAGGCTTGCCCCTGCTCGCCATCTGTTGAAGAAGGGTCACGTAAGTGCCACCTGGCTTCCTGGGGGGAGATAGCATCTGGGTGGCAGCGAGCACTCCTCCGGGGAAGATGCTGGATGGGGCCCGGTCATGATTTATTCAGTAGCAGTCAGACACCTGCGGTCTGGGGCCAGCGCTGGGCTTGGCTGTTCTCCAGGGCTTGGTCTGTCTCTCTGGGTGACCTGGGTTTGGGGGATGGGAGAGGGAGGGCAGCCCAGAGGGAGCAGCCCTTCCATCTTTAGCTGGTGGTAGTTGGGGGAAGGTATGTGTCCCGCTCCCGTGGTGGCCAGCATTGCCTGCTGCAAGGGTCCCTCCGCTCTTCCCCAGGAGCTCAGCTTCAAGGCTCACCATGGCGTGATGCTGTCACCTAGCAATCCCAGGCAAACTCACTGCCCCAACACCCTGCAGACCCTCTCACGTTCTGTGTGTATGCTCATGCCCACATACATGTGCATCCATGTTCGCGTTGTGTGCTTGCAACCTACAGGTGTGCTGCGTTTTCATAAGTCCAAACTGGCTTTGCGTTAGCATCGATGGAGTGAGAGTCATCGCTGGTGAAAAACCAGCAACATTTGCATGCCACGGGGTAATTTGCCGGGCAGAGCCTGCTCGCATCCATGTTCTCCACACTGGTCTCACCATAATTCTGAGCGGTAGGGGCAGGTAGCAGGTGGCCCAGAGGAAGGTCAGGGGAGTTAATCACTGAACAAGGAGAAGCCAAGTCTCCTTGACCCCATGCTCACAGTATTGCTTGACGAGACAAAGGTCTCATTGTTGGCCCTTAGAGCCATGGCATATACTTTTCCAGGTCATCCTGGCAGTTTTCAAAACTGCTAACTTGATAATTTTATTTTTTAAAAATGGTTTTTATTTAGCTAACTAGAGGCCTGATGCACGAAGATTCGTGCAAGAATGGGCCTTCCTTCCCCTGACTGACGGCACGGCCTTCGCTCCAGCCCAGAGCTGCCTTTCCGCCTTCCCACGCTGCCCAGAGGCCCGGAGCGGTTGGGGCAGTGTGGAACACCCCTGGCCGCTCAGCGCCTGCACATGCAAATTAACCTACCATCTTTGTTGGGTTAATTTGCATACTCACTCCTGATTGGCTGGTGGATGTCGTGAAGGTATGGTCAATTTGCATCTTACTCTTTTATTAGTGTAGATGGTTTACTAGTAACCTGGGCACAGTAGCTGGATACTGTTAAGGTTAACTACCTAATGCTGATATTAGGCAATGTTTGAATGTTCACCATGTGTAATAAGCCAACATATTATGTCCCACCCCCTTTGGACGCATAGCCATGCAGGCTGCGACTGGTCACAGCCAGGCTCCTCTCTAGCCCAGTTGGGCCACTCAATTTCCCTGAAGACAGTAACTTTTTAAAAAGTATACATTTTTATTGATTTCAGAGAGGGAGAGATTGAAACATCAGCAATGAGAATCATTGATCTGCTGCCTCCTGCACACCCCACACAGAGGCTCGAGCTTGCAACCCGAGCGTGTGCCCTGACCGGAAATTGAACTGTGACCTCCTGGTTCATGGGTCGATGCTCAACCACTGAGCCACACCGAAAAGGCTACCTTTTTTTTTTAAAAAAAAAGCAGGCCCTAAGCTAAGCATTTTGCAGGCATGATCTCAATGACTCATGACAACAGGCCTAGAAAGTGGGTATCAGTATTATTCCCATTTTTCAGATGAGGAAACTGAGGGCCAGAGAGGCTCAGGGACGTACTCACAGTCACACAGGCAGGAGGTGGTGGTGCTGAGGTCCACATCCAGGCTGTCTGTCCCCAGCGCCTGCGAGAGCCTCCCTCCGCTCCAGCTTCTCCATCACCACAGGCTGCTCCTCCACTGTCAGGAAACCACGGAGGACCGTGGACTTGGGCAGTGGAGGGGCAGGGAGGGGGACTTGCAGCAGCGACCACCCCAGGCTGGGGCAACTGGGCGGTTCCCCTGCATTAGGCTCCCCACCCCGGCTGCTCTCTGCAGCTCCTCATTGCCATCCTTCACTAAGAACTGCCAGCAGTTCCCACGTGGGGAAGAGAGGGAGCGGTGGCCAGGTGAGCGTCCAGATGGCCCTGCTGGTGAGCATGGGCTGCATCTGGTCTTTAGGTAAGAGTTACTCCGCTTCCTAGATTGCCTTTGATGCAGCCGTTTAAACACTTGTTTTGTGTTTATGATACAGAGGAAGAAATGAAAAGGCCTCCAGGGAAAAACAGGAAGGAAAGAAGTAGGAGTGATGCTAGGGGCCTGTCAGGCAAAATGGGGAGAGAAACCAGGTCTGGGACTCGTTTCAAGATTACAGTGAGCAGGTGGCTTCCCGGGCTTGGGCAGTGAGATCCAGGATTCCATGAGCTTGAGCAGGGGCGAGGGGGAGCGTCCTTCTGGTGACCAAGCAGGGCGAGCAAACCGCTGGTGATTGAGGACCTGCTGCGTGCTGAGGCTTTCTGTACTCTCTCTCATTCTCCCAACATCCCGCTTTACAGACAGGGAGACTGAGGCTTGCGAAGGCTCGGCAGCTTGGCCAAGGTCAGCTTGCTGGAAGTTTTCCCCACTAGAATCGCTAGAGCGCACACCTTCTGGTTTGCAGCCCAGAATTGCTTCGAGCATGACATACTTTATTCACTGTTCACTCACTCATTCTTTCCTTCTCCTTCAGAATGTGCTCCTTTATGTGCTCATGAGTTTTCTTGCTGTTCCTTGAACACACCAAGCACACGCCTGCCTCAGAGCACCTGCACCCGCTATTCCCTCTGCCTGGAATGCTGTTCCCACAGATGTCCCTCTAGCTCATCCCTTGCCTCATTTGTGGAAGAACAGGAGCTCTACCTGTCTACAGATGTCCCCCTAGCTCATCCCTTGCCTCATTTGTGGAAGAACAGGAGCTCTACCTGTCTACAATGCTGACCCACTGACCAGCCCCCATGGCCTCTGTCCACCCCAGCTCGCTCACTCTTTCACCTGGCCCATGCCATTTTTCTTCCTAGCACTAATCACTACTTGATCTTTCATTGTCTATCATAATAAAAGCATAATATGCTAATTAGACCGGACAGCCGTACGTCCGGGATGTCCTTCCGGATGTCCTTCAGCACAAAGCCGAGGCAGCGGCTGCAAGGGTTGAGGGCAGGCAGCCACGGTGGCCAGCAGCAGCAGCGGGGTGATGGGGGTGGCGCCTTCCCCTGAATGACCTGGTCGCCTCCCACAGAGGGAGGCTAGACTGTGGCTTAGGGCTGCTCCCAGCAGGACATCCCCTGAGGGCTCCCGGGCTGTGAGAGGGGGCAGGCCGGGCTCAGGGGACCCGCCCCAGTGCATGACTTTTTGTATTATATATAGCAAGTATTATATATTTGCTACATTACAGTTATTAGATCCAATTCAATAACTATCAGATAGCTCCCTTTCTCCTCTACAACATGGGCTTCTGGAGAGCAGGACATCTGTCTGTGTGGTTCTCCATTCTATCCCCGGCAGCTAGGTGGGTGCCACACATAAAAGGTGCTGAAACAGGTTTCTGGTTACTGAACGGATGAGCCAGACCCGACTCGGATGCTGAGGACACACCCAGGATGAAGACTGTCGCCTGCTCTTAGGGAGCTCATGATAGACAGGCAAAGTGAGTGACCACGAGGGAATGGTGGCCAAGGTGGGTTCCCCAAGGAAGATGTTTCTCGTAGCCCGTGGCAGGGCTGACTGGAGGACCCTTCCAGACCCGTTCCCCTCTTTTTCTTAATAACAGAACCCCACAGGTAGCTGGACATGAGGTCACTCATTCCGAGCAAAGGCCACTTTTCCCAACTCCCCTGGAAGCCGGTGTGGCTCTGTGATTCACTTGTGGCCAATTTCCAGCCACAGGAAGTATTCTTACAGAAAAGGGGGTGTGCCCGTCTCCCCCCTTTATCTGTGTATTAGATTGTGATGTGGCGCCATCTTGGACTGGGAGGATGAGGCCCTTCCCCAGGGATGGGGGAGCAGAAAGTTGGAAGAAGCCTAGACATCTGACCCTTAGCCCCAGAATTAATTTAGCTGAGCAAAAAATAAACTCTCTTGCTTAATCCACTTTTGTTTTGGGTTTTCCGTGGCTCACAGTTGAATAATCAATCCTAAACCTAGCAGCTACAGCCTTGCATGGAATGAGGAGGAAGTTCTAGGAGACTTACTTCTCCACACAGTGAGATGTCCTTCCCCCCCACCAACCAAAGGGGCAGACGCTGTGGCCGTAATGTGTCCTGATCTAGGCAGGGGACTGGGACACGACCTGTGAGCCTTGTGGGTAAAGTGGTTTTGGTGGCATTCATTTGATCTCCACTCATTCATTGACCTTTTCATCATTTATTCAAGCATCCCCCCCTTTGCTCGTGAAGTTCATTCACTCATCCATCCCTCCACTGAAACATTCCACGAAAGCAGGTACCCGCAGAGCTGGGGTCTGAGTTCAAGCCGGGCAGGGAAACGGCTCGCCGTGGAAGCTTCTCCCGGAGACAAGGAGCTGAGCAGGCGAGCCCGTTGCCCAGGCCTCGGCCCTGCTGGAGGCGTCTCTGATATGTGCTCACATTCCGGGCTGCAGGAGCAGGCTGTTTCTAGGGGAAGGGCACGGGGCCCTCCAGGTTCCCAGGGTCCCCTCCTCCTCCTAAGGCCCCGCAGGGGCCTTCTCCTCCCACCCCCCACGCTGGAGCAAGAAGACAGACGTTTGAAGCACACGGCACATTCACTGTGCTACGAGAGGTGGCTGGTTAGCGGGAGAATGGTTCCCGTGTCTTGCAGCCTCTGAAAAATTGGTAAGGCATAAAACCCACTGCTTAAGACACGATGCTAAGAATATTCTAGAAGTGGGTCAGAAAAGCACAGGCCTTGTACATTTGATCTACAACCGAGCCAGGATCCCAGGGAAGGTGGGTTAAAAAGCCCACAGAGGCAGAAGGGACAGCAGATGCTCTTGTGAGGCATCCTAGATAGGAAAGGAAAAGGGGTTCGGTGGGGAAAAGGAGGACGCACGGCATGTTCGCTGCTGGCTCAGAACAAGCCGGTGTTCTTTCTGGGATTGGACGGGCCTGTGCGTCCCTGCAGACACTGTGGTCAAAATTGAGGCTTACAAGACAGAAACAAAGCAAATGGATCTATTTCCGTGGTCTTTTGTTATGTAACAAACCGTCTCAAAACTCGGTGGCTTAAAATAACGGCGCTTTTACGGTTTCTTGTGCTTCCACGGCGGGTCAGGCAGGGCTCCTGCTTTACGTGGTCACGGCCGCGCACACATGAGCTCCATTCAGCAGGTGCCTGGAAGGTCCTGAAGGGCAGGTCAGCTGCCCGCCACGTGGCCTTCCTCACCACCTGGTCTCTCCTCCCACGGCCGCCTGGACCCTGAGACAGCGACAGCAGGAGCTCCCACGCCTCTCGAGGCCCAGGTTTGGGAAGGGCACAGCGTTACTGCTGCCATATTCTGTCGGTCAGAGCCAGTCACACAGTATCCCAGACTCCAGCGGGCAGCAAACAAATGCCGCCTCTTGATGGGAGGAATCGTGGGTGGCCATACTGCAGACAAACTTCCGCAGGAAGTTGCTAGGGATCACAGAACCCAGAAGGCAGAGACGATGTGACGGACTCAAATCTGACTTATGCACAACGTTATGGAAGCACGCTTGTTGTGCAAAGCGAGGCTTGCTGCTCACCAGCACAGGCTGGGGCTGGGGTTCTGCACGGCCGGCTCTGCCACCCTCCCACTACCCCGCGTTCCGCTTTCTTCAAACATCCCATCAGCGGGAGACCACTGAAAGGAAAGAGAACTCCACCAAGGCCGCAGTCATTAGCATCGGGAACATTGGACTCTATTTCTGGCAGATCCGAGGTAGTTGGCAAACCTCTACCCCCTGCTTTCCCGGCTCAGCACTTTGAGGTAATGAGCCCACTGTATTTTGAGGCATTAGCAGAAGTGCCAGGTGCTGACCAGGAGAGGAAATAGACTCCCCGTGTTCAGTGAGGATCAGCCTGCAGCTGGGGCTTGGGATTCAGCTCTGGGCAGCTCACATGTGCCTGCCGTATGTCAGGTGCTGCTAGGCATGGCTGGCCCCTGCTTTTCTCTTGAGTTGCATCTCGCACTATTCCCCCTCCCCCTGCTTTCCAGTCAATACGGGTGTATTTCCATACCGGGCCACTCTCTCTCGTCCAGGCCTTTGCATGTCCTGTTCCCTTGGCTGTTTCTCTGGTTAACGCTAATGCATTCCCCAAATCTCGAGCTCTCTGCCTTCTCTGCTAGATTGTAGGCTCCTAGCCTGGTGTTCTCTACATGTTTGTCCAACCACTGAGTGATGGAATGAATGAGTCTCCGCAGCAGCCCATTTGACAGATGAGGCAACTGAGTCTCAGAGGGAACTAGCTTGCCCAAGGCCAAGATAAGGTGAGGGGCAGAGCCAGGACTTAAATCCAAGATCATTTGGTGGTCATACTTGTGCCCTTTCTGCCACTCCTGGCTCATGAGGCTAAACAGTGGTGGACAGTGGTGGTGGGGAGTGGGGAGAGGTGCTGGTGGCCTAAGTGAGGTCAAGCGCCTCTCTGTCCATCGCTCACAGGGAGTAATGCCAGAGACGGAGGCGGAACCTGGGCCAGGCCGCCGAGTCTCAGTGTTTGGCTGAGCCTGGGAGTCTGGCCTCCCTCAGTCTCTCTTGAATTGAGGAGTCACAGGCACTTCTCTGTAAAAGGAGGTGCCAGGCCAGTGGCTCAGTTGGCTCTCAGAATCCAGAGGGCTGGGCAAAGGCCCAGGGTCTTTGGCAACCTCTGGTTAAACCAGGGCAGATACCAGGTCAGAATCAGAAGGTGTTAACCCCAGAGGGGCCGTCAGAATGCTGTTGCATCATAGCGGCATCCCTATAGCAGAGAGAGAACCGGCCTCAGAGTCCCAGCCAGACTTGTTAGGGTCCCATCTCCACCAGTTAGAGCTGTGTGGCCCAGTTACTTCACCTCCAGGAACCTCGGTCTCCTAGTCTGGAAAATGGAGATAAGAAGACACTCCTCATAGGGTTGGTGAGAAAATTAAATTTTGCAGCATGTTAGCGCGGGGCCTGCCTCCCCAGCCTGAGCCCATCACAGGGTGATAAATATTAGGCGGAAAGGCCTACTGTCCTTCCACTGCCATTGTCCTTCCACTCTGGTTGTTTCTTTTCTGGCCACACCCTCAACATGGCCCAACCTGATAGAACGATCACACCTTCCTGGTCGTCACTGCTCCTTGCCAAACTGGACTGTGGTACGTTCTTCGAGGACCAGGTGAGGCTGCAAAGGGCTGCCTGTGTGGGTGTGCAGGTTACTTACTACTCAAGGGTACGCAGCTAAGGAAAGTCAGCTTGTGCTTCTCCCGCTCCCCCAAGCTGTGAGCCTCCAAGAGGAGCTGCCTCTGCCTGGAGGAGGCACCTTTCTCATTTGCGTAAGAGCAACATACGGGCTAGAAGGCACCTGAGTCACCTGCAGTGGGATTCATCCACTTTAGAAATGTGGAATCAAGTGGGGCCTCAGAGAGGATCCCAGCCAACATTCTTGTTGCAAAGAAGAGGAAACTGACCACTATTCATTCATTGATCTTTTACTGAACATCTACTGTGTGATAAGTACCATCTCTATGCTCAGCAGAAGGCCACCGGGGTCAGATGAAGGAAGGGCACAGGCCCTGGCTGGTTCAACTGTGTTCCCGCTGACCTTTGGCCCGGGGGCACCCCTCTGTCCTTATTACTCCACCTCCAGGGATGTTGTTGTTATTACTCCGCCTCCAGGGATGTTGGCAAGGTCCTGTAGTGGAGGGCATGGTGCCCGTCTACTCCAGCTTGCTGTTCTCTGCACTGACTGGCACCGGATCCTGTACCCTTGATCCAGCTGGACTTGTGCAGCTGCTGACCCACTGACCCCCCGCCGCAGGCTCAAGGCTGATTCGTTGTGAGGAGAGGTGTGGACATTCTGCTTTGAAGCCTGGGCCTGCTGAGGCCAGAAACCCAGTGAGAGGCCGTGCAGCCCTGGACGGTGCATTCAGCGAGAAAGAACACTGTGCTGGGAGCCAGGACCTGGGCTCTGGCTCTGGCCTGCCACGGACACGTGTTGAACTTGGTCAAGCCATGGAACCATCTCTTTGTCTACAAAACGGGAAGGCTGGGCCGCACGACCTCTAAGATTTTGCCAACTCTTACCGTCTGGTCGGTGGCTCTCAAACTTTGGCATGCGTTAGAGTTGCTGGGAGGAGTGGGTAAAACCCAGGTGGCGGGCGGGGCCCCACCCCAGAGCTTCCAGTTCGGTGGGCCTGGGGTCAGATCTGGGTTTCTCCCAGGTTGCAGACGATGCGGATGCTGCTGGCTCAGGAGCCACACCTGCTGCATATTAGAAGGACTGGGGAGCTTTAAACAGTGAAAACCCATCAGATCAGGCCCTGAGCAATGAAAGCAGCATCTCAGCGCGGGAACTCGGGCTTTGTAATTAGTTAATATCTGCCCCCGGTGGTTTTTACCTTCTGCCAGGAACAGGAACCGCTGTTCTAGAAAAGTGGCTGGGGACGTGACAGGTCACTGATTGGGCAAACACCTTATGCCCCTTTGGGGAAATGTCTCTCGGATCCTCGCTCAGCCTCTCATTGGCTGCCAGGCTTGGAACGGCCTCCCCGAGTCTCAGTGTCCCCTTCTGGAAGTGAGGTTGTTTTGGATCAAATGAAATTCTGCCTCGCTGTCCTGCCCATCCCTTCCTTCCTCTCGTCTCCAAGGAGAGCTTGTGCAATTCTGCTGCTCCGAGGCTGTTCGGCTGAGCAGAATTTAAAAAGCATTTATTAAAAAAATCACAATGTGCGAGATGCTGCCCCTAGTGATGTGGGAATACAATGCTGAATCAGGCAGGTCCCCACTCCAAGGAGCTCACATGCTAACGGGGGCGACAGGCATGTGTCCCAAACATGAGGCTGGATGTAACACCGGCCACACAGGAAGTAATCGTGATGAAGGCCCCATGTGAGGTACTTTACAGTAAAGTTTAATCCTCTCAACAACCCAGGAGAGAGCTACCATTACAATACCCACTTCCAGGTGAAGAAACTGAGGCTGTACCCAGTTACCCAGGTTTGGTTGTCAAGGAGCTCAGAGGAGGATGCCATTCACAGCGCTGTGGGTAGAGGTGTGGGCATTACGCTTTGGAGCAGGGGTCCTCAAACTACGGCCCGCGGGCCACATGCTGCCTGGCCCGCTGAGGACATTTATCCGGCCCGCCGGGTGCCGCTGCCTGTCCTGCTTAGCAGCCGACTCGTCCCAGGCCCGCAGTGCGCATAGGAATTTGTTCATAGTTTTTTTTTTAAACTATAGTCCGGCCCTCCAACGGTCTGAGGGACAGTGAACTGGCCCCCTGTTTAAAAAGTTTGAGGACCGCTGCTTTGGAGGATGTGTGTAAGCTCAATGGGTAAAGAGAGAAAAGATATCCTAGACAGAGGGATCAGCATACACAGGCCTGGAGGAGGGAACCCCAGCTTCTTTAGGGACCCGGAAGGGGTTTGATCTGGCTGAAGTTCAGGCTGATGGTGGGACATGGGGAGAATCAGATCCTGGTTGGAGGCCTTCTATACTGAGCGAAGGAGTTGAGATTTTACATCTTAAGCAATGGGGAGCCATTGAAAATCCTTGAGCAGGAGGTGGCATTTTTAGAAAACGATCCAAGTGGTCGTGGGTTATGGGAAAGGGAGCCCAGTGAGGAAGGCGGTGGCTGTGACCACTGGTCCATGAGAGACGGTGAGGCAAATGGGGGAGGATAGGAAAGTGGGCACACATAGTTGCCACTGACGGTTCTTTGGGCATTGATCTCCTATGCCAGTGGTCGGCAAACTCATTAGTCAACAGAGCCAAATATCAACAGCACAACGATGGAAATTTCTTTTGAGAGCCCCATTTTTTAAACTTAAACTTCTTCTAACGCCACTGCTTCAAAATAGACTCGCCCAGGCCGTGGTATTTTGTGGAAGAGCCACACTCAAGGAGCCAAAGAGCTGCATGTGGCTCGCGAGCCGCCGTTTGCCGACCACGGTCCTATGGGCACCTGCTTATTGACTGAGCCATTCTGCGATTATGGGGAGGGGCAAAGGTAGGGATAGGGGCAGGTGGGTCTCCCAGGGCCCCACAGCTCCACACGCAACAACCCTTAACATGGGGGTATGGTCCACACGCAACAACCCTTAACATGGGGGTATGGTTAGTGGAGCGTGACGCACTCAGGGTGAAGAACCCTGCTGAAGCAGGTGACAGGCTCCTGGGTGGGCTCCGATCCAGCCACCTGCCACATTACCAGGGTGGGGGTGGGGGGACTGGCCCAGCGGCCTGAGACACGGACTCCAGCCTTCCAGGTGAAGTGTGCCACCCTGCCTGCCTCCCGCTGCCAAGTTCATGGCCAGCTCAAGGTTCGCAACCTCTTTGCGTCAAGCGGAGCACAAACCCTCCTGGGCTGGAGCCAGTTCCTAGAAGCAAACTCTGGATGTGGAAAGAGCACGGGGCTGGGATCCTGCCACTTGCTGGCTGAGTGACCTTGGGGACATCCATCCCTTAGCCCCTGAGATTTCACATCTCCAGTTAGGGGATTAAACACAAGTAGGACAAGTGCTGTGCCCTCCGACTACTCCTTCCCCCCTCCACCTGCCCCATCGTCTCCAGCTAACATCCCTGGAGAATCTCAAGACTGCACAGGGACAAGCAGAACAAGCCACTTTCTATAAGCCAAGTCCAGGACCCTGTTAGTACTTTAGCACATCGTACCCATTTTATAGATGACACAACCAAGGCCCAGAGAATTTACATGACGGGCTCAGGGCCAAATATTTGAGAGGTTACAGAGGCAGGGCTTGAATGCCAGCTCTCACATACCGGAGCTGGTCCTTCGGTTTGGTGCCCCCAGAGCCCCACCATTTATCAAGAGGCGGGAGGATATGTCTGTTGGTGGGAGGAGGACTGGCAGACACCCTCCAGTTCCAGGCCCTGGAAGTGAGGAGTAATTCCTTGGCTGATGCAAAGTAGGCTTTGAGAGGCACCGGATTATGTCCCTTCACTGCATCATAGAGAGAGCGTTCTTTTTTCAGCCTCCAGACAGCAGGATGGAGGATGTCTCCCTTGGATGCTAATGGGTCTTTAACACCTCTCCAAACCTTGCCAATCTCCCTTTTTCACAGAGGACTCATCTCGAGCTTTGGCAGACCAGTTTCCAAGTAGAATTTAATAACCTCGGTCTGTTTTCATTGTGTTTATTTTTACTCTTACCTTCTATTTATGGCAATTGATACTGGTTTCCCATGTAAGGCCGTGATATAACGATTCTCTAAAAAACGTGTTTAAGAAGACCTGGGTCTTGGATTTAAAAACAGTATTACTAATGGCGTTTAGATTTAGCACAACGAGAATGACTGACGTCTGCCCTAGTCCAAGATGGGAGACTGGAGGTGAGAGAGGCGCGGCCCAAGGGCACCCGATACTTCCCGGCAGGACTCGCTCCACAGTGCTCTCCCAGACCCGCACGCCGCGCAGACCTCCATTCAGGCGCGCTAGGCCAAGGTGAGCCCGCGGCCCCTTCCGGCGGCACGTGCGCGGACCATGTGGCATCTCATGGGGGGCCCCCAGACCTCGGGATGCGGCAGCTCAGGGCGCGTAGTTGGGCACCTGGGCATTTCCGCGATGGAGGCGGGCGAGGGAGCCCTGGCTTCGGCCCGACCCAGCGCCAGCAGCTGGGGACCTCGGCCGCCTGGCAGCGGGACCCTCGCAAGTCACCTGAGGCCGAGGCTGTGTGCGTGTGAGCGCGAGCGCAGACGTCAGCCTCCGAGGCCCGTGCTGCCTCCCGGTCACGGCGCGCGTCCCCGGCCCCCCCCCCCCAGCCCCCCCCCAGCGGCTCCGGCCCCACGCGCCCGGGCACGCGGAGCGCCAGACTGCTGCGTCCCGGCGGTCGGGGGCGGGACGGAGGGGGCGGGGCCAACCAGCGGGACCCACCGCCTATTGGTCGAGCGCAGTGCCGGGGGCGGAGCGACGGCCGAAGGCGGTGAGCCGACTCTAGGAGGCGGAGGCCGGCGCGGGCTGTGGGACCGGCAGCTCCGAGCTGCGGAGTAGGTGGGCGCCGCACGACGGGTAGGCAGACGGACTCTTCCAGGGACTGCAAAGGGCGCCCAGACTTGTGCTGGCTGCTGCCGCTGGGACCGCCGTCAAGAGCCTGGTCTCCGACTACTTTCCCGAGGCACCATTGACCTTGCTCGGTGGGGCGTTCGCCTTCGGGAGAGGGAAAGGAGGGAGGAGCCGGGGGCCCCCGCAGATAGAAAGTTCGCCTGCTCTGGGGGCCAGAGGAGGTGAAGGGGGAGGAGTCGGTTTAGGCTAACTCGGAGCTGCGAAACCTTGGGGCGGCGTTCAAGGCCCCCTCCCACACGCGCGCGGAGCTCGGCGCCTTGCTCCTCTTTCAGCCGCCGGCATCGCCTCGCAGGGTTGCAGAAAGGAGACTTGGGAAGAGCTGCCGAGCTGGGGCAGAGGAGGAGCCCCCGGCCGAGCTGAGCAGCAACCCAACCCGAGCGACGCCCTTCGGAGTGGGCGGAGAAGGTAGCATAGGCGACTAGGACGAGTGCGCCCATCCACGCACGCACTCCCGGCCACCTCCAAAGGACCCTCTGGGAGTCCCTAAGGGTTCTCTCTAAGACCAGAGTCGCCCCTACCGCTCTCCTCTCAGCCCGGAGCCCCAGGCGGGGACCCCGGGATCCGACGTCTCCGCGCCTCCGGGCACCTGGCTCAGCAGGAGTCCCCCGGGTCGGGGCAGGGCAGGGCCGGCGGCAGCGAGCCGGAGCCCGCCCAGCGCCCGGGCCCCGCTGAGCCTTCGGAACCCATCCATGGGGCACCGGCTCCCCGTGCCCCCTCGCCCGGCTGCGCCCAGCCCGGCGCCCCAAGCGGCGCAGAGGAGGAGCCGGACGCAGTGACCCAGGAGCCGCAGACCCTGGAAGACTCGGCAGCCGGAGAGGCAGGCTGTTCCCCGCAGCTCCAGGCGCTTCCAGGCAGCCCTCCGAGCGGAACCAGAGGCCCGAACCGCCCTCCCCAGGTAGGAGAGAGACACCGACGGAAGTGGGGAGCTGGGTGAAGGGGGGAAGCCAGGCAAAAAGGTTTGAGGATTGTCGGAGTGAGGTAGCCTGACATGATTAGCACAATAAAACGGATTGTGTCCGGTCCATAGGGCAACTTTGCATATCTAGAGAAAATTAAGTTAGCTGAGCACCTACTACGCGTCAGGCTGGGTGCGAGGCCCGCCTGGTAAGAAAAACTTATTGAACTTCTACTCTTATTGATTGGTGCTAGAAGCTTCCATTTAAGAGCCCATTTAAATATGAGGAAACTGGTTCTCAGGGAGGAAGAGGTACTTACTTTCCCCACTCTCCCCCTTTCCTGAGCCAGCTGTTGCCTGCACACCTGGAAGGAGGGTGGGGCTGGGATGTGGTCAGTTTGATTCCCCCCTCCGCCCCCAGCCCTGAGGAGGACCTCTGAGGAGGGAGGATGAGGAGCACCTTTCTTGCCCAGAGCTCCTTAGCTTTCTCTGGGTTGGTGCAAGGAGTGCGTTTCCTGAGTGACTCCCTTCCCAGGATGGGTGTCCTGTACACAGCTGGCCAGGGGGACCCCAAGCACCTCTGAGGGGCTCCCTCTGACCTCTCCTCTTTGCCCCCAGCCCTGGGAAGAGGATGAAGGATATTGTCCAGGACTTCCTGGGAGGTAGGAGGCCAGGCTGGGGAGGGCAGCCAGCTCAGGAGCCCATGATTCAGGCTTCCCCTGGCATCAGGCAGACAAGACGGGGCCCCCCAAAACCTCTGCCTGCTCTCCAGTCCCACCCCAGTGGCTGCTCCAAAAAAGCCCTTTGACTACGCAGAAGCACCACAAAGCAAGGAACCCGTTTGCCGTGTGCCAGGAGCTTGGGCCAGGCCATTTGCCCAAGGTCGCTGAGCTGGTGAAAGGCAGAGCTGGTTTGCTGACCGGTGATGCCTGTCTGCTTTCCTCCATCCTGAGCCACCAAGGGTGGTGAGGTTGGCTTTGCAAATCCCCCCTGTGGGCACAGAGGCTGGTGAATCTGTGTGTCCAGAGAGGCTGAGATGTGTCCTAGTGGAGGAGGCTCGAGGTGTGTGGGAGGGAGGGGGGCAGGGCAGTGACGGTGCTCACAGGGAGGAGGATGTGGCCACACTCCCGTCCTGCGGTCCTTGCTCACCTGACCTCCATCTTCCAGGCAGGCCCTGGGGGAGGGGCTCAAGGAAGAAGGGGCGAGCCCACAGATGCATGTGCTGGGAGCTGGAGCAGGGTTTGCTGGAGAGTCCTGGGCAGGGTGCCCGCACCCAGCTGCCTGGAGGGAGAGGGAACGAGACTGTAATCAGCCTTGGGGGTCATTTCCCCTGCCAGACTCCAGCGAGGCTTCCCCAAGTCACTAACTATTGTGAAAGGCTCCGGTCTGGCCTGGGGGTGGGTCTTCACAGAGGCCAGAGCCCAGGCTTTGGAGCCAACTGCCTGACTTTCATCCTGGCCCCGCCAGTCTCTGTGAACCGGGGCCAGCGACTCCAGTCGATGGTGGTCCCCTCTTCGTGGGGCTGTTGGGAAGTCATTGGAATAAGGTACACCAAGTACCCAGTGGCGGGGGTGACTCTTGCCCCAGGGTGGCCCCACCCCACCTCTGCTTCGGCCTTTCTGCCTCCCAGGTGCCCTTAGAATGGTCCTGGAGTGGGGGCCTGCCAAGCCACGGAACTGCATTCAGGGACTCACGCTGCTATCTGTCCCCTTGAACCACCAGGTGGACTGTCATTTCTAAAAGCTTTGAACTCTGACCCCTGTCTCCTCCTCACGGTGTAGGTGTCAGCCTGGCTGAGGGTAGAGGGGAGCCGGCAGCGCAGCAGAGAAGTTGAGCCCACAGCATTGCCCACAGCTCCTCCTCTGGGGGAGAAGGGAGGGGTGGAGGGCGGGAGGTGGAGCCCACAGAGGTGCCGTCACCTGGCATCCAGGTGTCTGTGAGCCTCATGTAGCCCCACGTGGTTGAGGCCACGTGAAGGCCCACAATCTTCTCTCAAAGAAGAAAGCCCCAGATTTCCCCTCTCCTTGTTTGCCTCTCCCTGCCTCCCTGCCTCCTCTCTCTGACTCCCTCTTCTTCTCTCTGATTCCCTGCCTCCTCTTTCTCCTCTCTCTGAGCCCCTGTCTCCTCTCCCTGCCTCCTCTCTCTGACTCCCTCTTCTTCTCTCTGATTCCTGCCGCCTCTTTCTCTCTCCTCTCTCTGAGCCCCTGTCTCCTCTCCCTGCCTCCTCTCTCTCCTGCCTCCTCTCTCTGGGCCTTAGCCCATTCAGTCACTGCCATTAGCATGTCAGTAAGAGGAGCCCTACGGGTAGAGGCTGGGTAGGTGGTGATGGAGACAAACACTGTTCCTGGGGGCTGCTGGCCGCCTTCCCTCTCGGTCTAGACAGAGGTGACCACCAGCAGCCAAGCTCCCTGCAGAGGGACTTGGGGAGCGGGATGTCCTGGTGTGGGACCTCTATCCGCCATCTCTGCTGAAGGCCCAGGCTGGCTCACAGCCCCGAAGGAGACTGAGAAGGGTTCACAGTTGTGGATCTTGTATCCCCGGCTCCGCCACTGCTCACCTGTGTGTGTGCCCAAGGCACAGAGACCCTCCTTGTCACGGCCCTCTGGCCAGCCAGGCAGGATGGGGGCGGAGGGAGAAGGCCCAGAGGCAGAGCCATTTGCTTCATTCATTCATGGATCACTGATTGAGCGCCAGCTGTGTACACGGCACTGGAATCCTGCGGGATAAATTGAAAGATGGCTTCAGACATGAGTAGGGTGGGGGACGTGGGGGTCTTAGCTTGGAGTCAGTGTCCTGGCTCCCTTATTAATTCGGGGGCCAGTCACGTAGCTTTTAAGCACCAGGGTCCTTATTTGTGCAATGAGGACGATAACAGGTACTTCCGAGGGAGGTGGTGAGGACACTCCATAGCACTGAGCAGACCGCCTGCGATCCGTCCCTTCTTTGCTGCTGGCAGGCAGGCTGTGTAACCAGGAGCGAGTTACTAAACTCCTCTGTGTTTCAATGCCGTCCTCCGTACGTTGGGATACCTCCACCTGCCTTCTGGGATTACTGAGGGGTGGAGGGGGTTAGGACGTGTTCTCATTACTTGGAACATTCTGGAATTTATTAACTGCAAAATAAATGCCAGCTATTATTAGTCTACGCTTAGCACAGTGCTTGGCACGCGGCAGGGGCTTGGTTAATGGTGATCGTTATCCTGGCTCCAGGCCTGGGGTCGGCGGTGTGCTGAGCAGCCTCACTGTGCGCGTCTCTTTGCAAGCCATTCATTGACATCATCGTGGTCGCTTGGAATCAGCCACGGTGGCAGCATGTGCGCCATGGAAATGGACAAACGCTAGCAATCAGAGCTTTTTAAAACGGTATTTTTTTGAGAGCCAGTTTACTGCACAGTGGCTGCCGGTTGACTGGGTGGGCAGGATGGATGCCTGGATACCCTGAACAGGACGTGTGCCAGGAGACTTGCACACGGGATCTGTCTTCACCTCAGGTCTCGGCATCATGGCAGACAGAGCAGTAAGATGCTGGGGAGAGCCTTCGTACATGAGCGAGGCACTCCAGGCCACTGACCTGGGACATCCCGGGGGGGAGGGCAGCTGGAGCCAGCACGTACACCCCTTTCTGACTCCTCTGAGCCCCTGTTTTGCCTGCCTGCACCTCCCTTTGTGGTGGCCTGGGGGGGTCAATATTTCAGGGGCCTGTATCCATTTCTCGTTCCTCTTCTCTAGAGAGGAAGGGATTCCTGCTGGGGTGGGTAGGGGTCTGAGCAGCCTTCAGACAGGAGTAGCATTTGAGCCAGACCCTGAAACAAGGAAGGGGGTGTTCCGGAGGAGGGACTAGTCTGAGCTGGGGAGCCCGGGCCGATCTCAGCAGAGCTCAAACCAGCTAGAGTGACGGGGGCTCAGGGACCCTGGGGGGATTCTCATGGGTGTTGAGATAGGAAAGGAGGGTGTCTGGGCGGTGACTGGCCTTTGAGGGGGTTGAAGCTCCTGGAGGTTTGGAGCTCGGATTCATTTCAGCCTCGTCCACAAGGCGGGAGGCTCCGATAGAAAGTTCTGGGTATACCAGAACCATGAACCCTCGGAGTTAGGAGGACTTGAGTTGTTCTTGGGTCATTTCTCCGACCCATATCGCCTCGTCCAGGTCTCTGGGTCTCCTGAGGTGGGCAAACTCCCGGGGCCCGGGGAGAAAATTGCCGGGCAGCCCCACGCTCTGGCATCAAGGATGTGGTCTGGACACGGCCTTTCCCATGCCGTGTCCTGGACCACAGGCTTCTGGGAGGCCCGAGACGGAAGGGACAGATGGTGGCTCAGGGAGAGAACGGAATCGCACAAGAGTTCACGTCTCACATCTCGCCATGTGCCGAGCCCCTGACAATAGCTGTGTGAGTTGAGTCCATTTTATAGATGAAAAAAGTGACTCCCAGGAAAGCTAGGCAACTCGCCCTGGAGCAGTCGTGCGTGATGATACAATGAGGATTCGAGCCCTCGCAGTCGGTGCGGGAATGAATAAGGGGCGAGTGAGTGAGTGGGTGAGTGGGTGGGTGGGTGGGTGAGTGAAGGAGGAAAGAAACGAGGGCATGGAGGAATGAACGCGCAGAACTCCAGAGCCGCTTAGAGAGACCCTCGTTCACCATTCCCGTTTTACAGACGGAAAACCGAGACCTAGTCGGGAGCCAGGCAGAGGAGGCCAAGGCCTCCCGCAAGGGGCAGCAGGGCTGCATCCAGGGCCCCCTGACGTCCGCTCCCCGCTCTCTGTCACAGCCCCGAGCCATGATGAAGACCTTGTCCAGCGGGAACTGCACGTTCAGCGTGCCCGCCAAGAACTCGTACCGCATGGTGGTGCTGGGCGCCTCCCGGGTGGGCAAGAGCTCCATCGTCTCTCGCTTCCTCAACGGCCGCTTCGAGGACCAGTACACGCCCACCATCGAGGACTTCCACCGGAAGGTCTACAACATCCGCGGGGACATGTACCAGCTGGACATCCTGGACACGTCCGGCAACCACCCCTTCCCCGCCATGCGCCGGCTCTCCATCCTCACAGGTGCGTGCCCGGGGTGGGCATGGGTGCACGCACGTGGGCGTCCGTGCTCAGCGCTTTACAGCGTGCAGAGCGCTTGCCCACCCATCGTGTGAGATGAAGGTCACAGCAGGCCCCGTGTGCTGTGCAGGTCACATGGGTGTTACTGCTTGTCCGAGCAGACATTGGTGCCAAGGCCAAATTCCATTCTGTCCGACTCTGGATCCATTACTTATGACCCCCGGAGCTGCCTTCCTGACTGGGAACTGACACATGGGCGGGGGGTGTCCCTCTCCCGGGAACAGAGGGGCTGCTGCTTTCCTCCCGTGGGAGGTGACTCAGCAGAGCTCCGGGGCCCACAGCCAGTCTGCTGGGCTCAGGTCTCTTGACATCCCATGCCCTTTGCCACCTCTCAGAGCGGTCAGAACAGGAGCCGGTGAGGGTCAGCCAGAGGGCAGGCGGGGACCCTACCCATGCTAGGGGCTCAGTAGTAATTATAGTAATGGTGGTGGTGATCGCTAACACTTACTAAGAGCTTTGTGTCTGGGCCCAGTCTTAGAGTTTGGCATTTATTTATTTAATCCTCACAACTAACCTAGGAGATGGGTATTCACCTCTATGTTACAGGTGGGGAAACGGAGGCCCAGCGAGGTTAAGTTACTCCAGGTGGTAACACAGCTGATAACTGGAAGTCTGTCTCATGCTTGACCACTAAGCTATCCTGAAGCCACTCAGCCCTGCGAGCGTGGTGGGAGGGAGAAGGAGGTTGTTGGGGATTAAAGGGCAGGTGGAGATGGGGGCTGGGCCATCACTGACATGATGCCAGCAATTTCGTGTGGTAACGAAGGGGGCAGGCCTTAGAGACCAGGCTGCCTGGGTCCAAATCCTGGTTCCCCCGCTTCCTGGATTGGTGCTGGGCATAGACTTTATCTCTTTGTGCCTCGCTTTCCTATCTGTTGTTGTCATCACGTTAGCACCCATCCCCAAGGCCATGGTGAGAACGAAATGAGTTAACACACGAAGAGTGCTGGGTGAGCAGATAGGAAGTGCTCAGTGAATGTTGGTGGGAAGGAAAGCAGCGTGTATAGTGTGCCTGCTGCGGGCTCTGCGGAGGCATGTCCCAAGCCATGCCCGCCCCTTGCTGGGCGGTGAGGAAGGGAAGGAATGAGCAAGTAACCCCCTCTCCAGTCACTGCCAAAGTAACCCTCAAATCAGATACTTCTGCACCAAGAAGCCCAAGCCATGTCATGCCCACCCCACCACCCCCCGCTCATGCCCCCTCTTGGGGTGCCAGACTTGGGGTGAAATAGTCCATATTTCGGGGAGGCAGTGTGTGCATAGAAAGAACCCTGGATTGACCTGGATTCGAGTCCTGGCTCCACCGTTGGGGTGGCATGGGCATGTGACCAGAGGTCTGAATCGCAGTCTTGACAGCTGCTCAGGCATAGCCTTGCCGCCTCCAGGTGAGGCTGAGGGGAATGGAGGAAAGTGCGTGGGGGCACTTCCGGCACAGGGTGGATATTGCTGGACTGTCAGGCCTTGGGGAGGGGCTGGGGCGCCCACACATGTAACCAGGCTGACATCTGAGGCAGGGAGAGGGGGAGGTGCAGAGAGCGACCACAGGCATGTTTTCAGAATTAATCTTTAATGACACAAACAGTGTATGCAAACACACCCTCCTTTAAACATACAGACCAGGCTAAAAAGCCCCCCTGACTCATGTTCCCTCCCCCAGGCCTTGCCCCCTCCCGGAGGTGGCCACCCCTCAAAGTGGCGTGGACTCTTCCGGCCCTCTCCCACGAACCCATTAACATTCCTGTTTGAATCCCCGTAACAGAGAGCATTTTCGTCTGTGGCTCTTTTAAGTGCATATACCATTCCGAGCACATCTGTGTGCCGCTTGCTGTTCCACTCACCCACCCGTGCCTCCTTTTCCAACCTGGTGCTGATGCGCAGGACACTGAAAACCATCAATTCCGCCGCCACCTCTCCCAGCTGCCACCCCCCGGCCCGCTGACTCTGCAGCTTGGCGCAGCCTTGCATTTGAATATGTCGAGGCTGCCGAATCCTCAGGGGCCCCGGATTAGCCCAATGGGACGGGGTTGGCAGCCCAAGTGGAATTGGTTGCCAGGCTGGTACTGCCTGGCAAGCGCTTTTCTAAACAGCCCACACCGTCATTCATTCCATCCCACCCCATCCATTCAGCCGGCTTCCTGAGCACCCACTGTGTGCCGGGCCCTGGGAGGCGAGGAGAGGGTGATGAGGCCCCTCTGCTCCAGAGCTCACTCTTTAGAGCACGCCGTTGCTGGTGCACAGTTCTGAGCATGGCGAGTGCTACCATGGGGGGACGGACGTGTGCTCTGGGGTCCAGAGGCATGGGCGGCCGCCACCAGGCCCGGAACCGCTTCATTCTCCTTCCTCTCAAGAATGCCGCCCCTGAGCCGAAGTTCCCGCATCGGTGAAGCAGGGATCTTGATCTCTCACCAAAGTGAGGAAGGGTCTGTGAGCGTGAGGTTGTGATCACTGTAGTAAGATCTGGAAATTGGGATGAAGGCGGCAGCCCTCTCTGCCACCCCTGCCACCTCCACATCGTCCGTGTTTCAGATTCAAAGGTCTCCAGCGATGCCGTGAGCCAAACTAGGGATAGTGTGGCCCTTGGTGGCCAGCACTCACTTGTTCTTTTTATTTTATTTTTTAAATAATTTTTATTGACTTTTTACAGAGAGGAAGGGAGAGGGATAGAGAGTTAGAATCCTCAATGAGAGAGAAACATCCATCAGCTGCCCCCTGCACACCCCCCTACTGGGGATGTGCCCACAACCAAGGTACATGCCCTTGACTGGAATCGAACCTGGGACCTTTTAGTCTGCAGGCCGACGCTCTATCCACTGAGCCAAACCGGTTAGGGCATTGTTTATTCTTTTCAAGATTTACTCAAGAAGCAGAGAGCACCTACTGTGTGTTGGGCACTGGCTAGGTGAGGACAGACTTGGGCCCCAATCTCGGCCTGGCCACATGGAGCTGTGGGATCTGGGGCAGGCTGCTCGCCCTTTCTGAGCCGCAGTTTGCTCACCTGGACCACGAAGGTAACATTCCTCACAGAGGTCTTGTAAGGACTCAGGGAAATGGTGGGCATGCAGTGTGTGGCCTGTGCCCGCTCCTGAAGGTGTGTGTTCTCATTATCATTGTTGACACCCAAGACCGCTGGCCAGCGTCACTGCAGTCATCTCCTGTGACCCTCAAGGTCATCCCACAGAACAGTGCTTCATGCACATGGGACAGATGGGGAAACGAGATTTGGAGAGGTCACGTGGCCCGCTGAAGGTCACGTGGCCAGTGAGTGGAGGAGGCAGGATGCACACCCAGGCCACCCGAGGCCGCACTGAGTGCCTGCTGTGCTTTGCCCGGTCTGGGTGTCCACTGAACAAGACAGGCAGGACCCCTCCTCTCATTGTGGATATTGTATTTATTGTTATTCTACCACCGTCCCCACGAGCGCATAAGTCACTCAGGCCTGCAGGGAAACGGGGGTGAATGAACCGTGTCCGAGCCGGGCTGTGCCACAGATGAGCTGCGTGGCCTCGTGGGGGAGGGGGCTGTCGGGAGCCGCCTGCAAACTCACCACCTGGGCTTTCTCTCCCCACAGGGGACGTTTTCATCCTGGTGTTCAGCCTGGACAGCCGGGAGTCCTTTGACGAGGTCAAGCGCCTGCAGAAGCAGATCCTGGAGGTCAAGTCCTGCCTGAAGAACAAGACCAAGGAGGCGGCGGAGCTGCCCATGGTCATCTGCGGCAACAAGAATGACCACGGCGAGCTGTGCCGCCAGGTGCCCGCCACCGAGGCCGAGCTGCTGGTGTCGGGCGACGAGAACTGCGCTTACTTCGAGGTGTCGGCCAAGAAGAACACCAACGTGGACGAGATGTTCTATGTGCTCTTCAGCATGGCCAAGCTGCCCCACGAGATGAGCCCCGCCCTGCACCGGAAGATCTCCGTGCAGTACGGCGACACCTTCCACCCCAGGCCCTTCTGCATGCGCCGGGTCAAGGAGACGGACGCCTACGGCATGGTGTCGCCCTTCGCCCGCCGCCCCAGCGTCAACAGTGACCTCAAGTACATCAAGGCCAAGGTCCTCCGGGAGGGCCAGGCCCGGGAGCGGGACAAATGCACCATCCAGTGAGCGGGAGGGACGCTGGGGTGGGGCTCGGGCAGTGCCTTATGGGAGGCGGCCCCGATGCCCGCACCCGCCAAGAGACCCCCTGATGGCAGTCGTTGGCACCAGACTGGAGGACCCCAGCCTTGAACCTCTGAACCTTCTCTTGCCTTCCTGCCTCTTCCCTCTGATTCCACAGATCCCCCTGGTCCCGGCTCCGCCGGGCGGGGACGGATCTCCGCAGAGCAGGAGATGAGGCTGGAGACAGCTGGACTTCATGCAGGACCCAAGTCGAGTCTTCCTGCCCTTGGGTCATAAGAAAACTGATGCCAGAGGGGCCAGGACCCCTGCCTCCCACAGGGCCTCCTGGGACTGCGACAGGATGAAAACAGCACCCAGAGCATCTGGGAGAGCTCGCCTGTCCTGGCGTGAGACCCAGCCTGGCTCCGCTGGCAGCCGGGAGAGCCCCTGCACTCCCAATCCTGACACTCCTGCCCTCTGGCTCAGCTGTTTCTGCCCCCGTCCCCCACGTGGGCCCCAGCTGTCCGGGACCTCCAGCCAGGGGCATCTGTGTGTGTGAAGGCGGTGCAGCCACGTCTCCGGGACCGCGTCCGCCCCCGGGACCACCTGCTTCCCTCCGCCTCCTCTCCCAGGTCCCCCGTCTGCTGGTTTACTTTGTTGTCACAGCTGTTCTCACGTCGTGTGTAGCATAGGAATGAAATCCTTGTACTGTAAAAGCCTAGTGACCCCTTGGCCAGGCCCCCACCCAATTCACGTCCACTGCCTCCCCCGCTCCCCGACGGGGTTCCGTGGCCTGTGCAGCTGGACACTGCCCTCCATCTGAGCTTTACAGTTCACACTCGCACAAGCCGGGCCGGGCGCCGGGCCGCTTCTGCCCCAGCACCCCTAAACGCGCGCCCCCCCCCCCCCCCCAGCTAGTTCAGGACAGAGTTCCATCTAGAACCAGGCTCTCCTTGGTGCTGGGTCCACTGTGTGCTGGAAACAGAGGGTGAGTGATGCACTTTATGACCCCAAGGCCAGGGCCTTCCCCAGTCCTGGCCTCTTTTCCCTCACCCGCCCCGCCTCTGCCCACCCCTGCTGTCCCACTGCCTTCCGCGCACACAGCTGGTGGGAGGCTTGGCGGAGCAGCCTGGAGCCAGAGCGGAGCCTGGAAGAAGCAGGTGGAAAGGCTCCGTGTGGGTCTTTTTCTCATGCCTGGGATGGGGCAGTACTGGGTACCAGGCCTGCTGGGATTTGAACCTCTAGACCAAACGCTCTTGTCATCAGCTCTTAAGTACACTTCGTATTTTAACCTCCTGAAAACATTGATGTTTAGGGCCACAAAGAACCTTAATAATCATCTAGTGACTCTTTCCAAGGCCCAGAGAGGGTATGCAACTTGCCCGAGGTCACACAGCAAGTCTATGAGCGGCAGACACAGGGCTAGGTCTGGGCATTCAGCACACACCATGATGTGTGTCCTCTCCTCATGCTGCCTCTGAGATTTCCTGTAGATTCGGTGTACATTGTGCCCACATATGCAGTGTACACACATGTGAACACACATACACACAAGCCCTATCCTCGGCTCTGCACACCCTCCACCCCCCACCCTGGCCCCTGCTGCTCACTGCAGCGGCCCTGACCTGCATCTGTGCCCCTGCCCATCCCCGCCCTGAACCTTCCGATACCTTGACCAGGGCAGGTGTGTGGCCTGGTCTTACCCAGATCTCTGTGCGTACTCTATTAAAGTGGGTTTGTTTCTAAGCTGTGTCCTTGACCATGTGCATTTCCCAGAGGAGGTGGCCTCTTCCCACCACAGCTGGTCTTTCCCTCCCCGAGTGGAACCTGCAGGGGTCCTCCCTCTGCGTGTCCGTGTTGGTCTTCAAGGTTAAGGATGTGGGGGGAGGGGAGGAATAAACTCCAAGCCCAGGCCCTCTTGCGGGGGTGGGTGCTGAGCGTCTGTCCATCTAGAGGGGTGGCCAGGTGAGAGGAGAGGACCCTGTGGACTGTCAGCCCATTGGAATCACCATGTTTGAGTTCCATGTGGCTCCTGTAGAGCATCGATTTTGCCCCCCGGGGACATTGGGCAATGTCTAGGAACTGGGTGGGGGAGGGGTGTCGTGCTCCTGGCGTCTGGTGGGAGGAGGTCAGGGATGCTGCTGAATCCCTCCTGTGGCCGGGACAGCCCCGCGAGAAACAGTCACCACTTGGACGGTCAGCCCTTGAGGGCAGGACACTGCACAGGTCTGTGCATGGTTGATATGACGTACGACCTTCTGGATGAGCAGAGTGTGCCCTCCTGGGCAATGAGACGGGGCAGGGGTGGGGTGGCAGGGGGAAGGTCTTGTCCTGGTACAACCCTGAGCGTTTCACCTTGGACCTGGTCCTGCCTGCGCGGGGGAAGGGAAGGGAACGGGCCGGGCCCCGCTGCGTGCCTTCCACCCGCATCCCCTGCCGCCTCAGGTCTTCAGCTCCAGGAGAAACATGTGCTTCGCCGTTTATCCATTTTTGTCGTCATGTCCAAGATGGCAGAGCTGGTGAGGTGGCAGGTTGGGGTGTCCACACCAGAGGCCATCGAGCTCCCTGTGGGCGAGGAAAGGATTTACATCTGGGAGTTGCAGACGGGTCTTTGCTGCTGACCAGTCAGCAAAGGGCCCCGCATGTAGGTGCAAGGCCTGGAGATGGAGGGCAGGTCGGGCCTAGCACCTACCTGCTCAGAGAGAAGCAGGGCAGGCCCCTGGGTGCAGGGAGCTCAGGAGCCAGAGCGAGAACCCCTGTCTGCCCACTCACAAAGCTAGCTGCACTCCCTGGCTGTGGTGGAGGCAAAACCAGGTGACCCTGGGAGGCAGGGAACAGGGGAGAACTCCCTACCTCTGCCCACTCAGGAGACCAGCCCCTCCCATCCTTTGCCCACACCAGCCCGAGAAGATCGGTGTGGGAGGCAAGTCGCTCCGATGTGTCCCCACACCTGGTCACTCCTGCACCGCAGATCAGCCCTGCACCTCTAGATGCCCTGAACAGGGAAGCCGCGGGGCGCACCACAGCGAGCCTCCCACGGCGTGGCATCCGCCCCTGCCCAGCCAGCCCACCTCCTCCACGGGTGACCCCGAGGGCCTCAGGTTCTCGCCCAGGTGTCAGCTGGTTCGGCTCTAAATGAGAGGTGGGGAGGAGGGCAGCCAGACCAGACAGCACACCCACAGCCCCTCGCAGCCCTGTGCTGTCTTCCAGAGAATTAATATTCCTGTTACATAACCCGCAACATTCCGATCGTTGCTAAACAGAACACGCTTGCTCGGGCCCAGTCCCTGCATCCCACACTCTCGCCCTGGAGTGGGGTGAGCCAGCAAAGGGCTTTGGCAGAGAAAGATTTCCCCGGCAAATCTCTTCTTAGCCCTGGGATAGAGGGTGGAATAAGACTGTAGGAAAATTCTTCTCAGGGGAGACCCTTCAGAGACAAGCCGAGGGCAGCCTGTTTAATTCCCAGCCCGAGGAAGGGAACGTTGGGAGTCTGATTTCAGAGAATTCTGCACTGCGAATTCTAAGTACTTGTTCTGTTCCACCTCCCTGAACCTGTCACTTAAAAGAAAAAAACTTCAGTCTGCGTCACAGCTTGGCTGGGTGGGGGTGGGGGTGTGTGTGTGTGTGCTGACGGGAGGCCAGCCAGGACTCAGAGGCAAAAGCTGCTGGGAACAGGAGAAGGGAAAGGGGGAAGGAAACGGGAACGGACCTGTGTTGAAGACCTACTGTGCACCAAGCACTATGCTGGGTCTGTTACCTGTACCCTGGCATTAGATCTTTATGGCAAAGCTATGTAGAAGGATGATGAATCCCTTTTTGCATATGAGGGAAGCGGAGGCTCAGAGAGGTAAAGCCACTTGCCCAGGGTGGCACAGCCGAGTGGCAAATCTGGGCTTGAATCCACATCTGATTGCAAAGCACGTTTCCTCCCCAGAGCTTTGGTAACGGGGCCAGCTGGGGGCTGCTCTGGCGGGAGAGGCCAGCAGGTTGGGTGTGGGTCAGGAACAGGCGGGTGTAATTCACAGGGCGGGAGGCGCCCTACAACTCATAGCAAAAGGAGCGCTTGACTCTTTTTTCGTGGAGAGTCCGAGGAAAGCGTGCAAGGCCAGAGGGTGGCTCTGCTCCACCCGGTCGCTCAGGCTCCATCTCCACAGTCTTGTCACCATCGGCGAGGTCGGAGCCACAGCCACGTTCAGGTTCCATGAGGGATCAGGGAAACGCGTGCAGAGGACGCATCGTGCTGCTTTCGGCGCCCTGGACACATCCCTTCCACTCACTTGCTCCTGACAAGGCTCAGTCACGTGACCTCCCCACCCGTGAGAAGGGCTGGGAAAGTCAGCTCCCTGCTAGGTGGCCGGGGGCCCTATGGGGACTCATTACTGTAGAGAAAGCGGGGAGCCACCCGGAGGGCCAGCTGACAGTCTCTGTCCAGTCGCCTCCTGCCGTGGGTCCGGGACCTCACCTGCAACCTGACTTAAGCTCCGCTCAGTCGCCCCATCAGAGGGCCACCCTGCCCTCCCGCTGCTTCTTTAAACTGCCTCTGGCTCTGTTTCCCCCTGTCCCTCGATGAAAGCGGACTGTCCCACGATTTTTCTCATCTATACTCCAGGCACTTCAGGTGGCAGACAGCCTCAGTGAAAAATCCTCCAGCCCTGGCCGGCGGCTCAGTGGTTGGAGCATCCACCGGCGCACTGAAGGGTCTGGGGTTTGATTCCCGGTCAAGAGCACATACCTGGGTTGCAGGTTCGATGCCTGGCCCAGGTTGGGGTGTGTGCAGGAAGCAACCAATCCATGTGTCTTTCTCACATCAATGTTTCTCTCTCTCTCTCTCTCTCCTTACACACTCTCTAAAAATCAAAGAGAAAAATATCCTTGAGGTGAGGATTAACAGCAACAAAACATCCTCAGCCCATGATGGACTTCTCAGTCTTCATTCAGAGGACTTTTCCTTCTTCCCAGGCTGCGGTCTTCTGTGCCCAAAAAGCTGGGGGAAGCTGGGATGTCTTTCCTTGCCTGGAGCTATGGGACTGGTCCATGCCCACCGCATGGTGGGTGTTTCACAAGGGCACTGAAACCCCAGGGGTAATACTGTAGATGTTCCAGAGGCCGTGTAGGAAGTGCCAGCCAGAATTATTTCTGTACCAGTGAGGGTCCCTGCGGGCCACCTGGGGCGGCCACACACCCGATGTGTCCCCACTCAGCAGCATAGCTCTGCTGTGTGCCTCTGAGGAGCCAGCCCTGGGTACATCACTTCTCTGAACCTCCACGTCCTCATCCCCGAATCTCAGGACCACGTCCGAAGGTGTACATGAAAGCACTTGGCAACGTGTAACCTGGGGTGCAAACGTTGGCCACTTGACACGTGGTCACTGAGCGTTTTAAGACATGGTCCCCCAAGTCTTTGTCTCACCGCCCTCCAAGAGGTGGGGTCCATGTCCCACTCCCCCCCCGCCACCCCCGCCCCATCCCCGAGCTGGATGAGCTCCTGGCTGCCGGCACCAATAGAGTGCGCAGGCGTGATGCTCGGCGAGTTCTAGGCCAGCTCGGAAAAGGCCGCACAGCTCGGCCTGGTTTTCCTGGTTCTCTCCAATCGGGATGCTCTCGCTCAGATCCCAGCTGCTGGGCCGTGAAGCCCCATCTTCGTGAAAAGGCCAGGCCGTGGTGCTCCGAAAACAGTCCTAGCTGAGCCCAGCCCAAATGCCAGTCACAGGCCAGCAGGAGCCTCCATTTTGGACAGAATGGAGCAGGGATAAGCCCATTCTGGCTGCAGGAAATGTGTTGGAGGGACATGAAAGGGGGCGAGGGGAGCAGGTGGGAGGGGGTTCCGTTATCCAGGTGGGAGCTGATGGCATGAACCAGCCTCTTCTGAGACAGGGTGCAGGGATGGCGAGGAGAGGGCGATTCCGGGGGGGCAGAACTGAAGGCCTGGGTCCCAGCCCAGGTGTGGGTGTTGTACTGGCTGGAGAGTCCAAGGTGGGGCTCAGAATTGGCATTTGGGCAGCTGGGTGGTGGGTGGTGCCAGTCACCAAAATGAGGGCTCCAGGAGGAGAGGGCGCAGGTTGGAAGGCCACGTGTGATGGGGAACAGGAGGGGGAGACAAGATGAATTTGCACCCTGCTCCCGGCACCAGCAGGAGACTGGAGGGAAGGGTCTGAAGCTCAGGAGCGTCTGGCCTTGAGTGACAGGTCTGAGGGTCCAGTCAGCCACGGAGAGAATGTCAGTTAGACAGACCAGGGGGGAACAAGGGGGCTGGAGGAAACCCCAAGTCTCGGAAGAGGACAGAGGATGAAGAAGGAAGAAGGGTGAGGTGGGTGGGAAACCAAGCGGGGGCAGTGGGCGCTGGGGAACAGGACAGTTGGAGAAGGAAGAGATGGCTCCAATGTCAGATGCTGCCAAGAAGGGGCCGAAGGACGTAGGCTAGATACTGGGAGAAGCCCAGAAGCCCAGCTAAAGGGAGACAGCGTAGGACAGACACCTGGTGAGGGGCGGGCGTGGCCTGCAAACTGCAAGGGCACCTTTTTCTATTTATTTATTTTTTAAATAGATTTTAGAGCGAGAGAAAAAGGAAGGGAAAGAGAGAGAGAGATCAATGATGAGAATCATTGATTGGCTGCCTCCTGCACGCCCCCTACTGGGGATCGAGCTCCCAATGTGGGCATGTGCCCTGACTGTGAATCGAACTGGTGACCTCTTGGTTCATAGGTCGACGGTCAACCACTGAGCCACACCAGCTGGGCTTTTTCTCTTCTTTTAAACGTTTTAATAAGCTTGGCTGTAATATGGAAGAGAGACGTGGTGCAGAATTAGGGAGGTGAGGGGTTCAGGGGGGATCGTCGCCAGTGTCACTATTATTCTTTGAGATGGAGATGCTGGAACTCGCTGCGATGCTTTTGAGAAAGATCCAGAAAAGAAAGATGACACGGGAGAGAAGGAAGGGATGATGACTGAGGATGTGGGAAGGGCTGGGCTCCAGGGCGCAGGGGAGGCTTGGCTGACCTCCAAGGGGAGGGCGGGGCCAGGGAGGGGAGGGCGCGGGGAGGGCTGCGCCTGAGCCCGCAGAGCTGCAGGGGGGCCTGTGTCCTCCCTCCAGGGCCACCGGCGTCCTGGTGTGCTGCCTGCTGGGGCCGGAGGCCGGTCCCCAAGAGAGGGTGTTCTCAGCTCTCTAATATTTTTACAAGAAATTAAACCTGAAGTAGAAAGGCCCGAATCAATTTATCCACAAGGAGAAAGGAGTGGAGGTGATGGCTGCAGCCCAGGGGGGTGGGGACTGGAATGGCCAGAGACGACTGAGAGGAAGAAGCCACGGGACCTTTTATTTTCACCCCACAAACAGGCCCCAGGGGCGCTGGGAGCTGGGGACAGAGGAGTGAGGGGCTCCGGGAACCATGGGGTCGGAGGGACGGACAGGTGCCTTCATTCAGGGAAAGGAGAGAAAGGCTCCTCAGAGGAAGTAACAGTTTCACCGCCTCTGACGGGTTTGTAGAATTTTAGCAGGAAGGACTTCCTGGAGGTAGGGGATTGCATTATTCTACTTAAAATAAATGTAATTACACTGCACGTAAAAGCTCTTAGCTCAGCGCCTGCCATGTCACCAGCTCGCAATATCAATGAGCCATTCAGCTGTGATTACTAATAATTTTCACGCTTTTAAAGTTTGACCTCACCCAACTCCCTCCTCCCCCCTTTTTTTCTGATGCGTATACTCACTGTGGGCCCTCGGCAGCCACAGGAAATCAGACGCCTGATCTTATTTACTTTCAATCCTCATCTGAGGATTAAAACTGCATAAATAAGATTTATCTGATTTTCTTTAGAGGGAGTGGGGGGAAGGGCAGAGGGGGAAGGGATGGAGAGAGAAGCATTGCTGGGAGAGAGGCACATGGATTGGTTGCCTCTCACATGCGCCCCAACAGGGGATCTAGCCTGCAACCCAAGGCACGCGCCCTTGACCGGGAACTGAACCCAAGACCCTTTGGTCCCTGGGCTGACAGCAGACACACAATCTTTAAAATGCCCCCCTGGGAACTACTGTCCCCAGCAAAGTGTGAGTGACATGTGAAGCTGCTGTCTTGGGCGGTTAGTGGCTCTAAAGCGAGGACTTGGGTTATTAACGCGAGTAGGGGTACTCACTCGCCTCGCCTGCCCGTTCTCACCTGAGCGGCTCTGCGCTGGCTCAGGGCTTGCTGGGCGGCGGGCAGACTCCCTCCTGGTTTCCACCGGAGCAGCTTTCCACCGGAGCAGCATATGGTGGAAACCAGGAGCTGCCGGCCAAGCGGGCCGAATGAGACTCTGCTCTTTAATCCACCCCCCGCTTCTGTTTTTCAGACTAAAAGCCAACACTGTTTCAGAGGTTTCATCTTTCTTGCCCTGATTAGCACTAGCGATTGGAATAATTCTGAGGCCGTTCTCCTGAAGGAAACAGCGCGAGTCCCTGGGGGGCCAGCCAGGCTCCCTCACTAGCTCAGTTCCATGCTGACATTTCAGCCTCACAAAAATATAAACTGTGACAAGCCCCGGGCTTTTGGGTCACTTGCAGCCAAACTGCATGCTAAACCCTTGAACATCAGGGACTTTTGGGGCTTCCCAACCTTTCCCCTTCCTAATGTAGCCTTTAAGCCACCTAATGTTCTACACTGCCTGACACACATGTACACACACATGCACACACAAGAACAGGTGCACACATGCAAGCACACACACGCACACGTAACACACACAGATACATACATGCATGCACACACAGGCATATGTATCCGCTCGTGTACACGAGCACCCACATGCACATAGGCATATCACAAGACACATGAACACATGCTTAAACACACTGGTTCACACACATGCTTGCACACACAGACACTTGTACTTACACATCAACATACGTTTGTGCATGTGGAACACAAGCATGCACACAAATGTATACCACCATACACACAGGGACACATGCAATTACAGCCAAATAGGCATACAAATGCTTGTACACACATGCACACACAACACACATACACAGATACACCCTCACACACAGGCACACACACACACATGCACAGGCACAGCAGGCGCAGGCATGCACAACACTCTGCCAAGAACAATTGAGGAGGAGGAAGGTAGACACATCATTCTTTTTCCTCTAGTTCAAGTGACTTCTCTTCCTTGGCACCAACTTTGTTTTGATATATTCGTTATTTTTTTAGAACACGAAGACATGGGAATGAAACCAAGTCCCCAGTTTTACAGATGGGAGATGCGATTTCTAGCAATGAATCTTCTTGAACAAAATGACATCACAACTGAAGAACTTGGAGGCCCTTGGAGAGTTGGTTATATCTGCAGCACCCCCGGGCCCCGGCCCCTGCGGGGGGGCAGCACAGCGGAGGGAGAAACGCTGGACTGAAGCCTCGTTCTTGTTTCCGGGCTCTGACACTCTTTTGCTGTGAGCACTTGGTCCATTTGCTCCCCATCGCTGGTCCCTTCAGCGGTGACATCTGAAGGTTCGGGTGTAACAGATGGAGACATCGTGGCACTTTCCTAGGGCCACGCAGCTAGAACTCAAGTGTGGTAGTGCCCATGCAGGGTCTATTACCACAGGGCTCCCCAAATGTGAACATGCGCCCGAATCACCGGGGTCTTGTTAAAATGCGGAGTCTGAGTCAGTGGGTCTGCAGTGGCCTGAGGTTCTTCCTAACCTGCTCCCAGGTGATGCCCCTGCTGCTGCCCAGCGGCTGCACCTTTACTAGAAAGGCCTTACCCTCTTCCACACGTTCTAAAAGGTAGAGTGAGGTTTGCCACCCCCTCCCCACCGCACCCCAAGCCCCTGGGTGGGACAGCAATGACGCCATTTTCCCTCAGAGCTGCCCCTTTCCCCTTGGGCTCCGGGTCTCCCCAGCATCGCCCACCGCCCTTTTCCGAGTCAGCTCCTCCCCGTGCCCCACCTTCTCAGCTGTGGGTGTCAGAATATCCACATTCCGTTTCGCTGGCCTCAGAGCTCCTTCCCACAGGGAGGCCCGGGCAAGTCCCGCTGCCTGCCGGGGCCTCAGTTTCCCCCTTGGTGTGACGAGGTGGTTGGGCTTGCTCTCGCCCCGGCTGCATTCTGGCAGAGCTTTACCAAGTACCCTGGCCCGGTGCCACTCTCCAAGACTTTATTTCATCGCACGGGGTGAGGCCCAAGCATGGGTGTTTTTCAACAGCTGCCCAGGTGATTCTGACGGCCCCCCGGGTTGAGAACCACAGCTCTGATGCTCGTCAGGGTCAGCTCAGCGCTGTGGGTGTGCGTCCAGCGGCCGGGTCTGCACACGGACCCCACACGATCAGACGCAGGCTCGGGAGCGGACGGTGAAGCCTCAGCTGTTAAGGTCACCCCATCCCCACGGGAAGAGCTCTTGCAGGGATGCTGAGGATAACGCCCCTGGCTTCCAGGTGAACTTTCTTTTCTGACTGGCACATGATGCACATTTTAATTAAAGACTCAACCCCACACGTCAATCACCCGCAGACCTCCCCTGCCAACGCACCTTCCCACAGAGGGCTGGCAGCAGCACCTGTGTAGGTGCAAGGGGACAGGGGAGGGGGAGGAGGTGAGGGGGTGGGGAAAGGGGGGCTGGCACAGGAGACTGCTGTGTGCTGGGAATTAACCTGACATCCAGGCCAGACAGGGGGCCCAATTAGCTAGAGCCCCCTTGGCTGCCGCCCAGCAGAGCCCCACACGGAGCCCTGAAGAGGTTTCCTTGAAGCCTGCGGGGGCTTGGCTGGAGAGTCCCTTGGTTTCCATAGCGACCGGCCTCTTCCTAAGGCTGACAATGGGCTCTGTCACTGGGGGTGGCTTTCAGGGTCTAAGAGGCCCAACCCAGAATGGGCACCAGACCCACCCAATCTCTGCTCAGTGCTGCCTGCTGGTGGCTCAGGGCACATCCTTGGGGCAATGGACAGATGGGCAGAGACGCCTGGTGGGCAGCCGCCCCGCCCCCACCGGCCCTCCTGCAGATGGGAAAGCGGTCATTAGGATAAGGACAGTCAGTGAGTCCCTGCCCACGGTCAGTGGTGTATAGCGAGTGGCCAAGTACGTGCGCTAATCAAGGGAAGTCCTACCACAGTGTCCGGCATGGCAGAGCCTCGGGGCTTTCTCATTGCTTACGCGGTCCTGGGCAGTGAGAGTCTCCAGTGTCCAGGTTAGGAAGGGCTCCACCCAGCCCCAGGCTGCCCCTGGCCGGACACTGGTTCCAAGGGCCCCAGGCTCCCCCTGGCCGGGCATTTTCCCTGGGGGAAAACTATCCCGATTCCAAGCAGATTAGAATCTGGGGTGGGGGTGGGGGTGGGGGTGGGGGTGGTGATCAGGCATCGGGTTTATAGAAAACTCCGAAGGTAGTGCCGGTGCTCAGCCAGCATTCAGGATCCATCGGAATCTAGAGTGTTCGCCTGTAAGGTTTACTCAGCCCTCCCACCCCCCGAGTCCCCAGGGGGCTGACTCGGGGCGGGGACGGCATGGAAACTGCTGTCTGCACAGGGATGGGCCCTCCGCTCATGCCTTCCTTCCACACAAGCACTCAAGCTCCTGCCACGAGTCTGGCTGAGCACACGACTTGTGGGGAGGAGGACGCGTGTCCATTTACCACACAAACACACTTGTAATTGCAAGCGACAGTCACGGCCAAGAGGAGTGGCCCACGGAGTCAGGGAGGACTCCCGTTCGAGTTGAGGTCTGAGGATATGGAGACGTTCAGCAGGTGAAAGGGGGCATATTCCAGGCGAAAATCCTACACGGGTGGGTGGCAGGTCCCAGGGCCATGCCCAGATGGAACAAGGCACCTTCAAGAAACTGAAGGACAGGAGGGGCACAAAGCTGGGGAGGAGGGGAAGAGGTGAGGGAGTCCGGTGAGCTGGGCGGGCCAGGACACGACAGGGAGGTGCAGTGCAGCCTGCTGGGTGCCTCTATCCAGGCCCTGCAAGGCGCGGAGAGGTGTTACATTTGCAATTTAAAAGATCCTTCTAGCTGCTGTGGGAAACAGACTGCTAAGCTCACAAGGGAGCTAGCTGTCAGCCAAGTCTATTAGACAGACGTGAACCTAAGGCCTGGGCAGATGAGTCACCTGTGAGGGTCATGTGGCCAGCCAGCACCGGAGCCCCGACTCCAGCCCAGGTCTTCACACCCAAGTCCGGGTTCCCTCCACTTCCCCTCGTTCTCACCGCTCCCCCTTTGTCCCAGCAGCCCTTTCATCCCCGCGACGTAATCCGCACTGGATGGCATCCCTTCCCAAAGCCTCCGCGAGGGCGGGTCTTCCTTCTTTGAAGATGCATCTGATTTTGAGAAGCAGCCAAAGGCCAGCGGCAGCTGAAGTTGGCAGGATAAGGTGGTGATTCTGTCGGCATCCGTGGCTGCGTAACGAATTGTCTGAAAACAGAGCAGCTTCAAACAACCGACGTTTGTCACCTCACACTGTCTCGGCGGGTCAGGAGCCAGGGGCAGCGGGGCTGGCAGTTCTGGCTCGGGAGTCTCCTGGGTGAGGTCAGGGTTTCAGCCAGGGATGCAGACACATGAAGGCTGGGCTGAAGCCGAGGGTCCAGTCCCAAGGCGCCCCCCCCCCCACCCCCTGCACAGGGCGACAGCGAACACCAGTCATCGTCTGGAAGCCCTGGTCGTTGCCATGTGAGCCCCTTCGTGGCTGCTTGTGTGTCCACAGAACGTGGCAGCTGGCAGGTCCATTCAGCCTTAAAAAGGAAGGGAATTCAGACACATGCTACAACATGGATGAATCTTGAGGATATTATGCTGATTGAAATGAGCCATCTCACACACACACACACACACACAATGCTGTATGATTTCCACATATCTGAGGCACCTGGAGGAGTCAAGTTCACAGGCAGAAAGCGGAGCGTGGGTCCAGGGGCAGAGAGGCGAGGGGTGGGGAGCTATTGTTGAGTGGGTGTGGCTGGCTGTTTGGGAGATGAAAAGAGTTCTGGGGACGGATGGAGCTGACGGCTACACAATGCTGAACGTACTTAATGCCACGGAGCTGTACACCTACAAGCGATTACAATGATAAATTTTATGTCCTGTGTGTTTTGCCACAAAAAAGGAATTGGGGGAATATCTCCCCAGGACCCCAATTTCAAGACAGCTCCCGGCCATCGGGTCCTACTCCTTGGGAGAGACGGGACCTGCCTCCTCTGAGGCAGGAAACCCATGTGTCCTGGGTCATGTCTCTGGGTCATGTCTCTGGGATATGTCTCTGGGTCATGTCTCTGGGGTATGTCTCTGGGTTATGGCTCTGGGGTATGTCTCTGGGGTATGTCTGTGGGTTATGGCTCTGGGGTATGTCTCTGGGGTATGTCTCTGGAGTGGGGAAGACAGTGGTGACTGCAGCTCAGCCCCCAGTGAAAGGCAGCCCCGACAGAGCTCATCACGGGGTGGGACAGACGGACATCAACCCAATAACCAGCGGGGAAAGGGAACCCTGCAACTCCAGGAAAGGCTATTGGGGTACACAATGGGGGAGTACGGAGCGGGGGACCCTGGGAAGGCTTCCCGGGGAGGGGCTGTTCAGCTGAGGTTAGAAGGAGAATACCAGGTAACACTGAAACGAGGAAGCCCTCCGTGAAGTGGGCTCAAGGCTGGGAACCTCTTGGCCGCCTGCTGAAACCGGGCCAGCCGCTCGGAGCCACCAGCTTCCCCGAAGACAATGGCAACAGCTCCTTCTGAGGTTTCCCTGCGGACCACACAGCGGACCAGCCCTCTCCCCTGGTGGAACCTCCGCCCCTGCCCCGCCACGCTCCCCCTCGGGCTTTCCGCTGTGCCCCCACCCCCTCCCTCTGCTTCGGTCCTTCATAGCACTGACCACACTTTGCCCATGTGTAGTTCATGTTATTTATCAACTGTAGCTCCCCTAGAATGCAAATTCCATGGGGTCAGACCATTGGTTTTGTTCAAGGCTATATCCCCAGTGCCTGTATCATAGCCTTGCGGACGGTAGGCCCTCAGAAAAAATACTGGTTGATTGAATGAGTGAATTAGGCACAAAGTAAGTTGTCAAGGTACGAACAGAATGGAGAAGGGTGCTGTGACGGCCAACGTTTGGCCCAGAGTGTTTGTTGAATGAATATATGAATACAGACTGACCTTGCTGGGTGTGTCCTGGCTCTGCCACTCACTGGTCAGCTTCGCTCATGTCTCCTTTGGAGGTCTCAGTCTCCCTCTTTGTAACATGGGGGACTTGTATTAGACCAGTAATTTTTTTTAAACTCTCCTTCCCCCCCCCCCTTTTTATTTTTATTTTTTTGTTAATCCTCCTCCGAGGATCTTTTCCCATTGGTTTTAGAGAGAGTGGAAGGAAGGAGGAGAGACAGAGAGAGAGCGAGAAACATTGACGTGAGAGAGACATGTCATCGATTGGCTGCCTTCTGCACGCGCCCCACTGGGACCGGGGATCGAGTCTGCGACCCTTCAGTCCTCAGGCCGATGCTCCAACCACTGAACCAAACCGGCGAGGGCCTCCCATGTTTTTAAAGCAGCATTCAAATAAAGCTTTATGTGGCAACCTGACAGGTTAGTGGAGGTGGTGTTGCTTAAGGTGGAGGTCTTGGAGCCTGCTCACTTGTACCCCATGGAGAGTGGGGAGTGCTTCTGAGAACAGTTTAAAACCCACGGGACCCCTGGTTCCCTACATCCCAGTGATTAATTATACTGTTGTGTGTGTGTGTTTTTTAGCAAACATTTATCACCAGCCCTGCCCAGGTTGGCCATGTGACTTGACATATTTCCCCAAATGTGGGCCTAAGTGACAGTGTGATATTTTCCAGTGGAGGCCTTCTGAGGCATTGCACGTTCCCCTCATCCCTCTTGCACGCCTCCTGACCCTGCTCTGAGAACATAACATCCCAGATAAGAGCTGCCTGCTTATCCCAGGTCGGGGAAGGAGAGACATGTGGAGCCAGCATGACCCTGAGATCATAGCCTGGACTACAGCCACAGCATCTGGGCCCCTGCCCCAGACGTGCAATGAGAGTGAGAAATACGGGAGTGAGCAAAAGTAGGTTTGCAGTTGTAAGACAAGTAAATAATACAGTAACTAATGAATAATAATACAAGAAGAAGCTGTGTTTTATGTACTTATAACTGTGAGCCAGTCCTAACTGGTTTGGCTCAGTGGATAGAGCGTCGGCCTGCGGACTGAAAGGTCCCAAGTTCGATTCCGGTCAAGGGCATGTACCTTGGTTGCAGGCACATCCCCAGTAGGAGGTGTGCAGGAGGCAGCTGATCGATGTTTCTCTCCCACTGATGTTTCTCTCTATCCCTCTACCTTCCTCTCTGTAAAAAATCAATAAAATATATTAAAAACAAAACTGTGAGCCATTGCTGTAAGAAATTGAGATTTGGGGATGCTTGCATAACCTGCTGAAAACTGACTAATGTAGGTCCCTTCTAGTATTGGTGTGACTGGCTCTTATCTCTGAAGGAAAGAATCCAGGTTTGGAATTTCTCTTATCAACCTTCTGGCTGTTTCCTCCCTTGTGATCCTCCCCTAAAATTTCTCCTCCTTACCGACTGCAGAGGTCTCAAACTGGTGGATCCTGACTACATGGAACTTGAAGACACACTTTTTTTTTTTTTTTACCCAAATTCATTTGTTCTATTGTTTGTTAGGTTATTATTTTATTCATTTAACAAATCCACTATATGCCCACCAACCTACATATGAACATAATCACACCACTGTAGGTTCCTGAGCTGCCACTTAGGAACCACCTCCTATTCAGTAAATGCTAGTGGGGCAGCTACTCTGCCAGGGCTGCAGAGATGAAAAAGAAACATCCCTGCCTCCTTGAAATGCGGGATATTACACTCAGGGTAGGAAAAGCGTCTGAAATGAGTAAACCACCATCAACACCACCAAAAAACTCCCTCTTCATCTCAAATTCAAAAAGCACCCGTCATTTCTAGTTAGCGAGGCCGGATAATTTCTGAAATTGATGGATGCTTGTAGCATACACAAGAAGAGCATTTTCGCAGCAACAGAACCTTTTATCTGGCTCACAGGCAGCCAGAAACATCCCCAAACCAGGCTTTTTAGCGGTCTTCACTGAGACTAATTTTCACAAACATCATCCTGAAAGTGGGCTGTAGTTTGTGAAAGTGGGGAGAGTGAGCCTCGGGATTCAGGCAAGCATGGGGCCGGTGTCCCCGAGGAACTCACCTCTCCTCTCCGAGCCTCAGTTTCCTTATCTGCATCATGGGCTTGTGTAAACAGACGGGGCTGGACCAGATGACCTCCTGTTGCTTTAAGGCTCTCGGGCGAACCCAGAGTGCCCAGAGCGTGTTCTTGTCCATCTGCTAAGTCCAAGTGGCTTGCTGCCCGTGGGGGCAGAGGTCTCGGAGGAGTGATCCCAAAGAATGCTCCCTCTTCCCAGCCCAGCAAGGCAAGGCTAGGCTTGGGGCCTCCTCCCCAGCTCCCCGAGCCCAGGATCCCTAACCAGCTTCCATATCACCTCTGCCTTTCCTTCTCTGACCCCATCCGCTCCCCCCATATCCCCTCCCCAATGACCCTCAATGCACTCCTGCCCCAGGACCCTCTGGCTGGCTTACTGAGCATGCCCAGCGGCGACAGCCTCTGGGCTTTTCATTTGCCACGCTCTCTCCCAGAATGCACTTGCCCCTGATGCCCACAGGCCCCACCTGACTTCTCTCAGGCTCCTGCGCAAATGCCATTGCCCCCCCCTGCCTCCCACTCCGCCCTCCAAGAGGCCTTCTCTGACTCTCTCCCTAAGGAGCACTGGCCATTCCACCCCTCTTCCTTCTGCTTCATTTCCTTCATAGTGCTCGTTACTACTTGCTACACGGAGCCTGACTACCCCGCTCCTCCAAATATCAGCTTCCTAGGGTACCACCTTGATCATTGCTCTGCCTCCAGCACCTAGCACCTGGCACATAGTAGGTGCACAAGAGGCATTTGTTGGAGGAGTGAGCAAATGAACAAATATGCAGGGTAGGAGAAGGTTCCCCCCACTGCCACTCTCTCACGCCTGGTCTTGCCCTGTAGATCCCAGCCCAGTAGACCTCGAGGTACCCACCCAGCCCACAGGTGATAAAGCTGGTGGAGTTCCTGGAGACGCCATTATGCAAAGGGGAGACTGAGGACTGGAGGCAGAGGAGGCTCCTGCCCTCGGCTCTGCAAGGGGCAAAGCGTCCTGAGCCACTTTCCTGGTGTCAAAACCTGCGGCTTCTTCACCCACACAGGCCACTCCAGCCTACGCCGGCCTCTACCCATCACCTCCGCTGAACTCCTGTCCCTACGACAAGATGCCAACAGGAGCCACTTCTGTCTCAGACCAGGAGTCTCTCTCTGCCTCCGAAGGGCCAGGTGGGAAGGAAGGGACCCTGTTGAGCCTCCTGGGGGCTGGGTGTTTTGCATACGTGCCCCTTCTCCTTCTCTTACCGCAGCCCAGTGGGTAGGGACAGTTGTCCCATTTTATGGACAGGCAAAGCCAGGCCCTGAGACGTGAAGAGCTTGCCCAGGTCACGCTAAGCCAGGAAGCAGCCCAGCAAAGCACATCTCCAATTTCTAGTCTGCAAAAAGCCACGTGGGGCTAGGGCTGCAGCCTGGGGAGCTCCCTGCCCCAGAGGGAAAGCTGTCAGTCAGCGGGGAGCTCGTCCCCTCCTCCCTCCCACGACACCTGCCACCTGCCACCTGGCAGGGTCACGTGGCCCCAGGAGTGAAGCCTGCGGGGGCTCCTCCCAGGAGGCTGTGCAGGGAGCCTGGGAGCTGCACTTCGTGGGTGGAAACAGGTGCCTCACGTGCCCGAGCGGGCTCTCTCATTCCCTCTCTCTCTCTTCCTCCCCCTCATTCTCTCTCTCCTCATTCTCTCTCATTCTTTTATTCTCTCTTCTTCTCATTCTCTCTGGCTCTCCCTCATTCTCTCTCTCCCTCATTCTCTCTCTTCTCCTCCCCTCTCATTCTCTCTCACCTCGCCGCCTCCCCCAGTTTCCTCCAGAGGCCTGTCAGCCTGCTAGTCATCAGCCCGCAAACGAGGGGCTCCCACAGAGAAGCCTCCATCATCAGAAATGGCAAGAAACCGTGGAGACCAGCCAGGCCAGCTCCCTCCCTTGTCAATCAAATCTAAAGCCCTGTGTGTCAGAATCAGGGCAGGCCTGGGGAAGGTCAGGGTCCTTTCAAGAACAGGCACTGAGCATATCTGTTACCTGGAAGGGCTCCAACGTCAGACCACCTGCGTTATAATCCGGGCTGTCTCCCAGCTGGTTGACCCCAGACAAGTTCCTTGACATCTCTGAGCCTCTGTTGCTCATCCACTTAATGACAGGCATGGGTCCATGCTCTGTGCTGATATCTGCTCCTCCAGCAATCTCACCAAGCACATATTTTTGTCGCCTGATTTAGAGCTGAAGAAACCGAGGCACAGAGTGGTTAAGTACCTTGCCCAAAGTCACACAGCTGGGAAGCCGTGGAGCTAGGATTTGATCCCAGACAATGAGGCTCAGAGTCCCTGAGCTAGAGCACTCTTCCAGGCTAGGTCTACTGTCTCCCGAGGATTAAGTGAGATATTAAACACCTAGCACTGTCCTGGCTCAGAGTCGGCACTCGATAAATAACTATTATCCACAGCAACGACTCCACGGACCTGCCGAGAATCCGATGAAAGATACAGATCCCGCTGGCAGAAGATGCACCAAGCATTGCACACAGCTTCAGGGGTCCCTGCTCCTGGAGCCCGCCCCACGCCCCTCTTGGGAGCCCCTGCTCAAGCCCAGCCCCGTTATTTGCTAGGAAGGCAGAGGAGAGGGCATGTTGAGTGTGTCCACATCCTTGACCTCGTTTGATGGTCTGAGGCGGGTCTCACTAATCCATTGGGCAGATGGGAAAACCGAGGGAAACATCAGGGTCCCACAACAAGCTGGCGGCAGGCAGAGGCCTCCTCTTCTCGGGGAGCTGCTTCCCTGGCTGTGTGCCGACTGCGCCGAGGCCACGGCAAGAAACGAGTCCCCAGGGCCGTGTCCTTGTGTGGCTCGTCCTCAGCAAAGGCTATGTGGTGCATGAGTGACATGGAGTCGGGAGTGGGTCTAGCCTGGGCCACGCCAGGTCCAAGGCCAGGGACTCAGAGCTGCCCTGGCCCAGCTCTGCTCCTGGGCCCTCATGGCTCTTCCTGAGGAGGAGGCAGAGGAAGAAACAGAGGAGGAGCAGGAGGAATCCCGCAGGTCCAGCCCGACTCAGGTGGCCGCCAGGACTGACATCAGGCCTCTTGCCGCCAGGCCAGAGCTCAGGCAGTGGCAGCCAGGAGAGAGCTGCCACTCATCAGTGTTCTGCCTTTGGGCAGCCACATGGCCCCAGCTCCCACGTTTGCAAAATGGCGATAATGACAATGCTTGGTGCATCTTCTACCAGTTTACAAGATGCTGCCTTGTAAAGCTGCCCTTAGAATGGAGCCATTTGACCATTTTTCACTGAGGCTGCCAGCATGGTCCCCTCCTTTGTCAAACCAGGAGAGGCTGTTGTGAGGAGTCCATGAGAATGCAGGCAGAGTGCCTGTGGCACAAAACCAGTGCCGGTGAGTGGCAGCTACCACTCTGAATGTTGCTGTCACAGTGCTGAGCACACAGGATATGCACCCCTATGCATGCCGCACGAACGGTGGGCAGGCCCATAGACAGGCCGGTAAGTTGGCAGAGCAGTGGGAAGTGGGGTGGGGAGATGAATGGATGGATGGGAGGATGGTGGTGAGTGGATGGATGGGTGGGGAAATTGGTAAGAGGATAGAGAGATGGATGCAGAGGCAGACCAGGGGATAGGCAGAAAGATAGGCTTTGGGGAAAACAGTAGGTGAATGAGAGTGTAATGGATGATGGATGGATGGATGGATGGATGAGAAGATGGACCAGTAGTAATCAGACAGAGACTGGGGCTGTTCAGATCAGTGGATGGGTGATAGATGGATGGCTAAACGGATGGATGGATGGATGGGGTAATTGGGTAGAAGAGTGAAAAGATGAATGAATGAACCAGGGAGCAGATGGGGGCGGGGGTTGGAAGACCAGAGAGTGGATGGATGGCCGACATTCCTTCCCCTTGAACTGAAAGCTGGGAAAGCTAGTGGTGGCAGCTGCAGAACCGGCATGGATATGCACGGGATGGGGAAGAAAGAGAGGTCGGGAGCCTCTTGCTTCAACAGGGTGACCCTGGAGGGGGCAGTGAGCTAGTTTATTGTGTCCCGGTGGCCATGTTTGGGTGGAAGCCCATGGAGCGAGCTGACTGGGAGGAGGGCACGCACAGGGGCCTGGCCCGCAGAGGCACACACTCCTCAATACCAAGTGCAGTGGGAGGGCTGCCTCGGGAGGGCACAGCCTCTACCAGACTTGGCGGAAGCTGCACAGCCTGGAAGGGACCCTGAGCTGAGAGGCCTTGGCAAAGACAAACCAGAATGTGCCCCCGGGGACTCCGTGGCTGGACTGGAAGAACAAAATGTCTCTTCACCGCAGCTCCGCACAGGAGGGACCTGCTCTGGGAGGGGCCTTGGCTGTGTGCTGGCAGCCTCTGATGCGCCGAGTGGCCGTGGGCAAGCCCCTTCCCCTCGCCAGCCTCCTTTCCTCACCTGTGACTGAAGTCAGATCACCTCCAAGGTCACCCAGGAGCATCCTGTGCAGGGGCGGGGCCAGGAAAGGGGCTGGGCTCCGAGGGTTTAGTGGTTAATGACAACACCTGGGGAGGGCTCCCCACCTGGCTCTAGTGAAAGCCACAATCCGCCCAGTGGCCACCGTGGACTCTGGCGCTGCTCTAAACACACCACCTCTCTGGTTTCTCCTCCTGCCTCTGCCCCATCACTTGCCCCACTGGGGCCTCACTGAACTCTCAGTGTGGCTTGAACTAGCCCCACAGCCTCCCTGTCTCTCTGCCTGGCACACCCCTCCCCCAGAGGACCACGTGGCCACGCCCCTCAGGCCCTGTGTGACCTGCTTAAATCGCACCCCTTGCCCCCCACCCCAGCATTTCCTGTCACCCCAGCACTTCCTACTTTCGGACACACACTTTATTTTGCTTATCAGTTGTCTTCCTCAGGAACAGAATGTCCATTCCCAGGGCAGGGACTTCTGTGCCGGGTTCTGTGAAAAGGCATAAGGAAACCTGGACTACAGTGGGGTTGGGAGCCTGTAGAGAAAGTTCTCTATAGGCCCTACCACTCATCACCAATGACCCCAAACAGGAAGAGACACAGCCTGCATTCCCAATAAGAAGCTGTACATACTTACTACCCCTGCAGGAGGAAGATTTTCTTCTTGCCCGGCAACAAGCCCAGCCAATGAAAAACACTGCTGCTCAGCAAACGAGAAGCCATTGTCACCCTGAACTTTCACTTTCCTATGATAACCTTTTTTTTTTTTTTTTTTTTTTGCTAATATCCTCCTTGTCCCACTCTCTTTTCTATAAAAACCCTCCATTTTATATAACTCCTCAGAGTTCTTGCTCGGTGAGATGCTGCCCAATTCATAAATCATTTAATAAGGCCAATTAGATCCTCACATTTTCTGAGCTGAATTGTGTGTGTGTGGTTTTTTTTTTTTTTTTAATAATTCCTGGCACACAGTGCTGCACAGTATTATCTGTGGTTATTCAATAACTATAGTGTGATCATGATGAGGGCAAGCAATTATGGAGTGTTTACCCATGTGCCAGTCACAGGGCTTGCTCACTTATTCCTCAGGGCACCCCCATGAGGCAGACACGGTTATTAGCTCCGAGTTTACAGAGAAGAGAGCAGAAACTTGGAGGGGGAGTCTGCTCATATCCCACAGCAAAACTGGGACCAGAGCAGCCAGAGTCAGGTCCAGGGTCATCCCATGAAAGCTCATGGAGTTAGCAGAGTCTCAGTGCTGCCACCATGGGACCTTGCCTTTGGGCAAGTCCCTTCCTCTTCCTGAGCCTTGGTTTCCTCATCTGTAAAATGGGACAGTAGCAGCCCTGCCTTTGCAGTGCTGTTGTAAGGATTGAGGACGCCAGTGGGTGTGAGTGCTTTATGTAACAACTGTGCCTGCGTTATGGTGCCCCCCACGTCCCCACAAGCCTGGGTGGGGAGAGTCTGTGGTCCCCCAGACAAGCCCAGGGCCCCAGGCTTGGTTTAGGGTAATCCAGGATAATGCCACTCACTAGCTCGGGATCAGAGATCAAGTCCCTCCTTTCTAGGAGGTTCTTTCCTCCCAGCTGCCCTAGCCGCTGCCTCCAGGGGACTTCTCACAGCTGAGGGGACAGGGCTGCCGGGAGGAGCAAGGGGGCGGGGACAGAAAGGCCTCTGCTTTCCCAGGCTGGAGGCCACCAAGGAGCTGCTCTTTAATTCCTCCACCACAGCTGGGCTGCTCCCTCGTGGCTTTCCCAGACCCCGCTGGCCTGCTGCTGGGGATAAATATGGAGGAGCCGCTCCCGAGGGGGAGGGGAGGGCTTTGCGAAGAGGAGGACTGGGTAGGGGGAGGGGGTTGGGTTCAGGGCAAACACACATCCTGTGAGCTTGGGGCTGGGGTTGCAATTCTCCTGGGCAGCTCCAAGTCTCAGTTTCCTCACCTCGGAAATGGGTTTGGACTGGACCATTCCCCCCCAGCAGCCCAGTGCCGGGATCAGAAGAACTGAGTAAACAGCCCCAGGACCTGCCCGGAAACAGCTCCATGCCCCCCTCACCTCTGTGGGGTGGGGGCCAATGGTTCCCTCACTCTGGCCTGGGCTCCAGGCGGGTGAGGTGGCCTGGCTGAACTGGAAGGTCCTGGACATCCAGTTCTCTGCCTTTCTGTCATGCCTGGAAGAGGAAGGAGGCTGAGGGCTGGGGAGGGAAGAGCCCCTAGTGAGCTCCGGCTGCAAGCCAGCTGCATGCCCGCTGCTTCCGATCATTACCTCGTTCGCCTGCGTAGTAGTGTCCTATTGCTGCTGCCGCAAATCACCACACACTTGCTAAAACGACCCTCGTCTCTTACCTTGCCACTCGGGAGGTCAGAACTCCAAAATCAGTCCCACTGGTGGAAGGGGTCAGTGGGCTGGCTCTCAGGGGGCTCGGGGGGAGAAGCCTTTTTCTTACCTTTTCTAGAACGGGTGGTGCCTTCATCCCTGCACCACACGGCCTCTCTCCCTCTGCTTCCTCCGTCCCACCTTCTTCTTCCACTCTGACCCTCCTGCCTCCCTCTCAGACGGATCCTTGTAATTACAAGGGGCTCATCGGATAATCCAGGATAATGCTCCTATCTCAGATCCTTAACTTGATCACACCTGCGAGGTTCTCTTTGCCAACTTAAGTGATTTGGGGATTAGGATGTGGATAGCTCAGGAGGGCCGTTATTCAACTCACTGCATCTGTCCCCACAGATCTGGGTGTGGGCCTCGTTTCAAATCCCAGCTTCTGACACGCTGCAGCTGTGTGACCTTGGGCAAGGACCCAACCTCTCTGGGCCTGTCTCCTCACCGGTACAATAGAGATAACGACGGAGGATTGTACCAGATGAGGCGGGAAAAGCTCTGAACACAGTACTTGCTACCATTGTTGAGTGAATAGATATAGTAACCACAATGATAATAAGAATAACAACTCTTGCCCTGCCGGTGTGGCTCAGTGGTTGAGCATCAACCTATGAAACAGGTGGTCTCGGGTTCAATTCCCGGTCAGGGCACATGCCTGGGTGGTGAGCTCGATCCCCAGGGTGGGGCGTGCAGGAGGCAGCCAATCAATGATTCTCTCTCATCCTTGATGTTTCTGTCTCTCTCTCCCTCTCCCTTCCTCTCTAAAATCAATACAAATATATTTTTAAAAGAAGAGCAAGAGCTTGTTTATTGAGGACTTAGTATGGGATGGACACTGAACTGGGTGTTGAGCTTATGTAGGGGAAGTTATACAGACACAATCCGGGCACTCATGCAAGTTACAACAGAGCCAAGAAGACAGACTTAAAACAAATAATCACAAATAATTAGTTAATTGCCATTGAGGCCCCGCGAGGCCCAAGGTCACACAGCTGGGAAGAGCAGAAGTGGGCGGGATTCACACCCAAGTCCGTCTGATTCCCAAGCCCTTACTTTTCCATGACATTCCCAGTCTCCCAAGGCTGTTTGAGGCCAACAGAGGACCCGAGACGGGAAGGGACTCGCCAAATGCAGACCCAGATCTCTGGGCGTCCTGCCCACGGTTCTTCCTGGGGGATACTTGGAGTCGTAAAGTAGTAATGACTGGAGACAGTGCTCGTGGAGTTCGCTCCGGCCAGGACGCAGGAGGGACAGTTGACACGCCCAGTGTCATTGGGTCTCCAGGAGGCCCTGGAGAAGAGACGTGTTATCCTGTTTCACAGACGAAGGACCTAAGTCTTAGGTTATATGACATGTACCAGGTCACCTGGAGCGTTCATCGCCACGCAGAGACCCAGGACACTCAGGAAGGGGAGGGCCTTGCATGAAACCTCCAAGTTCAAGTCTGCCTGTCCTTAACCCTGGCACACTCTGCCTCTGCCAGCGGGCCTGTCTGTCATGGGAGGCTGTTGTCCCGAAGGTCTAATTCCAGGGTGGAATTCTTTGGAAGAACAGCCTTCAGGGAGACGGGTGACCTGCTGGCGCCACCTAGTGGCCTTTCAGAGACATGCCACTTACCCTTGGGAGCCTCGAGGACTCTCTCGGAGGCCCTGGGAGAGATATTAACAGAACTTCCTCATTCTCCACCCAGCTGGTTCCTTGTAGCAAATGGATGAGGCTGAGCTAGAAGTAAGCAACATGATCAGCCTCATTTTTCTGTTGAGGAAACTGAGGCCCAGACAGAGAACGACACACCCAGCCAGTCGGGGGCAGGCCCAGGTGGCGGAGGGACTGGCCTGGAGGTAAGGCTTGCCCTGAGCCTGTCCAGTCTCTGGGGCCTTTGTGGAGGGTGCAGGGAGACCTGGAGGGGAGAGGGCCCTGACCAGGCTCCCACCCCTGCAGAGACCAGGCTAGGACGGCAGGAGGCTGGTGCCCGCCCAGCTCCCGGCAGGCACAGGAGCTCCCGGTCACCTGTGGGTAGGCCACGGAAGACCAGAGCAGCAAGACATGTGGCTCCAGGTTTGGCCTAGGAGGGCCTATAACCCAGGGCCACGAGAAGGGTGTGGCTGGTAGGAGCTGATTATGGTGGGATTCCTCAGGATGGGAGACCACTCCTCCCATAGAGATATCCCATGATTCTTAGGGACAAACTTGGCTAGAAATATCCCATGATTCTTAGGGACAAACTTGGCTAGAGATATCCCATGATTCTTAGGGACAAACTTGGCTAGAGATATCCCATGATTCTTAGGGACAAACTTGGCTAGAGATATCCCATGATTCTTAGGGACAATCTTGGCTAGAGATATCCCATGATTCTTAGGGATAAACATGGCTGGAGAAGCTCCATGATTCTTAGGCACAAACAGAGTCCTTGTCCTCCAGGAGCTTGATAAGATTGCCTTCATTGATTTAATGAGCAGTCACTGGCCACCTACTCTGTGCCCTGTGAGGGGTGCTGAGAACCCACGGACCAGCCAGGCCTGGTTCCTGTTCTGCAAGATCCCCATCCCCATGGGACAAACAGACCCGGAGCCTGGACAGGATGAGTCAGGGAGGCCCCAGGATGACATGGGCTCTGTAGCCTGACAGATCGAGCTGATGACACTAACGAAAAGAGAGGCTAGCATTCATTGAGCGCCTACTGTGTGCCAGGCACTGGTGTAAGCACTTTCCTTATATTAGCTATTTTGGTGAAATCCCGACTCTCTCTTACTAACTTGGAGCAAATCACTTAATCTCTCTGATCCTTGAGATCCTCATCTACAAAATGAGAGCCATAATATCGATCTTGATAGATTATTGTGGGGTTTCAGTTAGATTGTGTGTGTGTGTGTAATACAGTAGGGACTCCATAAATGGTCGCCACTATCAAAAGCAGTGCTATCGCGGAGGGATGCTGAAGAGGCCCCGCAGCCTCGTGCGTGTAGTAAGTGCTGTCCGAGGGTTAGCTTATCCTAGGGTTGTGTCTGAGGTCAGGAGAGGACTGGAGGGAACGTTAGGATAGACCCCTAGCAAGGGGAGACTTGGTCAGGCCTGTTTTCTCTTCCTGCTCCTCCTGCTTTTTCTCCTTGGCTCCCCCAGAGTGAGCGCCCCAAGAAAGCAAGGCGGGAGCTGCAGTGTCTTTTATGGAAGTCACACTCCGGTCACTTACACAATACCTTACTGGTGACCCAGGTCCACCCTGCTCAGTGTGGGAGGGGACGGCACAAAGGTGTGAGTAGGGAGGCCAGGAACTCTAGAGACCCGCCTCAAAGGCTGGCGAGACCGCAATGCCTCTGGGAGGAAACAATGAGCAGAATCCCAGTTCTTGCTCTCATAATTGAGTATGACTCTGTGTGTGTGCGTGTGTGTGTGTGTGTGTGTGTGTGTGTGTGTGTGTGCGCGCGCACAAAATACAATACCACAAACTCAAAGAGACACCAGGAGACACAATCTATGAAGCAAACAAACAAGGCACCATATGACAGCGTGGTCAGAGGGAAGGCCACTTCAGGACGAGGCGTTGGGATTGAGGCCCGAGGGTGAAACCAGCAGCCATGGGAAGGGCGGGAAGAAGGGTGTCCTAGCAGAGGGGACGGTGCCTAGAGCACAAGAGGGGGTGGTGGAGAGGCCACGTGGTGAGGAACTGAGGCCTCCACCAGCAGCCAGCATGCCCTCCCTGGGAGGGGCCACCTAGGCTGTGGATCCTCCAGCCCTGGTCCAGCCTTCAGATGACCCTGACTATGGCCTCCTGAGCCAGACACAGCAATGCTGCCGCCCATTCCCAACCCACAGACGCTGTGTGAGATAACGCTGGCCGTTCTAAGCGTGGAGTACTTCGTTATGAAGCCCTAGATAAACGGAGTCAGCGCTTACTCAGTATTTGTATAAATAGGTGGATAGCCCTGGCTGGTTTGGCTCAGTAGATAGAGCGATGGCCTGTGGACTGAAGGGTCCTGGGTTCGATTCCAGTCAAGGGCACATGCCCAGGTTGCAGGCTCCATCCCCAGTAGGGGGCATGCAGGAGGCAGCTGATCAATGATTCTCTCTCATCATTGATGTTTCTCTCTCTCTCTCTCCCTCTCCCTTCCTCTCTGAAATCAATAAAAACATATTTTTAAAAATAAAATAAATAGGTGGACAGGGAGTGATAGTTACAGCTCCCGCTCACCGAGCCCAGCCTCTGTGCTGGATGCTGTGCCAAGGGCAGTGGTCACAGCAGCTGTCTGAGATGGCCTCTACCCCGTGCCCATTTCACGGGTGAGGAACCAGGCACAGGGAGGAGGTGAAACAACTCACCCAGTGTCCCCCTGGCAGAGCTTGGGCTTCTGGCCTGGCAGTTTGGGGCCACGGGTTTCACTGCTATGCCACACACCTGGGTGGTCCCTGTCCTGTCCCAGGCTGCCCTTGCCAACTCCCTGGGCACCTGGAGAGGGTCCCTCCTGAAGGCCGCTCTCGAGGGCCGCCCTGGAGCTGGGGGTGTGAGTGGCAGGGCTGGGAAACCCAGCCGGGTTTGTGGCCAGAGCCAGTGCCTCCTGTCCGGCCGCTGGAGGCTGCCTGTCCCCTCCCTGTGGTGCCAGCTGGATGGGACAGGGGAGAGGGCAGCTTCTGTTGAGTCATTCCCAGTGGAGCCGAGTCTTTGGGGGGGAGGGGGGAGACGGGGGAGGGGGGCGTCAGAGAGCTCAGATTCTAGTCAGCTTGTCATCACCGCATTCCTCAGCCAAACCGCTGAGGCTCAGAGCCCAGGGCTCTGGCCGGGCCAGGGAGGACCCGGGAGCTCTGTTCTCTGGATCCGAAACAACATGGTGGGGGCAGAGCTAAAGGGAACATTGCAAAACCACCAACCCCTCACCCTCGAAGTGAAGGAGGCTAAAGGGGCTCCCCTGTGGCAGGAAGGGAACTGGGTGTGCAGAGCTGGGCCCTGGGGGAGAGGTGCAGGGCTTGGGCACAGGCAGCCTGGTTCAGGTCAGGCTCCACCTGTCACACACACTGTGTGGCCTCAAGCAAGGCTCTCCACCTCTCTGTGCCTCTAAAGACTAATGCCGGGGTGTCACCCAGCATCTAGACGGGTTCAGGAATCTGGAGAAGGTGCTGCGTGTAAATTAATGAAGAGGCTAGAAATGTAATGTAAATTTGTAATCCATGGGCAAGCCAGAGGAAGCTTAGCTGTAGTAGCTAAGTTCTCCCTATCTCTGGACCCCACATTTTTATTCCCACATTTTGCCCTATAGCAAAGTAGATATACATATCAAAGGTAAGTTTGGTACACAGTGGGCATTGTCAGGTTGGAGGAAATGCCTTTGGCTGTTCAGCTGTTTGGCCAGCAGGAGGCAATAACATGTAGATTAAAATGCCCTCAGCTGACTGGTAACAGGCAATAATATATGCAGATCTTCAGGTTTGGGGAAATGCTTCAGTAGGCAATAACATGTATCTTCAGCCCTTGCTGAAGGCTCAAGGTCCACCAACCTTTTGATGACCTTCTTGCATTTATGAGCTGCTGGATTAGCCTCCAGCAAAAAATTTCATCTGAAAAGATTGGGGTGACGCCAGCACCTGTTCCCCAGGAGTGAGACCAGCGGTCATGTGCACCAGGGTCTCCATTTGTTTACCTGGCGTCTTTCCAAGGGCCTTACAAGGTGGGTGCTGTGCCTGCCACTCCCAGATGAAGAGACTGAGATTAAGACTCTCAGGGGCCTCATGGAGCTAAGAAGGGATGGATACTGCCAGGGTACAAAGCTGAACACTGTGCTGGCCTCCGTCCGTGTCACTTGGCCCCAGTCATTGTTGAGACTGTAGAGCCTGCTGCGTTGTGCGACCTGTTGAGTGCTGTCATTGTCATCAAGCAAACAGAATGGCTTCGGGGTGAGTAGTGAGCTCCCCATCACTCCAGAGGTATGCAAGCCCAGCCTGAGCGTGGTAAGGGTCTTCAAGTGTTGGGTTTGGGGTTGAACTCAGAGCCATTTAAGGTCTCTCCCTGCCCGCAGAGGCCAGGGTTCATCGCTGTCCTCTCCTAGAGACAAGGAGGACGCAGGCATGACTAGGCTGCCTGATAGCAGGAGAAACAATGCCACGTGCCCAGCTCAAGGTGAGGCTGGGTTGGGACCTCAGTCAAGGTTAGCCACCCATCATGCACCCCACCAGGCCTAAGGGGGAGACACCGCAGGAAGGTGGCTCCTGCCTCAGAGCGACGAGAAGGCGGACGGTGGAGTGACAACAGGGCCATGTACCCACTTTGGTCTGGTCCCCTCATCAGACACGTGAGGACACAGAGAGGAGCGTGTCATGCCCGGATCTGTAATGTCATTCAGGGCACAGGACTGCTGAGAAAGTGGGATGGGGGAGTGCGGGCGAGCTGGGCAAAGCCTGGTGCTCAGCCATGGGGCATTGTTCACAGGGGGCAGGACTGGATTCGGGGACTCCTGGCCTCACTCAGCTCCCCTGCCCGCTCTCCACCAGGCCGTAGAAAGAGCCTTTATTCCCCAAGCAGTCGGGGTGCACTAAGCCCTGTTCCTGATGTCCTGCACAGATGAGCTCATTTATCCTAACAAGGGGGAGACGGGGGTAGTAGCATCACCTCATTTCTCCAGAAGAGGAGACTGCGGCCGGGGAGGCTCAGTCACTTCCCTGAGGCCCGGAGCTGTGAGTGGCAGAGCGGGAGTCATCTCTAGCAGTGGCCGCTGAGTCCCAGGTCTCTGCCCATGTCACCCTGGCTCTGGTGGCCTCCTTCTGAGGGTAGAGGGTGCCCCCCCTCTTCATATCCCTCCAAGTTCATTTCATCTGACCTTCAGGGTGAGATCATCTCAGCCTCAGCTTCACCCTCTGGAAAAGGACTCCTGTTTTGGCCAGGAAACCGCAGTCCATGCCCAGGACACGGCCAGGCAGCAAGGCAGCCAACAGGGCCGGCACTGTGAGCCTCAAGCACCCACGTGTGCCAGCCTGCCACCCACTAGGCACCTTCTTTTCTGACCAGCTTCTCTGGAGATAGAGCTCGCATTCTTATCCACGGCACCCATTTAAAGTGCACAACTTAAAAAGTTTAACTGGCAAAAAATAAATAAAGTGCACAATTTATTGGTTTAATTTTTTTTTTGTTTTTAATCCTCACCCAAGGATGTTTTTCCATTGATTTTCAGAGGGAGTGAAAAAGAGAGAGCAAGGCAGAGAGAAATATCGATGTGAGAGAAACACATCAATTGGTTGCCTCCTGCATATGCCTGGCCCAGGCCGGGGAGGAGCCTACAGCCTAGGTTGAGCAACCATTACCACAATCTCTTTTAGAACCAGCACCCCAAAAGAAACCCCGTACCCCACCCCCACCACTCCCTGCTGCCCTCGGCACCCACAGGTGGGCTTTTGACCTTGTGGATTTGCCTCTCCGGGACATTTCTGCAGCTGGAATCACACGCTAGGGGCAGCTCCTTTGGAAGCTCATCATCACCCTTTGCAGTAAGAAGGTGTTCTTTCCACTTTAGAGGTGAGGGACCTGCAGCTCAGAGTGGTTAGGTAACTTGCCCAAAGTCACCAGCTCAGAGGGAGGACGGATTTGGATCATGTCTGTCTGGCTGCAGGTACCCCAGGTCACCCCATAGGCCTGGAACCCAGAGTGGCCTGACAGCTGGGGCCCTGGGGCAGGGGGGCCTTTCAAGGGTGGGAGGAAGGCAGAGAGGGTGGGGTGTATGTGGGTGGGAAGGGTCCTGGGGGAGGCACTGGGACCAGTCACCAGGTCCCAGGATTCCTGGGAGGAAAGGAGAGAGCAGGCAGGCCAGGGGGCAGGTGGTAAGGGCAGGTGGGGGCAAGGGGGAACAGCAGATGGGGGAGGGTGGCCACAGTCCTGGGCGCTCTGCCCTTGTGGCTGATTGGTCCACTCTCATCGCCTGATGTCACCACCCTGCATGTCCCTCTGGAAACAGCCCTCTCCCCTCCTGCTCCCAGCCCCTGGCCTGGCAGGAGACCCAGTTGGCCTTCCTCTGCTGCCTCCTCCTCCCCACACCTGTCCCGTCTGGCAGGGGCTCCCAGGACATAATTATCAGCAGCACCAGGGTGGCCGGCATCCAGGGGCGGCCGCTGTGCCCTCACGTCCTCTGGGCCAGCCTTTCGTTGGGGGCACTGCTCTCCCCTCACTGGCAAGCCGCCTCTGGGTGAACAGGAGAACCGCGGGGCCTCTTGCAATGCTCTTTGCATTTTTAAAACGATTTCCACTTCTCGGTCAAAAGAAATCAAATTTTAGAATATGCGCGCTCCGGCTGTTCTCAGCTTTGGAGCCCAATCCAGTCCACCCAGCAGTCCCCCGAAAACCATCGACTAAATGGAGCCCCAACACATAGGAAAGCTTCCCCTTAAGTAGATGGGGAAGCTGAGGCTCAGAGAGGGAAGGGACTTCCTGCGGAGGGTGGGCTGGAGGAGTGGCGGTGTGTCCCAGCTCTCAGCACACGGCCCGTGGAAATGGAATTCTAAGGTGCGGATGTGGGCCCAGCCTGCATGTGGGAGGGGGGACGCTGGGACCCTTGGTGGCCCAACACGAATGACAGTAGCTGCGTTCTACACTCCAGCACCAAGACTTGAGTCACTTACTTATCCACGTAGAGCTGGCCGTCTGCGTGGGAGTACCAGCTCCACCACACGCAGAGCTCTGGGACCTTGGGCAGGTGAGCCTCAGTCTGCTCATCTATGAAATGGACATGCAACCAGTAGCCTCTGCCTGATAGGGTAACAGTGAAGAGCAAATGAGTTAACGCGCCTACAGTGCCCAGCAGGGGCTCAGTGCTTGATGCATGTGAGCTGTTATGAGGCCCGGTGAGAGCATCATGGGGGCAGAGCCCAGCCCCTCCCACCCCCCGGTCTCCAGGAGCTCCCAGAGATGTACAGGAGACAGTCCAGCAAATAGGGCTGTTAAGATCCAGAGAGGTGAGGCCGGGATGAGGTTTCTCTAGAGCCGGGACCTGGCCCAGCCTGGGGCCCCTACGGAGGCCACGGTGCGTGGAGAGAGCTGGTTGGGAGGCAGAGGCCAGGGTTCTGGCTCCAGTTCTGCTCCCACCTGCTCTTGACCTTGGGCAGGTCACTTGCCGGCTCTGGGCCGCAAGCTCGTGCTCTGCAGGGAGGAGGCTGGTGCTGGACGGTCCCTCCAGAGGCTGGGCAGCCGGATGTCCAGGAGGCCAGCCATGACTCCGGGCTATTTTTGCCGGGGCTGCTGCCATCACCCCACTTGTCTTGGAATCAGATCCCAGCAGGTGCCAGGAGCGAAGGTCATGCAGCCCGACCCCTCCTGGGCGGAGGCCGGCCTGGCTCCCTCTCCAGCCTCCTAGGGCCATGAAATCTGAGGTGGGGGCTGGGCTGGATCCCACTCTGAGCCCTGGCCTCACTGCCCCTGTGATGACCGCCCGTCCTCACCCCCACCCCCCCACCCCCAGGCTTGTAAATGTTTTATTTTAAGCTGTTTACAAGGTCCTGGAAGAGTGATGGGATTGGAGACTGGGGGAGGGAGGGGGGGCTCGGACAGAGATGACTCCTGGGTGACAGAGAGAGAGAGACAGAGACAGGGTGAGAGAGAACAGAGACACAGACGGAGGTGGGCACAGCAGACAGACAGAGATAGAAACAGAGAGAGAGGACAGCAATGGGAAGAGACACAGTCAATACGCGGAGACAGAGAGAAAGAAGACTAGAAAAGGATCTAAAGGGCGAGAGGAAAGACAGAGAAAGAAACAGTGAGGGGAGAGCACACCGATGGAGGAGACGGAGAGACGGGGCGGAGGTGGGCCAGGACGGAGCCGCTGGCACGAACGAGGGCCTGGGACCCGGCCAGGGCTCACCTTCTCTGAGCCTCAGTTTCCTCATCTGAAAACCAAATCTGAGCTAAGGGGCCGCCAAGGGCCTGGACACTGCTGCTCAGACCCTGTGCTGTGAGGCCTGTGGGGAGGGAGGGTGGGCGGGGCTCCTCTTCTGCCTCTGGGACCCAGAGCGAGTCTCCCCGTGGCTGCCCCTCGCCACCTCGGCCTCCCCCCTTCTCTGGCCCTCAGTGCCCTGTGGACAAGGACAGAGGCGCCCCAGCACCACACAGGCTCTTCCCACAAGGTCTGGGGACCCCCTCTCAGCACAGGGGGATCCCCTCCTCCCCCTTCTCCCCCCTTCCTCGGTGAGAAACTGCAGCCTGGGGCCCCTTCACTGAGGACAGACAAGGGGCTCAGCACGCACTGCCGCCCCCCTCGGGGCTGCTCCCACACTCAGTGTGTGATGGGCGGTGGAGAACCAGCGGAGATGCCGGGCACTGGTCCGGGAGCCTGATGCTTACTAATCCGTTCAGTCCTCCTGAAGGCTTGGGGTAAAGAAGAAGAAATCATTATTTTTATTTTAAAAAATATTTTTATTGATTTCGGGGAGGAAGGGGGGAGGTAGAGAGAGAGAGAGATAGCAACATCAATGAAGAGAATCACTGATCGGCTGCCTCCTGCGTGCCCCCTACTCAGGATCAAGCCCAAAACCTGGGCACATGCCCTTGGCCAGAATAGAACCCGGGACCCTTCAGCCCACAGGCCGATGCTCTATGCACTGAGCCAAACTGACTAGGGCAGAAATCGTTATTTTTATTCCACCGATGAGGAAGCTGAGGCACAGTGTGGAAAAACTTGCCCCAAATCCTCCCTGGGACGAGGCAGGGATGGCTCGAGAGCCCTAGTTGTTGATGCCTAAGGGTACGTGGTACTGTGTACTGTCGACGGGTGGTACATTCACGCACGACTCTGCCCAAGTGTGACAGCTCACCTCGCTGGGAGTCCCACGTCCCAGTGCTGAGCCGAGAGCTTAGTGCAGTCACCTTGTTTCACCCTCGTGGTCCACACTGCTGTCCCCGGCCCCACGCCCTCCCCTCCACCCCATCCCATCCTCCCTGCCCTAAGTGTCCATGTTGGTCTGGGGGTTCACCCCCAGGGTGCTCAGAGAGGATAGCCCCAGCCCCAGCCCCAGAGGTGAGTCACAATTGCCTTTCCTGTCGTGGTGGTCTCGCTGTGATTGGCATAGACATGGACACGTGATGGAGTCCTGGAAAATGGGCTGGGAGGGAATCTGTCAGAGCGGAGAGGAGGGCTTCTAGGAAGTTCTTTGCTTTCCCGAGAGGCCATGAAGCCGGGACTCGCCTTTTGCTGCCTGGGGTGTGATGCTGGGAGCCATGGCAGCCATCTCGTGACCATGAGGAAGGTGAACTGTGGAGAAGCAGACCGGCAGCCGTGAGAGTGGCCCTGAGCCAAGCCCTGCGCTGAGCTCCGTCAGCCCTGGGAACCAGGAAGGCAATGAGGAAACATTGAACCATTACGTTTTATTTTTTAAATATTTTTTTTTATTGATCTCAGAGAGGAAGGAAGAGGGAGAGAGAGACAGATACATTAGCGACGAGAGCATCATTGATTGCCTGCCTCCTGCATGCCCACTGGGGATCGAGCCTATACTCTGGGCATGTGCCCTGACCAGGAATCGAACCATGACCTCCTGGTTCATAGGTTGATGCTCAACCACTGAGCCACGCCGGCTGGGCGAACCGTTACGTTTTAAAACCGTTTGGAGTGATTTAGTGTGCAGCAATAGAAACCAGAACAGTAAGTGTCTCCTAGGCATTTGGTGAGTTAAATGTACCAGGTACATGACTAGGTGATTTTTTTTTCCCTAGGAAAGCAGCCATGTAAAAGAATCTGAGTTTCCATCACGTGGCAGAGCCCCCTGGAGTGGCTCACCTCTGCCCCAGTGACACGCCCACTGAGGTGAGAGGTGAGACATGAGTGACCCGGATCTGGCCGGCCTGTAGCCTTTGGAACATCATCCACAGCCCAGGATGCTGGCCAGCCCAGCCTGTAGACACTCAGCGGGGGATTTGCCTTCAACTGGCAGATTAGCGGGCTTCGCTTGGAGAATGTCATCGCATGAATGCCGTGGGCGCCGCCTCAGGGTGCCCGCAGAATGGAGGTCAGGACCGACTCCAGGACGCAGGTCGCTGGACCAGGAAGCGTCAGCCTCCCCTGAAAGAGTATCAGGATCGCAACCCGTGGCCCGTGACGCCTGCCCAGCCTTCTAGACCCAGCGTTCCCTGACCCCTCCCTGCCTATCCCTGCACCTGTAGGTACTCCTCTCCCCCCGACTCTGGATTGCAAATTGCTGAAAGCTGGAGGTCTTGTCTCCTTCATTCTGTTTCTCCTTGTTTCTGCCTGCCACAGAGGCAGTTGATACGTGTTGCTGAATAAGTTGAACAGTCCCAGCCAGCGGTCCTGCAGCCCATTCTTGGTTGTGTCTGGTTGATGGGGAGCTCACTTCTCCCTAGGCAACCAGTTCCATTTTTAGAACTCTAACCGGTCATGATGGTGTAAAAAGTTATGAATGTGGGACAGCTAGGGGACATTCCTCTCCTGCAGCTGGCCGAAGACATCTTTTGAGTATTCATCCATTTTTTACTTTTCTTCTCATCTTCCTAAAGAGGAAGGCAATTAATTTTAAAACAATTTTTTTAAATTACAGTTGACATTCAATAGTATATTAGTGTCAAGTGTATAGCATAGTGGTTAGACATTTATATAACTTACGAAGCGATCCCCTTAATAAGTCTAGCACCCCATCTGGCACTATACATAGTTATTGATGACTATATTATTGACTCTATTCCCTGCGCTGTTCTGTACATCCCTGTGACTATTTTGTAACTGCCAATTTTTACTTCTCAATCCTTCACCTTTTTCACCCAGCCCCCACATCTCCTCCCATATGGCAAACATCAGTCTGTTCTCTGTATCTATGAGTTTGTTTCGTTTATTTTGCTCTTTAGATTCCACATATAAGTGAAATCATATAGTATTTGTCTTTCTCTATCTGACTTGTTTCACTTAGCATAATACCCTCTAGGTCCATCCATGCTGTCATAAATGGTAAGATTTCATTCTTTTTTATGGCTGAGTAATAGTCCATACATACATATACTAGAGGCCCAATGCATGAAATTCGTGAAAGGGGCTTGGCCCTTGCAGCCCTGGCTGCCTTGTGGCCCCTCCCACTGGTCATTCTAGAAGGTCGTTCCGGAAGGTTGTTCTGCTGTCCGGTCTAATTAGCATACTAGCTCTTTATTATTATAGATATACACTGAGTGGCCAGATTATTATGATCTTTGAATGCATAATAATCTGGCCACTCAGTGTATATCTACACTAATAAAAGAGAAACATGCAAATTGACTGTACCTCTGCTACACCCACCAGCCAATCAGGAGCGAGTATGCAAATTAACCCAACAAATATGGCGGTGGCCACAGAGCTGGAGCAAGCAGGAGGCTTGGGTTGCCCCCAGCGATGGAGGAAGCCAAGCTTCCTACCCACCCTGGCTGGCCCTGGCCTCCACTTAAGGCTACAAAGTTTTAATTATAGAAGATAAATAAATCCCAGATACCTGCTTCCAGCGGCCCTGGCCTCCGCTCAAGGAGGCGCTGGAAAAAAAAAAGAAAAAGAAAAACAGGAGGGGCTGGGAGCTTGGGTCACTGGGGGGCGTGGCCAGCTTGCAAACAGCCCTCAGTCCCTCACACAGGCTGGCCAGGCACCCTAGCAGGGACCCCCACCCTGAAGGGGGTGTGGCCAGCTTGAAAACAGCCCTCAGCCCCTCACCCAGGCTGGCCACACCCCCCAGTGGGGACCCTCACTCCATGGGGACATGGCCGACCTGCAAACCACCACAGGCCCCTTGCCCAGGCCGCCCCAAACCCCAAGGGAACCCTCATCCTGATCTGGGACACCCTTCAGGGCAAACCAGCTGGCGCCCACCTGTGCACCAGGCCTCTATCTATAGTAATAAAAGGGTAATATGCTAATTAGATTGGGAGACCTTCCAGGAGACCTTCCGGACATTCTTCTGGACAAAGACATGGTGGTGGGGCTGAGGTAGAGGCAGTTAGAGGCCAAGAGGGGAGGGCAGAAGAAGGGAGAGGGACAGAGAGTTAGAAACATTGATGAGAGAGAAACATCGATCAGTTGCCTCCTGCCCACCCCCCACTGAGGATGTGCTCACAACCAAGGTACATGCCCTTGACCGGAATGGAACCTGGGACTCTTCAGTCCTCAGGCTGATGCTCTATCCACTGAGCCAAACCAGTTAGGGCCATGGTCGGCAAACTGCGGCTCGTGAGCCACATGCGGCTCTTTGGCCCCTTGAATGTGGCTCTTCCACAAAATACCACAGCCTGGGCAAGTCTATTTTGAAGAAGTGGTGTTAGAAGAAGTTTAAGTTTAAAAAATGGCTCTCAAAAAATTTCAGTCGTTGTACTGTTGATATTGGCTCTGCTGACTAATGAGTTTGCCAACCACTGAGTTAGGGCATAGCACATCTTCTTTATCCATTCACCTTTTGATGGGCATTTGGGTTGGAAAAGGCCACTTTTAGTTGCTGGGAGAGAAGCTAATGTGTGGCATATGATAAAGTCATGGGTGATGGGGACGAAGAGGGGAAAGTTGTGCTGACAAGGAGTTTTAAGAAGAGAGGGGTACAGCAGCCTCGAGGCCCGAGGGAAGCAGGTCAGAGAGGAAAGATGGTTCCTAAGAAGTGGGATGTGGCCCATGGGGATGGAATGTGTTCTCGGTTACTTTGGTTGTTGGCTGTCCTGTGTAAGCATGACAGGCTCTGACACTGAGCCACACGCGTCTCCAGTTCAGTAGGTTGGGCGTTATGTGTCCAGTGTAATTAGCAGTGGATTAATTTGTGCTCAGATACAGGTTTCTCTTTGACCTTGTGGCCTTTCCTTGTGTGGATGCAGAATCTCATTGACAAAAACTAGCTTATCACCAGCCCTGCACTTTCTGAAGCTTAATGATTATCTATCATGTGACTTCCATGAATGTTCTCCCCTTCACCTTCCGCCCCAGCCCCTACCCTGTTTGAACACGAGATAGGAGCTGGCACTGACGCAGAAGTCCCAGATCAGTGATTATCAACAACATCAGACAAACACTCAGTAACACCCCTTAACTGTCCTGAAATTAAGCTCATTGGTACTATAACCTACCCACCTCCATGATTTTAAAAGTTCAATATCAGCCCTAGCTGGTTTGGCTCAGTGGAGCATCGGCCTGCATACTGAAGAGTCCCAGGTTCAATTCTGGTCAAAGGCACATGTCCTGGTTGCAGGCTCAATCCCCAGAAGGGGGTGTGTGTAGGAGGCAGTTAATCATTGATCTCTCTCATCATTGATGTTTCTCTCTCTCTTTCCCTCTCCCTTCCTCTCTGAAATCAATAAAAATATGTTTTTTAAAAAGACTAGAATTTTTAAAAATTCAATATCATATCCTGACTATCCTATCTAATAAAGACAGAATATGCAAATTGACCGTAACTCTAGGACAAAGATGGTGGCACCCACAGCCAATAAGGAGGGAATATGCAAATTGACACAATAAGGCGAGAGGCGGAAGGTGGCTCTGGCCAGAGCAAAGGCAGAAAGGCTGCTCCAGCCATAGCGAAGGCAGTGCTGGCAGCCAGGGGAAGGAAGGCCTACTCTTGCACAAATCTCCGTGCGTTGGGCCTCTATAATATGTATAAAGATAAACAAAATATTTTTATAATAAATTATTTTTCAATATTTAAATGCTCAGGCAAGACGGTAGTAGAGGAGATAGGAAGTGGTGAGAGGCTTGTACATGTTCATAGAATCGCCATGTATGCAATGCTTATGGGCACATATGTTGGATCCATGGCTGCACAGTCAGGACAGGTTGGGTTTTGCTGCAATAACAAATACCCCAAGCACCTCACTGCTCCACAGTGTATCTCTCACCCACGTCATGTTCAGTGTGGTGGGCAGGGGCCCTGCTCTTCCTGCAGATGTGCCACTGAGACATGCACAGTCACAACTGCTGGGACCGGAGGCCTGGGAGAGTGTTCACTGGCCCTTAAGACTTCTTCTGGGAGCGACACACATCCACTCACATTCATTGGCCCAAATAAGCCTGCGGCCGCACCTCACTGCCACGGGTCTGAAGGAATGACCTACTACCATGTGCCCAAAAGGGGCAGACACCCATTGTGACTGGCACAGCCACCGAAATCCCATGGTGGCCCTGCTTTGGCGTTGGGGTGGAGGAGGTTGCTGCCATTTTCTGAAATGGTGAACGAGTCTTGGTAAAGTCCTTAATAAATTATTTTCTCCCATAATTGAGTGTATTTTTAAATAGTTCAAAGATAATCTATCCTATATAATAAAAGGCTAATATGCAAATTGTCCCCTCGGGAGTTCAACCGCTTCCTATGACATGCGCTGACCACCAGGGGGTGGCGTGGAGTGAAGGAAGGGCCCAGCAGCCAGCAGCCGGGGGAAGGAAGGCCCCATTCAGCCCTGATCACTGGCCAGGCCTAGTGACCCTACCTGTGCACAAATTTCATGCACTGCACCTCTAGTGTATAAATAAGATGTATAAGTTCTAGATTTAGGGCCTAGAACATGGAGTGAGTCTTCATGATGTGATCTTTTCTGCACATGTTAGAATACCCAGCATCCCTTCCTCACCTCCCTCACTAAATGTCACTGTCGTCACTGCAACAAAACACAGCTATCCAAAGCGCCCCACAGGGGACGATAGGAGCCCCACAGAGAGCCGGTGGTTGTGGCAAACCTGGCCGGCAGAGTAGCCCCGTCTGGCTTACCGCTGATGAAATAGTGTGCACAGCCCCCTCATGCACACTGGCTGCAAGCCCGGTGCTCTGGGGGAAGCCGGGCCACCATTCTGTCCAACCCTCCACCCTGCCGTGTCCCCCCGCCCCACTATTTGTCGCAAGACCCTAGAGTCCCCAGTGCTCAAAACTGAGGCTCTGGAGAACCCAGCTCCATAATCCACTAGGCTAACAAAACCGCCCCGCGCTCTGAGGCATGGGTGAGGGGCCAGCCTGCCTCTGAGTGTCCGAACCTGGAAAATGGTGTGAAAGTGCTCTACGAGGTGGTTGAAAGCGTCATCCACCCCCAGGGCAAAGGCCACGGCCCGCACGTGAGGGGCCCGAGCCTCGGCCTCGATGTCCGTTTTCTGTAAAGGAAGCGGCCTCCTTTGATGAATAGAAATATGTCAGCGAGACCCTGCTCTTTAAACCCTGTTATCACCGGTTCAATGATTTTGTTTCCATTTCTGTGCAAAATGCCAGCACAGAGGGGACTTTTACTAGTATATTCGAGGGTCATCTGTGGTTGGACAGAGGCCACAGAATTGATGTGGGTCAGTAAGTGAAGGTTTTGTGGCTATTTTTTTTTAAAGACACCTTTCACTTGTTTGGGAACACTGAATGAATGGCGAGAGAGAGGGAGGGAGGGAGAGAGGGAGAACAATGGAACACACAATGAGACACCACTTAAATTCTTGGTAAAACGACAAGCGTGTGCGAGTTCGTGCTGTGCCGCAGGCAGCCCGTGCCAGCACTCTTCTCGCCTGACAGCCCGAGCTCTGCATCGCCAAGGCCAGGCCGAGCTCCAGTGGCTCGTCACATGCACTCCGCACAGCTGACGCTCTGCACCCAGGCCTTTCGTGCCCTCTCCCACGTCTCCACCTGGCTTCATCCGGAAAGCCCCAGTCCGTGGGCACAGTCACAGAGCCGGGCTCACAGGGGGTGGCAGTCACAGAGCCGGGCTCACAGGGGGTGGCACAGTCACAGAGCCGGGCTCACAGGGGGTGGCACAGTCACAGAGCCGGGCTCACAGGGGGTGGCACAGTCACAGAGCCGGGCTCACAGGGGGTGGGCACAGTCACAGAGCCGGGCTCACAGGGGGTGGGCACAGACACAGAGCCGGGGCTCACAGGGGGTGGGCACAGTCACAGAGCCGGGCTCACAGGGGGTGGGCAGTCACAGAGCCGGGCTCACAGGGGGTGGGCAGTCACAGAGCCGGGCTCACAGGGGGTGGCACAGTCACAGAGCCGGGGCTCACAGGGGGTGGGCACAGTCACAGAGCCGGGCTCACAGGGGGTGGCACAGACACAGAGCCGGGGCTCACAGGGGGTGGCAGTCACAGAGCCGGGCTCACAGGGGGTGGCAGTCACAGAGCCGGCGCTCAGAGTCCGGGGAGAGGTCACGTGGCTGACCTGGGGCCTGACTCCTGCCCCTTGCTCCGCTTATCCAACCCCCCCTCCCCCGTCCTCATGTGCCACAACTTGCAAGGCCTTAGAATCAGCAAAATCCCAAGGAACTTTGGAACTGGGGAGAAGCCTTGAGACAGAGAGGAAGTATCTGCCACCCAGCCACACTGAGGATTCCAAACAAAAATTCAGTTGACTTATTAAAAAAAAAAGAAGGCATTTTGCGCCCATCGATGGTATAAACGGAGCATCTGTTTCCCTTGCTGTGATCCACACATATCCGTGGGCTGAGTACTGAATGAGTGACCAATGGCGGGCACTTCTCTGCATCCCTAATCGCATCCCGCCCTGATTCAACCATCACGCACGTGGTCTCCCTGCCTAGACTGCCAGCGGTTTGAACCAGCCTCCTCCGCTTTCAATCCCACCAAAGCGCCCAGCGCCTGGGCATCCGATGGAATTGCTATAAACAATGGGATTTTTTTCCAGCTCCAGGATCAGCAAGCACCCTCTCCTAGGCCCTCCCCTCCCTTTCCCTCCCACCTTCTCAGAGATCATCCAAGTCCCAAGCCGGGCGCAGACGCAGATGCAGACGGAAGGAGGTGGGCCTTTAACCTGATGCTGCATCACTGCCTGGCAAACAAGCCTGCCAGGATCTGAGCTGGGTCTGCATGGGGGAGGGGGGCAGAATGAACTCTGCCTGTTCAGCGGCCATGAAGCCTGGTTTGGACTGGGGATGGGGGCAGTGAGGTGGGGCTCATTCCAGGGGGTTGAGTCCCGGTAAGGACCTCGAGGGCAGGGCCACTGGGTTGCTTTCCAGGAGCCCCTGGAAATGGATGGGGCCTCCCAGAGTTGGTGCTTTGAATCTTGGTCCTCAATGTCCTCAAGGCTTAAGCGCCCAGAGGGACCCAGACCACCACACCCTTGTCCACGCCCCTGCCCTCAGCCTCCTCTCCAGTGGCTTCCTGGCTGCCGTGGTCACATGCCAGTGTTTTATTCTGGGTCCCTGAAGTCAGACTCACGGGTTCCGGCCGAGCACTTGGCCTTTGTAGATATGGATTTTGTCTCTTGGCGTGTGTGTGTGTAAGCTGTTCCCCTGTGTCTGTCCTCTCTCTGTGGCCAGAAGGTCAGCACTTGTCACGGGCTGGCTGCCGAGCTGTCTCCCTCACTGGAGTCCCCCTGCCTCCCAGGCCATCACTCGAGCCCAGCGCTGCCACTTACGAGCTAGTGTCCTTGGCCTGTGGCTTCCGTTGTTCTGACCTGCCATTTCCCCTGGTTCTGTGGCCCTGCACCTGGCACCGAGCACCCCGTGTGACAAAGGTCTGCTGAGCGGCCCACTTTCCCCACCTGACGAGGCTCTCCCCTCCATTCCCTGAGCCCAGCATTTGTCCCTGCTGCTGGGTAGTGGCCCAAGGAAAGCAGTCCCCAACCTGTCTCCCCTGCCCACCACGCCTCCCCCTCACCCCCCTCCTTCTCCCCTCTGCGCTCCGCACACCGAGTCCCCCGGTCCGCCTTCCCACCACGCCTCCCTGGAAGCCCCTTCACTTGCCCGAGGGATGAAAACTCTGGGCGGAGACTGTGGTGTGACAGAGTCTTTTATTAAACCAGGTGAGTCACTCCATCAGCTGAGAGGGCACACGGCTGTCCCCGGCCCCCCACGCCGCCCTGGGGCTGGGGGTGACTGTGCCACCCGGCCCAGACCTCCTTCTCATTGCCAAGGGACATGCTGCTGCCTCAGGGCCGGGTGATGGACCAGAGGGGTACCATGGCTGGGGCTTAGGTTACAGCTTAGATTTGGGGTTGAAGGTGAGGGTGCAGGGGTGGGTCAGTTTGGAGGTTGGAAGGAATTGGGTTGGGATTTAAGTGAGAGGAGATTTGGGTTGGGATTTAAGTACAACCCAAACTCTGCAGGCGCCAGTGAGCCGACGCCATGCTTCTCCCTGTTCCGTGGGGAGCCCCGCCTTGCCCACCCCATTCCCAGTCCCTCTGCCTCTCCCACCCACCGCTCAGACACAAAACAGAAGCAAACTCTACACAACTATGTGAGATTCGGCCCCCACCCTGCCCTGCAGCCCGGGCCCAGGGGGGAGGGGGTGGGCGTGGGGATTTCGGGGGGCTTAGCCCTGGAACCCCAGCTCCTTGTACTTGGCAGCGATGTCGTTCCGGAACAGCTCCAGGGCCTTCTTCATGGCCTCCTGAGCGTCAGCCCCAAAGTCCCCGCCGAGCTTGCTCTGCAGAACCTGGATGATGGAGTCCGAGATGAACTGCAGGGAGGGGGCGAGAGGGGCAGGTCACTGGGCCGGGCCAGCAGGAGGGCAGGAACCAGACCAGGCCATCTCTTTCTTCAGGGCCACCTGTCCAGCACTACTATACACTGGCACTTCTGAGTGGTCTCCACAGACTAACTCCTCTGCTCCCCATGGGTGGCAGGGGTGGGTGGGGAAACTGAGGCCCATCTTGGTACAGAAGAGGAAAGGTTAAGCCCATGCCCAAGGTCCTGTAGCCAGGTGGGCCGGCTCACCCACTACCCTCAGCTGGTGCTCAGGACGAGGACCCAACCTTAGTGCTGCAAGAGCTCGGGGCACGGCCACTGTGTGTGTGTGTGTGGGGGGGGGAGGGCGGGGAGGGCAGGGCCCAGAGCATCACACACAAGTGCTGAATAAAATCAAGGTCTGTGATTTTATTCAGCACTTTGCAATCAGGAGATCTAGGAAGAAACAATCTCCATTTGCATGTATTTAATGTTTGCATTAATAGCTTAGTGTGGTCATTGCTTTAAATAGCCTGGGGGGGGGCGGCGGGGAGGGCAGGGCCCAGAGCATCACATTTCCTGTGCCGAACACAGCACTGCAGCTGAAACCTACTGGGGGGGGGGGGGGGGAGGAGAGAGAGGGGTGGGCAGGGACCAGGCCTTCGGCTCAGCCCCGGGAAAGTCCCATCTCCCATTGGCCTCACCATCACCACAGTGTCCCCACCAGGAACACGGAGGCAGGGAAAGCTAAGTACAGGCTGCTACAGGGCTGGAGGGTCTCACGATGGAAAAACTCCTGCACCTTTTCACCGGCTAATCACAGTTTGATGCCAGCCACACGCCGGCCAGGGAGCCAGGCGGGGTCGTGGATAGAGTCCCGGACGGGGAAGTGGCCAGACCGAGGTCTGGGCTGGAGCTTGCACCCAGGAGGCTGTGGACGACCGACGGCTGGAGCCGGGGACGGAGTCAGGGACTGCACCGAGGTCGGGTTTTCCCTTTTTCTCAGGGCACTCGGGGTAGAAGTGACCGAAAGCAGGGGTGGGAGACAGCGCGCCGAGGGAGGCCTCAAGAAGCGCAAGTATCCACACCCAGGAAACACCTACCTCTGAGCCTTGATTTGGGGACATATGTCACGTTTACCTTTAATGTTATAAATGCAACAAAATGAAGTGTGGCTACAGGTGCAGGAGAGCAAGCCCTGCCCTTGAACGTGGGAGACCCCAATCTCAGGCCCAGCTCTGCCCTGACTCACCACCATGTGTGACTTCACCCCTAAAGTGGGGGCTTCGAGGACTCCATCAGGCTCCCCAGCTCAGCCTATCCCGAGTCTACGGCAGAGCCTCTAACACCTAGAGAGCTGTGGAATGAGGCAGCTGGACAACTGAAGAAAGACAGTGGCCCCCAGCACCCAGCACCCGCTGGGGCCCCTCACCCCCAGGTGAGAAGGAGCAAGAGTTCAGCGAGGGGAAGAGCGTTCGTGGGGCTCAGTCTTCACTGTTTATAGTAAACGACGCTTGTCAGCACAGACCTGGGTTCTCGTCCGCTAGCTGGTGGTGCCAACCTGGCTACGTGGGTTTCTCTCTCAGCCTCAGTGTCCTCGTCCCTGGAGAGGGGATGGGTCGTTCCGTTGTACGGAGAGCCCACCCCAGGCCACGGGGCTCGGCAATGGGAGAGAGCCGGGTCTGCCCTTGAGGAGCGCAGTCCCAGCCAGAAGACAGCTGGGTAAAGAAATAAATTACAACACAGCCGGGCAGGTGACATGACAGGAGGTTCAAGCGCCCTTGCTGGCGGAGGGAGCAGCTGACGGCCTGGCGCAGAGGCGGTGGCTTCGGAGCTGAGCCTTGATGAGGGACAGGGATTTGGCGGGAGAAGATGGGGAGGGCGGGGAGCACAGTGTGCGCTCCTCTCACAGGCAATGATGCCCACGCCTCACGTCTGCGATGCTCCGTGGGCAAGGCAGGATAGTTTGTGTGTGATTGGGTGGCGGGGGTCCCGTCGGGGTTCAGGGACATGAGGTGCTAGGTGTTGGCGGTGCCGGTTGTTGATGGGGGAGACTGGGTCACGGGGATGAAGAGCGTGGGTTCCAGAGTACCCCAGATCAAGCTATCCCTCCTGGCTTAGGAGCTGTTCAACCTTGGCCAATCTGCGTAACCTCTCTGAGCCCTCAGTTTCCAAATCTGTAAAATGGGGATAAAAAAAAAAGGTGCCTGCCTGGGGCAGGGACTGCTGCCTGCCCGCCCAGTGTCCATTTTCTCCTCCTTCCCTGGTCACAGGACGCTAATGGCACTTGGAGTGGCAACAGACTACATTCGCCAGTTTTCCGAGCAGACAGGCGTGGTCTTATAACTAAGTGTATACAGCACTGTTGGATGAGACTTCCGGGACTCCTTAAACGCCTTAAAAGAGAGCCCTGCTCTCTTCCTCCTGCTCCCTGTCCAGATGGCTGGACACAGTCTCAGACTAGGAGTCCACGACGGAGGGCAGAACAGAAAGAGCCTGTATCCCTGAGGCTTCCGTACCAGCTCGGACGCCCTCCCTCGGAACTTCCTTTGTGTGAGAGGAACAGAAAACACGGGACGCCATGCCTAACCTTTGGGTGTGATTGTGAGAATTCCACGCCGTGACCCAGGCAAACCCTGTCACCATTATCCTTACCCTCATGGCGCACCAGCCTGCCCCCAGGGGCTGCACCATCCATTCGACCCTCTGCCCCCAAGTTCCCTAATGCTCCCTGTCACCACATCCCCTCCTCCCCTAGATGCCTGAGGCTCTGTCCCTTCATCTGTAAGTATGCTGGAACCTATAGAGCCAGCCTGCCGGCCACCCCACCCCCACCCCAGAACTGAGCCCCAGCTGCTGAGCTGCGGCCACACGAGTCCTGCATGTCTCACACACCCAGTGGCACCGGGTCAGGAGCCGGGGTTCTGCAGGAATAACAGACCTCGTCTGAATCCTGGCTCTGCCATTTGCTACCTCTGTGACCACCAGCTACTTCACCTCTCTGTGCCTCAGTCTCCTCATCTGTCGAGTGGGTATGATAACAGTACCTACCTGTGGAGAGAATGCAAGTTGCGCGCCTAATATCCACTCTCCCCTGCGTCCTTGGTAACGACATACTGATTTGGGAGAGAAATAGATACCATCTCAAAGACCCCAGGAGGAAGGCCAAGTGGGTGACAGCCCACCTGACCGATGAGGAGACTGGAGCACAAAGAGCAGTGACATAGGTCACCCAGCAAGTTAGTGGCCGAGCTGAGACTTGAACCCAAATCTCATCCTTTTGAGATTTCACCCTCCATCCTCCCCCTGAGCCCCTGGCCCTGCTTCCCACCTCCAGGTACTTGACCGGAATCTTGTGCTTGGTGGCATGGGACTGGGCCAGCGGCTTCAGCTCCGCCTCGTGCTGCCCCTTCTTCTTGAGGATGCCACCCAGGGCCGTGAGCACGGTGGCGCCATGCTTCTTCAGGTCCTCGGAGGCCTTCATCTCATCCTCCGACTTGAGGTTCTTGAACTTGTCGAACTTCTCCAGGGTCTCGGGGTGCCCCTTAAAGAGACTGTGGGAACAAGGAGGGCTGGAGTCAGACGCGGGAGCATGTCGTGGGGTCTGGAGGTGGCCAGTTCAAATCCGACTGCCCCGCTTCCCAGCTGTGTGACCTTGGGCAAGTCACTTCATCTCCCTGTGCCTCAGCTTCCTCGTCCGGGGAATGGGGATAACCGGTCCCTGCCTACACAAGTGCACTGAGAATTAAATGAGGGTCACGTGTGCGGAGCGCCACACACCACGTGTTGTAGAAATGCTTGCCATTGAGATGTTTAATGCCTTCCTCTTCTCCCTTGTTACTGTGAGAGGCAGGAAGGAAAGGTACTGCTGCAGTGTACCCTGGCCTCATCCCCACTTTCTCTAAGGGGTTCAGAGAGTAGAGGTCAGAGTAGCATCAAGGTTGGAACAGAGGTGGGGGCCAAAGGACACTGGCTTTGTGGAGCACCTGCCACGTGCAGGCCCCGTGCTCGGCTCTGCACCTGCACTGCCCTTAGGGTCACGGTATCCCCACTTCACAGGTGAGGAACCAGGCTCCGAGGGGTGAATTCCTCGTCCCATGTTCCAGGGCTGGTGTGAAGTCAGGGCTGAGTGACTCAAAATGTAGTCCATGCTGGGGACCACCTCTGCAGCTTCCTGCCGCGGGCTTATCCTTGCGCTGCTTAAATACTTCCAGCGACGGGAGGCTCACTACCCGTGAGAGCCGTGCCACCCAGAGCAGCTCTCAGGCTCAGAAAGCTCTTACTTTGAGCCCAAACTCAGATTCCCTGCACCTCCTACGCCCCTTACAGTACCGATGGCGTCAGGCCCTGGTGGGAGCCACCCGCCAAAGACCAGGTCCTCGCTCCTGCCAGGGACCCAGCGAGCTGGCCACAGAGGGATCCTGCCCGGGACCCTGAGCAGGCGCCTCCAGCCTCGGACCGATCTTCCCTGCTGTGAAAAGGCTGGTGTTGGTTAAAGGGAGTCGTGCTGGCCCTGGGTGGGGGACTTTGCCCACTTCACTCATGGGCCTACGGAAGGCCACAGCGGCAGGTGACCAGCCCAGGGTCACATGGCCAGTCGGTGGCAGGACCCGGACCTGAGCCCAACCTTGGGCGGCTCCATTACTGGCGCTGTCTCCCTCGGGTGCCCCTGAAATGTGTGGAGGAGAAACCCCGTCTGCCTGCTCCCTCTCCTCCTGCCTCATGGCTTTGGCTCCTCAAATGGTTCCTCCTCTGTAGCTTCCAGGCTCTGCAACACCCTTAAACGCAACTGTGGGCACACGCCAGTTAGTATAAGTGTCTCCCCGCACACACCTGTGCTCACATGCACGCACACCCATGCACACACAAGCACGCTCCACTAGGGCACCGACAGGGACCCTGCCTTCCCCGGGAGCATCCCCCCGGCTCACCCAGAAAGCCCAGGGCTGTCCACAGCCCGGCTCAATGCCACCATCTCACCCCGGGGCCCAGCCAAGCCTCGAGTGTCACTGACAGCTCCTCTCTGGCACCTTCTGCCCGAGGGCCCATACTCCTGGCTGTCATATCTGGTGACAATGATCCCGGAACTCCTGCTGACAGAAGTGAGACCTGGCACCCACAGGTGGGGCTTCCGTGGGGACATGGGGAGGAGACTGTCTGGGGAAGAATGGGGCCAAGGACCTGGGACCCAAAGGGATCTCAGACATTTTGGGAGTCCCCAGGTGGCTGGGAGAAGGAACATGGGGCTGAGAATTACGGAAGCTGAGCTCTGGCCCCAGCTGTCTCCAATGTGCTGTGTGACATCAAAGAAGCCACTCAACCTCTCTGGGTCTTGCTCACCCATCGGATTTCTCAGCCTCCAAATTCTAAGGCTGGATCCCGCCTCAGCCGCTGCTCTGAGCACAGCCAGCACAGAGGGAGTCCGGATCCGTTTCACACAGTGCCCGAGAGTTTGTCCAATGAGTGACCACGGCTCTCAGTGCCCGCAGCTGAGTCCTCAGCACAGCCGCAGAGGCCAGACCCGGACTTGCCTGACAGGAGCAACCCCTAAAATGGGCAGCTGCATTTTCCCTCACATTTCAGCAACGCCCCTGGCCTTGTGGTTTTCATCTGGTCCAGCTCTGCCCTGACTCACCACCGCGATTCCATCTCCCACCTGCCTGGTTTGTCACAGTCTGCAGGCAGGTCAGAGAGAAAGGAGGCCAGTTCCCATGTCCACTGAACGGATGCCAACCAGACACCCATACGGAGACTGAGGACCCGGTGGACCTGCAGGATTCTTCTCTGCTCCGGCACCAAAGAACCAGAGCGGGGATGGGCCGGGACCGTGGGCCAGTATCGCATAGCAGTGAGAGCAGGTGCACTGAGTCCACGCTGCCTGGAATCGAATCCCAGCTGTGTGACTTTGGGCAAGTTACTTAACCTCTCTGATAAACCTGATGATCATCATCATTTCAACCTCATAAAGATGTTGTGAGTTAATATCTGGGAAACACTTAATACAGGGCCTGGCAATCAGTGTGTACTGTTCAAATATTCACTGTCCTCCTCCTCATTTCTACCACCATCATCACCTCCATCACCTCCATCGCCACCCCCATCACGCTGCACCACAGCAGCAGTGTAACTGTTAGGGTCAGGGATGGGGGGTTCTACCTGCAGCTGCCACCGGCTGACTGAGACGCTCAGGCCGGGTCCTCTCTGCACTACGAGAATTATTGGCCACCAGCAGTGATTTCCGATTTTTCCATGATCTTGAGATCCTTTGTACAAGTGAAAAAATATATAAAGCAGGAAAACTTTGGGCAAGAGAAGGCAAGGAAGGCAGGGGCCTGGGCCCACTCAGCAGCCCCCTCGTTCCTGAACCCTCGCTTCTGGAACCAGATGCTTCAACAGCCCCCAGCTTTCACGCTCTAGAACTTCATGATCATGAGAGACCTCAGCGCTATAGTAACAGGCCCAACTGAACCGAACTGCCCTCTTTGGTAATCAGAGGCATGGGAGACGTGACCTTCCAGGTACATCATCTGGGGCAGGACCAAGAAGCCAGGTCACAGCGGGGTACCGGCAGGCCTGGGAGCCAGCATCCTCTCCCTCCCCTCCCCCATGCCCGACACTGAGCAGGCAGAACCAGTTGGCATGGTCTCTGTGTGTCCCGCAGCCTAGGATGTGATAGGGCATCAGGCTCTCTGGATTCTTAAGGAGCCACGAGCCTCAGGCATCACGTCTTGTCCCTGGCGCCTGGCCCAGGGCAGGACTCCCCGAGCCACCCTGGGAAGGGAGAAAATGTTTCCCCTGATGACACAATGCCCCGAGTCTCCTTCAACATCCAGGCACTGCCTCAGGGCTGGCGGCCCCCAGAGCACCTTGGAGACTCCTGCCCTGCAAATGAGTCTCCGAGCCCCAATTTCCCCGCCTCCTCGCCTGCAGCAGGGAGGACCATGGACTTGGGGAATGCTAACACAAGAGGGCGGGAAGAGTCTCAGAGACCATGGCAACCCCTTCACGCAACCAAGAGGAAACAGTGAGGAGTAGTGGTGACCTGTTCAAGGTCACACAGCAAATGGGTGGCTGAGGAGCTGATGTCAACCTGGGGGGGAGGGCAGGGGGAGCCTTTTGTCCAATCAAACAGGACCTGTGGCAGCTCAGCAGCCAGACTACAGTGACAGGAGGAAAAAGGCAACAGAGAACTTCCTTGACTGTCCTTCCTCTGTGTCTCCAGCTGGGCCACCAAGGGTGCGAGCTTCAGATAACAGGGCACCCAGGATCGACCCTTCTCCCCGGCGTGGGAGCTGGAAGTGGGTGAGGCCCCGGGGAGAGCGCAAGGGCATCTGAGTGGAGAGGAACACCTGGTCTGGCTCAGAACAAAGGAGAAATTCATCTGTGGATTCAAGTGTGAAGGACAACCCACTTGCTCGTGGCAACCCCACAGCCCTTCCTCCCGGGGTGGAAACGCCGAATGACACAGGTGTCTGACCTGGGCTGCCCCTGGGCACAAGGGAGGGGCCGAGAGAAGAGGAGACTCCCTCCCTGTTTGGGAAGGAGGGCAACGGGAAATGAGGGTCCAGTCACAGGCCACCAGCCACCCCTGGATCCAAACCTTGGAATTCTTTGTCCTTTGGTTTACTCAGGAACCTCTTGCTGTAGGAGGCAAAGTGTGTGGAGACCACACCACTCTGAGCTCTCAGATTCAAGACACACTTGGAGTGAAAAGCCACTCATGGGCCTCCATCACCTGTTTTCTAATTATAATGCTTAAAGGGCCCTAGGCTGGGCTTCGTCTGTACCAGTTATGAACTCTGCAACTCACTATATGCCAGGAATGGTGCTGGGCCCCTTACAAGCATCTTGTATCATTCTCACGTTGACTCTATAATGTAGATATTGGGATGTCCCGCCTTGTGTAGGAGAAGAAATCAAGGCTCAGAGAGGCTGTGTAACTTCCCGCAGGTCACACAGCCGCTCAGTGTCAAAGCCCGGTCTAGAGCTGCATGTCTCATCTTGAGGGCCAGATCTCAGCCTTGCGCCTTTACAGACTTCAATGTGACAGGGAATATCATCCCCTCTCGGGTCCCTTCTGTCCTCATGTAATAAGTGAGGCAGCTGGTTGAGGTCCCTTGGGGCCCCTGTTAACTGACTGTCTATAATTCCTCTTGGTGGGCTCAAGGCATCCAGCTTCTCCCCACTGCAGATATAGGTGTGAGATGGATCCCCTTTCCTTTTCTGACTCCAAACCCTGACATTTAAAAGCAAAGGAGAACTCAATGGGGTGTGAGTTAACAAGCTCCACTAACACAGCCAACTGGTCGACCCTGGGGCAAAGGTTCCACCTTGCTTTCAAACACCCTGATCTCGGGGGAAGCAGGTGATAGGACAAGGGAATCGTTTCCTTTTACCTGATGAGGACGGCTTGCCCATGGCCCGGGATGTCAGCCTCCACCTTTCCCCAGGCATTCAGCACCAACTGCCATTCCCCGTCGCTGAGCCCCATGGCGTAGTCTGAAGGAGACAGAAAGAGCAGGTGTAGGCTGACTGGGTGTCCTGGTCCCGGCAGCTGGGGTTTGAGGCTGCCTGGCCCCAAAGGGGTTTTATACCTTCCTGATGCCTGACACAGATCACTTGACAGCTTGCTCCCTCCCCGCCCCTCACCCCCCACCCCCCCGCCTCCACACAGGGGTCTAATCTCCTCCTTTCTCTGGCCCTTACATGGAAGCTATTTCGGGGCAGGTGCCATTGTGGGGAGGTAGGACAACTCAGGCCACATGGAGGTGGGGGTGGCTGTGTGTGTGGAAAGAGTAGGGAGGAGGTGGGGCCACTGTCTGGACTCTCAAAGGCCAACACAAAGGGCAACACCAAAGCCGATGCCAGCGGCCTGAAACCCAACTCTCCTTGCTGCCAGCGAGGGGAACTGGCATGCTTCTATGCGTGGGCAGCGGGGACCCAGCTGGCCTGGGCAGTCCTGGCCCTTGTCAGTCTCCTGGTGCACATTCTCCCCCCTTTGCCAGCATGCCCCTCACCCAGCCAGAAGTGGTGGGGGAGCCTAGATGGGTTTATGCTCACAGCTGGCAGACCCGGGCAAATCCATAACCTCTTGGAATCTGAATTTTTCTCACGCCACCCAGAAAACCGGCTTTGTGGCCTTGCTCAAATACTTCCCTTGGGGAAGTTTCGCTTGACATACTCCCTCAAGGAGCAATTAATGGCTTCCTCCCTCCATTTATCTGCCTGTGGTCCTATTGTATGGCTCCCTCACTGCAGCCTATTTCTTTGTTTCCATTCTGACTCCCCCATTAGTGCTCAGAGACTGTGCTGGGTGCCAGACCCGTTCCATACACTTCTTTACTTTGGCAACTCCTTATGACACATACTACATGACAGCTAGTGGACGGAAGGGCTGGGATTTGAACCCAGAGAGCAGGGCCCCTGAACACTTTACTCTGATGTTCAAATGGACGGGGGTTCTGTTTTATTCATCTATATATCTCTTGGGCCTCACACAGTGTCTTGTACCAGATTTGAGTTGAACAAATGCTCATTGAATAAAAACAATGGTGGCCTTGCACGGAAGGCAAGAGAAGATGATTGGCTGTCTTTAAATCCATCCATCCTTCCATCCATCATCATCCATCTGTCCAAGATCCATCTATCCATCTTTCTACCCATCATCCATCCATCCATTCATCATCCATCACCTATCCACTAACCCCCTCCATTCATTTAGCCATCCTTCATCTATCCATCCATCCATCCATGCAACACAATTACAGAGGACCTACTGTGTGTCAGAAACTGTGCTACATGAAGAGGACACAAATCTAAATAAAACATACCCCTGTGATCAACAAACTCCCAGTCTCCTTGGAGAGGTGAGTATCCTATTCTATATAATAAAAGCCTAGGTGGCATCATGCCCTCACGTGATGTCATCACAAGATGGCGCCACAAGATGGCCACCACAAGACCACAAGATGGCTGACAGGGGAGGGCAGTTGGGAGCAATCAGGCCAGCAGGGGAGGACAGTTGAGGGCAATCGGGCCATCATGGGAGGGCAGTTGGGGGGAATCGGGCCAGGAGGGGAGGGCAGTTGGGGGCGATCGAGCCAGCAGGGAAGCAGTTAGGGGGATGATCAGACTGGAAGGTAGAAGCAGTTACAGCAATCAGGCAGGCAGGCAGGCGAGCGGTTAGGAGCCAGCAGTCCTGGGTTGTGAGAGGGATGTCCAACTGCCGGCAGTTGGACATCCCCCAAGGGGTCCCAGATCGGAGAGGGTGCAGGCTGGGATGAGGGACCCCCCTTCCCGTGCACAAATTTCATGCACCAGGCCTCTAGTGAGAAACAAAATTACAGTCTAATTTATCAAGTGCTATGATCGAGGTATACACAGCCCTTTCTTACACGTACATGGGCTTTTACAGTTTACAAAGTGCCTCCTTGGGCAGGATTACCTCTGGTCTTCACAATGGCCCTGTGAGGTCATGAGTATCACCCCATTTCACAGCTGTGGACAATGAGGCTAAGAAAGAGTAAGCAGGCAGGCTGACCATCCTGGGCCTATATTATACGTGACAGTTAGGACTACCCCCCCATATATAACTCGTTCTAAAAGTAACTGCCCTGACCCAGCGTCTGCTGAGGGGAAGGCTTGGCAGTCATGTTCTCCACGCAACTCACTGCCTGACTCAGCTGACTGGACCAGAGCTGGCACCCGGCCTACGGCAGCCAAGGGCAGGGCTCTGCCCCACAGCCAATCTATTAGCGACAGCAATCAGAGCCCCTCTTCAAAATGTGAGCAGGGGCGTTGGGCAGGAATTGACTCGAGAGGAGGAAATGCAGAGGCAAAGAGAGTCCATTTCATGACCAGCACTGAGTAAGAACCCCCATTGAGAGCCCTCCCTGCCACCTTGGGTCTAGAGGGCCCTTTGTGCTGACCTGGGCAAAGCCCAGCCAATCACCACTTGAGGATTTCCAGGGGCTGCCGCTTGCTGAATGACCCCCTGTGTATCCTTTCAATGAGCCAACTTAGTTATTGAGTCAGCTGGTTCCTAACAACCCAAAGGGTCAGGTGCGCGTCCCTAACAATGTGCTCAGAATTCACCCACAAGTCTTAACCGAGGATACCAGCCAGGCAACCTCCAGGAGTATGAACCCAGGATGCCCGCCCGGTGACCTCCAGGAGTCTGAACCCAGGATGCCGGCCAGGTGACCTCCAGGAGTCTTAACCCAGGATTCCAGCCTGGTGACCTCCAGGAGTCTTAACCCAGGATGCCAGCCAGGCGACCTCCAGGAGTATGAACCCAGGATGCCCGCCCGGTGACCTCCAGGAGTCTGAACCCAGGATGCCCGCCCGGTGACCTCCAGGAGTCTGAACCCAGGATGCTGGCCAGGTGACCTCCAGGAGTCTGAACCCAGGATGCCAGCCAGGCGACCTCCAGGAGTCTGAACCCAGGATGCCTGCCCGGTGACCTCCGGGAGTCTGAACCCAGGATGCCAGCCTGGTGACCTCCAGGAGTCTGAACCCAGGATGCCAGCCAGGCGACCTCCAGGAGCTCATCCAACTTTAACAGTGGAAGATGCAGCAGCAAAATGAGTAGCTAAAAAGCCATAAGGATTTTTCAGGGGGGCATCATTCATCATTCGTTCATTCATTCATCATTCATTCATTGATTCATTCCATTCAACAGCCTGGAATTGAGGGCCCACTCTGCACCAGGCCCAGGATCCAAAGGAAGGGTGGCTCTGAGAGGATCTGCTTAGACCCTGGCAGCGTCAGCCCTACTTCGGGTCACTTGCTCATGGGAGCCCAGGAGTGTGCAGGGCTGATCAGTATCCCAGTTGGCTGTAAGGAAACAAAGGTTTGCAGGTTGGTTAAGCGGCGGAGCTGAAAGCGCATCTCGCACCTGCAGCTCTTCTCCCATCTCCAGCCCGTGAGTTGTCTGGGGGCAGCCTGAGTATTTAAAATCTCATCAACTCCTTACCAGCCAAAGTGTTTAATATGAAGTTGCCACCCTTGGCCGGCACGGCATGAACTGGCACACTCAGGGAACCTGCGGCTTTGAAGTCGATGAGCCTTTTAAGTTTTACCATTTAAGCTAATAGGAAGGGGCCGACATCTGTTTGTTCTTACACATCTCTACAACAGAGCCGGCGTTACCTAACGGTTGCTATGGCTACCTGGCGTCCTCAGCTCTGTTTGGGGACTATAATTATCCCTGTGACAGCCTTCGAGTGGCCAGAAGCTGGAGGCGCATGAAATAGGAAAGCCACATTGCCTTTGCGTGCACAACTTTCTGCAGCCTTGCACGCTCATGTCACACACACACACACACACACACACGTGGGTCAGTGTGACACCCAATGGGGCAAAACTGGATCCCACCAACTCAGACCTGTCCCTTCTTTTCCTGTTTCATAGCATGGGCTGCTTGGAAGGTGAAAATCTGAGACTTGCAGAATCATCCTCAAGTTTGCAAATCCTGGAGTCTTGAGACCCAGAATTAGAATTCTAGAATGCCAGGGTCTTCAGCTTTCACCACCTTGGAAACGTGGGTCCTAGCTTCCAGAATCACAGGAAGGTGGGGGGCGGGGATGTCTAGAATTACAAGGTCCTGGTGTCCTGAAGCTAACAGAGGCCCTCGATGGCATCTTGTCCAAGGTCCCCCTACAGGCAGCAATTCTTCCTAAAGATCCGTCATCGAGCATCACCTTGAATACTCCCAGGCGCAGTGAGCTCACCCCCTATTGCTTGAAAGAGGCTTCTTTATATTGAACCAAAATACGTCTTCTGGTCACACTCACTCCCTTGTCCTGGCCGTGCTGGCTCCTTGGGGACGCAGTGGCCCTCTGGGTCTCTCCTGAGGGAGGCTGCAGGCTCACCTAAGACTTTCCCTGACCAGACTGGCCACCCCCAGGGCTGTACCTGAGTGCCCTCCCCCCGCAAAGTAAGCCAGGAGCCTGTTTGATGGGCAAGGTGGTTCTGTGCTTCGGTGCCTGGCGATTCCCACCTCTCATCTCAGACAGGCACAGAGTGGACTCCCCAGCAGGGGCTTGCAGCACCCATCACACAGGCTTGAGTCCCCAGGTGGCGGTGCACCAGCCCCCTGCCCCTTGCAGGGGACAAAATCCAGCGCAGGTGACCTGGGAATCGCTAGCCCTTCAGCTGCCAACAACTCCTCACAGTGAATGGGGGAGCCGGGATCATGCTTTAAGATGCCACCCAGGGGGCCAACGATGGAAAGAGTGAGAACATCTTGTCTCTTCAAAGCCAGGGGTCCCCCCAACCTTGACTGTTCCCTTCCTCCTCCTCCTGGAGCCACCCCTTTGGAGGCGAGCCTGGACCGGCCTCCCTGCCCGCTTGCTCCTCCCTGGAAGGGTCTGCCCTCCTGGACCAGCGCCAGGCCAGGCTCAGAGCCCGGCTGGGCCGGGAGGCGCAGAGCTGGCCTGAGGCCCTCAGTGGGGCAGTGGGATCCCCTAGCTTACCCCAGACCCCCTGGAGCCCTCCACCCACTCCTCCCGCCCCTGGCAGCCACCATACTGACCACGTCTCCCCTTCTCCCCAGCTGTCCTCCTGGAGCCTCCAGCCAGGCCAGGCGCGGGGCTGGGGGCGGGGAGAGGTGTCTTATAGCAGCTGGGGAGGCACAGGGAACTAAAAATACAGCACGGCGAGGCTCCTCCTCTCTGGGAGGCCCCGAGGGGCTTACTGGAGGGGGCTGGCAGGGACACAGGATCCCAATATTCCAGCCAACAGGTGTAGCCTGGGGACACTGCCTTCCCTCCCCTCCTCTTTTCTCCCTGCCTTGGAAGGGCTCCTCCAGCCCCGCCTCGCACCTGTCACCTGGAGGGAGCCCGGCCCCCCTCCATAGCACCCCCATGTCCTCGCTCCCCCTTCCTGGCCCATCTCACAGAACAGCTCTCCTTCTGGGAATCCTCCCCCAACCCACCCCTTCCCAGCAGGTGTGCCCTCTTCCCCTCTGGCTCCAGCACAGGTGCAACCTCCTCAGCTCTCTGTGCCTTGGGGTGCAGCTCCCCATTGCCACCCTGCGAGCTTCCTCAGAAGCAGAAATGTAAAAGCCACAGACACACACTGCCCTTTCTGCACTCCAGGGCGCTGCCGTCACAGCAGAGCTTCTCCATGGACATGTTTATAAGCCCCATTGAACAAGGAGACTGAGGCACAGAGAGGTTAAGTAACTTGCCCAAGGTCACACAGCTAGGAAATGCCAAGCATGAAATTAGAACCCAGGCAGAGTTTGTGCTTCACGGCTAGGAGCTGGTCTAACTTTTGGGTCCTTCCTGCTCCCCCCTCACCTTTATGATAGCACCTAGCAAAGGGTCAGGTCAGTAAGCTCTTTGAAGGTTTATTTGACTAAACTGGGTGTCCAAGGTCTTGGTTTCCTGGGGGGGTGGGGGGTGTGGGGTGGGCAAAGCCAGTTGGAAGGCTGACAGTTGGGAGGCCCTGCTGCCCTCTAGTGGCAGCAATGAGAAAAGCCTCTACCTCTGCCTAGGCCCCTTCCACATCACTTCTTCGTTCACTGGCCCACTCTCCCAGCCAACCTGGACGGGGACAGTTTACATCTGTGTATTCCTGGCACCAACAACAAATGGTTTAACAAACTATTAAAAGATGATAAGCCAAGGTCCTTGCTCTCAGGAACTCAAAGTCGAGTGGAGGAAACTCCCCGGAAGGATTGGGCACGCAACAGAGATCTGAGCGAAGGGCTATGGGAGGACGAGAAGGCAGCGGCGCCTACATGAGAAGTCCCATGGACAGGTGCTGTGGGAGGTGAGACCTCCTGGGAAGGTCCTCCTGTGACCGAACCAGGGTGAGCGGCTTAGAAGTGACAGTCCACAGTCACTCACTCTCACCTGCTGCCAGGCTCCATGCTGAGCCCCGGGGAGCCCCAGGAGGAGCCCCACTCAGCCCCTGAGCATCGGGGGTGATGGGAGGGAGGGATGTGCACACAGATGTGACAGCGCTCCGAGGTGAGGGCGGTCACAGAGGCGGTTAAGTACAGGGGTAACGACTTTGGGACCAAGGTTTGCCTGAGGGGCTTGGTTCGCCACATAGTATTTTTGTGACCCAGGGAAAGGATCATAACTTTCCAGGGCTTTGTCTTTTTAGATGTCACTAGAGGCCTGGTGCAAGAAATTCGTGTACTCGGCGGGGGGGTGTCCCCTCAGCCTGGCCTGTGCCCTCTTGCAGTCCGGAGCCCTCGGGGGATGTCTTACTGCTGCAGAGGCGGGAGAGGCTCCTGCCACTGCAGCTGCGCTCGCCAGCTGTGAGCCCGGCTTCTGGCTGAGCGGCGCTCCCCCTGTGGGAGCTCCCTGACCACCAGGGGGCAGCGCCCGGGTGGAGCGTCTGCACTCTGGTCAGTGTGCGTCACAGCGACCAGTCATTCTGCCGTTTGATCGATTTGCATATTAGCCTTTTATTATATAGAGTCATGAAGATTAAAAGAGGGGTGCCTAGTACCCAGTAAGTGCTCAATAATTGCTCACGGTGATATAAGTTACAGAGGAATCCTAAAGGAAGAAATGATGAATTCCGCCAAGGAACATGTAACGGAAAAGGTGATGCCTGAATTGGAAATTGAAGGATCAGTGAGGTTTACTAGGAGCAAAGTGAGGGACGGCTATTCCAAGCACGAGGACGTGGAGGTTGGTGTGTTAGGACTAGGTTTGGTTGTGGCTGATGGAAAACCCAAGATAACATGGCTGCCACAGGAGAGAAGTTAGATGTCCAGAGGTAGTGGTCCAGGGCTGGTACGGTACACAATGATGTCAGGGACCTGGCCTCCATCGACTTTAGTGCTCGGCCATGCTACACACTTGGCCTTCACCTCTTGACCCAACATGGGTGCTTGAGCTCCAGCCATTGTGTCATTATCCCAGCCAGCAGGAAGGCAAAAAGAGTGAAGAAGGTTGTGCCCTGCCTCCTCCCCCCACCCCCCTTTCAGGGACACTTCCCGGGAGCTATAATCAATACTTCCTCTCACTGCACAGCACGTGGCCACGCTCTCTCCAAGGGAGGCTGGGAAATGTAGTGTTAACTGTCATATGGCCATATCCCCAGATAAAAACCAGGAGTGCTGAACTAAACAACACCAAACCAAACTCATAGATACAGACAGCAGGTTGGTAGTTACCAGAGGGGAAGAGGGTGGGGGATGGTGAAAAGGGTAAAGGGTGTCAAATAGATGGTGACGGCCCTGACTGGTTTGGCTCAGTGAATAGAGCATCAGCCTGAGGACTCAAGGGTCCCAGGTTTGATTCTGGTCAAGGGCATGTACCTTGGTTGCAGGCACATCCCCAGAAGGGAATGTGCAGGAGGCAGCACATCGATGTTTCTAGCTATCTATCCCTCTGCCTTCCTCTCTGTAAAAAACCAATAAAAATGTTAAAAAAATATATGGGGATGGATGAAAACTAGACTTTTGGTGGTGAGTACACTATAGTGTATACAGATATCAAATTACACTGTTGCACACCTGGAACTTATATAATGTTATTAACCAATGTTACCTCCATAAAAATAAATAAATTCAAAGAAAGAAATGCAAATGGAAGAAAAAGGAGTTCCATAAATTAGAAAGGAGGGAAGAAGGTAAATTGAATGTAAACTGGACAGTTCTGCCCAGAAGTTGTAACAAGCATGGCCTATGCAGGGCAGCTCAAATATTTTGGTGTTTCTGAGGTGGCAAAGGGGAGGGAGAGATGGAGGGAGGGAGGGAGGGAGGGAGGGAGGGAGGGAGGGAGGGAGGGAGGGAGGGAAGATGTGGCCAGAGAAATAAACAGGCCAACCACGGATGGACAGATGGCGGCCGGGGGCCGGGGGCCCCGGGAGGTCGGGTCCCCCAGGAGCCACTGAGGGGGTTCCAGGCTGTGGTCTGTGCAGATTGAGCGACGGAATGGAGGGACAAGTCTGGAGGCAGGAGCCATTCCTCCCCAGCATTTTATTAAACGAGTGTCCATGCATGCAGCAAAGTTGAAAGAGTTTTAGAGCAAACACTAAATACCCGCCACTTAAACTCCACCACTGGCATTTCACCAGTCTTATCGCACATCTACCCATCCCTCCACGCAGCCACCCATCTTATTTTTGGAGCATTTCAAAGTAGATTGCAGATGGGTGTCATCTGTCCGACCAGTTCCCTGTAAATATTTCAGAGTGCCTGTCCTTAACAAGTTCAATATTTGCGTTTTTTCCTTTGATGGCAAATTTCCATCCAATGCAGTGCACATGTCTGAAGCGCATGTGTCTGAAGCGCATGTGTCTGAAGGGCACATTTGCTGCTTTTTGACAAACACGTGCAAGTGGTAATCCAAACCTCCTATCAGGATCCTGAACAAGCTCCCATAGGCCCCTGCGGATCAGTTCCCACCCTGCCCCCGCCTCTCAGAGATAACCTCTGTCCAGATGTGTGGTATTTTTTTTCAGGTTTGGGGAAGGGTGGGGGCAGGGCAGAGGGAGGAGGAGGAGGAGGAAGAAGAGGAGGAGGGGGAGGAAGAGGAGGAGGGAGAGGAGGAAGGGGGAGGAGGAGGAGAAAGAAGAGGAGGGGGAGGAAGAGGAGGAGGAGGAGAAGAAGGGAGAGGAGGAGGAGGAGGAGGGGGAGGAGTAAGGGGAAGGAGGAGGAGGAGGAAGAGGAGGAGGGAGAGGAGGAAGGGGGAGGAGGGGGAGGAGGGGGAGGAAGTGGAGGAGGAGAAAGAGGAGGAGAGGAGGAGGGGGAGGAAGAAGGGGGGAGGAGGAGGAGGAGGAAGAGGAGGAGGGGCAGGCTCTGCAGGGAGGTTGGGGAGGGGGGAGTGAGTTCTGGCTGAGTGACCCGGCAGGTGGTGGTGCCATTTACTAAGGCGGAGGGGCCAAGTCTCCCATGGGACAGCTGCATCTGGAGAATCTGTGGGACACCTGTCCAGCAGGCGTAGGGTACACGTGCGTCTCTGAGGGACATGGCCGTGTTCTCCAGCCTCTACATCCTCCCAGCCCGGCTCCAGGGTTCACAGGGCTCCCGCCACCATCAGAGGGGCCCTCCTCCATTGCTTCCCCAGGCAGCTGTGTGGGCTGGAGATGGCAGGGGGCGTGGATGCCTCTGGTGGGCAGGACACAGAGAGGAGCCCTCACTCCCGGGAGAGCAGGGGGCAGCACCTTTCATCCCGCCTTGCACCCTCTCTCCCGATATGGACAGCATGTAACCTTCCCTCTCCCTACATCGCCACCCCTCTCCTAAGACCTCCCCTTCCTGGGTCTTATGACTGAAGGCCCCTCTAGGGATGAGGATGTCAGCTCTGCTCCTGGGAGGGGGACAGTGGAAGCAGAGACACAAAATGAAACAGGGACCCACAAGCCAGACTGATGGGTTTTCTCTTGCCTGTCTAAAACCACCACAGCACAGAGCAACTTCTTCCTCAAAACCCATTGTCCACAGGAGATCCTCCCGAACTTCCCATCAGCGGGACTTGGAGTATTCCTTGGGAGTGAATGTGCTGCCCTGATTCTACTGAGAGGACTGGCCCAAACCCAGAGTTTGGCACAGAACACCCTGGATTTACCTGGGAATTTGGAGAAGCCTCAGTTTACCCCATCTGCACAGGCGCAGAGACTGAGTTCGGTAGAGCAAGCAGCAGAGGTCACCGAGGAGAGGATGCAGAGAAGAGAAGGAACCCTGCAGAGCATCCGGGCATTACGAATTGGGAAGGGGAAGAGGAGATGGAGGAGGAGACCTCCAAGGAGGGTGGGGAGCCCTGAGAAACTCTGAGGAGGACAGAGATGGGTCAGGTCTGCATTTGGAAAGTGGTAGGGAGGGAAGCCGTGGGGAAGTGGGGGTAAATATTAAGGACTCCCATGTTCTAGGCATGGGTGAGGGCTGAAGTACAAACAGATGTGTCAGTGTATGAGTTAGAGACCAGCTGCTGTGATAAGCAACCCCCCACATCTCAGGGCTTATTCGTTCTTAACAGTGACTTCATAGGTTTGGTTCTCGTTTACCTCAAATACAATGCAAGCTGGGGGCCGGGTGCTGCTCCACACAGTGTTTCAGGGAACCAGTTCTGCCCCCAAAGATTTCAATGACCTTGGATCCCTCTGTACCCAGTAGGCCAACTAGAGAGAGAAATGAGTGTGAATAAAATGCTTTATAACCTTGTGGACAGATGAGAAAGAGAAGCTGGGAATAAAACATTCATACAAATAATGTCTTAATAACCCACAGAGCAACATAGGAGGTGCTCAGTATTTGTTAACGCTCTTCAGATGTCCTTCTCCAGGTGACTTGATCACCCCTGATAAAGGTGGGAGAAGGCACAGTGAACGGGGCGGGGGGAGGGTGGTCACACTGGGAAGGGGGTGGGGCGTCCAGGTCTGTGATAATTAGAAAGGCATTCTCAAAATGTGGGGCCTTGAAAGGTCAGAGAGTTGGGGAAGCAAGAACATATGTGGAATATTCAGGAACCCCCCCCCCCCCCCCCCCCCCCCCCCCCCCCCCCCCCCCCCCACCCGCCCAGAAGGTTAGGCGGGTCAGCAGTTTTGTGAGGCAGATTGGTCATGGATAAGATTGGAACGCAGATAAGGAATGACTTTGAACTTAGGAATGTGGGTGACTCTTCAGCAGGCCCTGAGGAATGGCTGCGGTTATGGCTTGGGGTGGGGCTGCGAAGGGGGTTCCCAGCTGGCCCAGCACTGAGAAGCCAAAGCAAACAATTGTGCAGCTCAGGTGGCAGCCAGGTGGTTTCTCAGGGGATGTCCGGCCTTCCTGTTTGGAGCCTGTGTTCTGGGCTGGACGTGGGAACAGCACCTCCAGGGTGCTGACCTTGGCAGCAGGAGTTGGGTGAGGAAGGCAGTTTGGCCCAACTCCCCGGTGTTAGGTCGAGGCAGGGGGGAAGTCCAGAGCCTATGCATGCATCTGCAAGGTAGATGGTGGCAGAGATAACTGGCGCCTTCCTAGACCCCTGGCCCAAGGCGAATTCCACACCTCTCATGCCCTCCGCCCTCCCCTCACTAAACAGCTGTATAAAAGAAGTGCCTGCGCCCCTTTTTGGTGCGAACTTCCCTGGCCCACCCTCAGACCAGCGATTTTCGCCCGGGAGCGCAAGATTAAAACTCCCCCTTTCTAATCGCCTGGACTCTCTGTGTTTTGTCTCCTGCGTCTCAAACCTCTCATCTGGTTCTGAAACCCGGGAGTGTCTTGGGATACCGTGAGTCCCCTGCTAAGGCGCAACTGTCGGCCCCCACTGTCACTTACTTGGGGATCTGTCTGACGTCCAATTCCCGGGGACTGACAGTTGACCGAGCACAGGCAATACGAGACCTACAGCCTCCCACTTCTGCGGAACAGATCTTGTCCTTTCTAGGGCTGGTAGGATTCTTCCACCATTGGGTCCCAAATTTTGCTCTCCTAGCTAAGCCGCTATACCAGGCAGCTAAAGAAACACCAATAGGCCCCCTCTCCTCACCCTCCCTCGTTCGCCAGGCTTTTTCTAAGCTCCGGGATGCCCTCCTGGCATCTCCCCCTCTCTCTCTCCCGGACATCTCTAAGCCTTTCCAACTATTTACTGATGAGAAACAGGGAATAGCTATGGGGATCCTCACCCAGCCCCTAGGGCCAGCCTTCACCCCCATAGCCTACCTGTCCAGACAGCTTGATCAGCCCTGCCTCCGGGCTCTGGCTGCAGCCGCTGCTCTCACCAAGGAGGCCCAGAAGATCTGCCTCCAGCAACCCTTACAGGTCTTCTCCACCCATAGGCTACAGGATCTTCTGTCCCACCGATCCTTATCTCTCCTTGCCCCCTCTCGCATGCAGGAACTCCATCTCCTGTTCCTTGAGAGTCCTGACATCTCCCTAACTCAGTCCCCAGCCCTGAACCTGGCCACTCTCCTTCCTGCTGCCTCCACCCAACCTGTGACAACGCACTCCTGCCCCGAGGTCGTCGAGGCCCTCACTCAGCCTCGGGCGGGACTCTCAGATCTTCCTCTCTCTGATCCTGACTTAACTCTGTTTGTGGATGGAAGCTCGTGCCTAGACCCCTAGACCCCCAGGGACGTCGGAAAGCCTCCTATGCGGTGGTAACACTCGAGCGGACCCTGGAGGCGGCCTTCATAAATAACAAGATCGCCCTTCCCAAGGCTCAGGTAGGGCCATTGCCCAACAGGTCCACTGGTCATTGCACATGGGACCGCTGACACTTTGGAGGTTCCTCGAACCCCTCTTCACCTCACCCACACTGCGAGAGGCAGTCACGAGTGCCTGCTCCTCCTGCTCCATGTGTGCAGCTGTGGCCTTCCCACCTCCATACAATCAGACAACAGCCCAGCTTTTATATCAAGGGTCCTTCAGCAGGTTAGCACCTCTCTTGACATCTCCTGGAAACTGCACATACCCTACCATCCACAGTCAATGGGTAAGATCAAGAGGATCAACAACCACCTTAAAGACCATCTAACTAAACGCTCTCTAGAAATTTGCAGCTCCTGGCTGTACCTCCTGCCCATGGCCCTGACCGGAATCTGGGCTACACCAAGGAGCCCCACCTTTTTACCTGCCCTGATTCAGGCAACTGCTCTGGGAACACGCTGACAGGTTTCTGCCCAGGCCTGGACCAGCCGAACAAGGCTCCCGAGGACCAGCCCTCCAGCCAGGGGACTCAGTCCTCCTTAAGAATATACATCCCAAGGCCTTGGAGCCCAGGTGGACGGGACCTCACACAGTAATCCTCACTATCCCCACTGCAGCCAAACTACTTGGCGATCCAACGTGGCACCACCTCTCCAGACTCAAGAGGACCCCAGAGCAGCATGACTTCTATAAATGTGAGGTGTTGGGCCCCACTAAGGTCCGCCTTAGCTGCCCTCCCCCTCCTCCTTCTCCTCCCAGCCCTGGGCAACCTACACACACACCCCACCTGCTTATGTGTGGAGGTTCAAGGTCCGTGAAACCTACGACCAGGACAGCACACAAGTCACCCGGCAGGTGGGATCTCAGGACTGCCCTCTGGTCGGATGCCAGGCGGAGATCCTGATTGCTGTTGACCTCCAGTCAGTGTCCAACAGTGGCCGACCATATGCCTGTTTTGCTTATGACCAACGGAATCCAGACAGGTGTAGTCAAGACGTCAACACCTATGGGGGTTGCCGGTGGTCAGGCTGTGTCATCCGTGATGCCTACAATGAGGTCAGGTCTGGCCCCTTTTTCTGGAAGGACGGGACCTTCTACATCAGGGTCTGGGACCCCTGGGACCAGCGATGGGTTGTGGGCGTTATGGGAAAACTATATGGGAGTGGTTGGAGCTCGACCCCTTCAGGGACCATTTACATCTCCTGGGAATATGTCTTGGCCCAGGAGGCCCAAATCCAGGTCTCTAACAGCATCCTACAGGCTGAACATTCCCTTAAAGGGAAGCTGCCTGATTCCCCCCGGGTAGAAGTCTTATCTTCTTGGCTCCAACTTATCCAACACACTCTACTATTCCTTAACCAGACCCGCACCCTGCCCAATGTCTCGCACTGCTTTCTTTGTGTGTCTCTCCAAAGGCCTTTGCTGGCTGCCGTCCCACTCATGACTCCTCCAGGAACCCAGGGACACAGTGAATGTCAGCCTCCCCTGACTGGCATTCCCCTCTGGGAACCCGAAACTCCAGAACCCACCTTGCCCCCGCGGATATGCTACCAGACCAGCAACCCGGTAACTGTGGGACAGGTCACCTGGAACTGTACCCAAAACCACACTGCAGCCAGTCCCACCAAGGCCAGCCCGGGTACCTTCTTTTGGTGCAACGGCACCTTAAGCAACTGCATCAACTCCTCTGACCCCGGGCCTTGCTTCGTGATAATAGTAGTTCCCCAACTAACCTTGTATGGAGAGTCGGAGCTTGCCTGGTTGCTCCCTTCATCCCACCCCCAGGCCCGCCGGGCCGCCTTCCTCTCTGTCATGTTGGGGGTAAGTATCGCTGCCTCCATAGGCCAAGCTGGGGGGGCTCTCGGGAACAGCATAATCTCTGCTCAGGATTTCAATGACAAACTCCAGATAGCCTTGGAGTCTACTACTGCCTCCTTAGCCTCCCTGCAGCGGCAAGTAGCATCGGTAGCCCAAATAGCCCTGCAGAACCGATGGGCCCTAGACCTTCTTACTGCGGAAAAAGGAGGAACCTGCATGTTCCTTCAAGAAGAATGCTGCTACTACATCAACGAGTCCGGAGTGGTGGAACAGAATGTGCAGACCCTGACTAAGCTGAGTGCAAGACACTCCTGGGACAACTCTCTTTTCGGCTGGCTCCAAAGCCCCTTAGCTACCTGGATCCTGCCCCTGATAGGGCCCCTAATTCTCATCTGTGTCTTTTTTTCCCTAGCTCCCTGCCTCCTCAAATTCATCCGCTGGGTGACCCCAGCTCACCCAGTGGGCTTCCTTATTTCCTGCTGTGGGCAGCATTCTGGTGGTTTCAGGGGAGCCTGCCACCTCCCACACTCATTCCCAAAGGTTGGGGCTCCTCCCTCCTGAAGACATTTCCAGTGGTGATGAGGTCACGCTGGACCCCAGCCAGCTGGAGCTCGACTGCCCACCCACGTGGGGGAAGTGCCCACAGCCACTGCACAGGTCGGGGAGCAGAGCTGGACCCATGGCCCCTGGCGAGGGTCAGGTGGCCTCGGGACTTTGACCCTTGGCCGCTCCGACACTTCTGGGAGCCACCCCAGCAGTTCCTTGGACACACACATAAACCTCTGGGTAAGACAACACCACCCAGTTGGGCAGGAGGGCAGTTCTGATGCTGCGGGACCAACTCTCTGAGCTCATGGAGGGACACCCACGGGACAGCTTTCCCCAAATCCCGAGTCCAGAGAGCTCAGCAGACAGCCTGAAGTGGATGCTTCCGCTGCGGCAGGGTGGGCGCCAGCCAGGGCTCTGCAGACCCGCAGGCACCAGGTCCCTGGCCCCGGAGGATCAGCTGGCTGGGAGGGAAGCCACTCTGCAAAATGCCATCCAGCACGGCCCGGGCCAAGGAGCTCAGCCAGCTCTTTGACCTGAGCCTCCGTGGAGGACAGTCCACAACAGCACCCTCTTTACCGGGGCCTGGCTCCCCATCCCCCTCCAACCCTGCCCCCACCTCCTGGTTCCAGTGAGGACTTTCAGGAGAGGGAATGTGACCCACGCTGGGGAGTCCGAGAAGCACAGTCCCCCGGCCACGAGGACCAGTGGGACAGGGACACAGGTTTGCCCAGAGAGACCTCCCCAAGGACTCGTCCTACTGAATCTGGAGGGGAACACCCTGACGGCTACAATCCAGGAAACAGAAGGGCATGAGTGGGATCAGGCCTGAGGCTCTGCTCTCTGTTATGGAGAAAGTCCTCCTGTACTGGGACCGAATGAGGCTGGGACCCCAAGAAAAGCCCAAGGCTTGGGGGAAAGGAGAGGGAGAGAGCAAGAGAGACCTCTGACCTCTGATGGGGTCCCTAATCCTAGGACCTGAAGTTCCCAGAGCTCCTGACACCGTGTGGATTTCCCTTTGGATCTGTGAGCTAGATCAGGAGCTCTCCCACATTCTATCCATGACCGGTTTCACATTGCAGTCCAGAACACCCACAAACACACACACAAACACACACACACAAACATACACACACTATAGTGTTATGACTATACCAATGTAATTTTCATGAAACAATACATACATTTGTTGTATATAACACCACCTGATACTTTCTGTTCTGTTCCTTGGCATTTTCTTTTTTTTAAATAAATCTTTACTGTTCAGATTATTACAGATGTTCCTCTTCCCCGCCCCCCCCCCTTTAGCTCCCCTCCACCCGATCCCCCCCTGCCCTATGCCTTTACCCGCCGCCACTGTCCTCATCCATAGGTGTAAGATTTTTGTCCAATCTCTTCCATCACCCCTCATACCCCCTTTCCCCTGAGAATTGTCAGTCCACTCCCTTTCTATGCCCCTGATTCTATTATATTCACCAGTTTATTCTGTTCATCACATTTTTTATTCACTTGATTTTTAGATTCACTTGTTGATAGATATGTATTTGTTGTCACTTTGTTGTTCATAATTTTTATCTTTACCTTTTTCTTCTTTTTCTTCTTCTTAAATAATATCTGTCAGCATTTCATATAATACTGGTTTGGTGGTGATGAACTCCTTTAGCCTTTTCTTGTCTGTGAAGCTCTTTGTCTGACCTTCAATTCCAAATGATAGCTTTGCTGGGTAGAGTAATCTTGGTTGTAGGTTCTTGCTATTCATCACTTTGAATATTTCTTGCCACTCCCTTCTGGCCTGCATAGTTTCTGTTGAGAGATCAGCTGAAAGTCATATGGGTACTCCCTTACAGGTAACTAACTGTTTTTCTCTTGCTGCTTTTAATATTCTCTCTCTGTCTTTTGCCCTTGGCATTTTAATTATGATGTGTCTTGGTGTGGTCCTCTTTGGATTCCTCTTGTTTGGGGTTCTCTGTGCTTCCTGGACTTGTAAGTCTATTTCTTTCACCACGTAGGAAAAGTTTTCTGTCATTATTTCTTCTAATAGGTTTTCAATATCTTGCTCTCTCTCTTCTTCTGGCACCCCCCTAATTTGGATGTTGGTACACTTGAAGTTGTCCCAGAGGCTCCTTACACTATCTTTGTATTTTTGGATTCTGTTTTCTTTTTTGTTTTTCTGGTTGGGTGTTTTTTGCTTCCTCATATTTCAAATCTTTGGTTTGATTCTTGGGGTCCTCTAGTCTACTATTGAATTTCTGTATAATATTCTTTATTTCAGACAGTGTATGCTTCATTTCTGACTGATCCTTTTCCATTTTTTTTTGGCATTCTCATTAAGATTCTTGAAGGTTTCACTAAGTTTCTCAGAGGTTTCTAGAAGATTCTTGAGTAACCTTATAACTCTGGTTTTGAACTCTATATCCAGTAGTTTGTTTTCCTCCATTTCTTTCATTTGTGACATGTTTCTTTGTCTCCGCATTTTGGCTGCTTCCCTGTGTTGATGGAGTGGCTTTGTGTGGTAGGTGACCTATAGGGCCCAGTGGCTCAGCCTCCCCAGTAACCTGAGGTGGACACTCTTGGTAGACCTCTTTGAGGGCGAGGTGCACAGTCTTGTTGTAGTTAAGCCTTGATTGCTGTTGGTACACTGGGAGGAATTGACCTCCAGGCCAATTGGCTGTGAGGACCTACTGTATCTATAATGGAAGAACTTCTGTGCTGGAGACACCCTTATGGGGCAGGCCTTGCTTCAGTGGGGCTTTGGTGCTCACTGAGTCTGCCTCTTGAGTGTGTCAATTATGGATGTGAGCAGTTGAAATCTGGTATCGTCTCACACTGACCACTACGTACACTGGTTCCTGGATCTCCAGTGGCATGCAGGTCAGCTACTGCCTAAGGCCACCCAGCAGGAGCTACAGGGAGATCTGCAGATTTCTCCTCTTTGTTTGGGGTTTGGAAGTTTTGGTGCAGTCTAACCCAGCTGCAGTTTGTTAGGTTAAGTTGCGAAAGGGCAGGCTATTCATATGCAAAAGCCACTGTGCACAGTTTGGGTGGGTTTGCAAATTGGGTGGGGCGGGGTCTCAGGGAATCACCAGGGTCTGGCAAACAGTGATGGCTGCCCGTCAGCTGTTTCTGTGTCTCCGCGTCTCCGTGTCCCATGCTCCAGTGTAATAAACAATGATTCCTGCGAGCACCTCTGCAAGAAAGCCACCCTCACTTTCCGACCTGATGCCAGACAGTCTAGCTTCTCCCCGTAGGAATCTGGGTCCCCAGAGTCTCACCAGAAACTGGAGTTCAGAGCAGTCAGGAGCTTGTATCTCCTTCCCGACTGGAAAAAAAAACACAGCGCACCCAGTTGCCAGCCCGATTCACATGCCTGCCTCCGTACCTCTGCTTTTCTGCGCCTCTGCATGTCCTACCCGGTCTCAGTGCGCTTTTTTCTTTCCTTCTAGTTGTAGAACTTCTACTCAGCCAGCTTTCCCGTGGTTCTGGGTGATAGTCGTTTTGTCTTTTAGTTATAGCTTTGGTGTGGTTGTGAGAGGCAGCATGTATAGGTGTATACCTTGTGCCACCATCTTGGTTTCCTCTCCTTGCCGTTTTCTTTACTGCATGTTGAGACCCACTAGGTTAATTTCATGACACAATGAAGGGCTGTGGCCTGTGGTATAAAAACGGCCCAGCTGGATATAGCTTTCAAATCAATCTCTGTGTTTTGTCAACACTAGTTCAACTTGGATTTGTCACTTGCGAGCCAAGAAGATGCCAACCCCTCGCATGTCCCCTGCCTCTCACTCCAGCACTGCCCAGCCCACTCCTGGCCAGGCTGCCACAAGGAACAAATTCACTTACTTCTGGAATGAAGGCTTCTGGAATGTGCTCTGGTGGAAGAAGCTGGGAGCTAGACTGACGGTGGTTCTAACCAACCCCAGCCCTCAGCAGTGGTCAGACAGAGCACCTGGGGGAAGGTGCTCCAGCCACGAGTCTTAGTCTTGGCAACTCTAAGTTGGGCTTGTGGTTCCCACTCCTGAGAAGAATCCTGTGGATGAAATGACGTTGTACAGGAAACACTCTGAGACACTGATGTAGAATAAGAACGATGTGTTTGGTCTTTGACCTGGTTCCAGGCACAGAGCTCTTAAAACCCTTGGTACTTCTGAAGGGATGAGAGCGGTAAAGGGTCCGAGTTGCGGTCTTGAGGCGACTTTTGAAAAGCTCCTAGCTCTCCTGAGGATGGGGCTGGCTGCCAGCAGAGCCAACCAGGTGATCGGAGGTTGGAAATGTCAGCCCACCCCTCATCACCGCTGGGAGGGGAGAGGGGCTGGAGATGTCAGTCCAATCACTGATGGTCAGTGACTTAATCAACTGTGCCTATGCAATGACTCCTCCATAGGAATCCCCAAGGGTGGGGCCCAGAGGGCTTTGCATTGGTGAACCCCTAGAGGTGCGGGAAGCTCTGAGCCCTCCCCCACACCTAGCGCTATGCTGTTCCGGAGTCACATCTTTAATAGTAAACTGAGCATCTTGTGAGTAAGGCACTTCTCTGAGCTCGGTGAGCCACTCTAGCAGATCAGCCAAGTCCAAGGAGGAGGTCGAGGAAACCTGGATCAATGGCCTACAGGTCCAAGGCACCGGTGAGGACTGCACTTGAGGTTGCCGCCGGAGTTGGGGAGTCCTGTGGGACTGAGCCTCAGACTGTGGGTCTGCCGCCATCCCTGGAGACAGTGTCAGCACTGAGCTACATTGTGGGACATCCAGCTGGTGCCGGAGACCTGCGTGGTGAGTGGGGGGGTGGGGGTGGGGGAGACGCCAAACGCTGGAGGTGGGCGCAGAACTGTCTGGTCCCAGCACAGGGCCCCACGTGCAATGTTCTGCCCTTGGCAGTTCCCGTCCCTCCAACCCCACAGTCACAAACACCTTTCATGCAGGGTAGGTGAAGGAAGGGGATGTCCCCTCAAGCGTCTCTGTCTCTCAACTCTTCATGAAAGGTGAGTCCTATGTGATAACAATGATGAACTGTAGGAAGGTAAACTTACTCAGTCCTGTGAGAACCCTGGATGTGGGGGAAATGGTACAGGAGTGTTATTAGGACAAAGGGCAAGGGCCTGGGACCCAGGGTCAGGGCTGAGGTCAGTACCCCTCTCTCGGCTCCCACTTGACTCCAACTGCAGGATTCTGGATTCCGGGCTGCATGCATCCAGGCGAAGCCGTGGAGGCAGGGATGCGACTTCTGCTACATTTGGCAAACTGCTCTCCGGGCAGTGCTCTCCAGCCCTCACTGAGGTTTCGGGAATCCAAGAACACCAGGGTCAGAATGACCCACAGGCCCCTCTCCATCCCTCATGACTGCCCTGCCCAGGCTCACTTGTGCAATGAGGCTGCCAGAGTCCCAGGGCCTTTCAGGACCAGGGAACATGGGAGACCTGGCTGGGATTATTATAACCACGCCCTAAAGCGCCCTGCTCTGCCGGGCACAGTGGCTGGCGGTGCTGACTCTCCTGCTGCCAGCTGCCTCCGTGGGGCCAGAGGTGCCAGTCCAAAGCTTGGCTGTCTTCCAGGTGAGATCCCAGCCTCCCCTCCCCGCAGCTCAGGGAGGACAGAGGGCACCTGTGCAACTCCACCTCGGCCAAATAAAGGGCCTCAGAGAGCAAAGAGCAGCACCCTCTATGGGAGGAGGAGGCAATAAAATGGTAATAAATACATATCCATCAGCAATTAAATCTAAAAACCAAAATAAACGAACAAGGAATCTAATGAACAAAATAAACTGATGAATAAAATAGAATCAGAGGCATGGAAACATGGAACAGACTAATGAATCTCAGAGGGAAGGGGAATGGGGGGTGGGAAGAGATTAACCAAAGAACTTATATGCATACATGCATTACCCATGGACATAGACAGTAGGATGGTGAAGGCCTGGAGAGGGCCAGGATCCTGGTGGAGGAGGACAATGAGGAGGAAAAAAAAGGGAGACATCAGTAATATTCTCAATGATAAAGATATAATAAAAAATAATAAATAACTAAATAAGAATTCTCCAGGAGGATGAAGGGATTAAGAAGTACAAATAGGCATTTACAAAATAGTCAAGGGAAATTAAAAATGGTGGCTGAGTAAGTGGATGCTGCACAAAGTGGACACACTACCAGGATCTCACTGGAATTACAACTAAAATACAGAAAAACTTCCTGAATAATCAATGGAAGACTCACTGGAGAGAACCCTGATACCCGAGGACAGAAAGTGGAGACCGCATAGAAACTGGTAGGAGGGGTGGAGGCACAAAATGGCTGGTCGGGCTCCCACAGACAGTAACTGAAGTTCCACAGAGATATCTCAGCTGTGGGGGTTGCCAATGAGAACTCTGGGGTCTAATCCCCAAGCTGGACCCCGCAGCAGTGAGCACCAGAACTGAGAAGGGTGCCCACATAATATCTGGCTGTGAAAAGCAGTGAGGTTGCTGTCTGCCAGGGAGAGACACCTGGAAATGCAGGCACCCTCTTAAAGGGCCAACACACGAAATTCCCTGTGCAGCCTCTCACCTGGTGCTCTGGAAGAGGGAGGGCAGAGTGGACTGGAGCTGTGTGAGCAGATTAGAGCTTGAAAGGCAGACATCCTGGTTTCCTGTGCTGAATCATTACCTCATGCTGCAGAGATCATCTTTCTCATGAAGACAGTTGCTATGTAGGCAGTTTTGCTTGAGGGGAAGACAATTGATTTACCCTTTTGAAAATACCTTGTCCCTCAGTGTGGAGTTTCTGAGGCCCATTAAGAGTGTGAGAATAACAATTAGCCTCCAGGCAAAAGCAATTGCCCCACCCTGTTGAAAAAACTCTCAACACACCTATGGATGACAGCCTGAGGGATATTCAAGACTAAATCCAATCAGTCTGCACGCAGAGGCTTTGAGTCATTGCCTGATCTAATTAGTCAAAAACAGTGTTTGATATTGTCCTGCACTAGAGATTGAGAAGTATAGCAGATCTACCTAATACATAGTCACAAATCTGACCAGGCACCCAAAATGAAGAGACAAAAAAACAACCCCCAAATGAAAGAACAAGAGAATTCTCCAGAAGAAGAGATAAATGAAATGGAGGTAAGAAATTTATCTGATACTAGTAGCCCTGCACATGAATCCGTGCACCAGTAGCTCTCTGCAGCCATCTTATGGCTATGGCACTGCCATCTTTGTGACAGAGTGATGCTTAATTTGCATGTTATCTTTTTATTAGATAGAATTCAGAATAATGATGGTAAAGATGATCAACAGCATGAGAAAAGATATAATAACTATGCAAACAGAATGACATGGCACAAATAAAAAACACATTGGAAGGAATACACAGCAGATAAGAGGAAGCTGAGGATCAGATCAGTGACTTAGAAGACAGGGTAGAAAAAAATCACTCAATCGGAGAACCAAAAAAGGAAAAACAATTAAAAAACAGGAGGACAGCTTAAGGGAGCTGTGGGACAACATGAAATGTAACAATATTCGCATAGTAGGTGTGCCAGAAGAGGCAAAAATGGAGAAAGGGATAGAGAAAGTGTTTGAAGAAATAATGCAGAAAACTTCCCTAATCTAGTGAAGGAAAAAGTCACACAAGTTCATGAGGCACAGAGAGTTCCAAGCAAGAAAAACCCAAACAAGCCCACATAAACAAATTGAAGACAAAAATCACGATTATATCAATAGATGCAGAAAAAGCATTCAACAAAATCCGACATCCATTTTTTTATAAAAACTCTCAGAAAAGTGGGAATAGAGGGAGCATATCTCGACATGATAAAGGCCATATATAACAAACCTACAGCAAACATCATATTCAATGGGTAAAAACTAAAACCATCCCCTAAGAACAGGAACAAACAGGAATGTCCGCTTTTATCACTCTTATTCAACATAGTACTGGAAGTCCTAGACACAGCAATCAGACAAGAAGAAGAAATACAAAGCATCCAAAGGAGGAAGTAAAACTCTCATTATGCTCAGATGACATGATATAGTACATAGAATACCCTAAAGACTCCACCAAAAAACTACTGGATTTAATAAATGAATTTGGTAATGTAGCAGGATACAAAATCAATACCCAAAAAATCGATGGCTTTTTTATACACCAATAGTGACTTCTCAGAAAAAAAAAAACAACAACAAAAACAACTAAACAAACAGTCCATTTATCATTGCAACAAAAGAATTAAGATACTTAGGAATAAACTTAACCAAGGAGGCAAAAGACCTGTACTCAGAAAACTACAGGATGTTGAAAAAAGAGATAGAAGAAGATATAAACAAGTGGAAGAATATTCTGTGTTCATGGATTGGTAGAATCGGCATCATTAAAATGTCCATCCTACCCAAAGCAATCTATAGATTCAATCCTCATTAAAATACCAACAGCATATTTCACAGATCTACCACAAACACTCCAAAAATTTGTATGGAACCAAAAAGACCCCGAATAGCTGCAGCAAACTTGAGAAAGAAGAACAAAGTCAGAGGAATCACAATACCAGATATCAAGTTATACTACAAAGCCACCATAATCAAAACAGCTTGGTACTGGCACAAGAACAGGCATATAGATCAATGGAACAGAACAGAGAACCCAGAAATCGACCCAAGCCATTATGCTCAATTAATACTTGATAAAGGAGGGAAGAGCATGAAGACAGTCTCTTCAACAAATGGTGTTGGGAAAATTGGCAGATACATGCAAAAAAAATGAAATTAGACCACCAACTTACACCATACACAAGAATAAACTCAAAATGGATAAAAGATTTAACTGTAAGTCAAGAAACCATAAAAATCCCAGAAGAAACCATAGACAGCAAAATATCAGACATCTCTTGTAGCAATATGTTTATGGATACAACTCCTAGGTCAAAGGAAACTAAGAAGAAAATTAACAAATGGGACTACATCAAAATGAAAAGCTTCTGCACAGCAAAAAGAAACCATCAACAAAACAAAAAGGGAGCCCACGGTATGGGTGTGGGAAGCCACCCATTGTCTTCACTCTCAGAGAAGTGTAAACAAGGACCCTGGAACTGCTGGTGATCCTTGAGCCCCTGGCAAAGGCCAGAGCTATGCACTCATTGTTTAGTCCAGACAATGGTGGTGGCGTAAGCAATTTCCTGACCAAATAGTCTCAGAGTAAATCTTCCTAATATGTACTGACTTTTAAGATAGTCTGTCTGTTACTGCAATTACCTGCCTGCCTAAGGGCTAGATGTGTGGCCAAAATTGAACAAAAGGTTGGCAAGGCCTGAGCACCAGTGGAAGTCTTCTCCCTTGCATTGGGTTTCCTGCCTGGCCCCCAATATTTCCAAATTATTATTTCTTGTCTTGTCTTTTTCATTTGCGCTTGGCCCTTCTCCAGATCCTGAACCCTGAACCACGCAGGACGTGGGTCTCACATCGGGAGAACATATGTAGCAATGATACATCTGATAAAGGGTTAATATCCAAAATATATAAGGAACTCATACAACTTAACAAACGGAAGACAAACAATCCAATTAAAAAACGGGCAAAGGACCTACAGAGACACTTCTCCAAATGGACATACCAATAGCCAATAGACATGAAAAAATGCTCAAAGTCCTAGCCACAATGCTCACTGATCATCAGAGAGATGCAAATTAAAATGACAATGAGGTATCACCTCACACCTGTCAGAATGGCAAGGTGTGGAGAAATGGGAACCCTAGTACACTGCTGGTAAAAATGCAGACTTGTACAGCCATTATGGAAAGCAGTATGGAGTTTCCTCAAAAATTTAAATATGGAACTGCCATTTGACCCAATGATCCCACTTCTAGGAATATATCCTAAGAAACCCGAAACACCAATCAGAAAGAATGTATGCACCCCTATGTTCTTGGCAGGGTTATTTACAATAGCTGAGATCTGGAAATAGCCCAAGTGCCCATCAGTAGATGAGTGGATAAAAAAACACTTACACCGTGGAATACTACATTACAGTAACATTCCCTCTGAGACAGCATGGAGGGACCTGCAGAGTATCATGCAAAGTGAAATAAGTCAGAGAAAGACAGGTATCACATGATCTCACTCATATGTGGAATCTGTGGACTAAAGGAGCCACATGCTAACCTGACAAGCTCAGGGGAGGCCTGCGTGGCAGTCTTGCAAACTCAGAGACCTAAAATAACCACAAAAGATGGTTTGAAAATTAAATATTTAACTACAAACAGGTTATAGTGGGTAGTCATGTCCTAGGCCGATATTTTCCCTGACAAAGATCAACTTAGATCTTCTTTACTGAACCCATTTGCCTTTTTGCCTCTAAGATAACATATCTGTGAGATGTCTGGGTAACTTGTAACTTCCTTTTTACCCTGGAACCCTCAGGGCACAACAAATGGCACCAGGACATTCCCTCATTGTTATTGTTATCAAGTTAATTGTCAACTGTTAATTACGTTAAAGTATCCTGTATCCATCTCTGTAAAAGAAGCACATGTCCATCATTTCACTTTTTACCCTATCCCAGAGGTTTCCCCGCTTTGCTTTATCCCACCTCCCTAATCTATCACCAATGAATTTCATGTAACTCACCTACATCCCTTTCCTTTTGATTGCAATGTATAAATACAGATGTAACTCTCCATTCTCCGGAGCATTGTCTCCATTCATTGAGGTTCTGCTTCCTGGCATATGTCGACAGTTTGGCTCAAATAAACTCGCAAAAATTATTTACAGGTTTCAATGTTTTTTTTTCATTAACAAATCTAATTAACAAAATAAGCTGATGAACGGAGTGGATCCTGAGATATGGAAGCATCGAGCAGAGTGCAAAATCTCAGAGGGAAGTTGGGGGAAGGTGGGTGGGTGGGAGGTAATCAACTGAAGACCTTGTATGCATATATACTTAACCCATGGCCACAGACAATAGGGTGGTGAAGGCCTGGGGCAGGGGGTGGGGGCAGGCTGAAAAGGGTCAATGGGGGAAAAAGGGGAAATATATAATACTTTCAACAATAAAGATTTATTAAAAAACAAACAAACAAAAAACCCAAAATAGTCAAGGGAATGTAAGGCACAGCATAGGGACTAAGTCAATAACTGTGTGTAGTAGCAGGGGTATTGGAATTGTTGGGAGGTCACTTTCGAACGTTATACAAATGTCTAACCACTATACTGTGCACCTGAAACTGATATAATATTGAATGTCAACAGTAATTGAAAATTTTTAAAATGTTTAATAAGTAAACATTTTTTAAAAGGAGAAAAAAAAGAAGAACCAAGGATACGAAAGTAGGGTGAGGGAGGGCGGACATGACCTGTGATTGGGAGGGAAACAGGCAGATGAAGGGACAGGGGCAAACGTCAGAGGCCCCCTTGTGGCAGAGGGGGCCCAAAAGCGCCCTGGGTGAAGAAAGTGGCTCGGAACGTGAGGGGACAACCCAGGGGTCCGGGCTGCCTGTCACTGTGTGAGCCAATTAAGCTGAGACGGGGTTGAATCCTGTGTGAGCATTTGTTCCAGTGATGCCGGCAGGATGGGAGAGCAGCAGGTCATCCCCAGAAATCTGCTCTGCACCCCCCAGAAGCCAGCCAGTACACTGGTTAGATGGACAAAGATTACACGGGAAAGCAGGCACGGGATAATCATTACAGGTTACAAGTCATGTGGACTGGGGGCGGGAGTGGAGGGGGAGAAGTGGGAGTGGGAGAAGAGGGGAGGGGGAGGGGGGGCGTCCCAGAGGGCCGGGGCCTCAGGCGCCCTGGGACCAGATTACAGGTAACAGGGGCTGGAGGCTGGAGGAGCAGGTACCTCTGGGACTAGGTTGGTTCAACCACGAGGTCATAAATCTTTCCATAATGACAGGCAGTGCTCAGGACAGAAGGATAGATGCATTCCGATGTTGGCTCCCAGGTCCCAGGGCGTACAGCTCCCAGCCAGGTGAGAATGTGCTTTCTCTAAGCAGAACAGAACTATCACCGTTAACAGCATAATTAATGTTTCCTAAAATTATAGTTAGTTTCCAGTATTCTATGTCTGCCCCTAACAGGAACAGCGAGGACGAGGGCAGGGGCAGGAGGCTGTGTGGTTGCTCAGGCAGAGAGAGGGGCAGAGATACCACCTTCCCTCTGCCCTGTCCAGTCCCTATGCCCACCCGCGCAGCTCCTCAGGGCCTGGGCAAGGCCGGGAGAGGGGCCAAGGGCTCGGGACCTCGGTGGGGGGAGGGGGTGCAGGTGTGGCTGAAACCAGCTGGAAGGGTGGGGCGAAGGAGGCCGTCTAGTGAGACCCCAGAGGGACAGGGCAGGCACCCACACTCAGGCACCATCTGGGGGCACAGCGCACTGTTAAGAAAGGAGAAAAGGCCCTGATAGAACATTGGAACCTGAATTTGCCTAAACATTCACCTCCAAATGATTGACATCACCTGACAGAGTGGGTTTACAATCCCAAAAGGCTGATGTACCTTAAGGCAAGTTTGTTTCTTTTCAGCAGGATGGCTCCCCCTTCCCCCAGAGGAAGCTTCGCGCGCGCTCACACACACACACACACACACACACACACACAGCGTCCCCCATGGGGCAGATCTGTTTGCTCACCCGCCTCTCCTGGGGCTTTTGTTTCTCAAGAGCTGCTGTGGTAAACGCCACCCCTAGCCCAGTGGCCAGCCTGGTCCAAGGCCCCAGGCTGAGGGGAAAGATCAGGGAGGCCTGGCTGGCACAGCTGCCCGGCTGGCACACACTCGGAGAGACATGCATCCCAGCGCAGGACTGCACCATGGGCTCATTCCCACAGATGGGTTCTGCCATTGCCTAGCTGTGTGGCCACGGGCAAGCCACCGATCTCTAGAAGCCTCAGTGTCCTCATCTGCAAAATGGGAGAGTTGGGGACCACCGTCCTATATCTTAAATCATGGGGGTCAGTTGTGTTTTGGAGTTTCCAATTTTGGGGGTGCAGGTATTATAATGTTAGGTCTGGTCCAATAATTGAATCGATACCCCCTGCCCTGGGAAATGCCCTTTAAGGCCACTTCACCACAGACATTCCTCTTGCTAAGACCATTCTCTCTTCCCTACGGACTTTCCCAGAACCTAGACCGGCACAGAGAATTCTCTGCCCCAGAAAAAGCCCACCTAGAGTCCTTTAAACACCTCTGACGCCCCGTCTTTGAGTGCTGGCACTATTTGGGGGCTCAGCCCGTCTGGTATCCAGATGACCTAATACATGTATAATCCCCTCTCCACTTTGGGCTGGTGCATTCCTCCTTCCGTGACCCTAACAATACAGGTGTAACGTCTCAGCAGCCCTCCCTAGTCAAGCACAGTCAATATTTTCCCAGTGAAACAGAGAATATTTGCATTAAGTGGGGGTGCGTGAAAACTGTAACCTTGCACCAATTCAGGTCAAATTGTACCACCCAGTGAGCCAGGAAAGAAGTTTGTTCCCTTCCGGGAAGGTGTGGGAGCTTTCACGCCCCCACCTCCCGCCGTGGGACGGAGATGTGACAGCAATCATTCCAGCTGCCCCTGTGGGGTGCTCCTTGCACGCGGGCTTCCTGCGGCTTGCTCGTGGCTCCTCACCATGGCTCTGCGCCACAGGAGCTGTTTTCAGACCCATTTCACAGGTGGGGAATCGAGGCCAAGGCGGTTGAGGAACCGGCTCACGCCAGCGTCCTGCACCCTCACACAGCCCTCTGACTCTGATTGCACGGCCCCACGCCCCTCATATCTACCAGAGAAAGAAGCGAGAAGGAAAGTGAAAGCAAAAGCCGCTTCTCGGAAAGCCCTCGTTTCCCAGAGAGGTGCCGAGGTTCACTGGCTTTCCTGCGCCAGGAATGTTTAACCCTGACCTTTTCACAATCCCTGCTCCGGCCAAAGTTCGGCCACTGCGGGCGGGGGGCGGGGGGCCGGGGGCCGGGGGCGGGGCGGGGGCGGCGCTTGCGCCTGTGCCTGGTTAGCAAAAGCCGCTGGCCACTGGCCGCTGGCCACTTCCCTCGCTGCCCTCGCAGCCTGGACGGACACTCTCAGTGCCCTGTGGACCTGGAGGCCCCAGAGAGGTGAGGGCGGAAGGCAGGCCGCAGTGAGAGCGGGGGGGGGGTGGGGGGGGGGGCACAGGCAGAGGCGGGAGGGCTGCTTGGGGGCCTGAGGGGTCGGCTACAGACAGGAGCTGTGGTCAGTGCTGCTAGGGTTCAAGTCCCTGTCCTGCCAGTTACCAACTGTGTGAGCCTGGGAAGGGTCTGAAGTTGAAATTCATTTTCTTCTTTTTTTTTTTAATTGAATTTTAGAGAGGAAGGGAGAGAGACAGAATAGAGATATAGAGATAGATAGAGAGAAGCATCGATTTGTTGGTCCATTTATTTATGCATTCTTTGGTTGATTCCTGTGTGTGCCTGACTGGGGCTCGAACCCGCAACCTCGGCATATGGACGATGCTCTAACTGAGCCACCCGGCCAGGACTGCAGTTCAAATCCTTTGATAAACCAGGACAGGAGTCTCCCCCTCACGGGCCATGTGACGTTTGAAGCAGTGGTCACCAACCGGGGGTCCATGAGGTCCTAAAGGTTGGCGACCGCTGGTTTAAAGGAAAACCTGATTAAGGGTGTGATATGACCAACCAAGCGGAGTCTCCCCCACCCCCCACCTCGGCCCCCATGGGCGGGGGACCCCAGGGTCCTAAAGGGAGAGGGCCTGGGAGCCAGGGGCGGGCGTTTCCCTGGAAGCTCCCTGCAGGCGAGGTGCAGGGGTGTGGTCTTTGCAGAAGGAAAGAGGCTGGGTGAGTTGTGGAAAGTGCAGAGCCAACCCCAGTGTCTCCCGGGTTGTAGGTTTCTTTGGGATAGTCCTGGGAAGGCGGGGGCCTGCCCCAAGCTGTGTTTTCAGAGTCACCCACCTTTTCTTAGAGGGGAGGCTGGGGGAGTTGGTTTGCGGGGAGGAACCGTCGGGCGACACGGTGGACTACCGGCTCCCTAGGCGGGCGCACAAAGACCGTCAGAAATATGAGCCCTCCGACCAGTTGGTGTGGCTCCGTGGTTGAGCATCAACCTATGAGCCAGTTGGATTCCCGGCCAGGGCACATGCCAGGGTTGTGGGCTGGATCCCCAGTGCGGGGCATACAGGAGGCAGCCGGATCAATGATTCGCTTTCATCATGGATGTTTCTCTCTCTCTGTCCCTCTCCCTTCCTCTCTGAAATCAATTTAAAAAAATAGTAAAAAGAGAAAAGAAATATGAGCCCTCAAATGAAGTAACATGGCTTATCCAGTCATCAACCCATGTCTCTTCTCACATCCGGGGAGGTCAGTAGGGAGGGGACCTGCTCGGACCAGAGAGCTCCCTGCTGTCCGCTCTGCCCTTAGCCCGCCGGGTAGGACTAACATGAGAACCGGGCGGTGTCACAGGTGCTGGTGGAGAAGGGCTCAGGTTTCTCAGCCTCAGCACCACTGACGTCCTGGACGGGGTCATTCTCTCATGGGGCCGCCCTGAGCATTGCAGGGTGTTTAGCAGCGTGAGATGCCAGTAGCACCCCCACCTCCCACCAATGTCTACAGATATTGCCAATATCCCCTGGGGAGAAAACTCACCTCTGATTGAGATCGACTGGAATCACACTGGGCTCTCCTACTTACCAACTGTGCGACATGGGCCTCCTTGTGCCTCCGTTTCCTCATCTGTAACACGGGAATAGTATTATCATCAATTTCACGGCGTCAGAGAGGATTAAAGGTGCCTAAAGTAAGTAGGTGCATGTCTGGCTTATATGATAGGCCATGGGCACCCCGGAGCCAGATCCCCCCAACCCAGCTTTATAAACTAGAGAGGAGAACACCGTTTTTTTTTTCTTTCTTGAAAAAATCCTTAATGCATTCATTCTACCTCAATGGCTATCCCAAAGAAAGAGACAAACATGTGACCAACATTTCTATAAGGGTCAAAAGTGATTTATAGAAGAAAAACTGAAGCTGCACACAACCCAGGGATTCCACAGCAGGGGAGCAATGAAATGCGAACCGATACCTCCACAGGGTGAAATGCTACACAGCCTCTAAACTGTATGAAACGCTCTAGTACTATGAGGAGCCACTAGAATATAATGTTAAGTGACAACAATCCATGCAAAACTGTAGGAGCAGCAGGAGTCTAAACTGTTTTTGCTTGTAAAATAAACGGCTGGCAGTGTTTATTTCTGGGTCGTTTGTTTCTAAAATGTCTATTGTAAATCTGCATTCATTGAAATAATTAGAGGAAAATGGGCTCTAAGGGTTTTTGTAACGTCAAAAATAGGTAAAGGAGGACTTATTCTCTAAGATTTTTACAAGTCGAACAGGAGGAGGAGAGGGGGAAGGAGGAGGTCATGAGAGAGGGGGCATATCTAGAAGATGCCATTTCTCCACAAGCCCGGGAGCGAGTGCCCAGGACGAGGGGGTGGGGGTGGGGGGAGATGGGGCGGGGCGGAGATGAGAGCCAGCGTGTTCCTTTCCTAAGGCTGCGATGGGACAGGACCACAAGCTGGGCGGCCTTGAACCGCAGAGATGTATTCTCTCACAGTTCTGGAGGCCAGGCATCCAAGACCAAGGTGTGAGCAGCGCCGGTGTCCCCCTGCCGGCGCTGGAGGAGAATCAAGCCTTCCTTGCCTTCTGTAGCTTCCAGTGCCCCCTCCCCGCTCCCCCGGAGTTCTCAGCTCGCCTCGGGCCGGGCCAGTCTTTGAGCATAAGGACCCTTGTGCTACCCTTTCCGTCTCTGCTTCTGTCAGCGCATCGCGTTCTTTTCTGTGTCTCTCTGTGTCCTCTCCTCTTAGAAGAAGGACCCCAGTCACTGGATTTAGGCCCACCCTCAAGCAAGGATGATTTTTATCTCAAGATCCTTAACTAATTACATCTGCAAAGGCCTCTTTCCAAATAAGGTCACATTCTGAGGTTCCAGCTGGACACAGAATTGGGGAGCACATTATTCAACCCACTCCAGGGAGCAAATAGTCTTTAAAAAGTGTGTTGGGATCACAAGCAGACACATCGCTGAGACAAAACGTACAGGAGGGTGGACGGTGACAAGCAAGCGTGTCTTTCAGCCCTGACCTTAACAGGGTGAACCAGCTTCCTGTCTGCACAAGCACAGGGATCTTTTTTGTACACAATGGAAGCATCTCTGCAGGGTCTGCTCCCTGCCTTTGCACTTACTATGTCTATGGGAGGTCCCTCCATAGCTGCCTCTTTTGGTTTCATGGCTGTGTATCATGTCATTGCTAGATACGCCATGACTTATTTCACCAATCCACTTTAAAAGAATGCTGGGTGGCCTTTAGGCTTTTAAAACTATGGATAATGCTGCAATGCTCCTTTTTGTGTGTCTGCATACAATGTCTGCTATTTAAAAACTAGAGGCCCACTGTGTGAAATTGATGCACTGGTGGTGGTGGTGGGGGGGGGGTGTCCCTCAGCCCAGCCTGCACCCTCTCCAATCTGGGACCCCTTGGGGGATGTCCAACTGCTGGACATCCCTCTCACAATCTGGGACTGCTGGCTCCCAACAGCTCACCTACCTGCCTGCCTGCCTGATCGCCCCTAACCACTCCCCTGCTGGCCTGGTCATCCTTAACTGCCCTCCCCTGCAGGCCTGGTCCCCCCCACCTGCCCTCCCCTGCAGGCCCAGTCGCCCCCCAACTGCCCTCCCCTGCAGGCCCGGTCGCCCCCAACTGCCCTCCCCTGCAGGCCTGGTCGCCCCCAACTGCCCTCCCCTGTTGGTCTGTTCACCCCCAACTGCCCTCCCTTACCAGCCATCTTGTGGCGGCCATCTTGTGACCACATGGGGCGGCCATCTTGTGCTAGGGTGTGATAGTCAATTTGCATATTACCTCTTTATTATATAGGATAGACTATTTTTTTCAGGTTCACAGCAAAATTGAGGGGAAGGTACAGAGATTTCCATATACCTCCTGCCCTCACACTTGCACACCCGCCCCCATTACCAGCATTCCCTACTGAGCCCACACTGACCCATCATTATTACCCGAATTCCATAGTTTGTATTAAGGCTCACTCTTGGTGTTGTGCATTCTGTGGGTTTGGATGAATGTATAGTGACATGTATCCCCATTAGAGTATCACACAGAACAGTTCAATTTCCTAAAAATCCTGTGCTCCACCAACTCACCCCTCCCTTCTCCCAACCCCTGGCAACTCCTGATCTTTTCATTTGCAAAGTTTTCCAGAATGTCTCATAGTCAGAATCAGAGAGAGTGTAGCATTCTCCAACTGGCTACTTTCACTTAGTAATAGGCATTGAAGGTTCCTGCATGTCTTTCCATGGCTTGATAGCTCATTTCCTTTAGCACTGAATAATATTCCATTGTCTGGACATCCCGCAGTTTATTCATCCACTCACATACTTACTAAGGTCATCTTAGTGGCTTCCACATATTGGCAACCATAAATAAATCTGCTGTAAGCATCCCTGTGCAGGTTTTTGTGTGGACATAAAGTTTCAATTCCTTTTGGGTAAAATACCAAGAAGCACAGTTTGGATCATATAGTAAGAGTATGTTTAATTTTGTAAGAAACTGATAAACTGTCGTCCAAAGTGACCGTGCCATTTTGCATTTCCATCAGCAATGACCAAGAGTTCCTGTTGCTTCGCATCCTCACCAGCATTTGATGTTGTCCGTGTTCTGGATCTTGGCCATTCTCATAGGGGCATGCTGTGTTTTTAAGTGTTAATTTTGAGGAAACTGGCCCAGCTGGCGTGGCTCAGTGGTTGAGTGTCAACCTTTGCACCAGGAGGTCACGGTTCGATTCCTGGTCAGGGCACGTGCCTGGGTTGCAGGCTACATCCCCAGTGTGGGGTGTGCAAGATGTTTCTATTTCTCTCTCCCTCTTCCTTCCTCTCTTGAAATCAATAAAAATATTTTATTAAAAAATTTTTTTTGAGAAAAGTATAGATTCCCATACAGAGATCCCACATCCCTCCCTTTACCCAATTTCCCCACCAACAATGGCTTACAGAACTCTAATATCACAACTAAGAAGTGGATGTGGATACAAACCACTTACTCAGATTTCACCAGCTCTCCTCCACTCATTTGTGTGTGTGCATGTAGTTCTATGCAACTTTTCACACGTGTAGATTTGTGTGATCGTGGTCACAGTTCATTTGCAGAAGTTCCATCATGAGGACCCCTTATGCTACCCTTCCCCGGACGCAGCCACCTCCCTGGCCTGCTACACCTCGGCTCAAACGAGGTTTAACTTTCTGAGCCTCTCTTTCCACTGCATCACTTGTAAGAAGTGCGTGTAGTTGGATTTTGCCTTCTGACCCAATCGAAGAGTCTTTTTCTTTAATAGAGGATTTGTATCCTGCTCGTAATGATGAAAAATGCAGGAACTACTGTCCCGCAACATTTATGGAGATAGGCCGTGTACTCGCGACTTCACAGGTGAGGAAAGGGAAACTGAGAGCCCTGAGTGAGTTCCCTTGAAATCACAGAACTGGTGAGAGACGGAGGCGGGTTGTGATCCACTGGACCACACTGACTATACTAATGCCAAGGTCAGCTTTTTCCTCCCGCAGCGTGGGACACATCAACCAGACCCCCCGTCGCTGTGAAGATGGCAAAGAGCCAGGAGACCATTTCACACATGGCAACAAGAGAGACATCACCAATCTGCCAAGGTAAGCTCCCCCTCCCAGCCGCTTGCATTGAAAGGAAAAGCAGAGTCCAGTGACGTCTTTGTAAAGAGAATGATGGCGAGCGGAATGGCCCAGAACACATGAGAATACAAGGTTACACAAAAACCCACAGCCACACACACACCCTTCACTGGATTCCAACACTTGTCCTTAGTTCTGTCCTTCGCCAGCTGCCTTCTCCTCGCTGCCTGGCTGAACTGGTGGCGTCGTCCAGGGCTCAACCTTGGGCCATTCTTGGCTTCTACAACTCTCTCCCCAGGGTTCACATGCAATTAAAAAAAAATTTTTTTTTTTATTGATTTCAGAGATGAAGGGAGAGAGAAAAAGAGAGAGGGATAGAAATGTCAATGATAAGAAAGAATCATCGATCAGCTGCCTCCTGCACGCCCCCTGTGGGGCTCAAGCCTGCAACCTGGGCATGTGCCTTGACTGGGAATCAAACCACAACTTCCTGGTTCATAGGTGGATGCTCAACCACTGAGCCACTCAGGTGGGGCTGACATGCAATGTTGGGGCTTTAACTGCTTTCTACACTGTTGGCTCCCACATTTGCTTGCCCAGCCAGAACAAGACTCATCTATCCACATCAGCATCACTTGGATGTCTAATCAGGTATCTCAAACTTAATCCACCCCAACCTAAACTCAATGCCCTGCCCAGAAAACCTTTACCCATCTCAGTAGATGGGATCTTCCCTGTAACAGTCCTTCCGGCCCCAAACCTGACTCACCCTGAGGTCACCCTTGACTCTGCTCTCGCCCATCCCGTATTCACTGAAAATCCTGTGGATCTCTTCAAATCCATCATTTTTATCATTTCCACCAACCTGGTTCAAGCAGCTGCCACCTCTTGCTCTGACCATTGCAATAACTTCCTAAGAGGTCAGCCTGTTTCCTCTCTTGCAAACCTCGTCTATTTTCCAGCCCAAGTGCTCGTTTTCACACCTACCTTAAATCAGGGCCACTGCCAGACCACATGATGCCTTAGGGCTGATTAGAAAAAGCCTACGCACAAGTGGATATAGCTCTGTGAACACATAGCTCTACAAATGGTTGGCCACCTTGTGCAATCAATCAATCAACCAATCAAAGTGCACCTCTCTCCTGACAGACAAGTACCTCCCCCGGTCCCTGACCCCCAGGTCTCACCACCTAGCAAGTAGATTCTGGGAAGGGGTTTCAGACCCCACCTGTGTGCTTAGACAGGGCCTTTTGCAGCTCTCATAATATTATTATGTCCTTGGGAATATGACTGGTACAAAGGGGCCTTATAAATTGTTTCCATGTCCTGTGTAGATGATCTTTTAATCATTAAATCAATCCTATATAATAAAAGCCTAATATTCTGAGTGTCCAGTCGTCTGGTGACTGGTCGACTGTCCAACCAATTAAAATGTAATCTATAGTAATAAAAGCATAATATGCTAATTAGACTGGATAGCTGAATGACCTTCCAGATGTCATTCCAGACATCCTTCCAGACAAAGCCGCTGCAATGGAGGCTGAGGCAGAGGTGGTTAGGGGTGATGAGGCAGGAAGGAGAGTGGTTAGGGGTGATGAGGCAGGCAGGCAGGTGAGCGGTTAGGAGCCAGTGGTCCTGGACTGCGAGAGGGTGCAGGCCGGGCTGAGAGACCCCCCCCCCAGTGCACATATTTCATGCACTGGACCTCTAGTTTGTTCACAATAGCCAATGGCTGGAAACGATCTAAACATCTATATATATAAAAGGCTAATATGCAAAGTGTCCCCCCGGGAGTTTGACCAGGAGACTGGGAGTTCAATCACATGCTATGACATGTGCTGACCACCAGGGTGTGGCAAGGGTGTGCATGGAATGAAGGAAGGCCCCAGCCGGCAGCCAGAAGGCTCCAATTGGCCCTGATTGCCCTCTAGGCCTACAGACCCTACACGTGAATGAATTTTATGCACCAGACCTCTAGTATCAATTGATAAAAGAATAAACAACCTGAACATATCCATTGACAGAAGACTAGATAAGCAAATTGTCGTGTATTTATATAATGAAATACTGCATGCCAATCGTTTGTTAAAACTGCTGATATCTGAAACTTTTATATGAAGTTCAAAAATAGGCAAACTACTTAGTGGTTATAGAAGTCAGAATAGTGGTTCCCTCTGGGGTGGGGTGAGTGCTGCCTGGGGGTAATCACAGGAAACCTGTTTTATATCTTGGACGATGATGACATTCCTCCAGGTGAAGATGTGGAGCAACAAGAAAAAGATCTGTCCCCTGAAGAAAAAATATTTTTGAAGGAGTATCCCATGATAAAAGCGGAACTAGAAATGGCCATCAGAAAGTACCGTGCCCTCGCAGATGACATCGACAAGAGCCACAAAAATCTCACCCAGACCAGCCTGGTGACCAACTCGCTCGCTGTGGTCTCTGGAACCATGAGCATCCTGGGGTTGGCCCTCGCTCCGGTCACAGCCGGAGGAAGCCTGATGCTTTCTGTTGCTGGTCAAGGTTTGGGGACAGTAGCTGGGGCCGCCAGCCTGGCGACCAGCATTTGGGAATACCGTCACAATAAACAAGTCCAAGCTCAGGTCCACAGCGAATTGTCTGCCCCTGACCAAAAGGTCAAGGAGGCTGTGAACTATGTCGTGGAGGCCGGAAAGACTGTCTATTCCTGTGGGAAAAACGTCAAGAACATCAAGAAGCACATCCAGGCCTTGCAGGTAGCCAGAGCCCACCCGCGCCTGGCTGCGGCCGCAGAGCGGCTCCTCGTCACTGGCCAAGCCTCGGCCCGGACGACCAGGAAGGTGCAGAGGGCCTTTAAAGGCACCCCGCTGGTGATGGGGAGTAAAGCTTTCTTGCGGAGCAGCGTCTTGGCCGGCCTCTCCCTCGGCATGGACATGAGCAGCCTCCTGAAGGACTGGGAGCAGCTGAAGCAGGGAGGCAGGACCCAGTTGGCGGACACGCTGAGGGCCCAGGCTGAGGAGCTGGAGAGAGAGCTGGCAGAATACACCCAGCTCTATGAGAGCCTGCAGGTGAGGCTGGAGGGAGGGGAGAGGGACTAGGGCTCATGGGCACCCAGGTTGAGGGGAGGGTGTGAAGGAAGCCAGTGTGTGCAGTTTGCATGGCTGCCCCTGCGGACGAGGGCTCCTGGAGATGATGGTGTGCAGCCTGGACAGGCCTGGCCGTGCCTCTGTGTCTCCCTTGATGTCCCTCCGGGTCCCTGGCCTGGGAAGAGGGGCTTCCCAGTTGTACAGAAGAGGACATGGAGCCACAGAGGGTGTTGGGGATGGAAATGTGTCCCCCTAATATCCATATGCGGAAGGTCCAGTGAGACTATTTGGAGATGCCGCTTTGGGGAGAGGTTGGGGTTGAATGAGGTCATGGCGTGGGGCCATGATCCCTGACCAGAGAGCCCGTCAGCCGGCGCCTTGGTCTGGGCCTCGCAACCTCCGGAACGGGGAGAAATGACGCGTGGTTTTCTGTCATGGTGGCCCTGGCTGGCTGGGACAGGGAGCTTCTGTAACCTGCCCATCTCTCCCAGGTGGAGCGGGTCAGGATGAAGCTGGGAGCCGGACTTTAGAGCTGGCCCGGCTCTGCCCCAGAGCACTCCTGAGATGGGCGGTTTTGTTTCTTTACAGGAACTCTTGCAGGAAAAAAAGCTTAGGAGCTCATCTTCCGAGGAAGCCGGGGCGACGCTGTCTCAGCCCCCAGCCAAGCAAGGGGAAGCAGGACCCCGGGCCGCAGGTGAGGCGGCGGCCGGCTAAGCCAGCGGCTCTGAGTGGAATAAAAGGGGCAGGGCGGGGCGGGCAAGGGCGGCAGAGAAAATGCCTGGGGACTCGCTGGCGGAATTCCCTCCTGTGCTCGGTGGGGCCCGGGCACTGTCAGCTGGCGAGTGTTGTGAAGGTGAACCTGTCCTCTCTCCTCCATTGGCACCCCGCGTCTTCGTTGTCCCTTGTTCCTTCAGGGAGTGGGCGGGGAGTGGGGTGCTAACTCAGTGGCTTCCTCAGTCCCCACTTACTCTCTCCCAGTCGGTCCACATTCCTGTTTTCACGCTGGGCTCTCTATGAAGTGCTGATGGTAAGACGGTAGGGTCCCTGATGGGCAAGGTGTCACTGGAAAATAAAAAGGCCTTTCGAAGGGAGAGGGAAACTATTGTTTATTTGAGACCAGGAAGGACAGCTCTGGAGGAATCATGTATTCAGGCAGAAGCCCAACTAACATTCTGATTAGGAGACAAAGGCCAGGGGGATTGATGAGACAGGGAAGGAGAACCATTACATCAATCGGAGGAAGGCGAAAGGCATTCCAGGGACCAAACAGGTAGGCTCAGGGCATAAAGAGGGTCCCTGGGGAGGATGCAGATGGGAAGGACAGAGGTATCTCTGGCCTGAGCAATGAAGGGAACTGTAAGGTGGATCAAACGCAGCCCTGGTCTGAGCAGCTGGGAGAGCCATTCGGGGTAACAACACAGCCCTTGGCCCTAAAGGAGATCCAAGCAACTCCAACCGGAGCAGAGAAGGTGGGGCTGTGAGGAAGAGAGAAATGCCACCGGGTAAGGGGAGAGGATAAAGAAAAGCCACGGAGTACGGGGAAGAAGGAAACCGGCTTCCACGGAGGAGAGAGAAATGGCGACAGAGGCCGGGAAGAGGGAACCATACTTTCACAGGAGATAGAGCGAAGTTGCAAGATGAGGGGGAGAGAAGGACCGGGGCACCACGTGAGTTTTGGACTTGGAAGCAAAAGAGTGACCAGTTAGGAGAGCACAGGGTCGGACATGGGGAAGGGGCCCAATTAGAAAGGGTCAGGGTCAAACCAAGAACTGCGGCACTTATAAACTGGAGACAAGGCGGGCACAAGGCAGATTACAGGTTTTAGATTTTTGGGTGTAGACTTTTTTCCCACTAGAAAGAGAGAGAGAGAGAGAGAGAGAGAGAGAGAGAGAGAGAGAGAGAGAGAGCAGGTTTTTCCCATTTGGGAGCCCCTCCAGGGGGACCCCTTTAGAGACCGTCCCCCCTCCCCCCCGCCCAGATGGAGTTTGTATATGCTTCCAATAAACTTCCCCATTTTTTTAAATTAAAGAAGCCTTTTTGCCCACGAGTTTATTCTTCAAACTTTGTGGGACAAGGACCCACGAGAAGAAGTCTGTACCCCGAATGTTTCAAAGGCATTTCCATCGGTGCAGATGGCATCACATAGGGGAGCTAATCCTACCTAATGCTATTTCATTCCCAGTCCGGTGGTCCTCCGTCCAGTGGCCACAGTAACTGCTGTCTGGTGATCGCCGTAAGCAGTTTTTTCGGTACAAGATTGCCTAGGCCCAGGGCCGAGGCCCTTTAACATTCCAAGGAGCTGAGGCACATTGCACACAAGCAGGGCCTCGGGGCTGGCAGCCCCCGCTCCATTTTCGAGGGGCTCCGTTTCTATGATCCCTCGCAAGGGTTTGCAGTGTGGCTCCTTCCTCATCAACTCACCGGCCGTTTTTTCCTCTTGCTCTCTTTCTCCACCCCCCCACCCCCCCCACCCCCCCCACCCCCCCCCCCCCCGGGCAGCCATCGCCGGATAGGATCCTCCATTGTTTGCACACAAAAGGATTGGGACCTGCTCGACCAGATTCCATCGGCAAAGGGAGAGGCCCTGTCGTCCCCAAGACCCCAGTGCGGGGCCTCCTTCGGACACCCTTTGGACGGGACGTAGGAACGGGGGCCACCTTCCCCGCTCACCTACCTTTAACATATGCTTGTTTGGGTTTATGTGTTAGCTGCTCTCTTGAAAGTAGTGCATTGACATTAAATACACTTTTTTAAATTCCAGAAGATAAAAAAAAAGGGGGGGGGGTGCTAACCTGCTTACTGGCTTTCCGTGGTTGTCCCTAGGCTGCCTGCTGGGGACCCTCCCTCAGGCTGTGTTAGAACAGGTTTGCTGTTTGCGCTTAGCAGTATTTCCTCTGTTCAATGTTCCACCTGGCTCTTATAAACACTGTTGTTTTAGGTTGTAAAATAATGCTCTTGACGGTACATACAGCCTTTTCATTAAACATGGATTAGTCATCACTCTTATCAAAACCAACTCAAACTGGCCTCTACTTAAAAGGCTTAGGGGTACGAGTGGGCTTCCGGTGTGCCGGGAGCCAGAGGATAACAATGATGTCATCCAGCCTCGGGCTTCATTTCTCACACTTCCTCCACCTGCCGTCAACAGGGCCCCAGCACCCCCACATACGCCCCTTCCCACCTGGGAAGAGGCGGGCCAGAAGCCCAGAGGCCCACTCTGATTGGTCACCAGCCTTTGCCTGTGCGTTGCTGGGAACTAAATGGTCTGGGAACGAAGCCAGAAGGTAGAAGACCAAAGGCCACAAACGGTGCACTAGATGCACCTTCCCTTTCAGAAACACTTAGCTGGGTTCAAATGTCTTGTTATACTTGGTGGCAGAATGAGAATGTGGTTGTATCCCAAACAGCTGCTGCAGTATTCTTAGAACTCTTCTCTGAGGGTAGAATCTCTGAACGGGGGATACGGCAAATAAAAAATGACCTCATGAAGGGACAGGAAGAGTCTCCCCGCCCCCCATCACATTAGTAAAACCATTGTTGGAAATTTGGGGACGATTGTACAGGGGGCGGGGAAAGACGCCACATCAACATTTTGGACGACACCTGCCAGTCTTGCGATCCAGGGGCGCTAAGCAGCTGTAACCCCGCGCCTCCGCCAGCGTGCTTCCAGCTTTTGTTGCTCTCGGTTCCTTGTTTCCATTTCTCTATGAGCATAACCTGTAACTGAACAGCTCTCTGCACAGCTTACACTGATCTTAGTGTATGACACCCTTAAAGTTCCTAATAAACACTCTCCAGAATAACACACGGCATAGGACATAGGCAGTCATGGAGCGTGGGGCTTGGCTTGTTTGGTGGCATGTCTGGAATTTAGAACAAAAGGATGAATTAGACAAAGGAGCTTTGAGACTCACCTCTGACCCTCATTTGCCTGGCGTTTCTGAGCTTTGCTGTCTTCAGCCACGAAGTCAGTGTAACCTGAATGAAACCCACCACTCCACGGGGGCGCGGAGGGCGGTGCCCCACTCACAGAGATGGAAGTCTGGGAGGAAACACCTCGACAGAAATTCAAGCCCTTGATAAAACGTTTGAGCCAAAATCAAAGGAGGTGGGTGAGGTTCATTCTTCCCTCTTCTCTCATTCTCAGATGGTCTTCCAGGAGGGGCAGAAGCTCTTGAACTAACTCCTCCTCCCCCTCTGCCTGGCCCCACCCCCTCTGTCTGGCCCCACCCCTCTGCCTGGTCCCACCCCCTCTGGCCCCACCCCTCTGCCTGGCCCTTCCCCTTCTGCCTGGCCCTTCCCACTCTGCTTGGCCTCACTCCTTCTGTCTAGCCTCACCTCCTCTGGCCCCACCCCCTCTGCCTAGCCCCACCCCCTCTGCTTGGCCTCACCCCCTCTGTCTGGCCCCACCCCCTTTGCCTGGCCTCACTCCTCTGCCTGGCCCCACCCCCGCTGCCTGGCCTCACCCTCTCTACCTGGCCCCACCCCCGCTGCCTGGCCTCACCCCCTCTGTCTGGCCCCACCCCCTTCCTGACTCAGCCTGGGCAGCTCTCCTGCTGGCTCCCTCCCTGCCAAGCCTCCAGCCACGAGCTGCTCTCCATGACTCCATCTCCTTCTCTGAAGCATCATCCGCTCCAACTGGGGTTCTGGCGAACAAATGCCTCACCTCATATCTCCACTAGTTACTAAACCTTCGCTCCTCACCAAAGGAAGCCCATTACCGCTCCAAGCTACTCAGGGCAACCCCACCCCACCACTGTTCTCTCCTTCTGGGTGGAGTGGGGTGCCCCGAGAGGGTGCCGGGCCCTACGGTGGTCAGGCAGACCACGAGTTCTGAGAAAGCTGTCCATTCTCACATGTAATACATGTTTTATTAAGAAGAGGAAGAAGCACAGATTCCAATGAAAGTGGAGCAATCAGCTCTCAGATGCCCGCTGATGGCTCACCCAACACTGTGAGGCTTTGCCAGAGCGTTGGACTTTCAAAGCGGCCAGTGAATTTGTCCTGCCATGCTGAGGTCTGTGACCTCGGGTGGTCAGCTGTCCTGTTCATGACCTATCCTCCCACACCAGAAGCAAATTAGGGGTCTCAATCAACCAAGCTGAACCCCACAATGGCTGGGGAAGGGGGGCGAACCCCAACTGAGGTCGGGGTTCCATTAGCACCTGACTAGCTGTGGGTGGTCTCGAGGGGCCTTCTTGTATCATTCCGGCTTATCCCAGTCCACCCTCACCAACCATGAGCTTCAAGAGGCCCTTGAGTTTGTGATGGTCTAAAATCCGACTTAAGAAAACCAAAAGGCCACTGTGTTCAGTCAGTGCCCAGTGTCACATTCAAAGTATGTCAGAAAGCAATTTGAACCCTTTCTTGGTCTCTCAAGAAAACGAGGAAGCAAGAAGGAGGAAGGGAGATAAATTCTTTTTTTTTTTTAATCTTTATTGTTGAAAGTGTTACATATAACCTCCTTTTCCTCCACTGACCCCTTCCAGCCCGCCCCTGTCCCCCACCCCAGGCCTTTGCCACCTTACTGTCTGAGTCCATGGGTTATGCATATATGCAGACAAGTTCATTGGTTGATCTCTTCCCACCCTCCCCTGCCTTTTCTGTCTGTTCAGGAGAGATATTCTTAATTCATGGTTACAATTCAGCTACACAAAAGCGCAGTGCAAAACTGGCCTTCCTTTCTCTGGTAGGCCAGCTCATGCAGACCAGTACTGTTCAAAGTGGCGGCCACTGATCGTGTGGCTATTGAGCCTTGGGAATGCGGCAAGTCCAATCTAAGGGGTGCTATGAGTATGAAATACACGCTGGAGTTTAAAGACGTAGGAAGGAAAAATATATCAAGTATCTCATTAATCATTTTAATTGATCACACGCTGCTTTAAATACAATATAATGTGAGTATAGAAAATGTTCGCTTACATACGTGGCTTGCATTATGGTTGTATTGGACAGCACTAATGTAGACAATCCAATTTCAAAAATGAAGATAATTTGAATAAGTTGGGGTTCATGGGGCTAATCAATAGCACCTCTTTTTCTCCCATCCAAGTTTAGAGCCAATGATGAAGTAGACCAGGAGGCAGGCAGGTGGAGGTAAGAGTATCCACTTGATTCAAGTTGTGGAAGGAAGCGGCTTTGGGTTGGTTGGTTTACTAATACTTCACTCCTGAATCAGACGGCCCTCGCCTCCTGCCACGTGCAATACGGGACAATGTCAGGCCAGCCCCATGCAGCTTGGGAGCACAGCCCCCTGAGTGCTCTCAGATCCAAGGCCAGCGGATCCAAGTCAATGTCAGTTCCTTCCGGCCAACTTGCCCACCATGTCAGTTGCTCATGCTCCCTTGGAGTTGGTAAGCAAGAAGATGGAGAGAGGCCAGGAGTGCGCTTGGACGAAACCCCTCCACATGGAAACGGGAGTAGGAAATGAGTGGTCCTTCTAGTGCTTCCTAACCTTCGTTGAATAATGCATTGACCTTTAAGTCCATGGTCAGCAGGTGGCAATCAACCATCTAGCAGAACAGCCCTGCTCTCAGCTTGACCCAATTGCTCGACAGTGCCAGTCACTTCTGCTGTCCGAATTGTCCTGGGTCTGCTGTTGGGCAGCGAAAATTTGGCACCAAGAGGTTTCAGGATGGGCCAGATCAGCACATTAATGAACCACAAGGCCTGTCTTCTCCCATTCCCCATCCCAGCTGCTATTAAGCCACAGCCAATATCTCTTCAGAGACTTTGCAATGAGATCAAGATTTAGCATAAAGATAGTCCAATACTAAAAGGCCAACAGGAAGAAGCCCCATTGCATATAAACTCCCTCCCACTGCAAACTTCCCAGGGAGAAATATTAAGATTCGATTTCCTTGCAAATTAAAGTTGAAGGGAATTAGTCGGAAATCAAATTGTGTTGCCCTCGTGAGTTAAAAGTTCAAAGAAATCAAACTCTTTTAAAGTCCAAAAGCATCAAAGTCCAAAATCAAATTCTTTTTTAGAGTCCAATGCAATTTTTAAAGTAAAAAAAAAAAGAAAAAAAATCATCCTCCCCAAAGTCTTATTTTGTCCAGTTTCAGCTAACTTTTTAAACTTAGGAATCATTTCAAACACAGAGAAGAGTGGAAGAGTACAAAGAACTCCCAGATTCACAACCATCAAGGTTCTGTCCCTGTGCCAGGGATCCATTCACTGCACCTTAGCTTCAAATCCACCCTTGAGTGCTTGACGTTGAGTGCATGGCTGTGACCTTGGAGCTGAACTCTCTTGACCTTTTTCCTTTGGCCCTGGCTCCATGTTGAGCTTTGCCAGTAGAGGGCACACTGCAGGGGAAGGAGGCTTTGGTATGAACTTTCCTGCTCCTACCCCTGCTCAGGAGCCATCGGAAAGAATGCCAGTGAGTATTGCCTCCAGTGAGTTCAACATCACCCCCAGAGGCAGTCTCCTGGGGGCAACATGGGCACTCCCTGGGAACCTTCCAGCCCAGGCTTTCCCAGAAGGTGGCACCTGCCCATTGGACCCCTCCACCCACTGGGTTTTGCTGCCATCCCCCAGGGGGGCAGGTTCCTCCTTACAGCTGTGACCTGAAGAAACCTCAGCAAACCTCTTTGTCAACATTCCTTTTAAAAAATATCTTACCTAATAATAGACAAACATGTAAATTGACCATACCTCCGCTATGCCCACCAGCCAATCAGGAGTGAGTATGCAAATTAACCAGCCAAAGATGGTGGTTCATTTGCATACACAGGCACTGAGCTACTGGGGGCAGGCTGGATGCTTGCATCATCACTATGGCGATGACACAGGTGTTCCTCCCCACCCCTGGTTTCTCAGGGCCTCTGGGCAGTGTGGGAAGACAGGGCCAGAGTGGAAAGAGGTGGCTCCGGGGCAGGGCCGGTGTGGAAAGGTGTTGCCAGCAGCTAGGGAAAGGAAGGCCCATTCTAGCACGAATCTTTGTGCATTCGGCTTCTAGTATTATTTATAAAATCTCTCACCCTTATCTGGGTGCAGTCACAGTTTGGTGTCTGAATTCTCCAACGGTGGGAGAACTTATGTGGCAAACACAGCCCATGCAGTGAGGCCTGCCCAGTGAGGCTCTGGAGCCCATGGGCAAGTCTGAGGATTTAGGGTTGGCCCCTCTGTTGGTCCAGAAGGTGGATCAAAAGAATATTTTAAGAAAAGAGGAACAGAATTTGGGGCGGCTGAATGAACACAGCCTACCCGTGTGTGGCGCTAACGATTTTTTTGAAACTGGATAAATGCAATCCCTTTCTCTTTTTAAAACTTGTGGTGAAATGTACATAACAGCACATGGACTGTCTCAAGGCCATTTGCAGCGCTGTGCAGCCATCACCGCCATCCACTCCAGGACTTGCTTCATCCTGCAAAACCGAAACTGTCCCCATTCCACATGTGGCGGCGGCACTCTGTGTTTGTCGGCCAGGGGGTCATCTGGGGATGAAAACAGAGGCCAGGGCTGGGAACCATCCGGGGTCAAGTCAGCAGGCTGTGAGCCACAGTCCGAAGCCTTGCCTGGAACTTGAGAGCCACAGGGACCCGGACAAGGGTTCCTTGCCCACGAGCTACTCAAGTCGGACCTGGCACTGGCAGGCAGCGGCGGCAGCAGTGGCAGCGCCTCCTGGGAGTGTGGCGAGAAACTCAGACTGTCAGGCCTTTGCCAAGACCGACGGAGCCCAAAGCAGCAATCAGATGAGGTCCCCAGGATTTGGGGACACATGAAGTCTGAGAAGTGCTGGTGTGTGAGATGTGAGGGTGTATTTGTCCTCAGGGTCACATCCTGCTTCATAAATATCCCAACGACTGAAAAGAAAGCAGGCGCAGTGGGGCTGGGCCTGGACAAGGTCGCGTGCCAAGTAAATACACTCTTTCCTCGGAGCTGTTGACCATCAGAGGTTTAACTGGGAGGAGAAACCCACATAGTCCTGTGCCTCCTCCTGCCTGGTGATAAGCGGTTACTTATTTACCAAACCTTTTGTCCTCTGTCCACACGGCACAGCAGATGGCAGTCAGTGTGGCCTGGACTCTGGAAACCTGACTCGAGGCTGCCTCATCCCATCTGCCTGAAATTCCAAAGTTAGAGAGACGCGCCTTTACGTGTGGGGACCCAGCGCAGAAGCAAAAGGCAGACCCACTGAAGGGAGGGTCCCCGGCGTCCACATACCGTGCCCACAGGGAGAGACCCAGGTAAGTCCTCCGCCTGAGTGCACTGTGCTTCCCTTGCTGTAAAATGCAAGAGACATACATGCACTCGCCTCACAAGGTTGTTTGGAGCAAATGCGAGGAAATGAATGTGAAGTCCTTTAAGAAATAACTAGAGGCCTGGTGCACAAAATTCATACAGGGGTGGAGGGGGGCATCCCTCAGCCTGGCCTGCACCCTCTTGCAGCCCGGGACCCCTCAGGGGATGTCTGCCTGCTGGCTTAGGCCCGTTCCTTTGAGCCGACAGTTGGAAATCCCTCTCGCAGTCTGGAACCCCTCGCTCCTTACTGCCTGCCTGCTTGCTGCTCCTTACCACTGCTGAGAAATTTGGACTCCTTCCTCTGTGGTCACACAACTGTCACACGCCAGACCGTCACTTAGAAATATCTTGGCATCGGCCAACTTATGGAATTCTCCCTTCTTTCTGTTCTCCTAAGCCGGACTCCGATTGTTGACTGTGGCATTCTCTTGGTCATCATTTTTTGTGGGGTTTTTTCCCCAAAGCATTACAAAGTTTATGTGAATATAAGACTCAGCCTCCTTTGTGGGAATAGGGAAGGAAGGGGTGGTTAAGGAAGGCACACGAGCTGCAGTAAGCACCAGCTGTGGGGAGGGCCAAGGGGGAGAGGAGGTTGGCACTGGGGCTGAGGCCCTAGAGCTATTGCTGGGGAAGTAGGGATCCCCTCGGAATGCCATGTTCTGAGGCTGAACTAATTGGTCAAGCTGAGGCAGAGGTGGGTGGCCACATCAGCCGTCTTTGGTGCTGTGTACCCTTTCCCACCCCAGCTCTGTTGTAAAACCCCAGAGCCCTGGATTCCAAAGGCCCCCACCCCTGGAAGGGGGTGAGAGGAAGTGAGTAGGGCAGTTTGAAGATACTGGGAGTCTCCAGAGGGGAGGGCACCCTTCTCCATCCCTGCCTGTGGCTTTGGCTCCCCTGCTCACTCCTGAGCACCACAGGTGAGGTGGGGAGGGGTCGGTGACACATCTCAGTCCTGGCCCCCACAGGCCTCCCTTCTATCCAGGCCTCTTCAGGCCCGGTCTGTTTTGTTTCCATCTCTCCATCCCAGTCTCTCCAGTCTCTGTCTCTCTTTTTTCTCTCAGCAGTCCTCCAGGCCTGCCTGCCTCCCTCTCTCCCTCCCTTTCCCCCCCCTCTCCCTCTTCCTCTTCCCTGGCTGGGAGGGGCTGAGGCCTCCTTCTGAGAGAGGCTCCGAGAAGGAGCTGGGAGGGAGGGAAAGAAAGGGAGAAAAGGCTGTGAGTTGGTGGCCCTGAAGGACTGACTGCCACCATGGGTGCTCTAAGGGTGGGACCTTCCCACAGGCCTTGCCGAAAACAGCTCAGGGAGGGCCCTTCAGGGCTGGTGGGACTGACGGAAGTGGGGATGTGGCATGGAGGTGGTGCCTGCGCCTGCGGGTCATCAAGAGGGCTCACAGCCGTCGCCACCATGTGGGGAGTACAGGCCGCCCTCCACCGGGCCCTGCCTCCCCCGTCCCATCCCCACTGCCACAAGTCCCTGCCTACCCGAGCCTGCTGCACACGTAGCCTGGCATTCAGTCGTTTCTCTGGTCGTTTTGGACATTACGGACCCTGGCTCTTTACAGATTAGAGGCCCAGTGAACAAAATTTGTGCATGGGGGGGGGGGTCCCCTCAGCCCAGCCTGCACCCTCTCCAATCTGGGACCACTCGCGGGATGTCCGACTGCTGGTTTAGGCCCGATTCCGGGGATTGGGCCTAACCTGGCAGTCGGACATCCCTCTCATAATCGTGGACCACTGGCATGCGGTCCACTCATCTGCCTGCCTGGTCACCCCTTAATGCCCCCCCTGCCAGCCTAGTTGCCCCTAAATGTCCCCTGCCACCAGCCAGGTTGCCCCCAACTGCCCCCTCCCTGTCAGCCTGGTTGCTCCTAACTGCTGCCCTCTCCCTGTCGGCCTGGTTGCTCCTAACTGCCCCGCCCCCACCCCGCCGGCCTGATCGCCCCTTACTGCCCACCTCTGCTGGCATGGTCATCCCCAACTGCCCCCCCTCTGCTGGCCTGGTTGCCCCTAACTGCTCCTCCTGCTGGCCTGGTCACCCTTAACTGCCCCCTGCTGCTGGCCAGGTTGCCCCCAACTGCTCCCCTCCCCACCAGCCTGGTTGCTCCTAACTGCTCCCCACCCATGCCAGGCTGGTCGCCCCTTACTGCCCCCCCGCCAGACTAATTACCCCCAACTGACCCCCCTGCCAGCCTGGTCACCCCATGCAGCCTGCTTGTTCAGTCCTTTGTTTAGTTGTTTAGATCGTCAGGGCCCCTGGCTTTTTATATGTTAGGATACACCAGTCAAAATATTGTTGTTTGGTGATTATCACGGGGGCGGGGAGCGGGGAAGGTGGGGGGGGGGGTCAAAGGGAGTTGTCTCTGCTTCCTTTTGTTTATCTACAGTGTCTGCAAAATGAAGGGTGTAGGTTCTGAATAAAAAGCCAAGAAGAGAGAAGCATTATGAGTTTCTAGATAAATTCTAAAAAGCAAATGTAAGATATTATCAATCAAAATTTCTCTACTTCTATGCGCCTAAGAGCATGTCACAAAAATATTCCTTACAGCTTTTATAGGTGCAGCGCCAACATCCATTCTGTTCACATTTCCCAGTTTTCTTCCTTGGGGATTCCGATCAGCGCACGGAGCCTCGATTCCGTACATTCTGGCTAAAGTTTTTCAGCACTTTGTTTTCACTTCATTCGCTCACTTTCTTCATCTGTCTTTAGTGTTGCTTATTAAATTTTTTAAAAATAGGCTCTCTTTTCCCTTATGTGAATTCCAATAAGCATTTATTTTTGTGACGGCTTTATTTTTCTCATCTCTTCTTTCCGGAGCGTCCCCAGGTAATTTCCTTGAGCCCTCAGAGCTATTTTAGGATCTTGCATTGTCAAGGAAATTGCTTCCCTGGCTTTAAAAATTAATTGTCAAATCAGTGTTTGCTATTTTCATTGGCTTTTTGGTGACACTTTCCAGGTGAGTATTCTTTGTCTGCCCTTCATTTTCCTTCTTGTTGTTACTGTCTTTTTTTGGTGTGATATATATTTTTTATTGTAGTAAAATATAACATAAAAATGACCATTGTAACCATGTCTAAGTGTCCAGTTCAGTGGCATTAAGCACATGCATATTGTTGGGCAACCATCACCGCTGCCCATCTCCAGAACTTTCCATCTTCCCAAACTGAAACTGAGCCATTAAACACTAACTCCCTAGGCCCCTCACCCCTGGTAACCACCCTTCTACTGTCCATCTCTGTGGATTTGACTTTCTAGCTTCCTCATCTAAGTGGAATCGTACACTATTAGTCTTTTGTGACTGGCTTACTTCACTCAGTTCTGTTGAAATGACTTTCTTGGACAAAGATGGAGCTGCTCCTACCCGGGGTGCTGCGTCAGCAAAACTCAGATAACCTTCGTGTTCCTGTAGGTGCCCGGCCGGGCCAGAAACAGCCGATCCCCAAACATCACGCCACCATGTGGGCCTTCTCACCCCGAACAAACTCCACTGTGTGGCCCCAGCCAATCAGATCTTGTCTGTTTGTCTCTTCCTTGTTTCTCTTGTTTTTTTGTTTGTTTGTTTTTTTTACCCCAGAAAGGCTGCCTGCCTTCCACTCATTTTGCATTTCTCCAGATGGAGACTGCCTGCTTCATGAAGTGCCATAAAGTTTGTTTGTAAAGAACACCCAGATTGTCTTGTTTCATCTTTTTTTTTTTAAACACACCAGTTAACATGATGTCTTTAAGGTCCATCCATGTTACAGCATTATCAGAATCTCATCCCTTTTTAAGGCTGAATAATACCCCATTGCAGCTATATTCCACATTTTATTTAGCCATTCATCCATGAATGGGCATTTGGGTTGCTTCTACCTTTAGCTATTGTGCATAATGCTGCTATGAACATGGATGCACACATCTCTGTTCTAGACCCTACTTTCAATTCTTTGGGGTGTGTTCCCAGAAGTGAAATTGCTGGATCATATGGTATGCTATCTTTAATTTTTTCAGTAACTGCCATAGTGTTGGCAGTGGCTACACCATTTTATATTCTCACAAGCAGTGCACCAGGGTTTCAATGTCTCCTCAATCTCATCAACACTTGTTACTTTCTGTGTGTTTTTTAATAGTAGTCTTCCTAATGGGTGTGAGGTGGTAGCTCATTGTGGTTTTGATTTGTATTGCCCTAAGTCAGTGGTCGGCAAACTCATTAGTCAACAGAGCCAAATATCAACAGTACAACGATGGAAATTTCTTTGGAGAGCCAAATTTTTTAACCTTAAACTTCTTCTAACGCCACTTCTTCAAAATAGACTTGCCCAGGCCGTGGTATTTTGTGGAAGAGCCACATTCAAGGGGCCGAAGAGCCGCCTGTGGCTCGAGAGCCGCAGTTTGCCAACCACGGCCCTAAGTGATTAGTGATATTGAGCATATTTTCATGTGCTTATTATTGGCCATTTATATATCTTCTTTGGAGAAATGTCTGTTCCAGTCCTTTGCCCATTTTCTCAGTCGGGTGGTTGTTTTTATTAGTGTTGAGTTCATATGTTCGTGTAGACCTTATGTTGGCTGCTGTTTCGTGCGGACGACCTATTGGTGGGACGTTCCAATAAGGAAGAAGCCAGAGCTGTGTCCTGGCAGAACTGCTCTTTGTGACGTGGGGCCTTCGACCTGAGATTCAGGCTTCCCTTCTCCCCAGGCAGGGGCACCGGTCAGCTTTCCGACTGCTCACGGTGCAGATGCTGTCCTCCCTCTGTCTCGGGGACAAAGTGCATCCTACAGATATGGCTGCTCCTCCTTTTCTCCCGTCTTCACTGTTTCTTGGAACCAATCCAGGCTAGCGCCAACCCACACACCTTATTCTTACTATTTGAGAAAGGGACGTTAGTTTTTCACTTTGCGAATGCCTCTCCCCCTTGAAGAGGGGCTTTCCCCCTAAACTCTGTGGCTATTGCCTACTTTTTCTGAAATCTGCAATTACCAGCACCCTTTCTCCTTCTCCTCCCAAAGCTGCTCCCATTGCTTTTGGCATCCGTGTAACCTATTTGACGTAGTCTGTCTTTTTAAATTTTTTTTTTTTTACCTATTCTTTCTAGTTTCTAATGGATGGAGCTTGTATCATTTTTGTTGCTAGCGGGTAATTGCCAAGAGAAGAGAAACTGATAACTTGGTCCATTCATCTTCACCCCAAGAGTTCACACAAAACGTTCTGAGCATCATCATCACTCTGTCCTGCGGACAGGAGGGAGACGTGGCATGAGAAGCACTAGACTTTGGTTTCCTCCCTCTGCCTCTCCTACCTCTTGGACAACTTCCTCTGACAGTCTTTAAAGATTCCTTTTATTCCTCATTCCCTCTACACTGTCGGCACTTCCCAGGGCTCCCTCCTCAGCTCGCTTTCCCACCGAGCTCACCGTCTCCCGTGCATTTTACATGCTTATGAATTCCCAGGTCTGCGTTTCTAGGTCTCAGCTCTGTATGAAGCCACTACCCTCCTGAGTGACGGCGGGTCTGCTTTCATCTTTACCAGGTGAGGCGGCGTCTCTTCTGGCCCAGACCCTTCGCCACCTGTAGAGAGAAGCACAAGGAGCCCTAGAGCCACCATGGCCATGGCACCAGCTAGAATCCACACAGGTAACCCTCTCTTCTCCTTGGCGGTTTCTTCTGACCACAGTTCACCGTCTCAACCTGTAACAGGTGACCCTGGAGATTGGGAAGTGGCCCGGCGCCCTGGATGTGGGTGAGGGTCTAGGTCCCACTCCTGCCCTATTTCCCCTGAGGTCTGCTCACACTCCTCCCCCAATTAGAGGCATCTCATCCTGGTCCCTTGGACACAAAGACCATATTTTATGAGCCCCAAATCAGAATACATATTCACCTCACCCCCTCCAGCCCCTGCGACGCTCAGTTGGCAGGCTTTTATGCTCAGGTCGGAGGTCATCCTGTGGTTGTGCAGTCAGGACTCCCGGAAGTCCCTGAACTTGGCCTTGTGCCAGCCACACCTCCTCGCTCAGTGTTCTTGCCAGAGACCATGGGAAACCAGGACAGCACCTCCTACCCTCCTGGGTGGGCCTTGGATCTCCAGAGCACAGTCCTTTGGCAAAATGGATTTAATTACGTGATTTAAGCCGAGAGAGCCCCTTCCTCCCTCTAAACCCAAACTCAGATCTCAGGGGATGGGCCTCCAGCTGATGAGCTTCGAGGGCCCAACTGAGAGATGACGGGGCAAGATGGACGAGCGGGGGCCAGCTCACCCTTCTCGTGGGAGGAGGGAGGGCAGGGCCGCGTGCATTGCTGCACCGGCCTCGGACATAGGGGGTCCAACCTGTGCCAGGCATGTCCCTCATGCCAGGGAATCTAAACCAAGCAGGGAGGACAATGCCCTCTTCGGGAGAGGAGGGAGGCAAGGCCAGAAGGCTCGTTATTCCTTCTCCTAGATAATGTGATTTTCTGAGCTTTCCCAGAGGAAGACTCACTTTTGTATTTTTTTAAATCCTCACCCGAGGTTATTTTTCCATGGGTTTTTAGAGAGAGTGGGAGAGAGAGGGAAAGGTAGAAACACTGATATGAGAGAAACACATGGATTGGTTGTCCCCTGCACACACCCTGACGAGGGCCTTAGCCAGGGAAGAGCCTGCAACACAGGTACGTGCCCTTGACCAGGATCAGGCCCACGCTCTACCCACCGAGCCAAACCAGCTAGGCCTGGAAGATTCACTTTTAACTACGGAATTGTGATGGGATATGGGACATGATGGTTCATGAAAGTGGCCGTGAACGTGATGAAACACCAGTCAGGGTTCTGTTTACTTCTAATCCAGGTGTGACTGCCCACTAGAAGGAACGGCCCACATTGCAGAGGCCCAGTTTCCCTCTGCTTTGCCAGCCTCAGACCATTCACTCTCCACATACCCCGCCCCCAGATAAAGTGGAGTCACCCCACCCTCCCCAGGATCTGTTCTAGGCCAGGACAGGGGAGACAGTTGGCTATGACTTTTAACATAAACAATATAGTATCATGAACTCGGAGCCTTTATCTAATGTGCCCTCCGCGAGGGACAGTGGAGGTAGGAAAGCAGACACCCGCCCTCCCAGAGACGCCCAGGCACCACTGCACAGCACTCAGCTGAGCCCTGCACCGGGCCTTTCTGGGCAGAGCAAAGGAACAAAAGCAGAACTCCTCAGCTAATGTGCCTCAAATCAAAGTGGAACAATGGCAATAAAGAACAATCATTAATAGCAGTAATAAGTAGCTGGTACCAAATTGAGTCAAAATCAGATTTGAATAATTCTCTGCAAACAAGAGATATCCTGAGATAAAGATAATGCAGAGGGCCAAAATAACAGCTTAGAGAAGCAGGTCGTGTGTACATGTTTAAAGATGACAGTATTCATATTTAAAACTAGTGGCCTGGTGCACGAAATTCGTGCACATTAAAAGGGAATTAATTAGAGGAAATATTTTAATATTGCTATTTGTCCTTTCTCTATAATAGACGTGTCAGAAATGAAAGAAAATTAGTAAAATGTATATGAAAATCTCCCTCCTGTTAGAGTCTGGGCAGTGCTGCGGGACCCAGAGTCAAGTCCCCGCCCACCTGCCTGTGCCTCGAAATCATGCGAGACCCAGACCCGGCCGGCCCCACCCCATTGGGTGAGACCCAGACCCAGCTGGCCTCACCTCCGTCAAGCCCTGCCGCATGGGGCGGAGGAGGGGCGCAGCCTCAGATCTCCTGGCCTGGTGTCAGGCAGGGGGCGCAGCCTCAGGTCTCCTGGCCTGGTGTCAGGCAGGGGGTGCAGCCTCAGGTCTCCTGGCCCAGTGCCAAGGTGGGGGGTGCGGCCTAAGGTCCCCCGTCAAGCCCTGCCGGGTGGGGGGCATGGCCTGAGTTCCCCCACCGGCAGCCTGGTGCCACGCAGCCTCAGGTCCCTGCTGTTCAGTTGTTGGGTCATCCCTCACTAACCCCCCTGCCAGCCTTGTCGCCCCATGCAGCTGCTGTTTGGCTGTTACTGTTACTGTGATGGTGTCCTGGACAATTTACATATTCCCCTGTTAATAGTACAGATGCCTTTTGTGTCTTTCCATGTGCTCAGCAGCGCCCCTTGCACACTGCGCTTCCTGTAGGAGTTGGAGACTTTATGATAAAAGAATGAGAAATGAAGATGCCTTATTATTAAATTCTTTTATTTTAATGGTTTTTATTACAAAAGTAGCATGTTTGGTGAATCCTTCCAGAATGTGTCCCTAGTCCTATACCACATGTATAATACTTTAAAATAAATCAAGATCATACTCTTCACCCCCCACCCCGTTCCTTAAACTTAATATACCCCAGGTCTCATTTCCGGTCAGTTTGGATAGATTTGCCTCGTTGTTTTTCACATCCTAAGCCTTTATCTCGTATTGGTGTACTTTCATATAAACAGTCTCCCTACAAGGATATTTCAAATTGTGTCCATTTATTTTCACCACTTCAAGGACCTGGTGGACAGCCTTGCACGTGTCTCTGGGTACACACCAGTGTGTTGGCGTGGCATGAATGTCTACAGGGTCGTGCCGAGTTTCGGGGCCTGTGCACATTATATGTTACCTGATATTCCAAACCGTCCTTCCAAAGACTTCTATTCTAGGCTCTAGCCACGTGTCTGAGAGCACACCCTTCCCTCTCTCAGCACAGGATGCTTTCGGCATCCTTTCTACTTCGGCCAAAGTGACCAATGAAATGGTGTCTCGCTGTGGTCTGCATTTGCATTTTCTGGCGACTCATGATGTTAAACAACTTTTCATGTGTTTATCGACCATTGTCTTTCTTCTTCTGTGAAACACCTTTTCAAAGAACATGAGAAATCCCTGTTTACGGAAAATGAGAAGCAAGTGCAGTTTGAAAGAGTAGGGATTTTGTTATTGCTTCTTCTTTTATTTAATGCTATGCTTCTTTTTTTTTTTTTTAAGATATTTTAATTTATTTCAGAGAGGAAGGGAGAGGGAGAGAGAGAAACACCAATGATGAGAGAGAATCATTGATTGGCTGCCTCCTGCACGATCATGGATCAAGTCCACAACCCGGGCATGTGCTCGGACCAGGAATTGAACCCTGACCTCCTGGTTCATAGGTTGACGCTCAACCACTGAGCACTGCCACCAGGCTTGTTATTGCTTCTTAACTCTTCAAGCTGGCATGGCTCACGGGAGGCCACGTTTCAATTCCCAGTCAGGGCACATGCCCAGGTTGTGGGCTCAATCCCCTGTGTAGTGGATCAATGATTCTCTCTCATCATTGATGTTTCTGTCTGTCTGCCTGTCTCTCTCTCCTTTTCCCTTTCTGAAATAAATAAAAAATATATTTTTTAAAAAAAAGGACAGGGGGAGGGTGGGAAAGACGGGTTTCAGGCTCAGTGAAGAGAAATGGAGTCATGTTTATTACTCACATTAAAAACGTTAAGAGATTAAAAGCATCCCAGGAAGATGTGGCAAACATAAAAAAACCTGCAAGCACTTTTAGAATTTCAGAAAACAAGCAACTTTCATGTCATATAAATTGTTCCAGAAATGTGTTATTACCTATATTCTATGAAGTTTTCAGGAAAGAAAACTATAGTTCAATAATATTTATGACTCTAAGATAAACATAATGAATACGATACTAAAACATATATATCTGTAATATACTGATGCAAAAATCTGCAATGGTTTCCACGGAATATAAGAATAATTCAATATATGGAAATTTATGCACATAATACACTATACTCATGGGATAAATAAAAAAGGAAAATTATGATAATCTCATCAGAGTCTAAAAACTCAGCACCTCAGCCTAATAAAAATACGGAAATACGGGAATAAAATGTACTGCCTTAGGTGAAAGAGTGTTTTTGTAAACCAACTGCCAACAGTAAAATACTGGAGTCAATTTCATAAAATTAAATAATTTAAGAATTCAAGCTAGCCTAATGAGATATGGAACCAAAATAAGAAAAAGAAATATTGAAAAAAATAGGAAAGAAAGCCAACATTATGTGTTCACGAGTTACTCATTTAATCACTATCGCAAGGAGTAACACTTCAGTGAAGCCCAGAGGAGTATTCCAAATGAATACTGTCTCTACAGAGTAACCGCCTAAGTGAGAAAACACAATAGTGAGAGAGAGTAGGAAACAACGTTAACGTGGAATGTGAAGCAGCGACAAATCTCACTTAAAAGGCGGAGGGAGAATAGAATCCTGAGAAGCCATATTGCATCACTGGGTGGGAGGGGATGCAGCAGACCGTGGGTTTAACCAGGATCTAAGCTGAGACCTTCTCAAAGGCACATGTTTGTCAATACGATAAGAGCAAGTAACTTCCTTCCTCCAGTTTAACTAGAAATATAAGCAGCTCCCCAGGCCCTGCACGCAGACCTGCAAGCCGTCAGAAAGCAGAGGCAGGCGTGGGAGCCAATCCCTGGCCAGTCACTGGCCGGCGTGGGGACAGCAACCACGGCAGGCTCAGTGCCATGATGTGAAGGACTCACACGGGTGACAACCACATGAAGACCCCACTGTGTCGTAGGAAGGGAGTATGTCTACGAACATGAAGACAGGCCCCTCTTGATGAAAGAGCAGAGTCATCAAAAATAGTCATCTGGCAGCGGAGTAGCAATATGGACAATACTTGCCCTATACTAAGTATTGCATCTAAAAAATAACAGACACAGTTACAGCATGCTGTGAAAGCCACGTGAACAGGAATATGCATTTGAAAAGTTACTGGAAGTAAATGAAAAACATCAACAGGATTGGGGGTGATTGCTGAGCAGCACAGGAAGCTGCCGCGTAAGAGATTCTAAGCAAGGGTAGCTATGCAACATTACTACGGAGGGGAGGAAAAGTAATTTTCCCTCCACCCTTCTGAGTTCTTATCTGAGACCCTTGTAATAAAAGAATAACCAGAAAAAAGAAAAGTTCATTGACACATATTCTTCATGAACAAATGGGTGAGACTCAGGGAAAAATGAGTAACTCCCTAAGGAGGCTTCGAATTCAGTACCATTTTCATAAAGGGAAGGGGATGCAGGCCTCGTTGAGGGGAGTAAATACTTTTTTTAGGAAAGATGAAGGGTCCTTGGAAGAACAGAGGGGAGGTACGATAATGTGTGACAAAGTGTACCTGGCTGTGGTGTCAACTTCAAGTCTCCTCTCCTGTGACAAGAGTCAACTTCCCTGGTTGGTGACACTCCGGGAAGGGGACCCAGGACAGCCGACTGCCTTTTGGAGGCTCTGTCCGTAGGCAGAAGAGGGGAATTCAGAGAAAGCCTCCGGCATTGCTGTTTTCCAAGCGCCTGCAGCTCAAAACACGGCGTGATCGAAGAGGCATCTTCGGGGTGACACAGTCTGCTGCCCGACACCGACCTGCTTCACCAACCAACCAACCAGCCAGGGACCGCCTCAACTCAGGGAGGGCTGAGCAGGGACGGGACAATCCTTCCGGGAAGGTAGACGCAGCGGGCTGGACGGAACGCACGCTCGCTTGCTTCCGAGTTTGCAGTATTATAAGTAAAATGGCCTGATCATCTTTGTGCCTTTTGTTGGGTTATTGGATGATTATCAGAAGATTCCTGTGACTCAGTAAGTGGTAGCAAAAATTCAAAAGCCACCAGAAACCTAAGCGATGCCCAGTTTGACTACATCCTAGTTAGCTCTGGGCATTGTCACAGTTTGTTTGTTTCAAATCAGTAGGCAAAAAAATGAGGTGCAACTTGTGAGACATTACAATTTTTGATGTATTCTAATTTTGCTTATTTTATTCCCAAATGTTATAATTAGATGGTCTGCTTCACCGGAGCATCATTGACGGTCTGGCCACCATGACCACAGAAGACATGCACTGGCTCCTCTCTGACTGGCAGGTCTGGGAGACGGTGACGGAGCAACTTTGTTTGGGAAGGTAATCCCAGAGCAGCGATGTCTGGGCTGGAGGCACCAGAGGGAGAGTTCTGTGAGGGCAGGGACTGGGCTGGTGTGCTCGCTGCCGGAATTCCAGCGCCGGGAAGGGCGTCTGGCACACACCTGGCACGCAGTGACTTGATGGGGAAGGATGTCAGAAGCCGCTCCTGCTTCCCTGGGGAGGGGTCAGCTGGCGGGTCTCCCTGAGGCTGCTGATGGCTTGCTGGGGAGCAGAGGGCTCTAACACCATTGTCAACAGCTCCTCTGGGGCTAGGGGCTGCTTGGGCTCAGTTGGGTTTTCTTGCGAGCCCTGCCTCCTTTCCCACAGACACACTCTCCAATATCCTAAGCCCAGGCCCCGTCCGTGGAACGAACCGGAAGACCATACAAGTCAGACTCTCACGAGTCGTGGGAAGTGGGCTGCAGCATCCAGCACAGTCCCCCGGTGTCCACTTTGGAAGCCCCACATCCTGTAAGACAAGGCGCCTCTCCCAGCCTGTTCACACACACACGAGCAGAGTAGAACCTGCTGTCACAAGCACCACCACCCTCTGTTAGAAATCTACTTCCAGTTTCCAAAATACACGCGTGTCCGAGGGAATGGCCATGAGCCCTCCCCTAGGGGAGAGGTGACATTTGGTGTCTCCCTGGAGGTTCCCCCACCTTTTTTTTTTTTTTAGAAGTGTAGATTATTTTACCATTTTTAAAAAATGCTTCTAATACATGCACGTGATACAAAACTTGAAAGGAACAGAAGGGCAAATGGTAAAAGGTGTCTCTCAAAGCTTTTGCCCCAGATGCCCGCTCCGTCCCCAGAAGCAACCACAATTTCTAGGTAGATCCCCTTTAAACAGAAAAAGTGGAAATGGAGACATGGCTTCCACAGGCTCTTATACTCTATTTCCCAGGACAGACCTGCTCACAGCCTGTACAGCTGCTCACATTACGCATAGAGGTATGTTTATTAAGAAAAGATTTGGTGACGAAAGCCAGTGATGCGTTTATATTGTGCCTGATTCATCACATCGGTGTCACAGCCAGTCAGGCTGTGCAGAGGGCTCGCATCCCCAGTTCCTGCCCCCAAGGGGGCCAGTCCTGAGGGCCACCATCTGTCACAGTGCTCCCCAACTGTAGCTCGACTCCCAGGGCACTGCTCCCCAAGTGTGTTCAAGAACTGAGATGACTTAGAAGTCTTTAGCCTCCCGGGTGAGCCTGTGCCCGAGTTGGGAAAACACGCGTGTGCTGTGTCCGCCCACAGGGATGAAGTCGATGTGCTGTACTATATCGTGGTCCGGGAGCTGATGCGACGGGAGGAAGCGTTCAGGCCATCTGGGAACCTGTCCCAGGAGGAGAGGATGTTTCTCCAAGAGTTTCCCAGGCGGAAGCATCAGCTGGAAGAGACTATCAGTGAACTTCACAGCATCGCAGACCAAGTTGACACAACCCACAAGATGCTCACCAAGACCAGCCTGGTGGCCAGCTCCTCGGGGGCGGTGTCCGCTGTCATGACCATCCTGGGTGTGGCCCTGGCACCCGTGACAACAGGAGGGAGCCTGCTACTCTCAGCAGCAGGGCAGAGCCTGGGGTTAGCAGCTGCTGCCACCAACATTTTGACAAATGTCTTAGAAAATAGGAGCAATTCAGCAGCAAGACACAAAGCCAGCAGACTGGCGAGTCTCCCCACGGACCCGGAGGCCGGAACCGCGGGAGGGATACATTCCTCTAAAGTGATTTTTGTTCTGAGATGTGTTGACGCTTTCAGGAGCATCAGGCAGCTTCGTGCCTTCCAGAGGGCTCAGGCCAACCCTGGCTTCATTGCGAGGGTCAGGAACCTTGTGTCCACAAGGCGTGTGCCCTTCTGGAGGGCCACAGGGGTAGAGAGAGCGGCGGGGGCACCTGCTCTGGCTATGACCCGCGGTGCCCGGATGCTGAGCGTAGCTGGGGCTGGCTTTTTGCTCATGCAGGACTTGAGAAGCATCCAGGAGAACTGGAGGCACCTGGAAGAGGGGGCGAGGACGGAGACGGCTGAGGAATTGAGGATACTCGCCTGGGAGCTGGAGCAGGAGCTGGACAAGCAGTCCCAGCGCTACAGGCTGACCATCCAGAGGCTGGAGAGGAGCTCGTCACTGAACCAGGAGGGAGGAAGAAGGGCAAGGCCGCTGAGGATGCGTGGGGATGCTAACCAGGTAGGCATGGAAACAGACACATAATCACAACTGCCTTGTCCAGAGAGGACTTTCCCACACTCCTCCCTTAAATGAGGTCCCTCCTGCTATTTCCAGCATCCTGTGCTTTTCTCCCAAAGTGCTGACCATGCATTTTTTATATCACCTGTTTGTTAGGTGCTGGCTGGCCGTCTTTCTGCAGAGCGCTGGCAGGTGAGTAGTGCTGGGCACACGGCAGGTGTGCCCTAGTTGTGTTAAATGACGTGAGTGGCATTTCATGATAAAGGTGACACTTCAAATGAGTTGGGAAAGGATGTTTACTTGGAAAGGAGTTTGTATTCCTAGACTCTCCTATTCAGAGACACTATCTATTTGTAGAAAATGAAAATGACTATCAGGAAAATGAAGCAGAATTTCAAAATTCCTCCTTAATTCTACAGAGCGGGTGGGATGGGACCGGATAGCAAGGTCAGTGCCTGAGACGCTGGAAAGAGACACAGAAGACTGTGAGGCTCATAAATTCATTCATTCATTCACTCATTAGTTGGGGCCTGTGATGGGGCCAAGGACGAAGAAAGTGTTCCCAATCTTGTCTGCATGTTGAAATCGCCTAGGAAGCCTTAACACACACCGATGAGTGGGTCTAACTGGTGTGGGGTAGGACCCAGACTTTGGACATTTTAAAGGCTCTCCTAGTGATTCTGTGTGTGGCGAGTTTGGGACCCCCTGTTTTAAAGGGGCGGCGGCGGGGGGGGGGGGTGGCTTTCTTCTTATTTCTCTACAGTGGAACCTCATTTCTCGAACGTCTCCCATCTCCAACAACCTGGTTCCAGGCCAAGTTGTTCACAGAAAAAAAAAGTCTCCTTTGTGGACCAAAATTTCCATTTTCGAAGAGACAACCCTTTCAAGTGAGGTATCAGCATGACAAAAGGCTTCTAGCTGGCAACAGGCAAAGGAGAGAATGCTTTGGTTGCTGACAATTAGCATAATTTTAAAACATAAAGAAGCCATCAGCCTAGGCTGGTTTGATGCAGAGGATAGAGCATCAGCCTGCAGACTGAAGGGTCCTGGTTCAGTTCTGGTCAAGGGCATGTGCCTGGGCTGCGTACTCCATCCCCAGAGTCTCTCTCATCATTGATGTTTCTCTCCCTCTCCCTTCCTCTCTGAAATCAATAAAAATTATTTAAAAAATAAAATAAAAAGACCATCAATTAGCTAATGCTCATGTTGCTAAGGGTATGAAAGTGCTCACAAAATAGCAATCACAGGCAACTGAATAGGTAGAAAAACTGTTGTGGATTGGATAAAGGAAAAGCAGTTAGCCTGTGATAGGATTTCAGTGGCAGCATTTCAGAAGCAGTGATATATAAAAAATTCCTTTAAGATTAGTAGGGGGTGGTTTGATAAATTTAAGAGAAGTGTTTATAAATTAAACAGTATATTAGATATAGCCTAATATATAAAAAACCAGGGACCGTCACGACTTAAACGACCAGATGGATGACCGAACAGCAGGCTGCGTGGGGCAACCAGGCCGGCAGTGGGGGAGCAGTTGGGGGCAACCAGGCTAGCAGGGGGGTTAGTGAGGGACGACCAAACGACTGAACAGCAGGCTGCATGAGGCAACCAGGCCGGCAGGGGGGGAGCAATTGGGGGCAACCAGGCCAGCAGGGGGAGCAGTGAGGGGCGACCAGGCTGTCAGGGGGGGGCATTTAGCAGTGACCAGGCCAGCAGAGGGGGGCAGCTGGAGGCAACCAGGCTAGCAGGGGGGTTAGTGAGGGGTGACCAGGCTGGATGGGGGGCAGTTGGGGGTGACCAGGCTAGATGGGGGGCAGTTGGGGGTGACCAAGCCAGCAGGAAGGGGGAGTTGGGGGCGACCAGGCTGGCTGGGGGTGGGGGGCAGGTGGGGGTGACCAGGCTGGTGGGGGGGCAGTTAGGGGCAATAAGGCAGGCAGGCATGTGAGCAGTTAGGAGCCAGCGGTCCTGGATTGTGAGAGGGATGTCTGACTGCTGGTTTAGGCCCAATCCTGGGGATTGGGCCTAAACCGGCAATTGGACATCCCCCAAGGGGTCCTGGATTGGAGAGGGTGCAGTCTGGGCTGAGGGGGCCCTCCTCCTGTGCACTAATTTTGTGCACTGGGCCTCTAGTACTGTATATAAGAAAGGTTGAAACAGGGAATCATTTGGGGGTCTGGAACGGATTAATTCAATTTACATTATTTCTAATGGGAAAAAATGATTCAATTTTTTATCACATCGCTCTTGAAAGGCCTTCTGGAACAGATTAAGTTCGAGAAACAAGGTTCCACTGTACATCCATATCCTTTTACCCACCGGGTACATTTCCCAGCTTCTTAATAACCCAGGGGCAGATTTTGGGGGTAAACTATTCTACACGAGGATTCATATTCTGAAGGGTCTTGCCCACCCTTCCCTTGCCTGTCTTGGAGCAAGCACAAGCTCGGGACAGGTGCCTGCAGGGCACGGAGGATTCCGTGAGAAAAGACAGTCTCTGCCCTCATGGTACTTGAGGAGGGACAGACCCCAGATAAGCCATTAACGAGGAAGAGAGGTAAATGGAATGACACAAGGAGGACAGGGTGGTGGGTACTCCCAGGGCGGGGGAGGGGAGACAGTGGGAGGTGGGGAGGAAGCCCCAGGTGGTGAGAGAAGTGTCTTCTGTTTCTGCTCCATGGACATGCATTCTCGGCCTATGCCCTTGCCGGTCACCTCACTGGTCCCTCTGCACATGGCCTGTGTGCATTTCCAGCCAGAGGGGCCAGACATTAAGTTCTTGAAAGCACAAGTGTTATTTAGCACTTGTGTGCCAGGCACATGTGGGGCCCTGCTGTGAACCAGACCGACGGAGGCTGCCATGTAGGTGGAAGAACTACCTCCTCAGCCCTGTGATAGTTGGGTGCCCACACGAACCTGTGTGAGATCCCAGTCATTCCACGGAAGTGACTAACTCCTTCCTTCTCCTTTCGCCCTAGCTGGTCAGGCCGGCCCCAGCAGAGGCAAAATGCAAGTCTTCAACCAGGAACAGGTCTGCCTGCAACAGGGTGCCCAGAAAGGGTGCTAGGAGACCTGCAGCGCTTTGCGGTAACCCCCAGGGACTCCAGAAATACCAGGGACCAGACTAGATTTGCAAGAGATCAGACATTCTGTGGGGACAGACAGGGTTAGAGTCCAAGGAGTCCTAAATATACGTGTCAGTTTCGACTGGGGCTGAGACACATTTAGAACACCTGTATTTTCCAAATGGTACGTAATTACACAGTACAATTATAATCAAATGGGAAAACCCCTTTGTTTTACAATAAACTATGCTCTGCTCCCCTGCCACCCCCCTCCTCACGCGGTCCCCACCCCGTCACTACAGTCACGCCATGCACGCAGTCTTTGTTGCTCACGCTTAGGTAGGATCTACATTTCTAGTGGCAAGGAGAAGGCAGCGATTCGAGAAAAGCTGTTACCGGGAGGAAGTTATCCCTTTATAGCAGCAGATTTTAAACTGAAAAATGGGACACCATTAAAATGTTCCGGCACTAGGAGACTGGTGCAATACCAGCTAGTCATCCACTCAAAAGACTCTAATGTAGACATTGAAACGATGCTCAATAATTGGATTAACATGGAAAATGTTTTATCAAGTTAGGTGAGGAAAGCAGAATGAAAATGATCTGTATACTCTCTCACCTTTTACTTAACCAGAGGAAACACATCTCTCAAGCTTGTGTAGAAACACACACACACACACACATACACACACACACACACACACAGCGAGGTTACACCATGGCTATCTTTATTTAGAGGGCATTTTGGTTACTGTTCTCTTCTTCTCTTTGCCTTTCTGTACTTTTCAAGGTTTCTATTATGTGAACTACTGTTTTATAAAATGAAAAAACCCACATTTTAAATATCTACATCAAAATTAAAGAAACAGCCTGCTGTTCTTAAATTAGCCTCTTAAATCACTGGAATGAATAGTCTCCTCCGCAGGGCTGAATGCAGGCGAAGTGGAGAAGAATGAGTGTTTTCATGGAAGACCATGCTCGTGATATTAGCAAAGGCTGACAATGAAGGAAACCTAGTCTTTTGGGTTTCTGGACCAATCCCAGTGTGTATGTGTGTTTGTATGTGTGTGTGTGTGTTGTGTGTGTTGGTGTGTAGTATTCCCCAACAATCAATTCTGTGACACGAACAAGGTGTCTGAGAATTGAGTTAAACTCACTGTCTACCCCATGATCCAACAGGTTGAGGGCTCCAGCCACAAGTCCGCCCCACTTCACACACCGATCGCAAGTCAGTGACATAGTTGTCACCTGTGCTTCTGACAGACTGACTATGAGTCAGAGGTTCTCATGACCCCGCCTTGGATTTGATTTATTTGTTAGAATGGCTCGCAGAACTCAGGAAAACCATTCTTTCACTGGATTACCGATTATTACAAAGAACACTGAAGGGCATGAATCACTAGCCAGATGAGACAGGGCGAGGCCCTCAACAAAGAAGCTGGCCTCATGGAGCTGGGCCTGGCACAGAGGCATGTGCCAGCGTTCTGCTTCCCCAACATGCATGCTCTCTGAACACTGTTCTGGGTTCAATGGAGGCTTCATTACATAGGCATGACTGATGAATTTATTGGCCATTGGCAATTGATTCAAGCTCCAGCCTCTCTGGATGTAAGGAGGTGCGACTGAAAGTTCTAATTCCCAATCACATGGTTAGTTCTCCTGGCAAGAAGCCCCCATCCTTAGGTGCTTTACAAAAGTCACCTCATTAACATAAACCATCCATCAACCAACCTATCCACATCCATCCATCCATCCATCCACACCCACCCATCCATCTATCCACATCCATCCATCATCCATCCATCCATTCATCCATCCATATCGATCCATCCTTATCCATTCACATCCATTACCCATCATCCACATCCCCATCCATCTATCCACATCCATCCATCCATATCCATCCATCCATCCATCCTTATCCATTCACATCCATCACCCATCATCCACATCCATCCATCCATCCATCCATCCATTCATCCATCCATATCGATCCATCCTTATCCATTCACATCCATTACCCATCATCCACATCCCCATCCATCTATCCACATCCATCCATCCATATCCATCCATCCATCCATCCATATCCATTCACATCCATCCATCCATCCATATCCATTCACATCCATCACCCATCCATCCACATCCCTATCCATCCCCCCATCCAGATACTTGAACACCCACCATGTGAAAGGCATAGTTCTAGGCATTAGAGGTAAACCAGTAAATGAAACAAATTCCTCCCTTCATGGAGTTTACATTCTCATGGTGATAGTGGGAGAAACAAATAAGAAACATATTAAATATTAGACAGTATAATATAAACTAATGGGTGCCAGGGAGAAAAATTAACCTGGGAAGGAGAATGTAGGGTGGGCAAAATGCAATTTAAAATAGGATTACCAGGGAAAACGGAGAGACTCATCTCTGAGCAAAGACATGAAGGCGGTGAGGGTGTGCCAGGAGCAGAGTAAGCGCTCAGGGAGCACAAAGGGAGGGTAGGAGATGAGGTCCGCGGAGAGGCAACGGGAGGCCACAAGGTGCAGGGTCCTGCAGGCTGCGGGAGGGTTTGGCTTTTCCTCTGAATGAGGTGAGAAAACGGGAAGCTTTTGAGCAGAGACATAATCTAAGGGCGATTTTAACAGCGTCACTCTGGCAGTTGTGTGGAGAAAAGACCACAGGGGCAAAGCCATCACAGGGATACCAGTTAGCACGTTACTAAAGGAATCGGTGGGCGAGAGGATGGTGACTTGAGCCATTGTGGTAACAGTGGAGGTGGTGAGAAGTGGTCCGCCTCTGGATGGGTTCTGAAGGCAGAACCAGTGGGATTTGCTCATGGATGGGTGTGTGCTGTGAGAGAAAAAGAAGAGCCAGGATAACGCCACGGTTTTTTGTTCCTTACCATCCCGCCTCTTGCCTAATTCGCCAATAGCCTCCACGCTGCTACATCCGACCAATGCTTAACCCTCACTGTTCTTGACCTCAGAGTCCTTAGGTCTTTCTTCACTTGGCTCTGACTAAGTCGCCATTACCTGCAATGGACAGGGTGGGGGCGGGTGAGATCGAGGAGCTCAGACTGGAGATCAAGTTTGAGACGCCCAACACACAGGCAAGTGGAGATGCTGAGTACTAGACTCAAGATGTTGGATCGCCGACAATAAATTGGTCAAAAGGTATAAATTTGTTAATAAATGGCATTTAAAATTGTAAGTGTGGATAGGATTATCTAAGCAGTGAGCTTGGGTACAAAAGAGTAAATGTACAAGGTCAGCACCCAGGGCGCCTGGGCTCGTAGAGGATGAGAGGTGAGGGACCATTGAAGGAGACCAAGAAGGCTCAGACACTGAGGTGAGGGGGGAACCAGCAGTGGGGTGTCCAGAGAGCCAGGTGAAGAAAGCCTCGAGGACATGAGGTCAAGGACAATGAGGTTTGAGCACTGATCAGAGTTACCAACACGGAGGCCACTGGTGACTTAGACAAGGGCACGAATGGTGGAATGGTAGATGACAAAGAGCTTGACTAGGGAAGGTTGAAGGGAGAAAGGAAAGAACCTGAAGCTTAGGACAAGACTTTTGAGGAGTTTTGCTGAAGAGTCTTCCAGAAAAATGGGGCACCAGCTGGAGTGAAGTCAAGAAAGGAAAAAATAAGATAAAGGAATACTATCATGGTTTTGTGAGGATGAAGAGATGGTGGTGGCAATGCCCAGGGTCTGCCCCTACTCTCTAAGCTCCGTGTGCCCATGTTGGACTGCAAGCCGGACTGGACCCTGCCTTGGGACTTCACCCACATGCCTGTACCTCTGTGTCAACTGCACCTTACTTCCCCATACCTCTGGCAACAGGGTTCTTAGAAATACCTATCAACTTGGAAATTGTATCACTTTAAAATGTGGAAAAAGGCAGTTAAAACATTGGTTTACTGAATGCTTACATGTACCAGGCACAGGAGATACAGCAAACAGGACCAAGTTCCTGACCTCCAGGAGCTCACAGCCTAATGCAGACAACAGATAACGTAGCAGGGAGCACACCCCCCACTCCCCCCCCCCCCCCCCCCCCGCCAGGGACTTACCATCAGGGGGCGGAGGCTGACCAGGGACGCATGCACAGAAGCACATCACCATGCCCTTTATGCTGTAACAGTGCTGCTTAGGGACCAGACGGGGGGTGTGTGTATATGACGGGGGGGGGGGGGGGGGGGCGGGGGCGGGGCTGCTTCGGGGTCCTGCGGGGAGAAGCCAGCCAGCAGCAGGGTGAAGAGTAAGTGGACACAGCGGGCAGAAGCTTATTCCAGAAGTTTGCCGTGAAGGAGAGGACTTGGGCTCTTGAAAAATTATTTGTTTTAATGTGTTTAAAAGAGTTAAGTATTTAAATGCCACAGGGACTAGAGGGCCAAGTTTAACCACGCTGGAGAGGCGGGAGCGAAGGGCAGAACGGGTGAGCTCAGGTAGGCGTGCAGATCTGGAAGCAGAAGCAGAGTTCAACCCAGGAGGCTCCCGGTGACGGCTGATCGTCTCCATGAAACAGGAAGCAAGCTGATCTGAGAGTTATGGAGAAGGTCAGAGATCAGGGAACTCCTGGCAAGAGGGATGGCTGAGAAAGCACAGGCAAGAAAGAAAAGGGCCGGGCGGGACATGGAGAGCACTTCCCGCAGGTAAGGAGAAGGCTCAGGAGCCAGGGGAAGGCAGTGACAGAGGGGAGGCAGGAAGGTGCCTAAGGCTGCAGGAAGGTCAAGTGGGTGGACTGGGCCCGGGGGTCATGGTGTGGCCAGCAGTCAGGAGTCAGAGCGGATGGGGGGTGAGGCAGTGAAGCTGGTGCTGAGAGGAGACCGCAGAAGCAGGAGCACCAGAGCAGCTTCTGCAAAGACCAGCGCTCAGAGGGCGGGAAGCCACAGGGGGGCTCCCGCAGCCCGGGCCTCACGGACCTCTCGGCGACCCCAGGTTAGCGGCTTACAAACTTAGGAAGCCATTTGCCGCCTTCTTTTTTCGCCTGCAGTCAAGTCCACATTGTATCTTTGAGCCTCCAGGAGGCAACAGGGATGATGGGTCAACACACACACACACAGGCCAGAGAATGGTGTTTCTCTCTTTTATTTAAAAACAGTGCTTCATTACCATTGGCAAAGGCAGAGGCAGCGCTCCCCCTTCGCGTAGAGTTTATAAAAGCCAGCAACATGATCAATAATTTATACACATGGATAGTAATACAAAAAAAATAAGGAATAAAAGCTAAAGATCTAACTACTCCGACCTTCACAATTCCAGCTACTTGATAATAATAGGAGTAACCCAATGAATACTGTATGGTCTGAAAGCTACTATACAATATGATTCTTAACGAGAAGGGAGGGAATCAGAGGCTGTCACAAAGCCCTGGGTGCTTCTCTGGAGTCCGCAGGGAGACAGGACCCTAGGCAAGCAGCTTGGGGGTCCTAGGAGGTGATATGGGGAGGGGAGGGAGAGAAGGCGAGGCGGTCGATTACACAAGCATCCCACGTGATGCCCCCGTGCCCCGAAGGTACCTGTTTGCCATGGCAATGGGAGGGGCCGGAGAACCATGTGGCGTGGAGGGATGGTTCAGTCCCTGCCACGGGGGTGGGGAGGAGAGGTGCTGTGGCGTTTTGAGCCTTGCAAAGATATGGACTGAAGAGCTCAGAGGCTCAGGGAGTCCGCCTGCCGGGAACAGGGACCCCGGCCCTCAGCTCTGCAGCCCTAGCTTACGTGTGTCAGCCCCAGGTTTGCTCCAGCTTTTCACAAGCAGAATTATAACACAAGAAAAACAATTCATATCCCTTAGGGAAAAAAGAGGATCAATTCATCACTCGATATATAATACAGCCAAAATGAGCTGCCAAAACAAGCACACACACACACAAATACTGTGAACAGAAAAATACAGGAAAATGACTAAGTTCGGAGTCTTGATGGGGCACAGACATTGCTTAAAGCACTTAGTCCCCAGAAAAACTAAACCAAAAGAACATTTATTATTTTTTTTAAATTCAAAAACTCGTGGGCCCCCTGGGAATCTGGTGTTGCTAACAGGGACAGGGGGTGGGAGAGAGAAGAGAACCAGCGTTCCCTTTCTGCCTGCAGTGTGACCTGAGCCCTCACAGCCGGCACACAGGGCGCGTGCCGACAGAGGCCAGAGTCCTTCACTGGCAGGCTCCCTAAAGGCAAGGTTGAATGTTGGCTGATGGACGTTCTCAGTTACCAATCCCTGCCAACCAGCACCACCATGGCTGAAGTGATCGACCGTTTTCCTGAGTAAACTAACTGGCTACAGTGCTGGTGACGTGGACGAGAACTCAGCCCCCACAGCCAACTACGACCCTCCAGCACTCCTGCGCCTCGGCTCCTCGTGGGATTCAGGAATTTGAGAACGGGCTGTAGTGTGGTCTGCAAGTCTCACTGTAAAGACAGGTGCCAGGCACTCCACCACACTCACTGCACCAGAGGGCACGTGCTGGCTCAGGACACCCGGAGCCGACTTGGGAAGGCCCTGCTTCACGCTCCACTAGCTCCCCTTAAGCGAAGAGCTAGCACTTGATGGCTATGGCCTGGTTGATCAGTAAAGCAAGTATGAAGGAAGTACAGAGGAACGGGGAAAGGGAGGGAAGAGGCTTTTGAACAGTAACATTTTCAAAAAATAAAAGTGTTTTATGCAACAGAGAATCAAGTTTCACTGTGTACACTACAAATGGTCATTTTCAAGAGCAAGACAAAATAAAAACACACAAATTTACGTTGGATGTTCACCTTGCCCACTATTTTTTTCCTATCTTAAAACAGTGCAAACAGGTAACTTACGCTTTTAAAACACCACTACCCCTTCCCCACCCCCCAAGGTCTCTCTCCTCCTGTTATCCAGGGGGTGGCGTGAGGGTGGGGGTAAAATCTGCAATTCTGCAAATGTTACTGTGCTAAAGGGTTGCAAGCAGCAGCGACGCGGCCAGCCTTGGCGAAAGGGGAGGGTTCGGACAGCGTCCCCTCTCTCTCCTTACATGTCTAGTGCCTTCCAGACTGTCCCTTGCTTGGCCTCGTTCTCCTGCCAGAGGGAAGGGGGTGGTCAAGCCCGCCTCGCAGATCCTTGGAGTTGCTCCCATCCCAAGTTCCCACTTCCCTCCTTTCTGGAAGCTATGTGACTAGTCACAGGGGGATGGCGACCCACCGCCTTGTCGGCTACTCTAGGGGAGTCTAACCTACGCGAAGAGCAGTCCGGCCCCCGAGGAGTCACACGTGTGAAGAAGAGCTGCTATCGCTTATGTCTAGGAAACAGATCTCCACCAGCTCCCTTTAAAATAAGAGCTGAGCCCCAGCCCCCTTCTTTTTTAAGGAAAATAAAAGAGGCTCAATCTGACTGTGGCTGTTGGAGGATAAGGGTGACGGTAGGTTTTGTGAAACCTGAGAGCCTTAGAAAGGACGAATTGCCACGGCTAACCCCTGACCCAGTCCTTGGGAGCTGAGCTATGTAATACCAGGGATTCTGGGAAAGACCTAAGGACAGCTCTCTGGGGGGAAAGAGGCATGTTTAGATAAAGATCTCCACTAGGGGTCTCCTTGAAGGAGCCCAGCTTCTAAGAGCAAGATGCTTAGTATAGAAAGTCCGCGTCATGAGCTAGGTAAGCTGCTGAAATCTCTCCTGCACGGCGACTCAGCATCAGTATGTTTTTAGGAATTACCAACCAGCACGCTCTAACGAACTCGCAAGATGCCAAACTCTCTTCTGATTCGGTTGCTTAGTCCAGTGGGGACTCGAGCCAGGAAGCGACGAGCTCTAATGCCTTGAGGAACCTGCCTCTGATGGAGTCTCAAAGTTCAAAGGTGGATGGGAGGCCAATACCGCCAAATCCAGGGGTTTCCGAGCCCTACTTCTCAGTGGGGATACCCCAAACCAGAGGCCCGTTAGTGAGAAGCAGAACTCATCTGGTCCTGCTCAGGAGGGAGCTGGAGGGAGCAGTGTTACCACCCCCTTCAAGGCAGCAGAAGCCCGCGCAGAACATGGAGCTTGCCTGGCGTCCTCAGCCAGAACCAGCTGAACTGAAATGCACAAAAGGCACCTCCTGCTCAAGCTCTGCCTCTTAAAAGGGTTGTGGGAGCTGCCTTCTCCACCCTTCCCTTCACCCTCATCTACTTCTGGGGAAGAGAAGACTCTCAAACTTGCTGCCCTCCCTGCTGCAGACACAGCTGTTCAGAATGCGGCCTTGTCTCCAAGGAGTGTCTTGCCACAGATTCTGTGAGAATGGCCCTCTTTGAACATGACATGAAACTTCTCTCATTTCCTTTAGTCAGTAAAAGCTCTCCCTCAAAACAAAAAAGAAAAAGAAACCTTCCTGCCCCCATTCCCTTGAACTCCCCCCACCCCCCACCGCTAACTAAAAGATTTATATACACACAACAAAAACTGTCTTAACAGCAACAAACCAAACTTTGGCTTGGGGAGAAGAACCCTTAAGAAGTGGCCAGTGGACTGGGCAGTTTGGTGTGCCCTATTCTACACACTCCCCAGAATCAACAAGAATTGCATCGAGGCCTCTAGCTTCCTTGATGTCTCCCCTAGTTTCAGGGTCAGCCTCTCTCCCAGTTGCTAGGACAGAGAATCCCCAAGGGGAGAGACATATATTATATCCAACAGACCAGTCCCTCCCAAATATATAACTCTGCTTACAAAGAATGCTTGATGCTGTCGTATGTCAGTCACTTTAATTCAGGGACATGAATCAGTTACCAGTCAGTCAAGAACGTGTGGAGGCAGGAGTTAAAAAACCAAAACCAAACCCATAACAAACCGGAAGCTCCGTGTCTTTGAATTACTCCCTTTATGAGCTATCCCTTGGGTGAAAGGTCACCCTAGTACCAATGTGAATAGACCAGGGAGCCAGACAGACCGTGCTTTTCTATTTTCTATGCCTTCATGCTGGAAAGACAGGACCCTTGCCTCTATCAGCAACAGCTAACAGCTAGAAGAGAAACACTTTCTTCCCTACCTCGGTCACGCACATAGGTGAAAGCAGGCAGCAACAGCCGTGACTCACTGCACGGGCCGCCCTGTAACTCCTGGCCATCCCTGCCTCCTTCCCAATGGAGGAGAGCAGCCTCGGGGCTTCGTGCTTTCTGTCCTGTAGTGTTCACGAATACCAAGTGGTCCAGGTGCTCAGCTGGGGTCTTTGGAGGATAAATAATAAGAAACTGGGTGAAATGGCCGCGGGGGCTCAAGACTGGAGAGAGAGTGACTCATAAAGGCTCTGGAGGAGGACATTCCTATGGCTTTGGAGCTAGTACGGTGCCATCGCCGCCCTGACAGGCCCTGGCCCCCAAGCCTTCCAGGGACAGCTGACCCACGACTCGGTGCTTATCTCTTGCCAAGTCTTCATTCTGCCTTGTACTCTGTACTGACTTTCTTATGGAAGAGGGAGATCGGGAGTATCAGAGTGCCTTGCAGACAGTCTAACATCCTTTCTCTTCTGTACTGGCTCTTGACAAATTATACTTCATCCTCAAACCGTGCCCAGGAAGAAAGCTGGCCACTAGCTATTTAGTTATTTTTCTGTCCCTGGGTCCTACATGCCTGAACCTTGAGGACAGGGGGGCAGGTTTTCATAAAAGGATAGACCGGCTAAGCTGTGGTTCAATGAAAAGGGAAGGAGCCCAGCAGGAACGCTAGGATGGCAAGAAAGAAAAGCATCTTTTCATACTCCAGAGTTCATTCTGAGACTGGTTTCCTAATGAGGTGTTTATTATCCACAGTCTGAGAGCAAGTTTGGAAATATTAGTATTATAATTCCAAAAACTCTGCCAACTGTCTCAGGCTGTGCATGTAAGATGATTGTAAAAAGAATGGAGAAGACAGGAGGGAAGAGGAGAGGAAAGTGAGTTTTTAATTCTCCTGCTTGGCAAGCACAAATTCCTATCATCCATTAGCATGTGGGTTCCAGCCACAGCCAATCAGAATTGCCTGCCAAAGACCAGAAACTCAGAAGACTAGAAGGCTATCCTGTTGCAGAAAGATCTCTCCCGCTTCTGCGTGTCCCCCAGCCGGCCAGCACCAGATACACTTTGGTAATTCTGTCTGCTGATTTCTGATCAGACACATTTCTCAGTTCCTAATCTCTCTCCTTCCTCATTAATTGCCTCTTCCGTGATTGACAGAAAGCTAAGCATGGACATACAGACATGGAAATGCATTTTTTTTTACCACAGTTAAAAAAAAAAAAGGAAAAAAAAAGAGAAAAAATGCACAATCTTTGGAACAAAAGAATTAAAGGCAGAAATTTAAAGGAAAAATACATATTCAAAGAACATAGTGAGGTATAAAAAAGTATTCTCTTTTTTTGTGTTTTTTTTTGTTTTGTTTTTTTTTTTTTGTTTGTTTTGTTTTGTTTTTCCTCTTCATCTTGCTATAGAGTTCCTCTACTAGTAAATATTGCAATAGCCAGGCCTCATGAACTGGGGGCTGTCCCACTTGCAGGGGTCTCACGTCACTTCAGTAGGGGGCAAATCGGCTGTAGCCACCTCGGTATAAACTCGCCTGCAGTAATTAAAGACATAAAAACAATTAAAAGGTTGATGAGAGAAGCATGAAAAATGAAGAAAAATGTCCTGAGGAGGGATTTGGGAAAACAGCTTCCTTAGAAGCTTCAAAGCAGCTGATGTGATGCTGCCGGGTACAGCGCAATCAGGATACCACCTGGCCTCTGGGAGGCTCGAAGCAGAGCCCAGGACACTCCCTGCTGACCCGAGCTTCTCAGAATGAGGGTGTGCAAACGGGCACTTCGTTATCCACATGAGCTAGCACAGAGGAAAGTCAGCACAGTTCACAACTAGGTCTGTCGATGGGTCTTTGTTTACCTTGACTACATCATTACAACCGTGACCTTCTTACACTCGTCAGTGGAGGACATGCCACCTCTGACCACTATTTCTGTCATATCCCATGTTTGAGACAGTGTTGGATTTAAACCTGAGTCAATCTTTCAATGAATAAAGCCCATTTCCTGACATACATGTATGCATAACTGGGGTTTTAACTTGGTTTTATTCCTTTATGTTTATCTAATGGCATCTCTTTTTTCCAAATAAAATATCCCTAGGAACTAAGGTAGCTCTCTTTGGGTTATTCTTTTAGTAGAGGACTTATATCATGTTGGCACCAAATAAAACCTTGGGAATGTCATCACTTTCTTCGTATTGTATGTCTCTGCCTGAATTCTAAACACACCTCTCCACTCCCGCTGGGACCCTATCACTTTCTCCCACAAATCTTCACGGGCAGGAAGTCAGTGTGTGGCAAAGACAGGCTCTCTCATGTTAAGTCTTAAATCCAAGCCCTCCTTCTGCCTCCCTCACACCTTGTCCATGCTCCCAGGCAGCGGCCGGGGTGCACTTTGGATTGCAGAGTTTCGGACATTAGTAGGTGTCACAGCGGAAAGGCCTAGCTTTGCTGGAGTCAGTGAGTCCCCATCGTTGGACCTGGAGGCGTCCAGGCCAACACAAAAATCCTGGGGTGAGGATTTGAGTTCGGTTAGGGGGCATCATTCTAGAAGAACTCTATCCTTCTACGGAAAGACCATATTTTGCAACAGATGTTACTACTAAAATATCTTTGTAAGGCATTCACCTGGTGATTTCTAATACCATCTAGCAGAAGGCTTAAGAACAGCAGGGACAGCCTTTGGCACCTGCATTTGAAACTCATACAAATTAAGTTTTCTGAAAAGCTTACCATAAAAATTGGAGAGTCTTATGCCCTGAAGTCCTTGCTAACGCCTATCAATAAAACTACACTACAGTTATGAACCCAACATTTGAGCCAATGTAAGATTTCAACCTGTTTCCTTTTTTCTCTCAAAAAATGCCGTTACTCAGGGCAGACTGCCACTGCCCATTCCTTTCTGCTGTCCTTACCCAGGCCTGTGGCTCGTACTCTAGCACCCAGGGAGAGAAGGTGCTATGAAATTTCCAGATGGTCCTATGTGGCTTTAATACTTTGGGAATGGAAGAAGGGCTAAATTTATTATCTCCCTAGATCTTATATAGTCTGTAGGTAAAAGTTAGGAGTAAAATGATTTAAAAAAAATTGTACATATACTTACCACAGCGCCAACTCCATAGCTAGCGGCAGGGGCAAGGGCATGGTAGGGGTCAGCTGTGTACACCCTGCCATAACTGGAAAGAAGAAATACAATGAGGGAGAGAAAGAAAAGAAAGTGACCCCCCAAATTAAAGGGTTTACTGTGCTAAGACTTGAGAGCGGCTTGGTCTTAGGATGATTATTAGGAAGTTGGCAGAATGGAAAAAACCTTTAGCTTCCTATTCCTAAATACAGTACTCTGAAAAATTCTGAAATCTTCTCTCAAATGGAGAAGGGAGGTGCAGATGACCAAGAGGGACACTGGGGTCAAAGGAGGCAGTGCCACGGCTTTTGGCATGGCAGAGGCCATGCGGAGAAGGCCAGGCCTGCAGGCAGCCCAGGCACTCGGTGCCGTTCTGGAAGTGGGGAAGGGCAGAGAGGCGGTGACCCTCGGGGTGACCACGTACATACCCGTCGCTGTAAGCGGCGGCAGCGGCTGCAGCAGCCGTGGCTGCGGTTGCAGTGGCAGGCTGTGCATATCTGTAGGCTGCATACCCGGCCTACAGGAGAGAAGAGAACTGACTTTACAGCTACCTCTCCCCCGGAAGCACAGACGAATACACCCCCGCCCCACACACAAGACAGACACAGGGAGACACAAACACAGACACACACATGGGACGAGGATGTTTCAAACTGCATCGGTCTACATGTTTCTCCCCTAGTGCAAGAGTAAGCTCCACCCAGCACAGGGACTTGCTGTTCAATTTGTGATGGTAACAAAAATCAACAACCATCTTGGTAGTACCTGTTCTCAAATTTAAGAAATGAAGATATGTATTTTGATCTGTCTTGTTTCAGTCTCTGCTGGAACTTCAGCAGGGAAAATATTTATAGGAAGTTGGGAGAACTTTGACTGACAGGAAGTATCAATTACAGGATGAAAACATTAAATGAATGTGTGTTAATGTCAGATTCCCTGATGCATACGCAGACTCTTACTGCTAGGGGACTGCAGTATGTAACAAAGGCCCCGTATAGCTATGCCCCATCGACCTAGCATGCTTGCCGAGAGGCTGAGAGAGGAGGCAGTATATAGAAGGAAAAACCAGGGTAGATCAGGGGTGGCAAACTTCACCCTGTGAGCCAAGGTCACTTGTCACCTGTTCTTGAAAGTAGTTGTGACAGAGACTGTCCGACAATATTGAACACTTGGTCCTTTACAGAAAAAGCTTGCTGACTCGAAGCTGTATTTCAAACTCAGGCAAGTCAGACTACAAATGGCTGGTGCCCTTTTGGCTGGATTAGGATAGATTAAGAACTGCCCACCACAAGCATTTAACTGCATTTATTCTCCTTTCCTGTAAGATTATGGATTCTCAAGTCCTGATCGCATCACAGGCTGGGGAGTTTTTCTACCAATGGCTCAAATACCCTCAGTCCTAAGGAGCTGCTACTTTGCCTCAGCCTCGAAGGTTCTCACTGCTGGGTGAAACCCATGTACTCCAGAAAGGGGCGCAAAGGTAACCACACAATGCCACACGAGGCAGGCTATTGCAGTGGCAAGCCCGACCTTTGGTTTCTTCTTTAACCTTCTAGAATTCATCTATTTTAACCAAATGTAATTCAGGTGTGAATTTTTATTACTGCCGATGCCTATCAAATATGACTATGCTCAACTGGCCCATTCTGACACCACTTCAGGAGTGGACGACAGCACATCTGGTTTCTGCAGACAGGGGTCCTCAAACTTTTTAAACAGGGGCCAGTTCACTGTCCCTCAGACCGTTGGAGGGCCGGACTACAGTTAAAAAGAAAACAACTATGAACAAATTCCTATGCACACTGTGGGCCCGGGACGAGTCGGCTGCTAAGCAGGACAGGCAGAGGCACCCGGCGGGCCGGATAAATGTCCTCGGTGGGCTGCATGTGGCCCGCGGGCCGTAGTTTGAGGACCCCTGTAGCATGTCCATTTCTCATGGACATCTGGAGCTTTCTGCCCTGTGCTTTCTACTTTCTATTCCTTCAACTGTTCAAGTTTTGTTAAATCTTATGCAAGGAATCACAAATTCCGTTCTGTATCATTTCTTAGGATGGATAACAAGTATTTTCAAATGGGAGTCTTGCTCTTCTTGGCCATCTGATGTGGCAGCTTCTAGTTGGCTGCTCTTATTTCTGTCCAAATCTTACTTTGGACATATCTGCAGTTCCTGAGGCCCCTAGAGCTCTCCTTCTTCTGTAATGTATGCTTTCCCTAACTCAAGAAATGGCACCGAGGAGCATTTACTCTTGCTCTTTGGATTTATTTGCCTGAGTCAGACAGCTTCAAATGTGCCCATTAAAAATCCCCTGATTGGCTTTCAGTGGTTATGTATTATCCCTTCTTTGTTCTTCAAGGGAATGACTTAAAAGTAAAAATTTATTTCTCAGTTATAGATTATTCTACAGACATTCATACAAATTAAGAAAATTCTGCCTAGCCAGTGTGACTCAGTGGTTGAGCGTTGATTTATAAACTAGGAGATCATGTGTTTGATTCCTAGTCAGGGCATATGCCCTGGTTTCGGCCTTGATCCCCAGTGGGATCGGCCTTGAAACCCAGTGTGGGGTACGCAGGAGGCAGTTGATCAATGATTCTCTCTCATCACTAATGTTTCTCTCTCTCTCCCCCTTCCCTTCCTTTCTGAAACATATATATATATATACATATATATATATGTGTATATATATATATGTGTGTGTGTGTGTGTGTGTGTGTGTATATATATATATATATATATAAATTCTAATTAATATTAGCAAGCACTGGCAATCACATGGCAATGGCAGGACCTGGCAGGAAGCACTGCAGGGGCTACTTTCAACCAATATGCTTCCTTTCATTCTAGTCAGTTCTGTGGGAGCAGGCAGGCTGGACCGATGTGGGCAACACTGTACAGCCCAGCTGCAACCTATACACATCACATCATTTATAAATTAACTGAAGTCTCTCTCTCTCTCTAACTTCTAAAGGAAATAAAGCAGCAAAAGCACTTGTTAAGGCAACAAGCTAATAACTTCTGTTGGAATGTTAGGCTCTGAATGAACCTTGAAGGCTCAGTTTCCATTTTAACAGGAGACTCCATCAGTGCAGAACTAATGCTTGTACTGTAATATGAGCAGCAGGGTCACCTCTGCTAAAACTTCTTTGTGAACCAGGATAATGTGGAAAAGAAGCATTGCATGGTTTGTCTCTAGTATTCTCTCAAACACCAAAATATCTTTTAAAAGTGAAAATAAAAGTCAAGGTAATAAAAGCAGTTAAAGCCTCAAATTTGTCTACCTGAACGGAAGAGTAAAACGGAAGTTCTAAGCCATAGGGCTCACGGTACTGTAAGTAAGTATCCCTAAAGACAGAGACAGTGGGGAGTATATCATGTCAGCACCGCTCTGAGGGACACTGCACTATTTCTGGAAAAAAAGAGCTTCTGAATGAGATTTCCGATAGAACAATTCCCCTCAGGAGCCATCAGAACCTCGACGTTTTGGGGGGATGTTACTGCGACTCTAAAGGGATCAGACTGTGGGAAGAAGCTTCCTTCCCAGCCAGAAGGAGAAGGACGGAATCCACGTGCAGTAGTTTCCTTCAACTGTAAGTGAATCTGACTTTGGAGTGTGCATCTGTTGGGGTTCTCTGCTATTCAAATTCAGGAAACGGGGCAGGGATGCCAATATTTTGTTGACAAGAAAAGGCTCCAGAAGGATATCTACATTAATGTTTTTTTTAAAACATAACTACTCTCTAAATTACTTTATGATAATGGTGTGGCTGGGTGGTCTTTTACACGGGGGTCTGTGCTTAGGATGGGCAGGTAATATCCTAATAAACGAATTTGGTAATTCATGATTACCGCAAAATTAGAAAAACTGAATTTTATATCATGGATTTACTCTTCTTAGAGGTACTTACTCCAAAGTATTTCTGCTCCTGCTTTAAACTGGCTGTTGAACAAACTATATCACATAACATAAAACAGAACAAAGAAAACCCAGATATTTCTATTCCAAATTAGGAGTGAATAAAGACTCCAGGCCGATACTTTCCCTTCTACTAGCAAATCTGAAATCTTTTATAGAACATGAGAACAAAGTGCAGTTTGAAACACCACAGTTTTCATTACTGTCTCTTAAGTTTTCCAAAAGAACAAGGGTAGGGAAGTGGGAAGGAGAGACAGGGCTCAGGCGTGGGGAGGGGATATGGCGCCACATTTATTAATCACATTAAGAACTAAGCATGCCAACATCTGGAGCTAAAACAACCAGCAAATCACCACGTTCAGACTCGGATTGGCTAACTCTATCTATCCCAGCATTCTCTTGGGACAGCGGTTTGCCCTAGGCTACCACAAGCTCGGTGAAGTACAGCCTCAATTACTAGAGCGTGCAGCCACAACGACCTGGTATTACGGAAACAGTCAGTCACCACTTGAGTTAACATTCCAGACCCTAACGACTGGCCCCTCCCCAGCCCAAAGAAAAAGGAAATCTTGCCCACCCTAGCCCTGGCCCACACCACAATGTTAATAATTATAACAAGCAGTAACCCATCTGTTATATCAGAGAAGGGAACAGAGACTCCACTGAGAGATTTAGAGTGAGATGTTAACATTTCTTCAGCTGACTGCACAAACAAACAAACAAAAAAAGAGGAGAAATAATTCATTTGGAGATATGAAGTCATGAAATAGCTGATGTGTATTGCTTTTAACCATGCACTGATGCAAAACTGAAGCAACCATTAATAATAAAAATTAAAAAGGACATAATGTATTTACACACAATCAGACCTGTTTGATCTGAAGCAGTTTGCAGATTCTATCTGTGTGTGATTTGAAATAAAACAAAAAATGGGGATTAGCATGGCCACAGCACACCCTAATGTAGGAGGGCACACACGGACAGCTTTTTGAACCCTGATTGCTGGATAAATTTGGCATGGCTATGCCTGATCCAAATATACACATGCCCCTTTAAAAATAATGACTTCCTGATTCTTTTGCAATTCACTCTGCATGACTCCTAGTGCTCCCAATGGGGCAGCCCAGTGCTACCTTGCCCACCTAGTCAGTCTTCCTGACCTGGCAACGTGACTCAGTCCTGGCCTGCAGCACTCCTGGATGTGCCTGCCCTCTGTCAGCACCCGTACATTCTGATCCACAGTGTTCTTCTAAAATATCTCCTGTTTAAGCATTGTATCATTACACAGAACCATAACATATCTCTGCCCTCAAAGTCCAGCTTTTTCAGAGGAAAATGCTGTTACCTTTAAGATCCTTTTGTTGTTGTTAAAGTCTGTTTTCCATGACTCACAGTCACCTCCTAGGGATTTCTACTGCACTCAATCTAATTCATCATCTAATGAACTGCATGACGTTGCCACACTGACCACATGACTCTCTGCAGCTGGGCTTTAAACTAGACCAAAATGGAAGGGCTCTCTACATATCACCCTCATGCATCTGACCTCTGGCTGCCGCTAATTCTATTAGCTTAATCTCACACTGGCAGACCTTCCCCGTCCTGATTTTAACCTAGCCTTTAACTGTATTATATTTTGTTTTAGGTTTACATTAAAACAGGACTTTGGTGAGCATGTGATGTCAAGACACCTTCGTTCTACCTGGAAGACAATGACGTTATGTGACACTGAGGAGAAGGGTGTGTACTTCAAGACCAGCAGACAGAATGAGAGCCTGTTCCTTGTATGTGGTGCAGGTTGATAAAGCAAGAGAGAGAGAGAGAGAGAGAGAGAGAGAGAGAGAGAGAGAGAGAGAGAGAGAGAGAGAGAGAGAGAGAGAGAGAGAGTGTATGTGTGTGTCGAATGGCAGGTGCGGTGCTGAAAATCACCGCAGCAGAGAGAGACTGGCTTGGGCTGAGTGCTGTGCTTTGCAACTCATGTTGTTTGCCCCTACACGCTTCTACCCCTCCTTTCCCTTGCCTCTGCCCCACTTTAGCTGAGAACTGCTGCTCTAGATTGCTCTTGAGTGAGGGCCTCCTGAGGAGACAGAGTTCTTATGTGGCAACATGGCACCTTTGATTGAAAGTGAGTAACACAGGCGTAAGTATAAAAATTTATAATTGTTACGATCAACTTGTTATCTCTCACTTATTCCTTCTCGGAGAGATGAGAGATCATCTTTAATGAATTAAATCTTTCAAGCACTGCTATTCCACATCTCCCCAAAGTCGCTCATTTCCAAGCTCTCGCTGGCGCTACATAAATGAACTAACTGAATTGTGAAAAGCTATCCTAGCATCCAGCTATCAGCGGCAAACCTTCTAACAGTGCATTAGTATCCAAATGAACTCACTGATGTTGTTTTAAGATGAAAGGAAAGTGAAAGGGAAATACATGTTTCAATTTTAGAGTCCCAATATGTCTAGATTTTTAAGGCAGCACAGTCCAATTACCACTATGATTCTATTACAGAGTCCAATTTGGGACTCAGGAGTCCTCTGTGGACAGATTCTACTTCATCCTTTCTCTCATTTCTTTCAGAGTAAGAAAATGTCCCCATCTGCTAAGATCTCCAAACAGGAAAGCCCGTTTAAGCACCACTGTTCAATGTGATTGACAGACTAAAAGAGGTGGCAGTGATGGGACAGTGCACTCACACACCCGGGGTGGGTATGTGGCAATGGGACAGGGGCACTTAATTTTAGAGGTAGTGCCATCATGTATGAACTTGACTGTGTGCACTGCTGAGGTAGCAGGGCTTAGATCACACGCTCACAAGTCTTGATTGTCCAAAAAAGCCTCTGTTCCCATCTCTAACGTGGAGCTGGAATGGTTAGTATAATTCAATTTTTTTTCACTGCAATCCACATCTGATTGATTGGCAGGTCACACTGGCACTCCTACCTGAGGTATTTTAGCGCTAATGATTGGTTCCTGTAAGACTATTCTATAACAGAACACAGGAAGAGCAGTTCAAAAAACACAGCTGTGGAAGGAAAACAATCATACAAAAAGCCCACTAAGGGGCCCACCAGCCTTTTCTTTCCTTTGGATGCAAGCATGCTTTTCACGGGGTGACCATTAGGAGCAGTTTGTTACCCACTTAAAAAGTGAAGTAGGTTGAACCATGCCTTTTCTACTGGTCAATAAAAGGGGGGCCGGGGGGAGCGGATGGACACATAATCTATGTGCTTACCCCATGGGTCTGTGGGGGAGGGGGGCGGGGCGGGGAGGATCACTATAAATTACAAGCACAATCGCTACATCAGTTCTCCAAAGAGAGTGCATAAAAGACACAGAAAGGAAGAAAATGACTAGCAAGGATTTCGGCCTAGGAGCGGATCAGAGAAAAGAGATTTTAAAAACCTCCACAATTAATAGCCTAAATCACTGTAACAAAACCAAAGCAGCAACTTACACTCTTTTCATTCATGTCATCTCTCAAGTTCAAAGTCCGTTCTAACTAGCTAAACCCTCCACTCTTTCTATTTCTAGCCTGCCCTCTGAGAACACAAGAGCTAACCATACCTCGGTAGATTTCCACAGATGGGAAATGCAGAGAGAAGCAGAACAAACACAAGGTAAAATGACAGGGCTTTCCTGTGTGTGTGTTTTTAAGACGCACCCTTTGCTCCCTCACATATGGAATAGGGAATATAAAGTTCTAAAAGCTAGAGTTATATTATACCTCACTCAACAGTTACCCCATAAAGTATTCTTATTTTTCATTAGTGGATTCGGATATGATTTCCCTAGTGACCAACTTTTTCCTCCAAGTAACTGCTTTAAGATAGGAAGTAAAAATGGTAATTACTACTAACTCTTTTCATCAACAAGAGGCCACAGGTCAAAAAAATATTTTGGTAAGGTCACTGAATTACTTCTCTTTAGCTCGATATGGTAATCCAGCAAGTAGATTAAAAAAAAAAATTCAAGGGTATTTTCTCAACTATAGAAACATCATCTCTCTCTTAATGAAATCACATACTATGAACCAAGGAAATGAGAGAACTGTCAACAAATAATTTTGGTTGATTGACTTAACAAGGTGAAAGTAGGTCATACTTAAAAAATCCCCAAATATGAAACATATTAGAGAGGAAAAAAAAACTTGATTTAAGAAATAATTCATATGGAAAGTGTGCTCTAACAGAACAGATTCTAAGAAAACAACTTTAATAACATAAAGATGAGTTTCATGAGAATATGGACACTAATGTAAATGGGAAAATGTACATGCTAAGGTCGTATGTAAAATGTGTACGTATAGAAAAGTGTCATTTGGTGAAAAACTAGGAAATATTTCCCTAATCCTTAAGTTTCACTGTCAGCACAGGAAAAAACATACCTTTCCATACCTCTTGAAAATCATCTGAGGAAATATGTGAATTTTGGTTAAATACTACGAGAGGTAATGAAATATGGATTAGTTGGGTTTTGTGCTTGGTCATACAATAACCTATGTAATCAAGGGTAAGTCACAATCTCTATGAGAGATATATCTTAGAAGTGAGAGGACTGGGCCCGAATCATGGCTAAGGTTCCTTGAAGCATTTCTTAAATTAAAGAATACTTTGAAGGTCTACTCTACACAGGATAGGCGGATATAGTCACTTACAGTATCACGTAGGACCATTCTACTCTATCTCTACTTTCTGCTGCACAGAGCCTCTACATGCATTCTGAAAGCGCACAAACATTTTTAGATTGCCAGAGAACCTTCGGCAGATTGTGAAAATTAGTTCACTAAAAAGGTATCCTTAGTGATTTTGGGACGTAAGGGTGGAGAAAGCATTTCTAGACAATTGTAACCTAGGTCCAAGAAATAATTTCATGGTGACAAGTTTACCTTACAAAATTGCTTCTTAGTGATTTGGTGGTTAGACCAAGCTTGCATTCAGAAAAAGGTCATTTGGGGAGGTCCCTGTAAAAGACTTCAAAACTCACAAACTTTGACTCTTTGTCAGATTACTTTGTTCATATTTTAAATGATATACGACAAACCAATCAGAACGTTAGCTATAGCTAGACAGTCTAAGTACTGGATTACATGTTAACATGGCTGGTAGAATCAACAAATTATGTATGATAGTCCAATGTTTGTAAGAGAAATCTAGGCTGCTAATTCTGCCCTTGTTTACCTCTAGATGGCCCTTAAGAAAAGAGACCTACCAGTTGTGAACCTTCTAATACAGAAGGTCCTTAGGCAAGTGAATATTGGTTTCCTCTCCTTCCCACCCACTCTTCACGGGCACCAGCTCCTTCTTTCACTTTCACACGTTAGTAGAAAAGACCAATTCAGAAAGCTCACTGCCATCTACATAAATCAAAGCGCTAATGATCTAAAGAGGGATGTGAAATGAGAAGAAAAGCAGAAAAGGAAAAGAGCTGGTTGAAGGCTAAACTGTCCTGTCATTTATGTATGCACATGATACGACAGTAATAAAAGACTTTAAACCTGCTGATCATCTCGCAAATATGTTCGTGATCCATAGACCATCTGTGGGCATAGGGAAGGGAAAAGAATATGTCCAGTAGACTGACTCCAGCAATGATCAGGACACCCAAAGGCTTAGTTTGGCACCCAGGGGAAAGCGCAGTGGCAGAGAAGCATGCTTGCATTCTTAAATATATAAATATATATATCCACAAGGAAAAAGAAAACAAAAACTAAATAAATTATATTTTTAAAAAAACACCAAACCAAAGAAACAGAAAAAAAAAGGCTGGCTTGTCAGGGGGTGGGGTCGAAAAGGCCCCAGTGTGTGTACTTACATAGAGGTCAGCACCGTAAAATCCGTCCTGGTAAACCACACTGCAGAAAATCCACACAAAAACAAAAACAAAAAAACAAAAGAACAGAAACACATTCCGGTTATTGAGGACGGCAGCATGCACATGCGCTTTACATGGGCAGGTGATGTATGAATACATGACCTGGGCTCAGGCCAAGGCCAGTCAGTGAGGACACAAGAAAGTGCACGCACGTTACTCAGCTCCAGGACATGCGAAGAGGAAAGGAATGCAGGCTTGGAATGAACCACCTGGATGTCTGGCAATTAAAAGATGAAAACAATAAAGAGTATTTCCAGGGGGCCTAATACAGCTATTGAAAATCTGTTGGATTGGAAGTATCAACTTTTCATACCTGGAGTGTTTTTTTTTTTAAAGAGCGTCAAAAGAAGTGTGTGTGTTTGTGTGTGTGTGTTTGTGTGTGTAGGTAGGTGGATGGGTGGGGCAAGGGGGCTGGCATAAAGAGAGGGGTTTAACATGAAAAAAATGAACCCAAAGAATTCCATTAAGGTGAGACCTAGGCTAAAGTATATTTCAAAATTATGCTTATTATTTCATTTTTGTAGTAATATGTAAATTTTTTCTGATATCCATACATCACCTGCTTTTTACCCTGCACATTAGACATGCGATAAGATTTGGCTGATCACACAAGCATGCAAAGTATTATTATTCAGCATTTTAAGAACCAATGCAACACCTCAGAAAAACAAGTCAATCAATTCTGACCAAAGTAAACAGAGAAATGTAATTAAAAAAAAAACAAAACAAAACAAAAAAACACAACCAAAAATACCCACAATGCATTGCTTTCACAAGCAGAGATAATGAGCTAATAAAGGTTAAGGTGATTGGTCCAAGGTCCAAGAATTGAAAGGTGCAGTGGGGATCCCAGATAGTAACAATATAATCCAGAGTGGGAAGGAGTAACTAGAAGATTTTAAGGGTTCTTTTTTGATCATAAGAATACTCATGGAATTCTGAAAAACACAATTGTTAACTGAAGTTCTGGGCATGACCTGTTTTATTTAAAAGAATAAAACTGAAAAGGTAGTTGATTAGGAGTAGAAGGGTTATTTTCCTGTTTAGAAAATTAATTTGTATCAAACAAACAAGGTACATGGCTCCCTTTCTGTTTTAATCCTAAGCAACATTAAAATTAAAATACAGATTTCAAACCTTTTGAGGTATTTTATGCATTTGTGCAAAATATTATTTTGGGACTAAGTGACATAGAATAGTGGTAGAGCTAAAAGAGAAGGCTTTCTTCTTCATATTTGTTAAAGCAAGACTTGTCTATTTTAAATTAGATGTTTATTGTGCATTCAACTAAACAAACTAGAAAATTTCATCACTACCTTCTCTGTTACAATAAACAAGTCAGCAAGTAAAATCATCACATCAGATTTTTAACTTGAACATGAAATCACTCCCTCCTTGTAGGTAACAGGAAAGTTTCTGATTCTGCTTTCAGTAACATTTTGTTGTTCACAGGATAGCAGGGTCACATTCTGCAATGCCCCACATATGCTGTGCCTTTGTCTTACACAACAGGCAAGTTGAACTCATCTGTGATGTTCATTGAACTAAATTCTATCCATTTTTAGGGTCTCCAATTGCAGCTAAAGAATGGTGTTAGAAAGTAATCTGCCTCTCAACTGCACTTTTGTAAAACAGAGACTTGCTCATAATGAGAATTCTAATAAAATGCAAAGCGTAGATGCCAAGTGGTGATTAGTTAACCTTCAACTATTTCAGTATGGGGAGACAGGCAAAGATTGAAAAACATTTCTTCTATAGAGAAGAGTGGTGGCATGAAAAACATGAATAACTTACACTAAGTTGCTTCACTTACTAGGAATATTCAGTTAAATTCTAGAAGAATTCCAATATTCCCTGTATCAAATGCTACAGGAGGCTAGAACACAATGATTAATGATGAAATTAGTTTACTAAGCTGAGAAGCAATTTTAGGCCATTCCCCATAAAATACTGGACTTATTCCTTGCCATCTTCCATGTAGACAGGTGGTTTAGTTAATAAAAAACATGGGACATTAGTGTTCAATGTAATGCACAGAAATTGATGTGATTAGACATACAGATATCTCTGAGCAAATATATACCCGACACAGGATTGGTAGAGAATTGGTTCTCAAGTTTGGCCAACAGACTGAAATGACCTACATTAGATATGAGTGAATTGAACTACTTTATAAAGTAACTCAGGAATATCACAAAATAAAGATGTCCCATGTTTCTGGTGAGCAGTACCTCTGTGTGACCGTGATGGTCAACTCTCTTTGACTGGAAGACGCTTCATGAACAATTTTCCTAGTGTATAGAACTCCCAAAAGTTTTGTTTTTGTGTTTTCATTAAATATTTCTTGGTGAAACAATATTGCATCTTTATTTACTTCTTTAAAAAGAGATGTCAGAGGTTGAAGGTCAAAGGTCAAGTGGGGGGGGGATAAAATTAAAATGGCAGAAGATGGAGATGATGGAACGCATGGGATTTAAACACCTACACACTGCAAACAAAAGTTTATTTCTAAAGCAGTTTCCCTTCTAGTGGCGGAGCCTGCTCACTTCAACATGCACACTTCTCTTATCTTGTAAACATGTTCTACCTTTGTGGAAGGGAGGACCTCTAATGGCATGTCCATTTGGTCTATGAAAGAATGCTAAATTAGCACACCTGAAAGCCAATTTTGCCGTAAGAAAAGGACCTACAAAGGAGGCTCTTTCCCTTAAATTTTAACTAAGTAGCAATGAATAGGGTCCTCTGCCACTATATTTATTCCTCCGTAAGAATATGGAAAAAACTATCACAGGCAGAGAAAAGGTGAAGAACACAAATGTCACATCTCTGAGGAAGGAAAGTCCTTGATGCAACTACCCTATAAAAAGTCCACTCTAAAAATATACACGTTAGACTCACACTGAGAACAACTAAAAACAAAACCTGCCATCTTCACTCCTTCTCCCCATTTAAGAACAAAGGATTTATTTGTTGCTATGGAATCAGTCCACTGCATGAGACACCCTCCATACAAAAATCAAAGGGTGAAGGATGCTCAGCTACATTAGTTGTTTTACCATCATTCAGAAGCCAACTGTAGTTTAATTCTTCCTACTTCTCCCTTTCTCCCTTGATTCAATTGGACTTGGTTCATCTTTGAATTAACCTTTTAATCCGTTTCCTACAAAGAAAGCAAATCCATTGTGGGTAACTAGCTCTGCTGCTCACCACCCAGGCAGTGAAACCAAAAGGGAGGGCACATGTGATAGCCTCAGCCCCAACCCAGGATGGTGATGGGGGTGAGCACAGCAGAGGCAGTCTTGTACTACAGTCTTGAACTCCTATTTTGGTTCTCTGCAGTAGTGTTAATTCATACTCGTGCGATGCTGAGTGAACTCCATGCCAACACATTGCTAGTAAACACAAGACGGTTCTGGCTACTGTCTTAAGCCACTACCTTGAGGGCTTAAGGTGGCCAAAATGAAGATTCAAATAATTGATATTTGTTATATTCTGATGATGCTATATTTTGGTTCTTGCCATCTAATTCGTTAATTTGTAAATAATCATAGAATCGCTACTATGTGGCACGGCAACATCCCGGAAGTTATAAGAGGACCATGGTATTTTCTTGTCCAACTGTTTATTCTGGAATCTAATACTTACCCTGGGTAGGCGGGAATGGCTGTTGGAGGTACCGCTCGCACTGCACCATAAACCGTCCGCCCTCTGCCCCTCAGATGGGCTCCTCTAAAAGCGGCCGCCGTGGTGGCTGCAGTTGGGTAAGGAAATCCAGGAACTAAAGGGAGACCCAAAATATGACAGAAATGTCAACTTGCATTCAACAGTAGGAGTACAAGCACAACTTGCTTTGAATCAGTTGCAAGAAAGATTAAAAAGTATGTTCCATATCTTTTCTGAAAAGGAAAAGGGAAAGAGACCCAGATGTAAAAGCTCACGGTAGCATGCCTCTTTGATCACAAATCTTGAGTGAGTTTTCTTCGCTCCTTCCCAAATGCAGGGGTCACCACGCAAGCTGGTGAGAAGCAGGTCAAGAAGCTTTAAGAGCTACCACCACAGTAAGAAAGGACACGTTCCATTCCTGTGGGCAATTTAAATGGACTGATATAAACTCTTTAACTGGCCAATTATTAATCTTGTTTCCAACATTATTATGTGCATATTGAAATTATTCATCATGGAAATATTCTTTTGTGTTTTTACATGGTGTGAAACTCCAAAGCACACAATAGTCTTCAGGTATTTCATCTCGTCAACTTTATTCCTTTATCTAAAGTATTTTAATCCAGGAATGGAAGGTGAGAGGGAAACTCCATCTCCCCTGTGGCTTTGTATCCTGTAGAGGCAGTCATTGTCTGAGGCCTGTTGTAAGTGTGCTCTCTCTGGAAGGCACGCAGAGACACTGATTCCATGTCCACCGAACTGTTAATTCTACCTCTTGCTGGAGCAAAATGACTCAAGTCAAAGTAACTTTGAGATATCAGCAGTTGAGAATAATCAATAATCCTAGGGATGCTTTTAAGTGATACTCTGCCAGAGGGCCCAAAGCTGACTTGTAGAGAACATGTATAATATATCCCACAAATACTTATTTCTTTTGTCTTCTATATTATCAAGTGCATTCTAAAATGTTCTTTACATGCCCTCATCCCCTCTGCCTTTCCAACTACTTGTACTTTGTGGTAATCTTCATGATTTGGTCAGAAGGATTCTAGCACAGGCCAAGCAGGACAAGGCACCGTGACAGTATTATCGCTCCCAAGAATGCCTCCTTTTCAGCTTTGAATTATACTTGCGGGGGGGGGGGAGGGGGGAGATTTCTAGCACATCATTGCTTACTCAACAATCAAAATCCATGCCAGGCCAACATAGGCTACTTACTGATTAAAGGAATGTAAGTGTTAATACCCCCTCTTCCTGATAGGGGCACTGCTGCTTCGTTGCCCAGGGACACATCTGCTTGAAAGCTGGATGCTGATTGCATTAAAAAAAATAAAAAAAATTCAAAAAGATCACAAAGGAATAGTGAACTGCAAAACAACAGATGTTGTTACTTAAAAAGCACACACGGAAAAATCAACGTAAATACTACCTGCATATAACTCGGGGCCATATACAGCTCCAACTACTGGGCTTAACTTCCAACCTGAAATGAGAAGACGGTTAACATTTAAGGTGGCACGAGAGTACAGGGAAATGGAGTGATGTGCAAGTTGGCTTCAGACGTCTCTGGGTTTATTTTTGTCTATTCTCAACGTTTTTTTTGAATGCCAACTGGGCTTTATATGAGAATAATGACATTTCTACACCTGATTATCTTCAAGTAGGACTGTGATGGGATAATGAGCAATGGGGGGGGGGGGGGAGGGCGGAGGAGAGGGGAGAGGGAAGGGATAAAAGGAAGGAGAGAAAAAAATTGGGAGGGAGGAAAATGGAAAGGGAATGAGAGAAGGAAAAAGAAAATTAAACCAATCTTGGCGTTTGGTAGTGTCTCTTATAGAATTGCCTAACAACCCATTCTTTGTTTAGGAAAAGGAAAAAGGCAGAATACAGTACATGTCATTCTATATTACATATATCATCTTTTTTATGTATCATCTTAACACTATTTATTACTCTAGTTGTTATATAAAGGTGTCCTTTGACTGAATTCAAATTTGACCTGGATCTTTGCATTCCATGTTCAATTATACCATGTTGATGGGATTCCTGGTAAACTGAAATCTCCTTTCACTGAGATTTACCATTGGGATTTCCCTGGAGTTAACCAAGTCAACAAGGAGAAACACTTAGTAATAAAATTGAAGCTATATTCCCAACTTCAATGCATGTCCTCTGAGATTTTAAATTTGTAATAAATATATTTAAGTGCATCAGACTTTTAAAGGTTACCAGACTGCTGAATATTAGCTTAAACATTTATAAATTTTAAGTATTTCCAAACAGTAGGTTTGGTGTCAACTGAATTTCTTCATCCACTTTTTATATTCATGGGACTATGGCAAGTGTTAAATAAAATGTACTACTGCCCACTGTTAAAGATTGGAATTACACATAAAAACTTTAATCAATAAATATTTATTGAATCCAAACATGCCCTATTATGTTTCTGAAAGACTGGCTCTTTGGTTTACTTCTTTGATATTAGTTTAAGGGCCTAACATTGTGCCACTGCTACCCTATAAAATTATAAACGGGAAGAAGAAAAGGTCAATTATCAGATTTAAATGGCTACATTATTCAAGAGAAAACCCATTAATTCTGAATTAATCCAATCCCCATTCATTATTTTATGTGCTCATAGACATTCCCCTTCATTATTCTACATAAATATTGTGCCAAATCTGGGTTCAAATCCTACTGGAATTGTAAGAGCACAAATGTTCTGCAATGTCAGACAAATAAGTGTTTCCAATCACCATAAACTAAAATGCCGAGAATTCCCCAGAAGGGCACCTAGCACTCTTGTTACAATCTTTAACATGACAGAGGAAGATTTCTAAAATGTGGCTCCATTAAACTTGAATATTCATTTATAATATTAAAAAATGACCCTTTTCTTTCCTGCCAATGGCCCTATTACTTAAGTACTTCCCTTAAATGCATATAATGGATGCACATTATAATAATGGTATACAATGGTATGCTGTCAATAATATGTCCAGTTTTGTATAATTTACAATGTATCTTCACAGATATTTATTCATTTTGATCTTCACAAAACCCAAGATAGGTACCACTTGTAGGACAATGAGGAAGTACTATATTTCTCTGGGTTTCATGTCCTAAATAATAATAAGCTGAGAGGGTTGGATTTTGATGACTTCTAAAGAGCTTCCTGGTGTAAAATTCTGTGACTGCAAATTTACAGAGATTAAAACAGAGTAAGATAGGAAATTGGCTCAATGTCACAGAGTAAAATGAAGAGTCAATCTAGAAGTAGAATTTCTATCTTCTGAATTCTAGTGGCTCTTTCTGCCACACCACCCTCCCAGGATCTAAAGGAAATCTGACATACTTTGCCTCTCCCATTAAAAAAAAAAAAAAAAAAAAAAAAAAAAAATATATATATATATATATATATATATATATATATATGTCTACATTGGGTTTTTTTCAAAGTTGCAGACACTGCCACTTTTGTGAGAGCAGTGCAAAGAAGAAAACCTGAGGTAAATGGGGAGATGGGGGTACCACATGATATACCACTGATAAAATAAGTAGGGAAAATGCTAATTATGCTGATTTGTGTCATCTGTTTGAAAAGCTGGGTTCAATATACTTATTGAAGACTTCGTGGTATATACTTCTATTTCATTTAAGACATTACCAGAATATACTGTTACTCTAGCAGTTAGGTTCAAACTTTCATAAAGCACTAAAAAGGGAGAAACCCGGAGAGAATCCAAGATGGCGGCATAGGTAAACACCTAAACTGCTGCCTCCCACAACAATTTAAACTGCAACTAAAAGACAAAACGTCTATCACCCAGAACCATGGGAAAGCTGGCTGAGTGGAAGTTGTACAACTAGAAGGAAAGAGAAAAGAGCTTTGAGACGTGCACGAGCGCTGAAAAGCTGAGGTACGGAGGCGCGTGATCCGGGCTGGCTGCGGGCGACTGGGTGCCTTGCTTTTTTCAACCCAAAGGGAGACAAGCCCCCGATTACTCTGAAATCCAGTCTCTGGGGAGACGCGGGGGACCCAAACTCCTACGGGGAGAAGCTGGACTGTCTGCCAGTGAGGGTGGCTTGCTTGCAGAGCTGCGCGCAGGAATAATTGTTTACTGAACTGGGGCACGGGACTCCCGGATGCCTTTGGGGACACAGAGCCGGCTAACTAGCAGCCATTGCTGTTTGCCACACCCTAACCTAGTGACACCCTGAGGCCCTGCCCTGCACAACCTACAAACCCACCCAAGCTCCAAGCAACCGAGTTAGCATAAGAAAAGCCTGCCCTATCGCAGCTTAACTTAGCAAACTTGCAGCCCGGGTCAGACAGTTCCAAAACCTCCAAACCCCAAGCAAAGAGGAGAAAACTGCAGCTCTCACTGTAGCTCCTGCTGAGTGGCCTCAGACAGTAGCTGACCTGCACCCCATTGGAGATCCAGAAGCCAGTGTACCTAGTGGTCAGTGTGAGACACCAGATTTCAACTCCTCACATCCATAAGTGACACATTCAAGAGGCAAACTCAGTGAGCACCGAAGCCCCACTGAAACAAGTCCTGCGTGTCTTCAGCACAGCAGTTCTTCCATTATAGACACAGGGAGTGCTCACAGCTAATTGGCCTGGAGGTCAATTCCTCCCAGCGTACCAACAGCAATTCAGGCTTAACTACACCAAGACTTTGCACTCAGCCCACAAAGGAGTTACCAAGAGCATCCACATCAGGTGATTGGGGAGGCTGAGCTACTGCCCCCTATAGGTCACCTACCACACAAAGCCACTCCATCAACACAGGGAAGCAGCCAAAATGCAGAAACAAAGAAACATGTCACGAATGAAAGAAACGGAGGAAAGCAAACTACTGGATGACATAGAGTTCAGAACCACATGTAAAAGGTTACTCAAGAATCTTCTAAAAACCGCTGAGAAACTTGATGACACTTCTGAGGAGCTTAGTAAGACCTTCAAGGAGCTTAATGAGAATGCCAAAAAAATGGAAAAGGATCAGTCAGAAATGAAGCATACACTGTCTGAAATAAAAAATATACAGAAACTCAACTGTAGATCAACGTACCCCAAGAATCAAACCAAAGATCTGAAATATGTGGGAAAAAAAAAACATCCAACCAGAAAAACAAAAAGAAAAAAGAATCCAAAAATATGAAGATAGTGTAAGGAGCCTCTGGGACAACTTCAAGCGAACCAACATCCGAATTTTTGGGGTGCCAGAAGAAGGGAGAGAGCAAAATATTGAAAACCTATTAGAAGAAATAATGACAGAAAACTTTCCCTACCTGGTGAAAGAAATAGACTTACAAGTTCAGGAAGCACACAGAACCCCATACAAGAGGAACCCAAAGAGGACCACACCAAGACACATCATAATTAAAATGCCAAGGGCAAAAGACAAAGAGAGAATATTAAAAGCAGCAAGACAAAAACAGTTAATTACCTACAAGGGAGTACCCATACGACTGTCAGCTGATTTCTCAACAGAAACTATGCAGGCCAGAAGGGAGTGGCAAGAAATATTCAAAGTGATGAACAGCAAGAACCTACAACCAAGATTACTCTACCCAGCAAAGCTATCATTCAGAGTTGAAGGTCAGATAAAGAGCTTCACAGACAAGAAAAAGCTAAAGGAGTTCATCGCCACCAAACCAGGATTACATGAAATGCTGAAGGGTATTCTTTAAGAAGAGGAAGAAGAAGAAAAAAGTAAAGATAAAAATTATGAACAATAAAATGACATCAAATACATACCTACCAACAAGTGAATCTAAAAATCAAGTGAATAAAAAATCTGAAGAACAGAATGGACTGGTGAATATAATAGAATCAGGGACATAGAAAGGGAGTGGACTGATGATTCTCAGGGGAAGCAAGTGTGAAGGGTGCGGGAAGAGATTGGACAAAAATCTTACTCCTATGGATGAAGACAGTGGCGGGGGGTAAGGGCATGGGGTGGGGTGGGGAATCAGGTGGAGGGGAGCTATGGGGGGGGGGGAAGTGGAACACCTGTAATAATCTGAACAATAAAGATTTATAAGAAAAAAAAAAAGAAATAAATCCCACAGGGAGGGGCTGCTCTGTAGAGTAGCCCATTCTCTGTTTCACTGCTTCACTAATACTAGTAAACTCACTTTCACTTCAAACTCTAAAAAAAAAAAAAAAAAAAAAAGAGGGAGAAACCCCACTTTTATACTCTAGATAAATCTTGCAGAACTCTAAATAGGAAAAAGAATGAGTTGCTCAGACTAAAGTAGAGCTGGAGGCCTCAGGAGCCAATCCATACAGTCCCCCTCCCCCCCCCCCCCCCCCCCCGCCCCACAGCCCTACACAGCACAATTTGTAAACCAGTGCTGCACAACGGATTAAAATGATATCCCATCTCATTTAGAGAACATGAGTCTAGATTAAATCTGACAACTGATGTAAAAGTTGCTTCTGTTAGACAAAATAGTCACAGAAAATTTTCTTCTCAATAAAAAAGATTTGTAACACTCACTATATGACATGAATAGTCATGGAGTAGAAAATAGAAGACATACACCATGGCTATTACCTCTAGAAAAAAGGAGAGCTAAGTGTCAAGAATTATTCTACTCATGCTCAAATAAATAGAAATTGGCAGTAAAAGTGAGAATTGGTGGGCATCCAGGGGCATTATGGACAAGCCTACTAATGTATTACAGAGAACTACAGCGGCCAAAACAGAGGGTGCTTCAGTGGGACCTAACCTGAGTTAAAAGGTAACCTCAAATGACACATTCACACTGTGTATCAGATGAACTTTACAGAGACCAGAACACCTTGACAACTAAAAAATTAGCTTAATTCTAAGAAAAAAGTTAAAGTCTAAAAAACAAAATACCCTCCTAGGTAAATGAAACAAACTGTCCTAAGACTGAAATCAAGAGAGATTCTTTGATGTCTATAAAAAGATCATTATTTTTACAAGAATAAATGGCATTATTCTGATGATGATTGGTAATCTCTTACCATTTGCATATGGTGTGACCATCTTCTTATTGGTCATTACACGTGCTGTAGCATTATTCACCTAAAAATAGAAGGAAGGGGCAAGGGGGAAGTAGACCACATTAAGAAACATGATGTTGTTTGTCCAATAACACAGTACTCAATTTAAAATGTAAATTTAGAGAACATTGATTTAAATAATATAGCAATATAAAATATTAATATATAACATTTTAATTAAAGTGTTTATTAAATGAGGCTAACAAGAGTAAAATGCAGTTTCTTAGTCTCCAAACGGAAAACTAGGGCCACTTTACCACCCAGTTCTCCGAAGAAAAAAATCCATTTATAAGTACATTGGAGATCTCTTAAACAGAGAAGTAAGTCTTTGCATTAAGAAAAATATGGGGAAAACAGTAAATTAGAAACAACTGTTTTCACATGACCTCTGAAGTAGTTCATTAATAAGTAGAGGACATAGATTTACAGGAAGATAAGAAAATAAGTCTGTGAATTCCCTCTATTCTAATGTTCAGCATTTTGGTATGTTTGTGTAAGAGTTTACTGTTTGAAGTTAGTCAACAAATATAGGAACTAAATTTCCATGTTGACAAGTCTTCAGAACCATCATGAATTTTCTAGACCATGTGGTCTATCCATTTATGAATCGTTTTCAGAAGGCCTTTAGATTAGGCACTTTAAAGCACTGAAAATAATAAAGCATATGTTTCTTGTTGTATGGTACTCTCCTCCCTCATTACAGAATGGCATAATTCAAAGCATTGTTGGTGCCAGGGAAGACGGTGTTTACAGAGATGGTGCTGATGAAGAAAGATGAAGCAGCTCAGAAGTCAGGGCACTGCAGCCCAGTGGCAGAACCAGCCTCAAAGCTCCGACCAGGAGGTGAAGCCTCACCACACCATTTGATTGAATACTGTGCTGTCAGGTCATAAACGGGCCAGTTTTGAAAAAAAAAAAAAAAAAGATCAAACACATAAAATATGTCTTACTTTGCCTCTGGGGATTTACATAATCTTAAATTTGTGTAGTGATAAATTTATGTTACAAAAAGACCAATTTTCGGTAGAACAGGAACTTAAAAAATGCTTTAATATGTCCTTTAGGATTTGTATAGTGGTAATATTCCTATGTGAGGAAAAGAACTTGAAACTCCATTTACTCTGGTTTGACCCATCAAATAATACAAACATTTCACATTTAAAAAGAAAGAATGGGATACAACAATGATGAGACTGGGAGCATGCTGTTAAAAACACACACACACAAATAAAAGGAAAAAAAAAACAATCACTTTTGGGGAGAAAGGAGAAAGTGAAGAGCGAGGCTCTCACAGACAGGAATGAGAATGAGGCCAGAGCTTACATACTAGCTGCTGGAGCAGAAAGCACCCAAGCACTTAAAAGAAAAATGGCCAGAACCAATCAGAGACCACCAGTCAGCAAAAGAGACCAATAGCTGCATGGAACGGGGGGGGGGGGGGGGGGGGAAGGAGGGTGGGGGGGAGGAAAAGGGGAAAGGACAGGAACAGAACTTGGGTAAAGAGAACAAAAAGGCAGGGAAAAGAGAAAGTCAGGGCAGGAAGGAGAGCCATCAAAGGTAAAGGAAGAACAGTAAGCTCTGAACAGAGGTTTGGGAAAGAGGAAAAGTAGGAAAGGAAGTAAGGGCAGGAAGTGCATTAATAAAACCAGCCAAACTGGAGTTCAGTAACTCTGAGTAAGATGTGCAAGGGGGACAATCACCATGACGTCAGTATCAAACAGCTCAGATGCTACAAAACAATGTACATCCAAAGTCCAGGCGGCATTACCCACAGCATTGAAAATAAAAGGGAGCGGGAAAGGAAGAGGAGCAACAAGTCAAATCACATTTTGTAGTGTTAATGTGAGATGGCAGATGGACTTTTTCTTTCTTACTTAATTGTTTTGTAATTACATTTTATAAAGCTTCTTCTCTAGTGCTTTGGTTTCACTTACCGCCAACGGGCACCATCGCCAGCATTGTGTATAGTTACCATGGAAAGAGTGAGTCAAGTGAAGGGCCCTTAATGCTAAACCATTGGAAAGGGAGGGGGAAAAAAAGCAAAATATGCAGACATCTTACTCAAAATGGTGGATTTTATATTTCATACTTCTCAAAATTGGGAAAGGGGAAAGGAGCCAGTTAACCTTCATTGCCTTATTAAGAAGGGCTGGTGAACACCAGGTGGCTGACTCAACCACGATAGTACATTCACCAGGCAACCGCCAAACCCTCTGTTTGAGGACTTTATCCACTAACTGTTGAAATTCTTGACATCAAATACATATGATGAGTTGTGGATTCTTTCCTCCCTCCCAACAAACTCTAGGATCTTCTATTCCTTGCTTATCACACACATGGAGGCGACTGGCCTCCAGAGAGAGACAGGGCATTGGCTGGCCCCTTGATTTATTATAGGACACAATGTTATAAACTGGATAGAGATAGACATTTTTAAAGTTAGTTTTATATTGGCCTGATCATAGGAATTTGGAGTCTGGCAAACTGAAGCAAAGGAAAAAAAATCAAGAGAGCAAAGGATGAACACCTTGGAGGAATAAAGTAAATGAAAAATACACAGACACACACACACACACAAGTAAAATAAAATTAAAATTCCCAAACAAAAAAGGTGGGGGAGGAGGATAGAAGTGTTGCTTTTATACATTTTAGTGCAAGAAGGTGAAGGACAGAGACACAAACACACATACATGTGTGCACACACACAAACAAGACAGGGCTCCAAATGTGAAATAAGTGAGGCAATACACAAAAAGAGAAACAAAAATATAAACCAGAAATTGAATTATTGAAGACATGCACCTCGATTTTACGGCCCTCTACCACGGTGCCGTGTAATTTCTCCCTGGCCCTGTCTGCATCAGCACTATTCTCGAAAGTTACGAACCCGAATCCCTGCATGCAGCGGGAGAAGGGGGGAAAACATGCACATCGTTATATTGAAATACTGATCCCGTGGTCAATAGAGAACAAAATATCACAGTATGAAACTGACATCAGCAACAACTCAGCAATATGCTCCCGAAGTCACATTTTTGGACCATGCATATTTTGTAAAGGGAAATTAAATCCAGTAAGAGAATAAAGAACTGTTGTGGTAGTAGTAATAATAATATAATTATCAATAATAACAACAATAAAATAAAACATAAAGCATGTGAGGCCAGACCAAAATTAAGGTATACAGTTACTCGGGTTAAATTATTCAACCAAGAATCTGAGTATTTTTTAAAAATGTCCTACTTTTCTCTCTCATTTCATGCTGCTAATATAGGTGTTGCTTTATGTAATACTAAGAAAATACTTCATTAAATCAATTATTCCCTAGTAACTTCTACAAGAAAGCTGGTATTTAAGTATAATCATTTATGATGAGATTTTTAAGCTGTCTAATCATCTGAGCCCCCGCTTTGCCTCCTGCTTGTACCACCTTGGAAACAGGATAATTTAAGACATAATTTTGATGTATAATTCTGTAGGTATTGGGTGTGGTAAAGAAAAGCACTCATGTTTGTCTAAGCAAATGAAACTATCACTAAGCAGTGGTCAGTCAATGACATTTCTTCAGTGACAATTTCAAAAGACCACACTGGCACACAAGTAAAAATACAGGGGTGGGCAAAAGTAGGTTTACAATTATAAATACACGAAAGTTTATTCTCGTATTATTTAACTAGAGGCTTGATGCATGAAATTTGTGCAAGAGTAGGCCTTCCTTCCCTCAGCTGCTGGCACCAGCTTCCCTCTGGCACCCGGGACCCAGGCTTCCCTCTGGCTGCCAGCAGGCACTCGGGACCTGGGCTTCCCTTGCAGGCCTGGCTTTGTCCAGAAGGATGTCCGGTCTAATTAGCATATTACGCCTTTATTATTATAGATTACTAAAGGCCCGGTGCACCAATTTGTGGTAGGGTCTGGTCAGTCTGCCCTGATCTAGGCCGATCAGGCCAGCTGACCGGGGGAAGGGGCCACAAGCAGTTGGCTGGCTGGCACCTGCCCCTGGTCGAAGCGACATTTTGCATATTAGCCTTTTATTATATATGACTGTATTATTTTCCATACGAACAACTATAAGCCTACTTCTGCCCAGCCTTGTATGTTCACCTTAATTTCAGAAAATTGCTTATCCAAATTTGCCTAAATTGTACAACCATTGACACCTGCATCTGCTATTAAATGTATTAGCGATTTTCCACATATGGAGAAAAAGGAATAGTCAAAAAGCAATGGAAATGAGGTCTATGTTAGTGACATCAGTAGCATACTATTCAACAGGAAAAGAATACCATAAAACAGTAATACAGTTGCTACCTTGAATTAGGATTAATATATTTGTCCATTGTAGATACTGAACAGCAAAAACCCATGAAGCTTTACTTCACTACGAGGACAAAGCAGGAGACCAGGGAGTTAACCCACTTTACTGTTCGCAGTGTATTTGAAAAGACTGCATGGGTTATAATCATACTGTTAATTTCAACATGAGCAGGATTTACTATATTCTTATACAATTCTTTCATAAAGCACTATATCTGTTTCATTTTAGATGCAACTATGAAATTTTCTCAAGTTATTTACATCTGTAGAGTGGTAAATTCTTAGAAATTTCTGGGCAAGTCCTCATTTCTCAATAGCTCTAGTGTTCCTCTAGCATTCTTTAAACACCCCATTGTAGGATAACCTGGAACCCTTTGTTACTCAAGTTCTGTTTTACAGCTTATTACCATGAGTTCTCCTGTATACACAAAACATGCTCTTAACTGAGATGGTAAACAGTGTAAATTGCTCAATAAAATTTTATAAAAGCAACTCCATCATCTTAAAAGGATTGGATCACTCAGCATTCTAAAGGATTATATGACTGGGCAGCGAAGCATGGAGGATTCCAATGGATCATCTCACCTTCAATTTGGATATTACCATAAATACCCTAGAAAGTGCAATGCTAAGCTGATAGAAAATTTTCAACGTATGTTGGTTTGGGATGGAATATTACAGGTAAATTAGTTAACACTTCCCTTAAAAAGAAATAAATGTGTTGAAAATATCAATGGGAACACATTTTGAAAATCAAATTTTGATGTTAGTATATATAGGTATACAAGAGCAAGTTACTAATTAATTCCACCACTTGTTGTCTATACTAGATCTGCTGGAGACAGGAAACCAGGTCTCCAATTCTGGAGAATCCTCCAGAAAGTTAAACCTTTTAAGAGAGGTCACAGATAGCGATGAGTGTTACATCATATTTTAGAAGTATTATTAGCTGTAATCTAGCTGTTCGCTACAGTCTCATACATTTTATGCCTTAGATAAAATTAATAAAGTAATACCTATATAATGAATTATGTGCAGACTAAAGCTAGGTTTTTAATTTGAGCATTAAGACTATTATCTATATACATATATACATACATAGATGTTTGCCTTTTAAGCAAAACCATGGGGCAGAAAGGCTACACTTGCTGGTTTCATTTAGAAGGTAAAGAAACTGAGTCAGACTGAGGTTAAGTACTCAATAAGCAACAAGGCTCAAAGCATCAATAAGGTCTTCTTTCTTCCATGTAGCTTCTTCCTATGCTAATGGTGAGGAAATTAAAATTCAGCTTTGAAATCCAAGTTCAGTACTCTATTTATTAAGCTACATTAGTTCCCAAATCCTTTAATTTTCTTCCTCAAATCCAATTGCCAAGTGTGCTCCATGACTCTCCTCTCTGGATGTGCAGGCAGGACACCTGTGACATGGTAACTGCATCTCCAACAGAACACAGGGCGGTGTCACCAGCACTGACACTGTGCAGTCAGCAATGACCAAGATTAGCACCTTGTGTAAGATTTCTGTCAATAATAACTTTAATATTCTGGAACAAACTTTCACTTTCAAATGCTTTAAAATTGTTTTTAAAAGAAAGGTGCTTGTATGTCAAAGGAAATGCGGATCAAGATACCAAACACATGACAACAAAGCCATCTTTACAGACATCTTCACCTAGGGTAAGAGGAGGAAGGCCGTGGCAATACTTTGGGAGCCCTGATCTGAAACAGAAAAAAGAGGCTTTCTTTCTGTCCTTTGAAGATAAATGGACCTTGTGGCAGGCAGAATAATGCCCCCCACGCCCTTGTCCTAATCCCTGGAACCTGTGAATGTCACCTTACATGGCAAAAGGGATTTTGCAGGTGTGATTAATGATCTGGAGAGAGGGAGGCGACCCTGGGTTATCCCGGTGAGCCCAGGGTAATCACAAGGGTGTTCATATGTGAAAGAGGGAAACAGAGTCAGAATCAGGGTGGAGCAGCCTGAGAAAGACTGGATACATCTGGAAGGGGCTGTAGGCCAAGGAATGTGGGCCGCCTCCAGAAGCTGCAAAAGGCATGTTAGTTGATTATCCTTAAAAATTACTGAAGGAATGCAGTCCTCCGACACTCTGATTTTAGCCTAGAAAGATCCATTTTGCACTTCCGTCCTCCAGAACTGTAAGGTAATAAATGTGTGTGGTATTAAGCCACCAAATTTGTGGCAAGTTGTCCAGAAGAAATAGGAAATTAATATACCTCATAGAATTAAAGTCTGATTAGGATGGTGAAACACATGAACACATTTTTAATGTATCGGCCTTAGAATGCTTTTCTCTTATGTCAAAACATCAAATGTAATTTTCCATCAACTCAACTTAATGTTTGTTTATCTATCACATTTACAATTTTGTTTCAAGAATATTAATTCAAATAAAGGCTGAAAGTTACTTTTAATGTGTACTATGTTCTTCAATAAAATGCAACATTTTTGAAAATGTACCAGGAATTGAGCTAAGGATATTCACAGATTATCCAGGTTAAAAAGTTACTAATAGGAAAGTATGCTTATATGAAATTATGTTTTAATGTGCCTTCATTCTTAGAAATCTAATTCACATTAATAAGTCAGGCCATTCAGATCTCTTGCTTTGAAAAAAATTAGTAAAATTATGTCAAATCCTAACATTTTCCTTAGAAGAGCTTCAAAATGAGCAATATATTAAACAGGGAAACATTAACCAGTCTGATTAGCTTCAAAGTCAAACCAAGGTTTAATGTCAAACTCTTAACAAGAGAAAATATATCAGGGATGTAAGAAAATAAAAAACAGATAAAAAGTAAACCTTTATTTTAATTTAAGAAATCATGCTGATATGTTCGTCAACACCAGCACTATCAGACAGAAACATAACACAACCCACATATAATTTAAAACTATTACTGGCCACATCAAAAACTAGGTCAAATTAATTTCAATAATGTATTTTAACTGTATATATACAACATGAGATGTCTGACATTCTTCTTGTGTGTTAAGTCTTTGAAATTAGTGTGTATTTTACACTTAAAGCACATCTCAATGTACACTTGTCACATTTCAAGGGCTCAAAAAGGCCTCTGTACTGGACAATATAGGTCTGTATGCTTCGTACTTTTACCCAAGGTTCTCAGTTCCCAAAGTCCTTCTATGTGAACAAATTAAATACACCCGTGTACATTAGTGAGTACCAGCTCTCTTTTGGAAATCGAGGAATACTGTGGTTATTGGTTGTGGTTAAAGCTTCTTCTGAGTGTGACAAAATGTTATCACCTGCCTTGACATCATCAAGGGCATAGAAGCCGAATAACTGTCACCTTTTTAGTCTGGCCTCAGACTGCAATAAATAACAAGCAATAGGATGAGCATCGTGAAAGTATTTTTAATTTGTATAATCTTTGAATTTTTCCATCTCAGAAGAATGAGAAAGAAAATTTACCATGTAACTTTTTAGGGAGAAATCAAAAGCAGACGGTTCTCCTGGGTATGGCCAGAACACAGAAATTAAAAAATAAATAAAAGAAAAAGAAAACGAAAACCCATAAAATGGTAACAAAAGAAAATAAACTAAGCCCTTTGGAAATACATGCACTGTTAATTCAGTTTTAAGTACAATGAAAACCATTTCATCTCAGCATTACCTGTCAATTTTACTGAAAATTACAAATGCTGACTTAGTGCAACTTCAGACAGTCTTTTGACCTTATTTATAAATAAATAAATAATCATTTTTCCCATGAAATCGAAAGCCGGGGAAATGGGGGAGAAGTTATGTCTGAGGAATGGAAATAGAGGTTTTATCTTCCCTAACTCCAGCTTAAACTTTAGCCAAACCAGACAGATCTCCATCATTCCAGAAATCCACCTGTGAGAAGTAATAACACATCAACTAAAAATCTCCTACCAAGCTCAATAACTGTTGCTCTGCTCTGTTTTGCGGTCCTTTCATCAACTTAATAACTGGTACTATCTGAAGAAGTAAAGAGCTTCTACACACTCAGTATTATAATACATACATGTCCTTTCAAGTGACAACTCTACCAGAAGTATGTTGAAAAAACTTTATGAAAAATATAAATGTTAGCATATGCGTACTTCTTTATCTAACAAATTTTATAATTATCACGAATTGTTATAGGGCTGGATGATAATGAACAGGATGGTGGGAAATCTGAATTTCAACAATGGAATAAACTTTGAAAAGCAACAAGTTTGCAGGCTCTAAAAGTGTCTAGCAGAGAATGCAAGGTCAAGAGTACTGGGGATTGAACTAGGTCAGTGGTCGGCAAATTCATTAGTCAACAGAGCCAAATATCAACAGTACAACGATTGAAATTTCTTTTTTGAGAGCCAAATTTTTTAAACTTCAACTTCTTCTAACGCCACTTCTTCAAAATAGACTCGCCCAGGCCGTGGTATTTTGTGGAAGAGCCACAGTCAAGGGACCAAAGAGCCGCAGTTTGCCGACCACTGAACTAGGTGACCCTTATTTAGAGTTCTGTTTCAGATTCTATGTGAGAAAAAAAGACTGGAAGGAAATATATGAGAATATTAGTGAATATTCTCTTTAATCAGCTATGTATGCTTTTTTGTATTTCTCATTAACATCGTTTTCCCTTTATAATCATTTTTAAAAGGGTGCTTTTTAAAAGTTGTCACTCAAAGGACAATATAATTTACTGTTCAAATTGGCACTTTGAGGCGAAAAAGGGACATTTTTAATAATTATGTTAAGACAACAGGCATAAAAACTGGGATTGTCCTAGATAAACCAGGACATATGGCCACTCTACATATATCTTCTTGTTTATATTAATACTGGGTTATGTCTGGTGAAATCTGGAGAATCAATATAGCTACACATGCCTGTATAATCCTTTTCTAGATTCTGTTTGAGTACCTTAGTTAATATTTGGGCAGGGATACCATTTTTCATCATATATCCTAATTGAACACTTTCAAAAGGATAGTGTACCTTTGTTTCAGTTAATCACAGAAAATTAAATACAGCTGACTTTATATTTATACAACGGAATAGGGAGTGAAAAGATTTTTTAAAATGGCATGAAATAATTTAAATGCGTAGTATGCATGTGTAAGCATGTAAATGATATATATTTGTTCCATAATCTAGGTAAACCAAATGCACAATATGAAGGTCAAAGAAGAAAAAAAAAAAGTCAGCAACAAAGGGACAATTACTCCCTGGAGCACAGAAATTCAACTCTGCAGGCAAGCTGTAAAGGTAGAGTATTGGCTGGCAGGAAGGGATGGGCATGGCAGCATAACAGTGCCCACTTATGATTTTAAGTAGGGATATTCTAAACCCCTGGGCTGAAAGTCTCATTATAAAAAATAAAGCAGGGCAAAGAGTTGCTTTTTGTTTTGGAGCCATTTGGTTAAATATTGTTTTACATATAAGTATTACTTATCTCAGAATTCATTTGTGACTAGTTATTCCATTACTGCTTTAAAACTTTTTTCAATAAGGCTAATTTCTGTACAGAAAGCACTCCTGAAAAACGGAACGACTCTTAACTGAACAATAGGACCACGTAAGTTTCCTTTTCTCGGGTTCCTTTCAAGACACGTAATTTTATAGTCAACCCCAAACACATTAGAAATGAGAAACTAAACTTAATTTTAAAAGAAAAAAGTATTGTTTAATTTATCTTCGGTGGATTCCAGAAGAGGTATCTAGGTTTGACTCCAACATAAATCTCTATTAATGAGCCTAAAACAGTCCCAGAGGAACCCATTCCAGCAAAGAACTTTAGGTAACAACAGAAGGGCAAGGGTGAAAACGGGTTTTGTACCAGTCCTTGTAGGCAGACTCAAAACAATCCCAAATTCTGTGCTATGTTTTAAAACATTTACCAATTAGTAACAGTCTGTCTTCCCTTCAGCAGCCCAATGGGAAAGGGGCAGTGAGGACGCAGCATGGAACTGAGAGGCAGCATATGCTTTTAGATTTCCCAAAGAGAAGAGGAAGACTTATGTCATTTAAAATGAAAATTATAGGGGAGAAGCAATTGAATCGGGTAAATTTAAAAATCCTTGAAGTCAATGAAAGAAGCCTTAGAAGAAAGATCAATTTCCTTTGCTTCAAAGAATTCAATCAAATTATTTTCTTGGTAAGGAGCCTGATGAAATTACACTGGGCTTTCGGTTGTTAGAGTCTTGTTAAGGATGTTTTAAGTGCATACACTTAAAAGCCAAAAACATGTACACTGCTACTTTAGATAAACAGTGTAGTCAATAATCTTCACATATTTATTTTACATTCATGTGCTTCTCATCTCTAAACCATTGTCATTGTTTCACCTTGTTTCTAAAAAGGTCACAAAAAATAAAAGCAAACGATATGACAAAGCAATAGAAATCCATTGTGAGGAAATTACAAGCATAGTTTTACTGGTTACAGTTTGAATTGATTTCACTTTAAAAATACTTACCAAAGAAGTGCTGGAGAAAATTCTGTATAGGCATAGTAATCTTTTTTGTTTTAACAGAAAACTGGAAGCTTAGAATATAATTACCTCTTTAATATTAAAGAATAATTATTATGGCAAAAATGAAACACTTTTAGTGTTAATGCATTCTATAAAGGAAGGGAATAACGATCAGGAGCATTCCAACGGTACATACATTTGTATTGGTACAGATTGGGGAACAAGTATATAACTCTGTAGAGAGGTGGTATTAATTTGGAATAAGAAATTACAGAGATAAATACTAAGTTAAATAGAGCAAATAAATGAGTTTTCTCAAATTACATTCTTAGAGATTTAATCATAGCCAAGGGCTATTTTCAAAGTTCAGTAGAGCTGATCCAATGAACGTTAATTAAAAAACTGGTCTTACCTAAAAATGACAGTAGAACTGAACACACCAAGGTAAATATTTGTAAGCTTGGCCACAGCTGATTGTGTCTGGGGTGTACTTAATTTGTTAAGGAGGAAGAAAACTTTCAAGTAGAACTTTCCGAAATTCAGTTAATCAAATCTTTTCTCATAATGCCATTGTAAGACTTTACCATTCACTGATTCCTAAAAACACTGTTGCTCATTTTAGTGTATACTAGTAAAAATTCTAAATGTTACAGATTGGGAATTTAATAGTGAATTATTAAGGGAAAATATTTCAGTTCTTGTATAGAACACATTTAGAAGAGAATACACATACCAATTTGCACACTGTTACTTCTTTAATTCTTATGCCAAAACACTCGCTGTATTCTGCAGCTGGCCTGTATGGCTTTAACTTAAAGGAGGAAATCAGTTCATAGTGAAGTCCTGAGTCACTATTCTCCCTGTATTTAAGTCTTGTCAAAATTCATTCGAAAGAGAGAGCAAGTTAACGGAATAACTGGAAATATTAAGTTTGTTCTGAGTATGTCATTTCAAAGTTCTATTTTTAAAAGCTGAATTGTTCTGATACTTCAGAACAGAATTTTCATAGAATTTCACTTTCTTCGGTCTTCTCTCTTTTCCTTTAATATAAGAAGTTTAGGGCAAACTGAAGTCTGATGAAGGACTGGTCCTACATTCTGTTTTCCTGACTGCCACACTCTCCCCTCCAACTCCTCTTGCTTCTATCCCATCACTCTCCTGGTTTAGGTATCAAGATAAAGTTTGGCCATGTGGCAGCTTATTTTTAGAGATTATCTAACCCAAGCTAGACAGCTGGGGATACTTTTGGCAGGCTTGAAAAACAGCCTAAGTTTTCTGACTACTTACTGTTTAAAATAAAACAAAACTAAAAAGAAACCAAGCTGACTTAATGCTGAAATGGAGCTTACCTTGGAGCCACGTTCATTAAAGATTATTTCTACATCTAGGATTTTGCCAAATTGCTGCAGAGACAAAAATAAAAACATTTGTTTATGGTCAGCTTTTTATCCATATGCTTTACTTTCGTCTGAAAAAGAAACAGGTCTCCCCACCCTCCACCCCCCCCAAATACCTATTTAACATTAACATTCATGTTCCTATTTGTTGGTAGGCCCCAATACCAGTTTCTGAGTTTTCCTCACCACTGAGCTGAGCATTTCTCCTTTTCCACTCGGGTTTCAATTCACTCACTCATGCATCACCCCGCTCTGTATGGTGGCAGCTGTCTTCAGAATATATTCAGAGAGTTTTCCTATGACATGCCTCTTCACGGGCAAGAACTAGGGATATTCCCCTCATCATCTCTAATTTTTAAGTGTCTCAGGTTTAAGAAGTAAATCCTACGTAGAAAGATTTGAAGGCTGTTTTGCTTCCCCTTCATTTTTCTTTAACTTTTGAAAGTGAATCATGTTCATTATCACCTCCAATCCCACCACCTTAGTTCTGGTACACAGCCTTCCTGGCTCTTCCTTAGGCATGTTTAGGCATGTAACTATTTCCACATATACTTTTTTTTTAAAACTTAATATACTATGAACAACTTTCCAAGTCAATAAATATATATCTGTATTATTTCTATAGGTTACATGCTATTTTCCATTATACTTAAACATTCATAGACATCATGGGTGATCTCATTTATTTGCCACTTCAATCTTTCTGCATTGAACACCGTCAAGAATATTTTAAATAGTAACTTTGTTTTGTAAGTAGTTAAATATTTTAACGTTTGGAAAATCAAAACAAAGCTAAAACTACAAAGCCTAATAACTCTATTGTTAGGTAGCTAACAGCTGACTAGAGGGGCATACACAACACAGTAATTATTTGGAGATGTGTATATAGAAACAAAACTACCTGTGCAAATGAATCCTTGGATAAACTGCATTGAGGGGATGTGCAGTAAATCTCCAGGTATCTTTTTACTAGTAACTCACACTTCTCTCTGAGTACTAAACTCATATATCCAATTACCTAGTTCACTTGGATTTGAAACCAGACTTTGGGAACTATGCAAAAATTAAAAAAGAGAAAAACAGAAATCACGCTTTCTCATTGGGCTAAAACATTATTATCATTATAAAACACATGTAGTAAGAGCCCAAGTTTTCTGTAATAAACTTCTGGGCTTGCTTCTTGTTTCATCATTTAATAGAAAATTAGAAAAATCTTGGAAAGAGGAGAATGTCTTTATTTGGGGTAGAAGAGCATTTTATTTTTTTCCTATACCTATCCTATAAAACGAAGATTTGTATGGTGTTTTAGAGTTTGTTTTCTTTTATGTTTTCTAATGCATCCTCATAGCATCCTTCTAGAGTAAGGACTACCTCCCTTTTAGGGTTAAAAAAGGAGGCTGAAAAAAAGCGCTTTTTCCAGTTTATAGAGCTGATAAAACAGAGCATGTAATCCATGCTCTTTACCAATGCAACTGTCCTTCCAAGTAGTAGGTACTAACCACGTGGAAGAAGACAGAGCTACCAGGTACCCTTGCAAGGAAATTTAATTTTTATGCACTTAGTGCCTTATGGGAAGGGTATAATACGTCTCAAGAAAGCAATGTTAAATGGCCTGGGCAGATCATCAACGGAAAACACACTTCTGACAAGAGAATGCACTCCATTTTCAGAGCTTAAAATTCCATGTTATCTCTGACAATTCAGTAGAAAACCTAATAACTCATACTTCTGGGAAGTTTCTTCTCAAATGTAACTGGAATTCTTTATGCTGCATTTATATTTTCTGTTGTGCTCTTTCCTGTAGAGATGGAGACCAGCTGGCTACCATTTTCTCTGTAAAAGCTCTCTTCCAAGTTCTTCAATATTATTAAATCTCAACCCTGGCCTTGCATTCAAAGTGCAACACACATCCAGGTAACCAGCTATAAGTGACAGAACTTTGCTCCAAGGTACTGTCACCATGAAGTGGCCTAGACTTCAGGAAGGGGATTTGGTTTTCTGACAAAGCACCAGGCTGTGATACTAATAAAAAATTTTAAAACCCAGTTATCTCTTAGTCCTAGATCAAGTTAAGAGTTTGCTTAATACAATAAGCTCAGAAAAAAATTAAGATGTTCAGCAGTCACTCACTCCCCAATAACTCAAACCTTTGCTCTTACACTGTTTCTGTGATTGATCTGGGGAAGAATTAAACAGCTGGAGGAACACATCAGAGGTAGCAAACTAACACCCAGACCTGATTTTAGATACTGGTCTTCACTTTGTTGAGTTATAAGCAAGAAAGTGAAAACAAAACACAGGTACTATCTGCTTTCACAGATATTATATCATTTAATTCGCAACACTCTGAAAGGTAGTAAATGCTATTTATCTTGATTTTAGCACTGAAAGTCTCATGTCCAAGCAAATGGTCACCTTATTTATGTGAGAATTTACAAAGCTGGTGTCTAGTAGACAGGTGATAGGAAAAGTTTCTGATGAAAATACTGATTTATCCCAGGATTTTCCTCAATCTATTTGTAGTTTTATCCTAAAGTACTAATGACTAATAATATATGTGGTAGATTAAATTATATTTTAATTGTAAACCCCAAAAATGACTTCAGAGACTTACCCCAAACATCTGTCGGAGATCGGGGTCCCGGAAGCGGAAAGGTATATTAGAGACATGCAGCCGTTTAGGGGTAGATTTACTCTCTGAATTTTCACTACTTTGTGTCTGTGATGGCTGGCCATCTGTCTGTGCTCCGCCTTCTGTCTGCTAAGCAAATAAATAGTGAACAAAAAATAAATACAATTAATTCACAAGAATTATGTAAAATACAATCCTCTTCCACCCAAATCATTCTCAAACAGTGTCATTAGGCAAAAATTACTGTTGTCCTTCTATGAGAAAAAACAAAGAAAGATGTTATCTATGCTCAAAATGCTATAGTTTACAAATAAAATTTAGTCTTTTGAATATCTATAGTACATTAGTAAAATGTGAGAAACAGAAATACTAAGTGACTTGCCCAAGACCACATGGAGATACATTAGGATAAGTGAAGATATAAAAATAGTACCAGCCATAGCCTGTGTGGCTCAATGGGCTGAGTGTCCCTTAGTGCACCAAAGGTTCAATTCCCTGTCAGGACATATGCCTTGCTTGTAGGCTCGAGCCCCAGTAGGGGGCGTGCAGGAGGCAGCAAATTGATGTTTCTCTCAAAAAAAATAAAATCAATAAAGACATATTTTAAAAAATAAGAGAAATAAAAATAGTACCATTACTCTTAGATTCTTAGTAAAACTTTCAGTTTTTTAGATCTTCTTGTCTGGAAAATGAAGAGTCTGTTGTATTAGTTGTGAAGATCAATGCATTTCTGGTCTATCATTTCAGGAAACAAAGGAATATTTTTGTATTTTATTCCCTCTATGAGTTCCAGAGTTTATGACTACTGGGTTACCAAAGTATTATTTATATAGAAGAGACTCTTGCTGACAATGGCCACTTTACTTAAAAACTGATGATACTTCTTACTCTGAAAGCAGTGCACTCCCCTCCCTAATTCACAAGAATCCAGGTAACTTTAGCACATACACCAACCTTTCGCTGCTCAGAGCAAAGTTGCGTTGAGAAAATCTGTTTGGAAAGGCTTTAAGGGAGCCTGATTAATCCACTACACACATATAAATGATAGATTTGTATAAATCTATAGTGAAAGTGTGTGAGTGTGAGGGGGCATTTTTAATCATGAGTCTCTTTTGCAGCATCCCAGACTTGCGTTCATCTAATCACCCCCCTCCCCCAAGAAATCCTCAAAAACGTTGCTATGTTGAGAAACACTTTTGACAAATATCTAGTAGGTTTGATATATTCTAGGCATTCAAAAACCATTTATTTCGAAGCATTCACCTGGCAATGTCAGAACCTTGTGTTTTACTCTGATGTGCATGCCAAACCTAAGCTCATTAAAACCAACATATTTTAAACCAGGGATGGAACCTACTATTCTCATTGTTTCAGTAGAATTAGAACTGAATTCCTAACCAATTCTTCTGGGTGACACAACAAATCCTTTCCCTTTGACCCAATGTTCAACTGAAAACAAAACAAAATGTGAATCAGAGATACTTTTTTTAGAGATGTTAGCAACTATTGTGGAATGAAGTTTGAGACTTTAAAATATAAAAGATAATCAGGAATAAACTCTGAATGAATACAAGCTTTTCAAGTGTCAATCTGAGTGATGGCAGCTTTTATCTCATTCCATTCAGGCCTTGCAGATAGCTTAAATGTGCAATGATTCATGTGATATAAAAATAGCAGAAATAGGAAGAGCCATGAAGCAATGACCTGCAAAAATGTAAGGTTTTCAATCATCAATCTGGGCACAATGTAGACTAAACAAAACAAATTCCGTCTAAAGAAGGAACTCACTAAGTTACTGAAACCGCATCATGGACACCAAAGCAATAAGCAAGAGCACCAATTATAACGAATGCTTATCAAGAACCTTCAACCTTGCCTCTTACATCTCACAGCTGGACTACATGAAACTTTTTTCAATGAAACTTTACAAGCACCAGCTCAGGTCTGCAGGATGTCCGTATATCACTCTAGAAAAGTTAAAGACTGATTCCAGCTCTAAACCAGTTTTATATATAACTAGTGACCCGGTGCATGAAATTTGTGCCTGGGAGGAGGTGGTGTCCCTCATCCCAGCCTGCACCCTTTCCAATCTGTGATCGCTCGGACATCCCTCTCACAATCCAGGACCACTGGCTTCAAACCGCTCACCTGCCTGCCTGCCTGCTCACCCCCAACTGCCCCCCACCCTGCCGGCCTGGTCACCCTCAACTGCCCTCCATCCCCCCGCCAGCCTGCTTGCCCCCAACTGCCCCCTCCCCTTGCCGGCCTGCTTGCCCCCAACTGACCCCCCCCCCGCCCCCGCTGGCCTGATCATCCCCAACTGCCCTCCCCTCCTGGCCTGATTGCCCCTAACCGCCTCTGCCTGGGCCCTGCCACCACGGCTTTGTCCGGAAGGTCTCCCGGTCTAATTAGCATATTACCCATTTATTAGTATAGATTTATATAAAGGTGGGCAAAAGTAGGTTTACAGTTGTTCATATGGGAAATAATACAATCTATATACATAAAAGCCTAAGCGACTGGCCAACCGCTATGATGTGCAATGACCACCAGGGGGCAGACGTTCAACATACATTCATGGAAACATGGAACAGACTGATGAATCTCAGAGAGAAGGGGGCAGAGGGGAGGGCAGAAAGAGATTAACCAAAGATGTTATATGCATACCAGAGGCCTGGTGCATGGATTTATGCACTGGTGGAGTCCCTCGTCCTGGCCTGTGGGGATTGGTCCAAAACCGGCTCTCCGACATTCCCCAAGGGGTTCCAGATTGCGAGAGGGCGCTGGCCAGGCTGAGGGACCCCACTGGTGCACGAATCTGTGCACCGGGCCTCTAGTTAATCTATATATATCTATATCTATATCTATATATATACCTATATAGATATAGATATGTATATATATAGATATAGATACATATATATCTATATCTATATATATATAAAAGCCTAAGCGACTGAACAACTGATCAGTCAACCGGTTGCTATGACGTGCACTGACCACCAGGGGGCAGACACACAATGCAGGAGCTGCCCCCTGGTGGCCAGTGTGCTCCCACAGTGGGAGAGATGCTCAGCTGACCAACCGGCGCCAGACACAGGGTTCATGGCTGGCGAGTGCTGCTGCGGTGGCACGAGCCTCTCCTGATTGGGACTGACTGGACGCAAACCTGTGGCAGATGCAGCAAGGCCAGGATGAGTGGGAGCGGCAGTTGGGAGCAGCAGGTGGCGTTGGCCTGCAGGGATCGGGCCGAAACTGGCAGTGTGACATCCCCTGAGGGGTCCCGATTTGCGAGAGGGCGCAGGCCAGGCAGAGGGACCCCACCAGTACACGAATCCGTGCACCGGGTCTCTAGTAAATAATATACAAGAATAAACTCTGTTCTGCAAATTCACAATCATAAACCTACTTTTCCCCACCCCATATGTAGTTCCTGTATCTGTAGCACGGTATGTGAGATGACAGATAAATGAAAACTAATGACTATTTTAACGTATGTTCCCCAAGCTACTTATGTGTTGCTCCTGAGTTTTTACAGCCCCGGAGACCTAAATTAAGAAAAGGTTAGAAACCACATAGGTTAACTTTCTGGCATTGTAAGGAGCACCTACTTTTTGTTTTGTTTTGTATTCCCCTATTTTGGCTGCCAAAATCAGACAGAAAATGTGAGGAGGACCATTTTTTCTTGCATCTGCACTGGAACTGAACACCTACAATTTTTTAAAGTATGAAATATATTTTTAATCCTCACCTGAGGATATGGTTTTGTTTTTTAACTTATTTTTTAGAGAGAGAAAGGAGGAAAGAGGGAGAGAAACATCAATTGGTTGCCTCCCATAAGTGTCCTTACCCGGACTTGAACCTACAACTTTTTTAGTGCATGAGACAACGTTCCTACCAACTGAGCCACCCAGCCTGGGCAATTCTAGAAAGCTTGGCAAGTGGAAAAAGTGAACTATTGTTTCCAAAATTCTCAAGCTTTTTGAGTTAATATAATTTTCAATTAAAGTTTAACATACATAGTAGATACAAATGCACAAATAATAAGCATACAGCAGCAGTAACCATCACATTAGATCAAGTACAGAACTCCAGAAGCACCCTGGGCTCTACTCCAGTCACAGGTCCCCTGCTGAAGGGTCACCACTATCCTGATGGCAAAATTAGTTTTGCCATTTTTGAACAACAACAACAAAAAAAGCAGGGGGGGGGGGGAGGCATCATATGTACTTTTCTGTCTGCCTTCTTTTACACATATTTTATATACACATCATAATTTATCCTTCCCATCCCCCAGTTTTATAAACATACAGAATTTATATGAGCTGTTTCCAGTTTTTGGCTATTAAGTTCTTTGTTACATGAATATTTTTGTTACGTCTTGTTACATGGAGCATGCATTTCTTTTGTGTGTAAATGAGTCTAGGAGTGGATTTGCTAGGTTAAGGATATGCATAAGTTCAGCCTTAATAGAGGATCACTTTTTCAAAGCGCTGTACTAACTTATACTCAACTGTGTATGAGAGTTCTAGTTGCTCTTAGTATTGCCATGTTCATTTAAATTATTTGGTGGGAGGAAGAAAGATAGTGGCATCATATTGTGGCTTTAATATGCTTTCCTCTCTTCAAAACCATGAGCTTTCTTCTTACAGAATATTGTTGAAAAATGGGAATATCCTGTAAAATAGCAACTATTTCTTGAGTGTATACTATACAACAAATTCTTATCTAAGTTTTTTAATAATAAGTAATATTTAAATAGTGTTAACTATTTGCCAATACTGGCCTACATACTCTCTATATTTTAACTAATGTAATTCTTTCAACAATTGTAACAGTAGGTACTTCCTTTTTTTAAACTTGAGAACATGGTAGGTACTATTTTTTAACCTACTTTTCAGATGAGAAACCTGAGGAATAGAAAAATTGCCAAAGTAATGAAGCAGGCATTCGAACATAGGCAGTCTGGCTCAAGTGCATGTACTTAATCACTATATTATATTGTACTTTAAATGTATTATTTTTTAAAATTCTCACAATATTCTATGAGGAAGATACTAGTACTATTATCACCACCAATTGACAGAGGCAGAAACTATGGCACAGACAGGTTAAGCTAGTTGCCCAAGGTCACATATTATTAAGTGGAAGAGTAGGAATTCAAAACCAGGCAGCCCAGTTTCATGTGCGAATCTACCTCCTTTCTCACACTGCACCATGTTTTCTTATCTTCTTCTCATTAGAAAGGTGAACATGCGTGGACCCCATTCTCTCACTTTCTCAGAATAATACCTGAAGGAGCAGGACTTCTCCTGGGTGGAGACAGGCATGGGGCAAGGGACAAGAAAAACTACAAGAGGTGACAGGTATTCTATACTTGAGGGAAGACAAGCAGGTCAGGCCACAAAGGGGAGGAAAAGCTAGAGGAAAGAAAATCAGCCAGGCACATTGACATTTACAAAAAAAAAAAAAAAAAGACAGAGAACTACTAAATTGATACTCAAAGGGGCTATAAAGTAGATTTTGGTACTGAATGGACATAGGAATAGAACATGTCTATTCAATGTAATTAGATATTTCCCATTTGACATTCTCAACTTTAAGTTTATCTTAATACAGACTAATTAGAGGCCTGGTACACGCAATTCATACACTAGGGGGAGGGTGTCCCTCAGCCCAGCCTGCCCCCTCTCACAGTCCAGGAGCGCTCAGGGGATGTCCTACTGATGTGGGGAGCAGGGCTAAGCCACAGTCTGGCCTCACTCTGTGGGAGGCCCCCAGGCTGATCAGGGGAAGGCACCACCCCCATCATCCTGCTGCTGCCACTGCTGGCCACCGCAGCCAAGGTATTTTCATCAACACGGACTCCAGTCCCTTCACCACGAAAAAATGACAACTTTCTTTAGGCATTTTCAAGATGTCTCTTTTATAGGATATGACATTTCTTTCTTTCTTATCCTCATCTGAGGATATTTTTCCATTGATTTTTAGAGAGCGTGGAAGAGAAAGGGAAAGACAGAGAGAAACATCAATGTGAGAGGGACACTTTGATTGGTTGGCTCCTGCATGAGTCCTGACCTGGGCCCTGGCCAGGGAGGAGCCTGCAACCTAGGTACATGCCTTTGATCAGAATTGAACTTGGACCCTGCGGTTCACAGGCCGAGGCATTATCCACCAGCTAGGGCAGGATATGATATTTCTTAGCCCTTCCAGCAGCAGACCATCATTTTTTCCTCCAGGAGTGAGGTGGAAAAATCCTAGATCACTTTCTTGGATTCTTATTACCCAAGTTACCAAGAACACTGCGAGTGGCATATGGGGAGCTTAGCCAATGAGCGGTCAGAAAAGGTGTTTCCTCTGCAGCTCACGTGCAGAGACAGGACTGCTGGCGTGCTGCGGCAGCTTGGGCAACCCCCGTGTGTGTCTGCTCCAGGCCTGCCCCATCCATGGCTTGCCTCACCATGCACACAGCACCCTCCCGCCCATCTGCACGCACAGCCTTCTCCTGAGCCCGCTGTGACTGTCACGGCGTCCTGGCTAATTTGCGTATTATCTCTTTATATACACACACACACACACACACACACACACACACACACACATAGATTATTGAGACAGACAACACTCAGAGAAAAGGAAAAAGTTTTTAGCTATATCTTTGTTAAAAATGAACAGTTAAACTGTTCTGAGAAAAATCTCAGTCAATACAGCATTGGTTTGCTTTATTTTCTATTGTTAGCCACTGAGCAACTTTACTGACTATATAAACAATCCCCGAAGGTTCTGTCTTTTCCTTCTGTGGTCATTTCCTGACCTAACTTATTCACTGGGCAGGCGATGAAACAGAAGAGGCTGGAGTCTGTGACTGAGAGTTTACAGTAGGACTGGCAGTGGCAACACTAGATGGGATCTGATGACTCAAGTCTGTACATCCACGCTTCAAACAACACCGCCGCCCAGTGAGGTCCAGCTGTCTGTCAGCACTGCAGAGCGCCCAGGGCTTTTACACTGAACAGCACATCAGGTTTTAAGTCTCAAAACCTCATTCTAGAAATGAGGACTAAAATGTTTTGTTTCACTAAACTCAATCTTTTAAAATTCGTATAACTGGGAAATGGATGAATTTTTCTGACTCCTCTATGAAACATAAAAATATTTTAACTATTTATACATTGTGAATCAATGTTCTGTTTTGGGCTGAAAAAGAACTCTGGCAATACAAGCCGAAGTATAACCTTCCAAGTCTTTATCATAATACTTTTTATGAGATACAAAGGAATCTCTAAATTTAGGAATGATATTTTGATTTATGAAGTATCCATTTCCTTCAATATTTAATTTTCTTGTTTCCTGGGATGTAGTAATTTCTTATTTTCACCTCTATAAGGCTAATGGGAAGGAGGGGAAATTCAATTTACACAGTAAATCTCTTGAGAATCGGATTCATGTCTAAAACATTTAGTAAAACAACACATCTTAATGAGTGTTTGGGTAAGAAATCTAGGATAAAAAAATTCCTTTAGCATTCTGAAGGCAACTTGCACTTGTTGTTTAGCTCCCAGTGTTGCTGCTGAGAAATCTGAAGGCATCATGATTCCCGTCTTGTAGTATGTGACTTCCTCCCATTCTCTCTGGTATATCCAGTGTTCTAAAATTCCACACAGGTATGCCTTAATGTAGGTTTATTTCATTTTGATCTATTTTGCTGGGAATCCCATGGTCTCATAAGTTGGAAATTTTTGCCTTTCAGTCCAGGGAAGTTTTCTTGAATTACTTTGCTGATGATTCCCATCCTATATATTTTATCTTCTCTCTTTCTAAGACTTGTATTATTAGATGCTGGATATTCTAGACTGGTCCTCTCATTTTCTTACCTCTTTCTTGAACTTTCCATCTCTCTGCCGTGTGACTATATTTGAAAACTTCAGGGCCAAATGTATATCAGAATTCAGAATTTTTAGGATTTTGACAGGCAATAATGGTGTATAATCTATAATGTAAAACCTTTAGTGAGACTTGGGGCAGTGATAGTTCTTTAGCAATATATACATTTTCACATAAATAGATAAAGATTATATATAGGTTGTGAGGTTTGCTGTAAACGTATGAAAATCATCTTTTTCAGGACTTTTGGAGTTTAGAACTGTGGAAAAAAGACTGTAGACAACTAGCTTCTGGATGGGGGCTGTTCTTCAGTCAAGTTTTAAGTGCACCTTCCTCACAGGATGAATTAGATATTTTCAGTGTTACAAAGTCAGTCACATATAGTACAAGGGATGTGGTTCTGAAAACTGCAAAATTCAAGACTAAACTTACCAAAGGATAGAAGATATTTCTGTAACTGCTAAGAGTAGAACTGCCATGTAAATTGCCATACAATGCATATAGCTTTGAAATTAGGCAATTATTAACAAAAGTTTTCATTTAGGAAGATTCACATTGGTTCTGTTAAAAGGAACCAGACTGGGCCCCCAATGGAGTTGCTTATGCCCAGGCACATGTCAACAAACCAAAACCTAACTAAAATTTCTATGCTTGGCTTTCCCAGAAAAGGCAGGCCTACGTCAACCAACCAGCACTTGCCTGCTCAGCACAAGGTACCCCACATCCAGCTCCAAGATTTCCCTTTCCTCCATATAAAGAAGGCAACCCTGCTTTAACCAGTTAGCAAATGCCCAGTATGACTTCCTTGTCCCTGCTCCCTCTGGCCTATAAAATCTCTTGCTTTGTATAGCTCTTCAGAGCTTCTTTCTATCTGCTAGATTGGATGCTAATCAATTCATGAATCACCGAATAAAGCCAATAAGATCTATATAATTGTCTTAGTCAAATTTTATTCTTTAACAGTTTAAGAGTTGCCCCAAAGTGAAATTTCATTAATTTTTCTATATCACATTTCAGTTCTGAACAATTCACTTTTGTATAAAATAAGACTGTGATGTATTTTATACCTTAAGCACATCTAAAGGATAGATGTGTGTGTTTGTGCTCCACACCCTCGAGAGGAAGCAATAATCATGAGGTTAACAATATTAACAAGGTATCGAAAGGATGGTTTGAGTCTCACATGACCCAAAGGGCAAGTTTCTCTGTTTAAAAATGTCCATGCCTGGCTCTGAGTGCCTTTTTGTAGCAACTCTTGTATTTTCAGATCCGGCTACAGTTTCCTCATAGATCCGGCTTTGAAGCTGCCAAGCTGCTGATAGGCATCCAACTCCGGGGCTGGAGAGTACAAATAATTATTTTTAAGGGCAAATTGATAATGAGTGTAGATAGTTTGTATAGGCTCCACATCCTCTATCTTTCATTACTCTGGGAAAAAATGAGGGTGTCTCTTGGAAAAGCAGCTGGTGGTTGAATGAATTCCCTTGTCATCCCAGGCCTCTAACTCTAGTCTGAAGGAGAATGTGCTGATAATAATCCCTCTTTTGCAGGCTGATGGTAATATAGCCCAGCAATATATCACGTGACAGAAAGATTTGGGCCCCATTTTTCCCATTATGTTCCAGAAGTCCTTATTTGGGCAAATGGGCCCATTTTGAAGGGTAAGACTTTTTGGCTATGCTTTTAGTGGGTAACCAATCCACAAAGGAGTCAGTGGGTAATTCTAAGGGAAGCTTGTCAGACTGATCTTCTGACAGTAGAGGAGTGCATGAAAATCAGAATGCATCTCCAAAGAAAGGATGTAGCGAAGAGACCGAGGATGGTGGACAATATGGGGTCAGAGTCACCTTTATTTAGCTGTAAGCTCGAAAGCCCAAGAATAAACATCAATTATATATCAAGAGGAGTAATAAGAAGAGGACAATGGTTCCTGCCCTCAAGAAATGTATAATCTAATAAGTAGGCAGAATATGTATATAAATATGAACCTCAGATCTGAAGATTATTCACCAAAGCTTGTTTACTTGAAATACTTTGGTTTTTCATGCCTGCTGGCATTTGGAAAGACATCTAAACATACAGGAACTGCTGTCCTTTCTTCTCTGCTGCAGGCTCAGGGATAATCAAGCCTCTGCAGACCCAGGTGGGAGACCCCTAACTGCTCTCCCTCACTAATGCACAGTATGAGACCAACTGACTGTCAAAACAAGCTCTCATCTTAAGAGCACAACGTTAAAATCAATTTCTAAAAACATTTTAGAGATAAAATTCCAGATTTCATTGCTTATTTCTCCTTTTTGTATGAGAAGTCCTTTCTTTTGTTCTCCCCATCAATAAGATGGGACTATCCAACATAAACAAGACGAGTATTAAAATACAGCTGTAGCTCACAATAATAAAAAAAGCTCATGTAAGCGACATCGATAGGAACAAGTGATTTAAAAAGCAAGTGTCTTAAAGAACTATTTAAATAAGTAATTTCCGAACATTTATAATTTATTCTCACTCTAATCCTGTCAGATATATTCATTTGATAGATGAGGAAACTGGAACTTGGGAGGTAAAATGATTTATTCAGGACACAGTTATTGCATAAGGAACACACAATCTTTGATAATGATCTTATTTTACTCATCCCATCAGCTGTCAAGTCCTGTATATACTATTTTCATAATTTCTCTTTAATTCCCTCCTCTACATAAGCACTGCGACCCCCTACTCCGGAACATCATTATCAACTCCAAGTCTAAGACACTTTCCTAAGAGTCTCCTGGCTTCTCTACTCATCTTTTATACACAGCAGATTAATGAAGTACAATTCTCACTTCCAAGGACTTGCACAAAAACCTTCAGTAAAGTTATTTCTCAATCAGGTATTCAAATACTCTTTCTAATAGGTACTCCAATGACCCTCTCCCAGCTTACTTCCCATTAGTATGCCTCACCACCCAAAACTTTAGCCGAATGGAAACCCATGCTTTTATTCAAAGATATTTTGATTTTTCCCATTTCTCCACCTTTGCTTTGAGAAATGACTTTCCTGTTCTTCCCACCACCACCTACGCATGTTCGAATTCTAATCACTCTCAATACAAGGCCCAGATCAACACCATTCCACTAAGAAGCCCTCCAACCCCCCTTCCTTCTCCTCAGATCTCTCCTGACACACCTGTATTTTCTTTCATTTTTTCCCCCAAGAAATATTTACTGAGCAACTATTAAGGACCAAGTATGTGAAAAGTCAGGGAATGCAAAGATGAACAAAAATAACTTTTTCTTAGTTTAGTTAGGGAGACAAAAGTACAGAATAATCACACCTTGTAAGTACCACACACAGTGGTCAGCTTAAGACTACTTGAGCTTAAATCAAGAATACACAAATCGGGCTTCACTGGGCACTCCAGGCAAGGATTCTAGCAGAGCTGACTTGGCTGAGTGGGAAACGAGGCCAAGAGCCTGCTTAGAGCAGCGGTCGCCAACCGGTGGTCCGCAGACCACTGGTGGTCCATGAGGTCCGAAAGGTTGGTGACTGCTGGCTTAGAGGACCAGTGCAGAGCCACACTGCCTTCTGCTGTGCAGTGGGAGGCAGAGTGCTGGCGGGGAAAGCATGGACTTGGAATACCTTAACATACCACAAAGGGCTATTTTATGAATCACAATAAAATACTGTTTGTGGAAGCAATTTTTAAACTAAAAAGTGTTATGCAAAGTTCAGATATCATTTATTTATAAATAACAATGCTTTCTATCTACCTTTTGAATTTAATTGGCCACAGGAATCACCAGACCCACCCATTTTAAGAAACATTTAATTAAGTAGTAAAAGTTTAACAGAATAATATGTAATGTTGTCAAATCCAGATTTTATGATACACTGCTCAACTACTCAATCTCTCTGTATACACACATCCCGCAAGAACACCCACACATACAACTTCCAAAGGCAAGTGGCTTAAGAGCAACAAATTCACTCACGTTTAAATGACACTTAAAAATATAATACCTTCAACAGAGACCCCTAATAATTTACCATTGTTAGCAACTTCCCAAATGATAAAATCGGTACTCTCTCTGTTTGTAGGCACAGCTCGAAAGGGACTTCCCATTTTCTACTTTGCACCAATAAATTCACAATCTAAACATTAGGGTGTCACATAAATTTCTATTATTATTTCAATATTTCTTCAGGAACACAAATTGGTCAATATGATGCCAAACTGTACAGCAAATAGTTGTCTTAACTGTATAGATTCATATTTAGAAACAGAGCTCACCTTTAATACTACCATTCAAAAACATACAATCTAGGAGCCTGAAAAAAACGGGAAATGGTGGCAACAGGGGAAAAGAGGAAGAGAATCGGGCAGTGGTGAGGAGATGCAGTGAGTACTGTAAACACCCATGAAATGGGAAGGGGCTTCTGGCTATGACGGCATGAACAGGTCAGGGAATCCTCTCCTCAAAACAAGAAAACAATAAGGACACTGGACAAAGCTGTCCAACAGTCATTTCAGGGCTCTGGAAATCAACCAAAGGCAATTAATAAACAAAGAAATTTCTTGTAAAATTGCTAGAGCTTAGAGTAAGACCCGCAGGAGTCTACAAACTTATTGCCTGGGGCTACTCTAACCCACTAACCCACCCCCAAACCCTCAGCAGTGCTGGGGAGAACTTGGTTTTATTAGCCCAGGGCTGGGGCCATGGAAACCAGTGGACTCAACCAGGGGCATTTGGAGGAGACGGCAGAAAACCCACAGCTCTGTCAGCGGAAAGTGGCAAACTTAGTAGAAACCTAATGGAAAATACAGTTTTTCTAGCTTGAGGTTGTGGTCTAATCAGGGTGAGTGAGTGGTGGGCCAGCCAGAAATCTACAGGGGAGACCCTGGAAATGATATACAATCACAGAAGAGCTGGATACACTCTCCTCACTTAATATGGATCCATACAGATGGAGGGGAGATATGAGAGGCCCCAAGAGAAAGAAAAATCCAAGGAAAACTTGAGAACTGGCTGAACTCCGAATGTGCTTCCCACCCACAAATAGATGGTGAAAGTTTTACAAGCTGGAGATGCTTCAGCACACCTCTGCCCAGATGACTGGCTGACCACTAAGCCATGGAGACACAGGGGCGACTTCTAGTCAGGCTTGAAAGTAAAAATGAGAGTGAAAATTACTACACAGAAACGTGAGTGGCTGCACACCAGAGTACTTAAGTCCAGGCCAAGTTCTTAAAACAAATACCTACAAATCTTATCATATGGCTTAATGGCTGAGTAAAGCTCTTCTCCTGATAATCTGACAGAGGAAAGGCAAAATAATTTAAAAACTACAGGTAGAAATTTCTATGTAGAGTGTAGAACATTTTTAGTGTCAGAAATATTCTATATAATCCCACAGACAATATGATTTCCTATAGGATAATATATATGTGATACAAACCTATTGTTAACTTAAGACATTTCCTTTACTTTAGTAAGTTAGTAGTAAGAAGTGAAGTCAAAGAGATTGCGGCCAGGGATCAGTAAAGCAAGTAGAGAGTTTGGATTTTAGTCTGAGTATGCTGGGGAACCACTAGAGTTAAGCAGGAAAATCTCATTATTTGCATTTAAAAAAACAACAACACCTATCTTGGCTGCTATGTGGAGAATGGCAACAGCAATACAGGAAATAAAGTGATGAGGTCTGAATTAGAGGAGTGACAATGATGATAACTACCTTACACAACTTAAACTCTTTTAAATCTCCCAACAGCCACTTGAGGCAGTACTACTGTCTTCACTTTACAGATGAGCAAGCCAAGGCAGAAAGAGATAAATGACCGGCCCAAGGTCATAATGCTAAGTAGGGGCCACATTAGGACCCAAACCCAAGAAATCCGGCAGAAGAGCTGAGCTCTTAGTCATAAACACTATCCAGCTGTATTCTTAAAATAACGAGAAGAGCTTGAAGAAAATATTTTCAAGTTATGGTTGCCAGTACTTGCTGGTGGATGAGATGTAGAGATGAAGAAAAGAAAAAAAAAAAAGAATGACTCACAGGTTTTGCTTGAGAAACTAGATAAATTTAGTAGCTCGATTATATACTAGTAGAGAGAGGATGTAAAATAGGAGGAAAAGACGTCCTAGGACCCAGGCCTAAAGTACTACAACATTTAAAAGCTGAACAGAGAAAGAAGAACCAGCAAAAGAGACTGAGAAAGAACTCTCACGGTTTAGGAGGAAAACAGTGGGGTCACAAAAGCCAACAGACTAAGCATTTCAAGGAGGAGGGAGGAGGCAATGTGCAGAATGCTGCTGAGCGACTGTGTTTGAGAACAGAGAAGGGACCATGAGATTTCTGCAGAATGAAAGCTACTGGTGAAATGGAGAAGAGCAGCATGCCCCTAAGCTTAGTCTCACCACTGCACTTACCTTGTTAAAACGACCCATCTCTAGACTGTAAGCTCCTGGGCTGGGGCTGTGAGTTTGAATGCTAAATCCTTATCTTCTAATTGCAATGCTTGGAGTAGAGTTAAAGCGACATAAATGCTATGTAGTGTCATGTAAATGCTAAATTAATTCAAAAGGGTTTCTGGTATAACAATTAAGGCGAAGATCTCAAAGATGACACGTACCCTCCCACTTTCCACCTCACCATTCACCTACCGTAAGGGATCCATTTTGTGTGCTGGGTGAGCTGCTACTCTGCTCTCCGTGCGCTTGTGTACTTCCGTAGAGTGTCAGGTTATGTTCACTGGTCTGGCCGGCGTAGTCCTGAGTGTGTGGCACTCCATACTCTGTGGGAATTCCATTCTGTGGAGGAGGTGGAAATGGGATGGTAGTAAAAGGCTGAACCATTGCATCAGGAGTTGTTGTTGGCTCCTGGTTACCCTGTAAGAAACAGTGAGAAAGAAAATAGGAGAAAAAGTGACTTTAAATTCTCATTCCATAATTATTTTTAAGCTGAGTATACAAAGTTATCTGAATACTCCTTCACTGCTCAGGTAAAATATAACACTCACTGCCTTCCGATTGGGGAAAATATTTCACACACACAGACAACATACACAAATATATATAGATGTATGCTCACACAAACACATACCCAACTTCAATTTGTGGTTACTAGACAGGTCCATGACCATATTCAAGTTAACTAGTTACCAGAGTCAAAAATTTTCCTTCATGTTTTAAAAAATGCCAGGAAATTTCACATATAAAATAAATTATACGAGTTGAAATTAGTTTGTGCCATTAGTATTTTCTTATTTTTTTAGTATTTTCTTTAGTGATTCTTAGGGGGACACAAATCAAATTCATTAAATTATAATTCATAACAATAGGTAGGATGACATTATAAATTAAATTCTCAAAACCACACAACAGAGCCTTTCCGATTTTAAGAGCATAGAGTTCAGGAGAAAGTATATTATAAAAAAAAATTAACCTTTGGATTTCAAGGTACAGATTTATTTAAGTTTTGGCTACTAGGTTAATAATACTGTTCCTTAACTTAGAAATATTCAGAAAGTTTCCCAGACAAAACACTTGAAAGAGTTTTCCATAATTACTGCCAGCGCTATCAGGTTAACAACATAGCAGGACTCCTCCATGCAATATCCATTCCCACATGCTTGCTTGGGATCTAGTGTGATATTTGATATATCATAAAGAACGTGCAGTAACTATAGAAATTATTATAAGCCATTTTAGTTCCATAATCCAAATTCGAATCTTGGGTAATAGATTTGGCAAAACCCTCCCTCCTCAACAATTCACCTCCTGACCTCCCATTTTATTCCATAAAAAGCAAAGCTGTAATTTTACTGAAGATAAGCTAATTTGCAGTCTTGAACCACTGTCCTTCTGGAAATTGTTGGCAGAGATGGCTTTGAAATGTCAGCATTTCGATCAACACTCCCCTCCCCACCTCACATTTTAGACATCAAATCATTAGGGATCAAAGAAAATCTGGGTTTACGTCACTTGGTTTCCTCCTCCTCATGAGCATCGCTTCCTTCACACAAGGAAGTAATGATTCCTTCCTCTCTCCTCCCAATTCCCTTCTTCCCCCTCAATTCAAGAAAGGGTTCTCTACCCACTGAGAACTGCAGGAAACAGAACCTTCAGCAGCATTTTCTAAACCTCAGGTCAGGCTTTTAACATTAACTTGATGGCCATTAAAATGCACACTATCGGAGGAGAAACCAAGATGGCGGCATAGGTAAACACCTAAACTGTTGCCTCTCACAACAATTTCAAAACTACGACTAAAAGACAAAACGGACATCATCCAGAACCACAGGAAGGCTGGCTGAGTGGAAATTCTACAACTAGAAGGAAAAAGAAAAGCACACTGAGACTCAGAGGAGCTGCAGGAGGAAGAGGTACTGAGACGCATGCGGAGAGGACTGGCAACTGAGTACACAGCTGGCTTTCTCAAGCGGGAGGGAGGCAAAAGCTCCTGACTGCACTGACTTCAGTTCTGGGCGAGACTCTAGGGACCCAGACTCATTTGGGGAGAAACTGGACTGTCTGGCAGCAGATGGAACTGGAGGGCGGCTTTCTCTCAGAGGTGCTTGCAGCGATTACCACCGGACACTGAGACACAGGGGCCTATTAGGGCAGGGCTGATGGGAAACCAATGCTGTCTGCTCCGCCCCATCCAAGCTGAACACAGAGGCTTTTGCAAGTCTTGTCTCACAAAGGTGTCTCCAGCACAGAAGTTCTCCCAGCGTAGACATAGCTGATCCTCACAGCCAATTGGCCTGAAGGTCAATTCCTCCCAGTGATATCAACAACAACCAAGGATTAACTACAACAAGACTGTGAACACAGCCCACAAAGGGGTGCACCAAGAGTGTCCACCTCAGGTAACTGGGGAGCTGAGCCACTGGGCCCTATAGGACACCTAGCACACAAAGCCACTCTATCAACTCAGGGAAGCAGCCAAAATGTGGAGACAAAGAAACAGGTCACAAATGACAGAAATGGAGGAACGCAAACGACTGGATATAGAGTTCAAAACCACAGTTATAAGGTTTTTCAAGAATTTTCTAGAAAAGGCCGATAAATTTAACGAGACCCTTGAGGATATGAAAAAAGAACCAATTAGAAATTAGGCATACACTGACTGAAATAAAAAATATTATACAGAGATCTAACAGCAGACTAGGGGATGGCAAGAATCTAGTCAAAGATTTGAAATACAAAGAAGCAAAAAACACTCAACCGGAAAAGCAAAAAGAAACCAAAAATATGAAGACAGGGTAAGGAGCCTCTGGGACAACTTCAAACATACCAACATCCGAATTATGGGGGTGCCAGAAGAAGAGAGAGAGCAAGATACTGAAAACCTATTTGGAGAAATAATGCAGAAAATTTCCCCCACCTGGTGAAAGAAATAGACTTACAAGTCCAGGAAGTGCACAGAACCCCAAACAAAAGGAATCCAAAGAGGACCACACCAAGACACATCATAATTAAAATGCCAAGAGCAAAAGACAAAGAAAGAATATTAAAAGCAGCAAGAGAAAAACAGTTAGTTACCTACAAGGGAGCACCCATACGACTGCTGATTTCTCAACAGAAACTATGCAGACCAGATGGGAGTGGCAAGAAATATTCAAAGTGATGAATAGCAAGAACCTACAACCAAGATTACTCTACCCAGCAAAGCTATCATTCAGAATTGAAGGGCAGACAAAGAGCTTCACAGATAAGAAAAAGCTAAAGGAGTTCATCACCGCCAAACCAGTATTATATGAAATGCTGAAAGGTATTCTTTAAGAAGAGGAAGAAGAAAAAAGTAAAGATAAAAATTATGAATAACAAATACATATCTATCAACAAGTGAATCTAAAAATCAAGTGAAAATAAATCTGATGAACAGAATAAACTGGTGAATATAACAGAATCAGGGGCATAGAAAGGGAGTGGACTGACAATTCTTGGGGGGAAAGAGTTGTGGGGGTGCGGGAAGAGACTAGATAAAAATCATACACCTATGGATGAGGACAGTGGGGGGGGGAGGGTAAGGGCAGAGGGTGGGGTGGGAACCGGGTGGAGGGGAACTATGGGGGAAAAAAGAGGAACAATTGTAATAATCTGAACAATAAAGATTTATTAAATTAAAAAAAAATAAAACTCACACTATCGCAAACAAAATGCATCCAAAGTTACAGAAAGGTCTCACACTATTTTTAAAGGAAGAATCAACCATCAATACTATAACCAGTTATTCTGCATAAAATAAAACAGAAAAAGTGTACAAAGGCTATGAGATAAATGAAGAGGAATACTTAATATAATAATGTTAATCCTTCTAAAAATAAAATGTCATTTCCAATCAGAAGCAAATGCGCCTGGGGAAGGAACTAGAACTAAATACCTTTCCAATTTGTATATGAAAAACCACTGGGTAACTTTGGAAAATGACAAACTATGAAGAGGGGCATGCTCTATCCTGTATTAACACTTGCTGTGAAACTACTGTGATTAAACAGTAAGAATATACAAAGGGATTAATGGAACAATGATAATCCTAAAAAGAGTGGAGCTTATCTGGAAACTTAATAGAAGATAAAGGTTGCATTTCAATTCTGTGTGTGTGTGTGTGTGTGTGTGTGTGTGTGTTTGTGTGTTGGGGGAAAAAGGAGGTATTTACCCTTCGGTATTTGTAAAAGTTGGGTACTTTCCAAAAAGAAAATAAAATTAAACCCTTAGCGTATAGCCCACACCAAAAAATATTCCAGAAGGAATAAAATCTAATATAACAACTACAACTATAAAAAAAATAATTTGGGTGTATAACTGGAGTCTGGAGAATTCTTAAGTGAGACAGGAAACCTAAAAACCAGAAAGGAAAAAAGAGAGGGGGAGTCACAGGGAGGGAAAAAGAAAGGGGGAGAAATGGACCTCAAAATCAAAAGTAAGCCAACCAGGGGGAAATATTTTCAACAGGTAAGAAAGACACAATGGGTTTTATCATCACTAATGCAAGAGTAAGTCACACAAATTGAAAAGAAACACAACAGAAAAAGAGGCAAACTGAATTATTCACAGAAGATGAAACACAAATGGCGGACCCAATAAACATGCTTGATCTCTAACAAATGAAAATACATATTAACAACAAAATAAGTCCAGCTTTTAGTCATTAAATCAGAAAATTAAAAAGTTTTATTGAGGAGTAATTGGCATACAATAAATTGATCTATTTATAGTGTAAAATATGGCCCATTTGACATATATGTACACATTTCATATGTACACACATGAAGTCATCACCACAATCAAAACAGCAAACATATCTATCCCAAATCCCCAAGGTCTCTTGTACTCCTAATAATACGCATATATTACTTTTGTAACAAAGCCTATAAAGTATTTTTAATATAAAAGAGAATGAAAAGAAAAATGGAATCAATAAGAGGAAGCCAATATGCTGTAGCACTGAATTATTGTGCTATTCTTAAGAAAATGAGAGTGACATTCCCTAGAGAGAAAGATTCATAACGGTCTTTCATTTTAGTTACACAGCACCAAAATTCAGCAGTCTCCAGTGTCCAAGAATAATTTCTACATGGTACGAAAGTTTGCTTTATGTAAAAATCTTTTCTTTGTTTAGTTCTTAGAAATTATGCTATGAAAACTTTAAATTTTTACCTATAATTTTTCAGGGGAAAAGTCTACCTTTGTCACCCATCACTGTATAAATTATTTTCATTATCTTAATGTTGGGCTATTGTAGATGATTTCTCCGTAGCTGTTCTGGGCATCCTAAAAGGAAAGTAGAACAACTCTCTTCCTCTCCTTCTATCAACTCAATGTTATTATCTCTATCGACCTACCTACCCACTCCCCACCTACCCACCCACCCACCCACCTACATGAAGTAGTATGCTTCAGAAGTCCTTGCAGGATTTACTGGCCTGAAGACAGATCTGAAAGCGAACCTTCAAATTCAGGTTGACTGGTGAATGAAAAAGATTAAGAGTACCAAAGGCCTCCACAGATCCACACTCCAACTTCAGGATAAATATCTTAAAGGGCACAGGGAGGGTCCACTAAATGACTGGTAAAGGCTATAAGACACTCTTTCTAGTTATGAATAACATGGCAAAGGGACTGGGAATGCTCTGCCTGGGCTCCGCTCCCTACCCCAGCCCTGTTGGGAATGATACTCTAGCACACTAGTACACGGTCTTCACACTCCCCCAGGGGTAGTCTCCATGAAGCTGGCTCAGCCAACTATATAAACATCAATTAGCAGTGGGAGATGAGGGAAGAAAGGTAAAAACATTCTGTAGGATCCACTTGTAGCCTCAGTATTGTGTGTTTCAAGGAGATGAAAAGCAGCAGAAAAGGAAGATCAAGAAGCAATTCTGGATAGATTATTTTGTTACTTATAGGAATGTTTTTTATTTTTTTAAACAAAAACAATCATATTTAAATACTAAGGGAATGAAATTGGGAGAGGAGTGATTTCTATTTTATCTCATACACTCTGCAATGTTTGAAAAATTTCCCAAGTATGTATGTATTATTAAAAATGTTAAATGGTTTCTGATTTCTATTAAATTTCTGGATTTTTAAGTACAGAAGAGAAGAACTATAGCCACCAGCAAACTAGGAGATAACAGTTCACATGATTATTTCTAGGCAAGAATTTACCTCTGTATTTGTGTGAAAATGTTTTTGTTATTAATACTACAGGCTAAAGCAGCTCAGGTGTCTCTCACCTGAGAAAATGAATTATTAACTAAATACCTACTGTGGGTCCACAACTGTCATAGACACTGAGACATAATAACAAAAGTTAGAAATATGCCTCTCAGGAGTGAACGGTCACATTAGGGAGGTTATTACAAATATGCAAAACTTCAATACGATTCAGAGCAGTAGGTATGAGTACTGAATTGGTGACACAAAGGTTCACTATTCCCTACTAAATACATTCAAACTCCTCTAGACCCTCCCTCACCTGGTAATATTAGCTGCTTACATGTAATGAATGTTTATTATGTATCTAGCAATACACTGAACAGCGTGTGTGTGTGTGTGTGTGTATTCATTCAATTCTCAGACCCTTATAAAGTAGGTACTCCTATTATTCTCCTTTTACAGAGAAGGAAACCAACATTCTGAAAGGTTAAGTATATTATAAAAAACCACTCAGCTGGTAACAGACATGAGCAGACTCAAAGCCAGTGTTCTAGTCACTACTCCAGGTGGCATCTCCAGTGAGCGGGGTCTTTAACCCATTTCCCCCCAGTCATATCAGACACAGCTCCTAAGTCTAATTCTGTGTTGCAATGAATGGAGACTATTCAATATTCCCCACATAGGGTGCTTTCCCAAACACAGCCAGACTGCTACTGTAGGGATCAATGTCCTTCCCCAAGCTGCACCCGCTATGGAGAATATTCATGTATAATGAAAAACTTAGCTGGCCATAAAGAATCGACTCAGATAATCCCTTCTCCCTGTAGCCAGTCCTAGAAAGGAAGTACGGTTGAAAGCAGGGGTCAGCACTTTTTCTGTAAAGGGCCAGGTAGTCATATTTTAGGCCTTGCAGGCCATAGTACTTGACGCAACACCTCGACTCTGCTGTTATAACACAAAGGCAGCCACAAAATGTCTTTTTCCTACAAATCACATGTAGTAACTAACAGAGGTGACACATTATCATACGTGGTCTTTTGTGTACAATGTGAAATATGTCAAATGTCTTAATTCTAAATTCAAATATACTATCACAGTACACTAGTTACCATCTAACAGGAAAAATGTATAACCCCAGGACCAAGTGTCAGCCCCTTTATCAAGTCTATTCCCTTACCCACAGCAATCTCAGAACTTCGCCCAAGCTTTTACGGGAGCAAAGTAAAAAGAAGAAAGAGCATGAACCTGAAAGACAGGCCCGAGTTTAAGTCCTAACTATGCCTCTTACTAGATATGGATAAACTATTTACTTAACCTTCCCAGCCTGTTTCTTCATCAGCAAAATGGATTTACTTTAGAGGGTTGTTGTGAGGATTAAATGAGAGCAAGTGAAACTCATTAATATAGCACCAGTCATCCTAATTAGATTTCTTTCCTTGCTTCCAATTCTTCCAGGTGCACATTTCCAACTCAGACTGGATCTGTCCACCCCCAGTGTCCCACTAACATTACAAACTCTGTACATCTAAGTCAATTTATTACCTTCTTACTTCTGCTAATTGAGTGAAACATTTTTTTCCAATGAACTAGGACTTGAAACCTCTCCCTATCCTTTATGATATTTTGCTCTATATGTACTGTTTGGGGTAAATGAGTCTGCTTTGTTATTGTTCCTTAAGCATAGCCTCTGTTCCTACTTAATTACTCTGAGTATTACTTATATCAATTACTCACCGACATTTAAGCATCTATAACATGCTAGTTGTGGGAGGAAAGGGAAGACACGAGGGCAAACAGACGACTGCTTTCAGAGGACCAAGTGGACCCAAAATGAAACTGTCTTTATTTTTCTATATTAAGGTCTATGTATGAGAGAGAAGGTTATTTTCATTTGTTTATATCTTCCCATTTATTTTTCAACTTCACTCTAACATTTTTAGTTTGATAATCCTGTATCCCACTGATATATTTAGTTAGCTCTTGTGCTGCTTCCAATGAACAGGCTGCAAGTCCTAAGAGAAAAGTTTCCCAATTCCCGTATTACACTTATGATCAGAAATATATCAATATTAATTTTATTCTCACCAACATAAAAAGAATCCCTTTGTTATTTAGGTAGAGCACCTTCTCATCAGTTTACTTCCCTGCCAATGTCACTAATCATTTTCGAAAGGCTGTAGATAAAAGTAAATTAATTTTCTAGGATTGTAATAGAAAGGAAATACTTTTGCCTTTAAGCATTTTACAAATGATGTCATTTTTATCCCCTGCGATTTGCTTAGATAGGCTCAGATTTCAAACTCTACCCGTCTTTGTATTAAAGGTTACAGAATGCTCTAGGTTGACATTGCCTAAGGAAAGGCCTCTTATTTTTCTCAGCTCCTGAACTGAAAGCAGTGATTTCTGCCCAGATATCTCTAATCAAAGGGAAAAAAGAGAGGTATAACTGTTATCACAGAAAGAACATTAAACTGGATTTAAGATAATCTAGAATCAATTTTTAAAAAATTTAAAAACTATGTAGAAAAAAGAAAATCCAGAAAATAAAATGGATGAATAAACATGTACAAAAATAAAACAATGCCCATTTACTAGACATAAAGAAAAATTCATTTTAGAGTCTCAATTAACCTACATTTTTAAATTTAATAATGGCAAAATAAAGTTAGGAAGATAAACATATTTTCTCTCTCACAAAGAATATAAATTATACCCAGAACCAAAAGATGTTGGACAATCTGAAAGTAAATTAGAAATTGAGAGGAAAAACCTCTTCAATTTTTATGTTCAGGTTGAATTCCAACAGTTCATTTTTCATTTGGTTGTCTGTAGCTTAGTTGATAGCTGGGATCTCAAGGAAGCTCTCAAAAATAGATTGTGATGATCATATGATAATGATCATAGTAATAAAAATCCAACCACCAACTAAAAAATATTAACTTGAAGGGAAGTATTATCTGATTCCAAGAGAAGAGTCCAGGGACACATCTATTCCTGCTACAGTCTGAACAATAAGGTCACTAACCCCATCCATTTGGACCCACTTCACTACACTTAGTCCCACACCACACACTCATCTTTTACCTGGTTCCTTGAGTGCAGAGATTCCCAGATTTTTTGTGTGCCTAAAATACATATATTTTATTTTTAAATCAAGGTCCTCCCCCACATATTATGATTCAGTGAGTTGAAATAGGGTCCCGGTACTACAGGTATAGGTGGTTTGGTGGTGTCGGGTGCCTCTAAAAAAATGACCTGAGACATCTACACTTCTAGAAGGTCAGAGATTAGGGAAGGAATAGGTTATGAGAGGAAGATAATAGTGGCGATAAATGTAAATTACTTGAAAGTAGAGGACTGCCTTCTTATATGGAACCCACAGATGAAATGCAAGCCTACCAATGAATGGGTCCTTCTTTTAGTGTGGGGGGGACTGAAAAACTAGGACTGAAAAAGCAGGAGTATGCTGCAGTCATCTGAAGGGGAGATGGAGAGCAGGCGGGAACTAAGTGCAATCCTGAGCTTTTGCAAACAGACCATAAGTAAAAAATAAACCAGGAAATATAACATGCTTAGAATAAAAATAATTACTGAATCTGGTACATGCAAGTCTAAGGACAGGTCTAGGCTTGGCCAACAATACTGCAAACTTGCCAGCACATCATGTCTTCAACACACACACACACACACACACACACACACACACACACACAACACACACACCCTACCCCTTTCAAATTACTCAGAGAAAAGCCAGCTCAACCTCTCCCCTGAGGCCGAGTTTTGTCATCTCAAAGCAATGAATATTTAAACAGATAAATAAATATTTCAGAACAAAGTCATTCAAACCAATAGAGTCTATTAGGTTAAAAATGACCAAGCCTGTAATAGTTTAATGTTCCCAACCTCTTAAAAGCTCTGTCTTCCCTATCTCCTGAAAAGAGCATTTAGAACCTCAAACATTCACGAATCATGCATTCCACCAGCAATAAGAGACGAGAAATACTCTGGGTCAGCTACCTGCTTCCTTGGAAATGGAAGGCCCTACACACAATTAATGATTGGTTGTCTATTCTATTCAATGTAATTGTTGGTTTATACAACACACAAGTGTTTATTCTTTTTCTCTGCCAAGTCTTTCACTACAGTTTAAATTAATTTATTCTTTATTTTGTCTTTATGCAAACAAAGAAAGTTTGCATTTTCTATATACTAAATGTTAAATTGGAATATCCTTGAACATAGCCATAACTCAGTTTCAGAATAAAACTTTTTTTGTAGTGCCTCCTGCATCATAAAATATTTAATTATTCTTCATAGATTTTGCACTTGATGTCCTATTATAGTTCACTTCTTTAAAATGAATGATTCAGATGATACACATATAGTAGCAGACACAATATTTTCCCTATACCCATCCCAGCGGCATTTTGTCTGAACCACAGTTACATGATGGTTAATTTCATAAGTAAAGCTCCTAAGTGGATCAGGGTCTGAATCACATACTTCCTCACCAAATCATACGCACATAACAGTTGACCTTTGGAAAATGCTTGCTAAATTGAATTCACCAGGTAGTTGAATATCTGCTTCTAAATTAGAAAGCCTGTAAAAAAGAAAATATAGAAACCTTTCTCCCAACAGTTTTAGGAACTCTGCGGAAAGCTTACCACAATATAATAATTCATAAATATTTACCACAGAAAATGAGTTATTACAGTTCTATTAAATATGAATATTAATTGAAAGGCCACACAAGAGTTCACATTCTGCACTGTGAAAAGTGAAAAAAAATAAATGAGAGTCTCTTACTAACTCTCATCCAAAAGAATATTTCTTTGAATAGTTCTTTCTTCTTACTTAACCTCTAAGTAATCAATTTCCTAAGCAGCTGCTAGAATGCTATTTCTAAAATAAAATCTAAATCAGATATTGTTAATTAATTCCCTTCTTAAAATTTGTAGGTTCCTCAATGCCTTTAGTCTCAAGTCCAAACACCTCTGTGTGTATAGAAGTCCTGCCCCTTGCTTACTTCATCTATTCAGCTTCAATTCTTGCCATCAAATATTTATTGAATATCTATCACGTATTAGACATTAGGTGCTGCAGAAACAATGGTGATTAAAAAGGCAAAGTTTCTGTCCTAGTGTTTGACTCTAGTAGGGAGAGACAAATAACAAACAGGCAAAGAAAAACATGAAACAGATGGTATGCTCTGGTGAAGAATAAAACAAGTAAGAGGATACGTGAGTACAGGGTTGGAGGCATGGAGGACCACTATTTGAAACAGGATGGTCAGGGCAGTTAACATTTGAGCAGAGACCTAAAGAAATTCAAGGAGCACAAACTGGAACGCTCAGAGGTGAAAACATGCTCGCTTATTGTAGGAACTAGAAACAAGGAGGCCCATGTGACTGAACGGGAATAAGCAAAAGAACAGAGTGGCAGAGGATGGAGAAAGGTGCCAGTGGCTTAAGGGCCATGTTGGGTAGAAATCTTGTAAAGCTTAAACCACTGTAGGGATTTGGGCTGTTACTCTCCAACGAGAGTTTTGAACAGAGAAGTGCAGTGGTCAGATTTAGGGTTTAATGGATACTCAGCAAAGTCAGGTAGATCAGTTAGGAGGCGATCCTAACAACCTAACTGAGAGATGACAGGTGGTAGTCTTATGAGTATCAAATCCTGCAAGACACCGGTTTCACTTTCTGGTTTCTTTGCACCTGCTATTCTTTCTGCTTAGAAAGCCTTCCTCCTTTCTACCCATCTGACCAACTTGAACATACTCTTTACTACTTAGTTTGATCATCTACTGCTTCCTGAGGTTTCTCTGATTCACCCAAATAGGAAAAAATAAAACCACTCTTGAACCTAATACCTAACTTTATTATAGCACTTCTATTCTAGCACCATCATTTATTTACCCATCCGTTGCCTCTATAGAACGTGGACTCTTTGAGCAATGGCTATTGTCCAGGTTTAATTCATCTTTGTATCCCCAGTGACTGCCTTAAAAGCAGTACATATTTCCTATTTTGTTAAAGGAAATATGTACAACCCAGTAAAGTATACAAATAACTACAGACTTTTGTTATTTTTTGAACATTAAACCAAAGTTAATATAAAAAAAGAACAAAACTTGGCACAGGAAAACATAAGGTTATGTTTTCCTGTGCCGAGTTTCCTGTGGGTTAAGGAAATCATCTGTGTCTTGCTCTACATTTAAAAAAATCCTATCTAATGAAGAGGGAATATGCTAATTGACCACCACACCCTCACAAATGCCGGCACCCACCGCCAAGAAATAGGGGATATGCTAATTGACCATCATACCCCAGAAGATGGCGGCGCCTGGTCCCCTCAGCCCTGTGGGTCGCAGGCGCTGCACACCTCATCCAGCTGGAGTGACATGAGGAAGAGGAGAGATCTGTTAGGATACTGTAAGCTCTAATGGAATTTATGTAAGACTACAGACTACAGCAGAGGCAGGGGGAACTAGGTTAGGGGATAAGAGAGACGATCTAAAGGTAGAATCAGCAGAGCCCGGCAATGGGCATGGGGGGGAGACTATACTTAGATTTCAGTCCTAGGGGACTGTATGATAAAGGGGTGATAAAAGAGAAAGGACCAATTCTAGAAGTCCCACTTCCCATTTTCTTACAAAAGATTATCCTGATTTATACCACTAATTAGATTTTATTTTTTAATATATGAAGTTCATTTTTTTCAAATGCATGTGAAAAGTACTTTGATATTTATTTCTAGGGTGTTTTTGGTAACTAATTTTCCCTTTACAATTTAATTCTTATTTTTATCAAATGTAATACATGTAAATGATAGCAAATCAAATGGGTAAAGAAGAGTTTCTGATAAAAAGCAGAGGTCTCCTACCCTTCCCATGGTCAGCCCTCTTGGGAGTGATGCTCTTTTAATAATTGCTTAGAAGACAGAGGTTGGCTACCACTAAGTGTTACTGATTCCTCTCACCTTTCCAGGCTTCAATGGCAGGCCACTCTGCAAATCTGTGTACACAGCTGGTAGGACCTTCCCTGAGGCAGGCCACTGAAGGGGGCAAGAGTGTTAACTGTTTATATGGGAAACTGACCTAGCAGGAGAAGAGAAGGAACCAGTACAGAAAATCCCCTCCCCCCCATACTCCCTTTTGGATGGGCTGGTCAGAGGAGCAATAACTCTATACAACCTCGCTGGACTTCTACTGAAACCATGCAATCAGCAACACCTGTTACAAAGCTTTGGCCAGTGTTTCTTCCTGGTTTTCACGCCCCTTTCCTCAGCCCTGCTTTCCTGAGATTGTGCTCCCTCATAAAGTAGCAGCAGGTGAGTTTTGTCTCAGGCTCTGTTTCTAGGGAATGTGGGTTAAGGAAATCATCTGTGTCTTGCTCTACATTTTAAAAAATCCTATCTAATGATAGGATCTAATGATAGGATCTTCATACCCCAGAAGATGGCGGCGCCTGGTCCCCTCAGCCCTGTGGGTCGCAGGCGCTGCACGCCTCATCCAGCTGGAGTCCCTCAGTCCCCTCAGCCCCGCAGGGGAAGGCAGGTGGGGGGATTGGGCCGGCAGGGGAGGGCAGTTGGAGATGATCATGCCGGCAGGGGAGCAGTTATGGGTCAATCAGGTCAGCAGATGAGTGGTTAGGGGGCTATCAGGCAGAGTGGTTAGGGGCAATCAAGCAGGCGAGTGGTTAGGAGCCAGCAGTCCCGGATTGTGAAAGGGATGTCCGACTGCTGTTTGGGATCGGGCCTAAACTGTCAGTTGGACATCCCCCGAGGGGTCCCAGATTGGAGAGGGTGCAGGCTGGGTTGAGCCCCCCCCCACACACACACACACAAATTTTGTGCACCGGGCCTCTAGTACATAAATAAAGCTCTACATTTTGGGAGATATCTTCAACTTGATTTTCTTTTGTTTGTTTTTTCTTCAACTTGATTTTCTATCCTTCTATGGCATGTTTTCTTTTGACAATCACATTCTTAAACCTCGAACCTTCTCATTTGCATATTCTCAAATTATTCCATTTTCATTACATCCAGTACTCGTTTTATGAATGTATTATTTTCTTGATTCTGACTATATTAGTTGGAATGCTTTAAATTCTCCTCTGTGGCGTGGATTACATGTTTCCTGTAGGGTCAGGTTTTCTTTATGTTTCTTCTGGGTTTTTTTCAAGTTGACTGAAAGTTCCTCTCATCTGCCTAATGACCCTCATGCACCAGTGACCCAGGTATAAGCGCTTGGTTAGCTGGTGTGGGTTCCTGTACTATAGTAGAAGTAAATGTTTTCTGATTAGGCCTCTCCCTGGAACTAAAGGTTTAACTGGGGAACTAAGTATAAGATAAGAATAAGCAAGGCAACTGGCAAACTTCGTTTTAATGTAAGTTGTTAGGGAAGTGTGGAATGACCTCCTCCCATATCCCCTAAATACCAGCCTAAAGGAAGGGGTGCCAATATCTACTACAGAAAGAATTAAGTTTCCCCAAACATTGTGATCAACTTCTTTCAAGTCAAACAATCCAAGGTTTTTGTTCTTCCTTTTTTACTGCTAGAGAAAGGAGGCGGTATCCTGGCTACCTCCACTGGGAAGGGGTTGGAAAGGCTGTGGCAATGCCAAGGAGTTGAGACAACCCTTGTATTTCATTAACACTTTAATAAGTTAGATACATTTGATTACAGGAAGCAAAGCAAACCAGACAAGTATCAGAACTAAATGTGTACGGTAAACCATAGTCCAAGCACCATCTACAAGTACATTCAACAGTGTGTGTTAAACATTATTCTAAGTCTTGCCCTGGCTGTTGGCTCAGTGGTTAGAGCATCAGCCCAAGGACTTGATTCCTGGTCAAGGGCATATGTCCACATTGTTCTAAGTCCTTACAAATACGAACAAATTTCAAGGGTCTAATCACTCTCAGAAAAGAAAACAAAACAAAAATCAAGTATTTACCAATCAGAATGCCTAACTTTCACACATCCCTCCTTCTTCATGAATGCAACTGTGTCAAGATCAGAGCCCTTTGCTGAAAGAAGTCATCAGGAAGCTATCATAGAGCATCTGTCGTTACAGAACAGGAAAACCTGTCTCAGAGTAAGGAAGGACATTCAATAGAGAAAGGTGGCATGCAGAAACACTAAGAATGGAGGTCTAAAATCAGCTCTTAAAGCACCAAAAGAAGATGTCTATACTTCTATACTTCAATGGTTGCTTAGTAACGAAACATACCCAGATTTCACTCCACACTTCCATCTTTCCATGCCAAGTCAAATTCTCAAAAACAAAGACCCAAAAAAATCTTCAAACATACTTAAAAAAAAAAAAAAAAAGCAAAAGGCATATCTATTTCTTCTTCCCATTTAAAATCTTTTATAGCTGGAAATTTGTTATTATCATTATCACATCAGCTAGACTAGCTTCATTTAAGAACAATTTTCTAACAAAGAATGCCCAAGATACATGGTTTTTACTCATTTGAACATTTTCCCTTTCAGGAAAGAGCGGCATATAAACTTGATATTTTAGCCTCTCTAAATTAAGCATCTTTTGTTAAACTTCCTAGGAGGAGGATCTGAGGGTAGAAATAACACGGGCAGAGATTATGGAAAAATGAGTTCTAACTCCAGTTCTGCCATTACCTTGCTATGTGACCTTGGACAAGTTCACTTTCTCTCTAGATCGGTATCCTGACTTGTAAAATAAAGACCACCCTAGCTCTAAGAATATATGATCCTATGATAACAAGGCCTTACCAAAGGAGCAGCATACAGTGGATGAAGAAACATTATGCATACTACCGTATGAAATTGAGTGTTTTCTTCTGTAATGGAAAGAGTCAATCAACAAAGTGTCATTAAGTTGTTTATCTGTTCCCCCGCCAAAAGAGGCTAAGAGCTACTCTAAACAGCCAATACTTGGATTTCTCTCTTACCCTGCACAAATATTCCATATGAAATACTAAACCATCAAACTGTAAACCTCTATGCTGAGATAAAATTTCAGGAAACTAAGTTGTTTATAGAATAGTCAAACTGATCAATTCTATAGTCATCCCAGAGGAACCTAAGGCTCCAAGAAAAGTAGTAGACATTTCTTAAGGTTTTGGCCACTGGTGAGTTACAGATTTTTCTTATATATATAAAAAAACTAAATAACATGGCCTGAATTCTTCATATTAAACTGTATGCAATAGTTATCACCCTTCGAAAAGAGGTAAATAGTATTAACTTGGAAATATGATAAACATGGGTTCAAACCCAATTAGCAGTGTGACTATGGACAGGTCACTTAACCTCTCACTGCCTTATTTTTTTTTTATCTGTAAAACAAGAAGGATAGTTACCTAATGGGGTATCTGTTAAGAACTAACTGTGATCCTATATACAAAATCCTTTGCTTTTGGGTTAAAAAAAAAAGTGCTAGAGATAATCATCATCAATACTGTGAAGAAAAAAAAAAGTGCAAGAGTATATATACAGTCCACAATATAAGACCTAACAGCTGAGTAATAACCTTAAAAGTTCTTCATGTTCTTTTTCATATAACTAGCCATAGCAATACATATAAAGGGGAACCACATTTTCCTTACTAAAGGCTTTATATAAAACACTAGAGGCCCAATGCACGAAAATTCATGCAAGAGTAGGCCTTCCTTGCCCCAGCTGCCGGCACCCACTTCCCTCCGGCAGCTGGGACCCGGGCTGCTTCCCTCGGGCTGCTTCCCTCCGGCAGCCCTCTGGCACCCGGGACCCAGGCTGGCCTCCCTCTAGCTGCCCGCAGGCACCCAGGATCCAGGCTGGCTTCCCTCCGACCACCCCCCTTTCCCCTTCCCGCGCCCCCTCCCGCCCCCCCCCCCCCGCTTCGTCAGGAAGGACGTCTGGAATGACATCCGGTCTAATTAGCATGTTACCCTTTTATTATTAAGAAGATAGGCTAAGTGAAATTAAACCAAAACACACACATAATTTCCATTTTCTCAAAAATGTCTCCTGGTTCCTCAAGAGAGAAAAATTTAATGCATATACTTGGGTGAACTTTTGGTCAGAGTTGCTTTGCTAGGAAATGATAGTCTGGCAACCATTTTAACTGAAGTCAAGAAAGCTCTAAACCAGCGGTCACCAACCGGTGGTCTGCATACCACGGTTGATCTGTGAGGTCAGAAAGGTTGGCGATCGCTGCTCTAAACAGTGCCACCCACATTCCTTAATGTTTTTAAGTCTTCACAGTCCAAAGTGCCCCTATCTTCCACACTGTTTAAGTGAACAAATAGTACTTTGGTTTTTCTCCTTCCTTATCTGCTAGAAGTGCAATAATAGGGAATCCATAGGAGAAAAGGATCTTTCTCCTTTTCTACAAGAGACCACGAATCATGCTTAATTACAAAAACATGAACTCTATTTTCCCACGATCTTGCGCATGTATTTTTGTTAATTATTTTTACGTTTAGTTTGATCAGTCCTAAACACTCTCTGAAACTATTCTACCACTGAATCTCATTCAATACTCAAGAATTTGGTTCTAGATTCAGACATAGTACATGCCATAGCCTTTCCTCTCACCCTCTCTGCTTCAGCCAGACTTCCCAAACTAATTCTTTCCTCATCTGAACTTCTAATGACACTTTACTCATATCATATTCATGTAGGTTATCATATTTCACCTCGTATTTTAATTATTTATGCACCTTATGCATTCTACTCCTTGAAATTACTGTTCAACTGATTTTTCATTCATAAATTAGGAATATATTAAACAAGATACCACTTAATTTTCATTTAAAATAAGTGGTCTCACTTCTGCTTCCAATCAAGGTGGAGTAACAAGGACCATCTCAAACAACTAAAATTCAGAAAGAAAAAAATATACAAAATAGCAGCACTCAAGGCACTGTACAGTAGACAAAGAACAGTGATCCCGAAGACAGGAAACAACCAAGGTGTGCTTTATAACTGCCCCAACTGACTGCCTGGAGAAAGTGACACAGAGAGAGGGAAGCCAGGCAGAGCCTGGTGGTCTCCATGAGCTGGGGAGATCAAGCTAGGAGTCCAGATAAGCCAAGACAGCCAGAGTTCACAGGGTAGAGTACTGCAGAAGAGGAAGCTGCACAGAGGACTCTGAAGAGCTCAGGTAAGTAATGATCACCACATGCACATGAGGAACTACCTGAGCCTGGACAAATGACAGAGTTGGAGGGAACAGTGCCAGGAGCTCAACAGTGCCAGGAATACAGCCTGTTCTCAACGAGAGTGGAAAATTTAAGGAGCATCAGTTAGGGTGCTAAAAAGAATCTTGTCTCAACAGTGGGGAAAACTTAACCAGAGACCAAACAGAGCTCTGGTCATATCTAACAAAACTTAAAAACAAGAACTGAAAGGATCAAATTATTTCTATGAAAATCAGCTCAATAATATTTATAAAAATTTAAAAATACCTAGCATCCTACAAGGTAATGGTCACAATGTTTGGCATCCAATCAAAAATTACCAGGCACAGTCTGGCTGGTGTGACTTAGTGTTTGAGTGTCAACCCATGAACCAGGAGGTCACTTGTTCGATTCCAGGTCAGGGCACATGCCCGGATTGTGGTCTTGATCCCCAGTGGGGGGTGTGCAGGAGGCAGTTGATCAATGATTCTCTCATTGATGCTTCTATCTCCCTCTCCCTTCTTCTCTAACATCAATAAAAACATATTTTTAAAAAATAAAGGATCAATAAAAAAATTATCAGCATACAAAGAAGCAGAAAATTGCAATCCATAATAGAAAAAAAATAAATCAATTGCAACTGATCCAGAACTAATATAAATGTTAGAATTAGCCGATAGAACATCAAAATATCTGTATTCCATATGTGCAAGAAAAATGGCATGTAAAAGAGAAAAATGTGACCTGAGAAACAGACCAATATAAAAAACCTAGAGTTGAAAACTACTAGTATGTCTAAGATTTTAAAAAAAACACACCCACATTGAATTAGATTAATGGCAGATGAAACACTGCAGAAGGAAAGATTAGTACACTTGATAACACCAAAAGAGAAACTATCCAAAAGGAAATACACATAGAGGAAAAAAAGACTAAAAACACAATGAACATGGAACCTTGAAAATGACATAGAATGATTATGGTCTAATATATGTGTGTGTGTGTGTGTGTGTGTGTGTGTGTGTGTGTGTGTGTGCTGACAACTTTTCAAAGTTAGTATGCAAAGAATCTAACTCTTGGTCATCTTGAGTGGAAGGAAAAGGAGACAGGGGGTAACTGTATTTGATATACTATGTTTGATATACTACTTACTATGGTTTGCCAAATTCTAAAATTTCATTGTCCCTGTCCACTTCTCTTTGCCCTGTACACACTTATCGGGGTCCTACTCATTTGTTCTCTTTCCTGACCTCCCAGGAAGCTAGAACTCCTATGCCACTTACCCACATGCTACCTTCTGAATCTATACAGCCTTCCACTAGGACATCTGCAAGAGATTTGGGTGTTCCTCCAAACAGCTGTTTACTTCAAAATCCTTCTTCCAAATAAAGTGTCCATCCAAAATGAAATTATATTTTAAGTATTAACTGATTTCAGTAATAAGCACTTAGAATGTATGATTATTCAAATTAACTCTCCTGATTTGTATTTTATTTGTTTTTATTTATTGTTTTTGTGTGATTTGCATTTTAAAAGAGGACCCTGTCAATGCATTAACATGCATTTAATCTGAACTTCTAAAGTAAGAAATTAATCATGAGGGAGAAAGAGGTATTCTGGCCCAAAGTCATAATACATGAGAAAAATATATATGAAAGGCAGGAAATTATAAAATATGCCATATTTGGGGAATTGCAAATGGTTCAGATTTGGGGATGCGTGGAGAAAGTGAAGAAAAGGGAAAAATCCCCCTGTTTTCTGGGGGGGAATGAAAGAGCAGGTCAGGGGTTTCACACTGACCCAAGGTTCCACGGGAATCCAAGATAAACTGTCAAAAGTTTCCTAATATCAAGCTATGTGGGAAAACTCTCCCTACACTAAAACAAGTAGGGAGGACCTGCATCCCTCTAAATGAGAGGCTGGCAAACTATGGCTTTGGTCCAAAGCTGGCCCACCATCTATTTTTGTACAACCTGAAAGCTAAGCATGGTTTCTCATTTTTAAATAGTTGAAGAATATTTGGAATACTAGTATATTAAGTTCAAATTCCAGTGTCCTTAAATAAAGTTTGCACTGAAACATAGCCACCCCTTTCACTTATGCATCATCTGACTTCTTTCATGCCAACAGAAGAGATGAACAGTTGTGACCGAGGCAGCATGGCTCCCAGAGTCAAAAATATTAACTATCTAGACATTACAGAATGTGAATGTCTCTCTAAGTTAAATTTTTCTAAATCTCATCCTCTTTACTTAAGTGTCAGTTTGCCTCTCCCAAACTTCTTACAAGGGATCTCATAATCAATATTAATTAAAAGAATATAGGTATACATAATTTGCAGATATAAAAGTATTCTTTATAATTTCATAAAATAATTATTGATTTACATTAGCATATTTTCTACTTAAATATTCCTTTACATATGAAATATTAAATTTTGGTTGCAGAACTTTATCCTATAATTCTGAATGAATTAACTATCTCTAGTTATATAACTTCAAGTTATAATTTTAAAAACCATTTCTTTTTGTCAATAGCAGCCCAGCTATACCTATATCCTGAACCATTAATTAAATAAGAAATGTTATTCTAATATTCTGAAACTGATAGCTCTGAAAAATTCAAGAGGCATGATGAAAAGAATAAATATGCCAACATAAGCTAATCTAACAATATTTCTATGGTATTTGATTTATAATAAGTATTATTAAATCAGAGTACTTTCAGGGTTTAATTTTGTTTGTTATATTTTACTTGTATTCTCAATGATCATGTTTTACTGTTGCTACTGATTTAAAAGATTACTAATTCCCAATTTTTGTTTTCTAACACTTTTTTGATACAATTTTTCAAGATTTCAAGGGAAGTGATTAAATTTACTTTTGCTGATTTTCAATTATGTCATTTGTTGGTCCAATTGGCATCTTCAAAACAGTATTTCTACAAAATACGTTTTAAAATAAAAAGTTCAGTGTTAGAAACTCTTGCGGGATCTGAGCAAGACGTAGAGGCTGAAAGGCAGGTAGATTCATGCCAATCAGACAACAGCACACTTTATAACGAAATACAATATTCTATTTAAGAGTTGAGGATAATATCCCTTATTTTTGAAGTTATAAATTATTGACAACACTAATGAATAAGCTTTGAAAACTGAGTAAAGTCAAACATGTCAAAAAACCCATTTATAACAAAGATACCATATTTAATAATATTCATATTGATATTTTACTTAGTAATTAGATATAAACTAAAGTCATTCATATAAACTGACACAATTAATCCAGGACAGTCAAGACCCCGGAAGCCATGTTTTCCTATCTACGAGGAATAATTCAAGGAAGCAGGTAAGATGAGCCAAGAGAACAGAAGATTAAATAGAACCCTTATCCAGTATCTTCAAATATTTGTTTTTTATGAAGAGAAATTAAACTACTCTATGTGACTTGGTATGACAGAACTAGGAAGAGTAAGAAGCCAATAATGAAAACAGTTTATCATATGGAAAACTTTTCTACTTTTTAATGGCCAACAACAGAACTATTTATCTTATGAGGCTGGTAGAATAATGGAAGTGTGTGCAAATTTAGAATAGATCTCAATTTTGAAACCTATCTCTGCCTGTATCCAGAGTTATCAGGTTGCTTGCAAGACCTCAAAAGTCTGATGAATGGAAAAAAATGGAAAAATACCAGACCTCAAAAGGTGATTGTAAGTGATATACGAAACAAATATTGTTATGCATATAAATGTGATCTGTATGCAAAAATCAAGTTATTTCATAACAGTCATTATTCCTAGTGGTTAAGAACAGGGAAGCTAGAGCCAAACTCCTTGGGTTTAAATCCTGGTATTGCCACCTTAGGCAAGCTACTCAACCTCTCTGTACTCCTGTTTCCTAATTTCTACAATATGGATATTAATACTTATAAGGCTGCTAAAAGGAATAAATGACATAATATATAAGGCATTGACGTAGTACCTGATGCATAATATGTACTCTGTAATGTTACCTATTTTTATGTAATACTAGAGGCCTGGTACATGAAATTCGTGCACTGGGGGGGGGGGGGGGTTCCCCCTCAGCCAGGCCTGCGCCCTCTTGCAGCCAGGGAGCCCTTGGGGGATGTCTAACTGATGGCTACCCCCAGGGGTAGCGGGTCTAAGCCAGCAGTCAGACATCCTTAGCACTGCCACAGAAGTGGGAGAGGCTCCCGCCACTGCCCCTGAGCTCGCCAGCTGTGAGCCCGGGCTTGTGGCTGAGCGGTGCTCCCCTGGTGGGAGTGCACTGACCACCAGGGGGCAGTTCCTGCATTGAGCGTCTGCCCCCTAGTGGTCAGTGCGCATCATAGTGACCAGTCATTCTGCTGTTCGGTCAATTTGCATATTAGCCTTTTATTATATAGAATTATAATAATGAACTCATTTTATTCAATAGTGAATTCCCTTTTATTGTAAGTATTCCATCAAAAACTTGAATAAATCAGAGATGACAATTCCAGAAGTAATCAGTCTCAACTAAATTAATTCATTTACATATTCAACAAATATTTACTGATTATGTAATACCTACAAGAGGATTCAAGTGCAGTGGTTAAGAGTATGGATTTCCTAACCCTAACAAGCCTTCTTAAAAAAGAAAAAAAAAAAAAAGAGTATGGACTGCCAAACCAGTCTGTGGAAATGTATCCCTGTAACATCTCTTAGTAGCTATATAAACTTGGGCCAACTACCAAACCATTACAAGCCTCAGTTTCCGCTTCTGTACTATGGGGTAATTGCAGAGGTGCTGGAGGACTCAATGAGTTAATGGAGGTAAAGTGCTTAGAACAGTACTTGATAACTATATATAAGGGCTAGATACTTAGCTGTTATTATGAGCACATTCCAGGCACAGTTCTAAACACCAGGAATATAACAGACTGCTGACAAGGTCCCTGACCCTTTTGGTGGGAAAGGGGCATGGATAACAAAAACAAACATAAAAACAATAAGCACTAAAAATCAGTGAGGACAAAACAGGGTAGGGGGATAGGGAATGACTGGAGGTTTCAAGTTGAGATAGGAAGGTCAATAAAGAGCTCTCCTTGAGAAGTCATGGGATCTGAGAGAAGAGCATTTCCAACAGAGAGAAAACAGAAAGAAAGGCCCTGAAGAGAATGCAGGTGTGTTAAGGGAATAGCAAAGAGGTCAGTGTCACTGGTGCGAAATACGGGAAGAGAAGGGCAGCAGGAGATGAGGTTGTAGAGACAGCCAGGTTCCTGATCATGCAGGGCCTTAGAGACTGGAGTAGGGACACAGGATTTTACTCTGAGCCTGAAGGGAAACAACTGGAAGCTTTTAAGCACAGGAGTGGCAAAAATCAGACCTGCATTTAAAATGGTTCACTCTGGCAATGACCTCTAATGATTTATTTGATGTCAAAAGGTGTCCTGAATTCAATCATTCCAAAAGTTAGAGAGGGTCATTGAAGCATCTGAAAATGGAAACAATACAGCTCGGCAGACTGCAATTTCGGTCTGCACAGAGAGGAGTGAGCCTGGAGTCCAATAATAGAGTCACACATTCAAAACAGCAAACCATTTACTGCAGGGGATGCCCCATTCCATTTGTGTTTGCTGGATTTAATATGTGAAGTGTTGCGTAGAAATGTTTAAGAAAGATTTGACAGTGGTTTGGGAATGAAAGGGGGAGAGGGGAAGAGTGAGGAATTATGACTCCGGAAGGGAATGCTGGGGACACCGACACAGTTAGATTCCAGAGGAAGAGTCCATCAAAAGGACACTGGTGGGCACAGGGGCTTCCCATCACTGTGACTGGTTCCTAGGGAAGATCTGTCCGAGTGCCACACACAAATGTCCAAGAAACAGGGAGAGGGATGAGGAGTGCCCTTCACCTTTCAACTTGGAGATGTCCTCTGTAGTAACACAAACTTGAAGAGCAGATGGTCAAGTGCTAAGCTTACCTCACTGCAAAACTAAGGAGAAAGATAAAGGAAAAAAATAAAGGGGTGTGTGCTTGAGGTGGGGGCATGCGAATGGGAAGAAAAACCACTTAATGGGTCAAATTTAATCATATATATATATGGAATTCTGAGTGTCTTTTCAGGAAAACTAATAGCTGTATTTTTCAAGAGCCAGTCTTGGTCTTGGCAAGGAAATGGTTATAACTGAAGATATGGAGTAGTGTAGAAGAATTCAGAAAGAAACTAAATCTCTGGAAAAAGTGAGGCTTTTTTTTTGATTCACGGTAAAGGAACATAAATTACTCTCCAACCCACAATCTCCGCCTATCCCCCAACTTCCCAGAGTCCTGCGCAGCACACAGAAAGTGGAAAGTGAGCCAAAACAAACAGTGTGGGCTGAAGCTCTGTGGATGAAGGGTGGGATGAGGTTCGGGTGGAACTGGCAGGCAACCGAATGGAATCACTTTAAAGCAATGCCTCAAAATGGAGACTAAATAATCACTGAGGACTTGCAAAAATCACAGAAAATGGGATATGCAAAACCAAACAACAGATTCCTTACTCCAACTCATTTCAAAAAAGACAAAAACCAAACAAAACCTCTAGAAAGGACAGGAAAAAGGCTGAGACAGAGCAAAACATACCTGCTCTTATCTGTCTTTAATTAAACCATAAAACACCGTCCCTCTCCTTCTCCCAGCCACCCTGGGAGAACAGCTAACTGGCAGCAGCTCAGGTGAAAGACTTCAGCCTTCCAGCTACAAAGGGGAGATAGCAGACAATGGAACCGGTGATTCATTACAAAAGAATACACTCCAGAGCGGCCTGCTGCCACATGGGCTCACTGCACTATTTAAAGGAACAGTCACCCCCTTTCCAACCTCCCTTATTCTTAACACCTCCCCTCCTCTTGGTCCTGATGGAAAACAGATTTTGAAGAAAATGCCAGCAAAGCACTGAGCTGTCCAAGAAAGGGAGGGCTTTGTGTTCCACAGAAACTGGCAGTCTTACACTATAGTGGAGTACAAAAATTTTCTTTCACATCCAACTGTAAAATCTTTTCCTTTCTGCTCAGTATATTCTCCCTTTCAGCAACAAATAATAGAACTGAGTCTGAGTCTGGCTAAACATTTTTAAAAATTAATTGGAGTTGGCGTCATTTGCAATTTTGTTTTTCTAATTTCACACGTATTATAAAAATGATTTTTCCTCTTTTCCTTCAATTCCACATTGTTATTTGCATAGATGTAAGAAGACACAATGATTTGGTTCACCTGTTCAGAAATAAGAGCTATCTCAGTGAAATACTACAACATAAACATGAACAAGAGAAAAACCTAGTTATAAAAAAATATGGCACTAGCATGTCTGCCATATTAAAATTTTGTGATTAAATTCCTATTTGCTTTTTTAAAAATCCTCACTTGAGGATACGTTTTTATTGATTTTGAGAGAGAGGGAGAGAGAGAGAGAGAGAGATGTGAGAGAGAAACATCAATCAGTTGCTGACCGAGTATCGAACCTGCGACTGTTTTTAGTGTTTAGAACAAAGCTCCAACCAGCTCAGCCACCCAGTCAGGGCTCTATTTGCTTTTTTAAGGCAAAGCACTGATTACTTATTGTAAATCACAAAGTAGTTTGCTTAAGTAAGCAAAAAAGAGGCCTTATAAAACTAGAGCATGTATAATAATGAAGTGCACACATTGTGCAAGTACTGATACAGATCGCCACTGAGAGCCCTTTTCCCTGTTCCACTGGGTGAGTGATGGAAACGAAGGGATCTAGAAATGTGAAGACTGGAGAAGCTGAACTTACGTGACAAATGGTGAAATCCCATCTAAGTAATTTTCCTAAGAAACTAATCAAGATATTAAATACAATAATAAACCACCTCACTTTGAAAACCAAACCCTAACAGCACAGTTTTTATTTAGACACGCATGTCACAGGTCATTCTCATATATTCAGATCAGATGTCTGGCTTGACAAACAAAACAAGTTCCCCTCAAAGCAAAAAAACCTCTTCCCCCAAATCACACCCACCAGACAGGTAAACATTTGGCCAGCCCATCTGGTTATGTCCTTTGATTTTTTTTTTTTCTAGATTACCAACAACTATGTACGTTACATTAACATAGAAAGTGTACACCAAAACAAGTATGATGGAATAGTGAAAACTGACAAATTGGATATTCTATACTTTCCCATTGCATAAATTCAGGAGGGGCAAAAACAAGTTTCCTTCAGCATTCAGCACATCCGGAGAAAAGTCGTAATGATTTTAGTTTATCTATTATACTTCCTCAACATCCCCCTTTCCTGTTTCTGTATCTCTTCTGCTTCGTTCCTAAAATTACAGTGTCCTTAAATACCAATAGTAAGACCACAATATTAAGTATGCATATGCCTGTGCATTCCAGCCTGCGCTTACACATGCTTAACCAGCTCCTCTAGAAACTAAGGAGGCATGTTCCAAGAGGTAGAAAAAGTCCTAGTTTAAATAACTCTTTCACTGATTTAAAAATGAACATAACGAAAAGTCAACTAGTTGAAAAGCCTTCAGGAACAGCTGAGAAAGAACAGAGCCAATACCCTCTAATATTGCCAGTTAATGAAAATTGAATGAGGGCTCCAAGGTTAACAAGTATCATCTCCCAAGCAACAAAGAGAATGCAGAAACTGGTTTCCTCTATGGAAATTTTTTTAAAAAAGTAAATCAATATTTCAAAAGAGTTAATTAATCTGACAATGAAGGGATAAGAAATAGAAGAGAAGATATTTTAAGGGTCTCCACTTTCTAAAAGAGGGAGAGATTTCTTGATACCTCCAAACTCAGATCTAGTGAAGAATTACTTTGGAAAAATATTCTTTGAAAGTTCCTTTTCCTCTAGGTCACGTTGAGAAAATCTGCCTAATGCTTTCCCACCTTCCCAACAGTACTGCGGGCCATTATATAACATTAACAGAGCGGGGATTCCTGCTCCTAAACTGATGCCTCTGTCCCGATGGCTAGCTGACTCTCTCGCCCTCCGGTGGTGACTTGAAGAGGCAGAGAAGAGAGAATACAAAAAAAGGGGCAACCTCCTTAAAAGGAAAGCACTGTCCAGTGATGAAATTTCCCTACGGAGCATAAAAGCCTGCAGTGAAAATGACCCTAAGTCTGAGACTAAAGGACATGAACGTTCTGTAGCGCAAATGATTTCTCACTGATAAATCACATAGTCATCATCCCCTCTATCTATATACAGGAAAAGGGGGAAAGGAACACGCAAAAGGGTGGCAACAAGAAAGATAGCACTGCCAGGGGGAACCACGGAAGAGTATGCATCTTCCATTTGTTAGGAATGACTTGCTAAAATGCAGATTAGATATTGCCTGGCATAACCAAAGACAGAGAGAGAGAGAGCAAGAGAGAGAGAGAGAGAGAGATCCCATTTCCTACTCCTTCTCCTTCAAATGCCTTTTAATGCCCCTGTGATTGTCATTTATACACTCAGATCTGTTCTGTCAGGGAGGTTTACCTGCCTCTGCTACACCTGCATGCTCCTATGGTTCCTACTGAGAACATTCTACGCCAGTAACAAAGCCAGGAAAATGGAAACATTTTCCTAGTCTTCATTTTTAATAAGCCATCTGGAGTGAAAGTAGCAAAACTGCAATTCCATAGCCAATTCTGAGAAACCGAAGTGAATTGGGAATCAGATTTCTCTAACACAAATTCTTCTGCAATTCTTAAAAGGAAGTCAATCCCTCTCCCCTCTTTTGGGCAGTCTACGAGAATCTCTTCCTACCTCTGCAGTCTCTCTCTCTCCCTCCCTCTTCTCAGAACCAAGACAAAGAGGTAGACAAATCCCCACAGGGTTTTCCTGAGCTACAGCTGCACCGTACAGGAAACAGGAATCTGCTACAGAGGGGGTGGGGGGAGAAAAGGCTACGGATACATCTCTCTCTCTCTCTCTCTCTCTCTCTCTCTCTCTCTCTCTCGTGAACTCACAACACACACAGACTTTTCAGTTGATAATAATAAATCTGGTCTTCTCTAAGAAGACAATAATAAGTAAAACTCTAATGGCTATACCCCACCCCCACATCTTTATTTAGATCCCAGAAACGGGGAAAGAAACACACCGAGGAAACAGAAATCTTACCTGAGTTACCATTTTCTTTTTCTCCATAAACCAAACGGAATAATGATGAACACTTCAAAGCAGCCGTGCTAGGGCACACCTTCCACGACCTTCCTTTCCACCCCTCCCCCCCCCAGCCTAGCTATTTAAGGGTATATGACCGATCTCCCTTTATCCCCTCTTCCTTTTTCTTTCTAGTGTTTCTTCCTTTCTTTTCTCTTCCTCTCTGGCAGTCTCTCCCCCTCCTTCTTTCTCCAGCTCCCTCCCATATCTCAGGCAGATGGCTGAAGGAAGCCCCACCCCTGAATGCCTAAGGCAATTAATCAGAGTAGAGCCCCACCTCTTCCTCCTCCTCCCACCCCCTCCCAGCAGGCTTACAGCTCCCAACTCCAGAAACAGGCCTGCGGGAGAATGGCAGTTTGGTGTGTGCTTTGCGCACGCATGTGTGTGTGTGTGTGTGTGTGTGTGTGTGTGTGTGTGTACGTGTGTGCGCGTGTGTGAGGGGAAGACGGGAGGAGGGGGAGAGGGGGAGGGGCAGGCGCCATGTGCAGGCATATTTTAAGGAGTGAATATCTGCGATGGTGGCATTAACTATGTAGCACTGGAAGCATTTGTAGCTTACAATAGTTAATACAGATTTAGAATATTCCACCCATGAGTATATAATAAACAAGAAATGAAACAAAAAATTTTTAAATATACATTTCCACTGATGCACAGTTTATAGATGTAGTGGATTTAATGAAACATGTAAAAAGCTGTTGAATGGCCATTGACTGGAAAGGTTTTCAAGGAATGGGAGGGAATATGCAAGAATCTGCTTGAACTAAACGAAGTCCAATGACTGAAAGAACTAAAAGAGAGGAGGAAGGTAAATTACAGTGCTTATTTTTTCTACTGTAAAAAACCCGGGGATTCTGAAAAAGCTGTCTGCTTTTAAACATGACTGCTTAAGGCTTCTGGCTTCATTAAAAATTCTGGTTAACTGAGAATTTACCCTTTGTGATCCCCAGGCTTCTGTATTTTAGCCTCTATTGAAAAACATAAACCTTTTCTTACATACACACTGGACATCTGTGTCATTATTGTAATCAGTAACTGGTACTATAGAGTACTATAGATATACAAGGTTTGGGAGAATATTTATTGAATGTACGAGTTTCTCTTATTAAAAGGAAATAATGAAAAAAAGCATCAAAAATGTGCTTCAGTTCAGAAGTCCTGGTCTAAGCTCTAACTGGGCCCTTTACAAGTAAATGACCTTGGAAAAGTTTTGACCTCTGAATATAAATTTTATAATCTCCCTACTTTATATTATTAAATATTCAAATAGAACAATCTATGTGAACGTTTAATGAGTTTGTGATGTTTCTTATTTGTCTCATAAAATAGATTTTCTAATTCTTTTAGTATTCCAATAAGATCCTAAAGGATTTTATTATATGTTTTAGTTATGCTATATTTATTATGTTATAATCTCTAACAGATTACCCAAAGGGCAAAGAGATTAATTCCAAAATTAAGCTTCCTATTTTTAAAATAAAGAAATAAAAATTAAAAATCACAAATCACATTGAGAATACATAGTTTTTTGCTGTCTCTATACGAATTGTTTGGCTAAATGTATAACCACACTTATCAAAAATTTACTGTATAATAATGTTGGTTGGTACATTACCAATCTAATACCATCATGCTCCCACTCAAATTAATAATCATTCAAACAATTCTGTAAAGAACATAGGAGCCTGGCAGGTGTGGCTCAGTAGTTGAGTGTCAACCTATGAACCAGGAGGTCACGGTTCGATTCCCAGTCAGGGCACATGCCCAGGCCTCAATCCCCAGTGGTTGGGCATGCAGGGGGCAACCAATCAGTTATTCTCTCTCATCATTGATGTTTCTCTCTCTCTCTCTCTCTCCTTTCCTCTCTGAAATCAATAAAAATCTTTAAAAAAGAAGAAGAACACAGGAACTAACAATCTATAGACCCTAGAGAAACTGGCACCAATCAGAGCTTTTTACTGATACCTACAATACCTAAGAGAACTATTTTGGGCATTTTACAGACATCTGTATACTTTTGCAATAATCCATAATATATAAGAATCTTTAAACATTAGGAAAAAAACAGGATGAGAAAGAAATAGATCAGTACTAGGCATGTTTTTATTTAACACTTTTAGAAATGATCTGGAAGACAGAACATATTGCATTCTCTAAATTTGCAACTGAAAAGCCTTTAGGAGATAAAATGCAGTCAAATTTTTTAAAAGGCAAAGTGAGTAAGCAGAAAACAGATAGGTGAATTTCACTGAAAGCAGGGGCAACCTGGTGTACTTTTGGAAGAATCTAAATCCTATTTGTGGGATAATTATATTTTCAGTTCTAATATAAGAAATAAACCTAAGAATCACTGTATACCATTCTGTAAATCCACTGGCCCATTATAGTGCCAAGGGCAAAAAAAAACCAGACACCAAAAAGAGGGACTCTCCAACTCCCTGCCACACACACACACACACACACACACACACACACACTCTACCCTTATGAAAGCACAGCTACCTTGAAGCAGCCTCTACACATAAAGACAACAAGGCCTCAATAAGAGAATTGTGTGTGTGTGTGTGCGTGTTTTAAATAAAAAGGCAAATGAGAGATCTCCACATACAAAAAGTCTAGGATTAGGTCTAGGACCGTGGTTGGCAAACTGTGGCTCGCGAGCCACATGCGGCTCTTTGGCCCCTTGAGTGTGGCTCTTCCACAAAATACCACGGCCTGGGCGAGTCTATTTTGAAGAAGTGGCGTTAGAAGAAGTTTAAGTTTAAAAAATTTGGCTCTCAAAAGAAATTTCAATCGTTGTACTGTTGATATTTGGCTCTGTTGACTAATGAGTTTGCCGACCACTGGTCTGGGAGAAAGGTTTCCTTAGGCCTGGTATTCATGCCTCTTTTCTACCAAGGGGATCACAAAGGGTAAATTTTCTTTTAGGACCAACATTTAATACTGCAAGTAATAAGCTTATGCAAGTCATTAGCACAAGTTAGTATGAGGGAAAGCAAAAATAAATATTAAAATGATTTTTATAAACTCACTAAATAACAGGATCATTGTGAGCACTGGACAAACTCAAGTATATTTTCAAGTGTGTCCCTGACTTTAAAGGCTGACATTGGAGAGGACAATTTGCTCCCTGGAGCCTGAGAGAGAGAGAAGAGCAGTAGAACCACGGAGTCCCCAGTGGTGCACCAAGGAGAAACTCATTTCTGGGCTTTTTCTGGGTGGGGGTATGGGGTTGGGGAAGTGGTCCAGCAAATACAGAGTAAGAATGTCAGTTAAGGGAGAAGACCACATCCATCCTCATGGTTCAACCCCCAGCCTCCAGCATAGTGCCTGGTAGGTACTCAATAAACATCTATATAATAAAAGCCTAAGCTACCATTATGGCAGAACGACCGGTCGCTATGATGCTCACTGACCACCACAGGGCAGAGACTCAACACAGGAGCTGCCCCCTGGTGGTCAGTGCGCTCCCTCGGGGGAGTGCCGCTCAGCCAGAAGCTGGGCTCGTGGCAGGCAAAAGTACAGTGGTGATGGCGGGAGCCTCTCCCACCTCTGCAGCAGCGCTAAGGAGCAGTGAGCAGGCAGGCGGTAAGCAGCGAGGGGTCCTGGGCTGTGAGAAGGTGCAGGCTGGGCTGAGAGACAGCCCCCCCCCCCCCCCCGCCACCCCAGTGCATTGGGCCTCTAGTTTGTTAAATAAAAGAATTTCTCCTAGTTGTCTCAATTTCTTCATCGCTTCCTTGATGTTTTATGCAATCCCCGAACTCTAGCTTCCTTTCCCCCATACTATTCAATGGAAATTTATCTTACTGAAGTCACCAAAGACCTCAGATGGTCAAATTCAATGGACATTTCACATTTTCTCTGACTTATCTGTGGTTTTTGGCATTCTCACCTTTAGGAAATTCTCAGCTTAAAATGATACCAGTCTTTCCTGATTTTCCTCTTTTCGTGTTCACTGACTTCCTTCTTAGTTTTCTTCCTGTCTACCCTCTACATGCTGCTATTGCTGGAGGTGCCCTCAGATGTCTATTTAACTGCATACCACAGATTCTTCACGTTAGGTGCAGAGCTCCTCACACAGGCTCCCCTGTGGAAATTTGTTTACACATGTGCACTTCTGTGCAGAGAGGATCCATAGGATTCATCAGAGTCTCCAAAGGATACAAACCTCAAAAAAGTTCAATACTGCTGAATACATTTGCTCTAGGGCAGTGGTCGGCAAACTGTGGCTCGCGAGCCACATGCGGCTCTTTGGCCCCCTAGAGTGTGGCTCTTCCACAAAATACTACGTGCGGGCGCACGTACAGTGCGATTGAAACTTCGTGGCCCATGCGCAGAAGTCGGTTTTCAGCTCTCGAAAGAAATTTCAATCGTTGTACTGTTGATATTTGGCTCTGTTGACTAATGAGTTTGCCGACCACTGCCCTAGGGGATGTAACCCATCCCTTTGCTTTAATTCCCACCCATTTACCCTGACCTCCACATTTCTGTGCCCGGGCCACATGCCTCTGAACTCCAGGTCAAGAACTACAACTGCCACACTGGCCAGTGCCGCTAAGAGGCCAGTGATTAGAGGTCAGCCGGAGCTCTGAAGGGTCGTAGGTTTGATCTGGGCCTCAGTAGGGGTGCATGCAGGAGGCAATCAATCAATGCATCTCTCTCACATGGAAGTTTCTCTCTCTCTCTCTGTCTTTCTCCCCTCCACCCCCCCTTTCACTCGCTATAAAAATCAATGGAAAAAATATCCTCGGGTGAGGGTTAACAACAAGAAACAACTGCCAAATAATGGTCAACTCATTTAGATATCTAATTTAAACGTCCAAAACTGAATTCTCAACGTCCAAGTCATTAATTCATTTAACAAGTGGTTGGAAAAACATGAACAAATGGTTGAGTGCCTACTATGTGCTGGGTACAGTTCTAGGCACGAGGGGAAACGAGTAAAGAACAAAGGAGATAAAAACCCCTCTGTGTGAAGCTTGGATTCTAGGTACCCACTGTACCATGTTTGTTGTCTCAGTGAATGGTTAAATTTCATGACTGGTAAAAGAGCTACCATTTCTTTGGAATTTACTCTGTGGTGGCTTCCCATCAGGCAAATACTTATTAGCTCACTTCATCCTCACGGCGAGATATTTTAATCTCCTTCTTAGAGACGAGGAAACTGTCTCTTTGCCTCCAGTCTACCACTCTTCCAATCCAAGCTTCTTGCTACCGCCAGAGCAATCTTCCCAAATGCACATCTCATTGTGCCACTTCCCTTATTCAAATTCTCAACTATTCCCACAGCCCCAAAGGGGGGAAATCCTAACTCTTAAGTGGTGCCTAACATATAATCTGGCTTTCGCATGCTTATCAGAGTCACTCCCCACCCCTCACTCTTCCTGCCCCGGCCATACTGAACAACATGCAGTTAGTTCCTCAATAACACAGTATTTCTGTTTTATGTTCTTACTCCTCTGAATATGGCCTTCTATCTGTCTAGTTCATCCTTCAAGGCTCACTTCAGGGATCCCCTAGTTCAGAAAGCCTTTCTTGACTAGACCTGCTCCCATATGTGGGTTAGGTACCCCCTATCCCTGTGCCTCAGAGCCTAACCCACAGTTCATAACTTAGGGTCAGTGTTTCTGTGTAACTATGACTAGACTGTGAGCAATCTGAGGAGAGGAGTTGTGTGTTTCATATCTCCAGTTACTAACCCAATACCTGAATTCACAGATGAATAAATGTTTGTTGAAATCAAACAATAATGCCTTGATTTCTATCACTAGCCACTTATTTATCCATACATGGATTCTTAGAATAAAGAGTATCTATGAGGTTATCAAAATATTATAAAAGCATTCTTTTCTTCCAAAAGAGTACTTGGAAATAGCTTCAACTTCATAAATTTATTCCAGTATCTTAGAAATTTGAAGCCTAGAGGAAGACGTACAAAAAAAGAGTGTGAGAAAAGCCTATTTTCAACTTTATTATAATAGTTCAGATTCTAGACAAAATAATTCACTGATTAAAAAACTCACAACTTTAGGTGCTCTTACCCTTTACAATTTCACACAGATGTGACTCGACTTCTGTCCCTCCCACCCATGTATCAGCAATGCCATAAGAGCAGATCCCAGAGTCCCTGACTAGAAGGCAGGTTTTGCTCATCCTTTCCCAGGCTGCCTCTGGCACCCAAGTGAAAGGCAACATTAAAGGGACAGCATTTCCTGCAATAATAAAAACTTGTTAATATAACAGCTCTTCACAGCACACCCCCACACAATAACCCTAATTAAGTGTAAATAACAATTTACACCTAACAGATATTAAATACCTTCTCAGAAGGATATCAATAACACTTTAATATTCTTTGCCCCAACATTCCCTTTAATATAAATGTAGTCAAATTATAGCTAAATCTATTATTTCCTAGCTTCTTTTCTCTAGTTCAGACAGGGTTCACTTGTATAAGAACCCATTCTAGAAAATAAGGTGAGAGCAGAATTTGAAACCAACTGTTTTAGACTTTATATGCTTATAAAACCAACTAACATTCATATTTATTTCTTGTTTCCCAAAATCAAACCTTTAGAACAAGATCACAAATAACATACACTAAAACACAGGTGACACCAGAGAAATTAAAAAGAATATCACTTCATAAATTATTATCTAGAGTTGGGTAATATACTTATATATTTAAAAATTATGTATACAGTCTCTGTATTCTAAGAGAGATTATGGAAAAGGTTCTTAGGCAAATATTAAAAAGGAATGGGAGGTTAACAAATTTATCAATAACTAGATTATAATAAAATTAAGCCCTGGCCAAGTAGCTGGGTAGCTCAGTTGGTTAGAGCACCATCCTGATACTCCAAGGTTGTGGGTTCGATCCCCAATAAGGGCACATACAAGAAGCAACCAGTGAATGTATAAATAAGTGGAACAACAAATAGATGTTTTTTTTCCTCTCTCTCAAATCAATCAATAATAATAACAAAAAAATAATGCCTGACTAACTTATGAAAACTGAGGTGCTGTTTCTCCAAAATTAAAATACGCTATGTTTCTCTGTCTTCTTCACTGCTACCACTAAATCCTGTGCCTGGCACACAGTAGGTACTCAAAAAAAATTCTCAAAATGAGAAATCAAATAATGCATAAGTCACTCTAGATTGAGGTCATCTTCCCACAAAGAAGTAGAGAGCCTCTGGACTCATTCACTCTAGGGCATTCTGCACACCAGAGCATAGGCTAGGCAAACTTACCTTTTATTTATTTACTAGAGGCCCAGTGCATGAAAATCGTGCATTTGGGCGGCGGGGGGGGGGTGTCCCTTAGCCTGGCCCGCAGTCGTACATCCTTAGTGCTGCCACAGAGGTGGGAGTGGCTACCGCAACTGCGACTATGCTTGCCAGCTGTGAGCCAGGCTCTGGCTGAGCTCTGCCCCTGTGGGAGAGCACTAACTACCAGGGGGCAGCTCCTGCGCTGAGCGCTTGCCCCTGGTGGTCAGTGCGTGTCATAGCGACAGGTTGTTCTGCCATTCAATTTACACGTTAGCCTTTTATTATATAGGATTTTTTGAAATATATTTCTTTATTGATTTCAGAGAGGAAGGGAGAGGGAGAGAGAGATAGAAACATCAGTGATGAGAAAAAATCATTGATCAGCTGCCTCCTGCATGCCCCCTACTGGGGATTGAGCCTGCAACCTGGGTATGTGCCCTTGGCTGGAACTGACCCTGGAGGTCTTTAGTCCACAGGCCGACGCTCTATCCACTGAGGTAAGCCGGCTTGGGCCGGTTTTAGATAGGTAACTTTCTCTCAGTCTTCCAGGTGCCTTAAGTTGTACTTGGCTGTCCTCAATCCTCAAATCACGACAGTTACGCTCCCAATAATGTAAGGTTCTTCTTCTTTCTCCTCCGACTACCCATTTACCTCAAAATGATAATCTGTGCGAACGTGTTCAGTCGGTAACAGTTAAGTCAAACTGCTTCAGGAAAAACCGTGACAACAGGCAAACCCTAACTTGCAACAACAGTTACATCCCCCCATTTTTTTTATTGTGGTAACATACACATACAATAAAATTTACCATTTCAGCCATTTTCAAGTACACACTCCGTGGTTATTATATATATTCCTAATATGGTACCATCACCGCCATCCATCTCCAGAACTCTCAGTGGTGAGTGTCGGCTTACGGACCAAAGGATTGTGGGTTCAATTCCCAGTCAAGGGCATGTACCTCAGTTGAAGGTTTGATCCCCAGCCCTGGTCAGGGTGCTTGTGGGAGACAACCAATAGATGTTTCTCTCTCCCCCCCTCCCACTCTGTCTGAAAATCAATGGGAAAAATATCCTCAGGTGAGGATTAACTACAACAAAAAAAGAACTCTTCACTTTTTAAAACCGAAACTCTATATGCATTAAACAATACTCTCCATTCTTCTTGTCCCCAAAGTCCTTGGAAACCACCACTGTACTTTCTGTCTCTATGGATTTGACTATTCTAGGCATGTCCCCTAAGTGGAATCATACTGTATTTGTCTTTTTGTGGCTGCCTTATGTCACTTAGCATAGGTTCTTCCCTGTTGCAGCTTATTTCAGAATTTCCTTCCTTTTTAAGGCTGGGTAATAGTCCCTGCATGTATGCACCCTATTTTGATTATCCATTCACCCACTGATGGCCACTTAGATTGCTGCATCTACCTTTTGGCTATTGTGAATAATGCTGATATGAACATGGGTGAGCAAATCTCTCTTCAAGACCCTGCTTTCAATTCTACTGGGCACATAGCCAGAAGCAGAGTTGCTGGGTCATATAGTAATTCTCCTCTTAATTTTTTTGAGGAACCACCATACTGTTTTCCACAGCAGCTGTACCATTTTACATTCCCATCAACAGTGTACAGGGTTCCAATTTCTCCACTACCTTGCCAACACTTGTTTTCTGTTTGACTGACAGTAGCCATCCTAGCAAGTTATATTTTAACCATCCAGTCAGAGGCAGTAAATATTTAATACAAAAGAATAATTTCAGAAACAATTTCTCTATTTTTTTTTCCTGAGCAGGGATAAGATATTCATTGTCCTTTAAATAATCTCTAGCAAGCCCCTATCTACTTATTGTGCCTGTATTTTAAAATGATTTAGCCCAGGTTTGGTTCTGCAAAAATCCCAACTAATAAAATAAGCAATTTCAGTTGCACACTCTTAAGACAGACATGATTTTATTAACAATAAGAGCAATGAAAGGTCAAGTACCTAAAATATTTTATTGCCTCATGTTGAGGAGATGCACTTTGTTTCATTATCTCAGCCCTAGCAAATCTAGAATAGAGTGATCCTTAGGGGCTCGGACCAACACCCCCCTTTTGCTCTCCCTCCCCTGCCAAATCTCAGTTTAACTTGACTCTACAGTGGGCGGGTTCACATCTAAGGATTCAACCAACTTCAGAGAGAAAACAGTATTTGTGATCTGTGGTTGGACTCCGCAATTTGTACGGGAAAATATTGTTTTCCATTGGGGGTTGATTGAATCCTCAGATGAGAAATCCCCAGATACAAAGGCTGACTGTATTTATTGAAAAAACAAAATCCACATATAAGTAGACCAGCAGAGTTCAAACCCATGTTGTTCATGGGTCAACTTACGTAACTTTAAAAATAGGTGCAAAACCTTCATTGAAAAAAATTCTTTTCCGGTAATACTGTAATAACTATGTATGGTGCCAGGTGGTACTTGAAATATTTGGGGGGTGGGAAGACCACTTTGTAAAGTACATGATTGTCTAACCACTAATATAAAACAAAATGAAATAAAATAAAATGCTTTTCAAGTCTTAAAAAATACTATCTGATTGTCCTCAATAATTTCCAATTATCTAATGCACTGGGACAGAATCACAACTATTATGTAATGACGAGCTTTGACTTAATAAGAATATAACAAAAGCTAAAAAGTAAAATTTTATGACCACAGTGAAGCATCTGGGTAGCAAACAGCCATCTATCACTCATTTACTAAGGTACTAAAAGAAAACTGTTACTTTAACAGATTTAACATTTAAGATTGTATAATAGTTTTGGATCCTTCAACTTAAAATTGTTTTTTTAATCCCATTAATTTCCCTGATGTGGTGTGATGAAGGGTATATTCTTAAATTTTAACACCCCATTACCTGTCTTTCTAAGCTACCTTAATTTCAGATAGAATAAACCCACCAAAAGGAGCAAAGCCAGGGAAAGTGCTGTTTCAAATACAGAACACTACATTCACCAGTACTAAATTTTAATGCTCCAAAATATTTCAGGTGGCAAATTCATTTTATCATAAATGGATACAATTTACTGTAAAAGACTTTATCAAACCTGCCATAATTTCTAAACAGGAACTTTTTAATCCACTCTACAACTTTTTTTTGGGGGCGGGGGGCAATTTTCTATCTCAAAAAACTCATTTACATATTAAAATTGTTTTTACTATATTTCCAATTACTTCCATTTTCGCTGGAAATACCTTTACGTTTTCAGTTCTTTTCCTCAGACAATTTTGCTTATATTACAGTTATTACAAGTCCCTTACTTTGCTACATGGGTCTCAGAAATGTACTGTTCACAGATGTTTCTCTTCAAAAACATATTAATATTTACTTGTAAGAAGCTTTGCTTCTAATCTAGTCTCATGACATTTCCAGCCTTAGCTGCAATATAGACCAATCTATTGTTTTATGGAAGTAGAGAACTAATTCATAGATAAATGAGACCCACAAATATATCAAAACCTCATTATGGTAAATATAATATACTCTTAATTTGAATAACTCAAAAAATGGAAACCGTATGTAGTTAAAATAAACCATAGAGTGGTCGGCAAACCGCGGCTCGCGGGACACATGCGGCTCTTTGGCCCCTTGAGTGTGGCTCTTCCACAAAATACCACTGCCTGGGGGAGTCTATTTTGAAGAAGTGGCGTTAGAAGAAGTTTAAGTTTAAAAAATTTGGCTCTCAAAAGAAATTTCAATCGTTGTACTGTTGATATTTGGCTCTGTTGACGAATGAGTTTGCCGACCGTAGACGAATGGGTTAGAATCTAGTTAAAGAGACAACCACATCCCCTCCCATGTGACTTCAATACTGGTGACTTGACTTGACTGAGCTGTGAGTTTACTCTGGAGGCTTCCCCATCAGGTCCAATTGAAAACGGCTTGGTTTTGCCCTGGCCCGCATGGCTCTGCCGGTTCGATTGGCTCTGCCGGTTCGATTCCACTCAAGGGCATGTACCTCAGTTCAGGTTTGACCCGCACATGTGGGAAGCAGTGGGAAGCAACCAATCGATGTGTCTCTCTCACATCAATGTTTGGGTTTTTTTTCTCTCTCTCTCTCTCCCCCTCACTTCCTACCTTCCATTCTCTAAAAAGCAATGGAAAAATATATCCTCTGGTGAGGATTAACAAACAAAATTAAATTAAATTTAAAAATAGCTTGGTTTAGCCTTTTGGCTAAATACCTAATAAAATATACTGGTTAGTCACTATCTTTAACCCTCTGTATTTCTGTCCAACTTAAACTTAAGAGCTGATTATTAGAATTAGAGAAATGACCAAAGAAAAAAATAACTGCCATGAAAACACAAATAAACTAAAACTGAGAAACCAAGTAGTATCTATAATTCAGAAATAATTGTATTAACCATTTTTATTTTCCTGTTCTAGGTTTTCAGGCACAATTGGTTAATATTTCAAGGAATCCATGACAAATGAAAGATCATCTGGTCCAACCCCTCATTTTATATACAAGGAAAGTGGGGTCAAGGAAAACAAAGCTATTTGAGCATGAACATGGAGGTGGTTAACATTATAGCTTGACTCAGAACCCAAAATATCCAGGAGTATGTTTGATAATGGCCTAACATTTTCCGGTTCTAGATTTCAACGAGTTAATAACTAAGATGCCACTTATCCTATCACAAAAATTATCTAAAATGTTAAGTGTAGAGTATGTCTTTTACCTTCCTTAAAAATACAGCATTAAGAAAAAAATACAGCAACAACATTTGGAAACTGCCATCTATGCTTCTCATCTACTCGAAACAAAGCCTTAAGTTTATATAATATGGTGGCTTTATGTTATTTATAATGCCAAGCCCACTCTGTTTAAAATACACACATGTGTGCACACACCCATGGACATTGAAGTTTCAGAACTTCTAGTGTTGAAAGCAACCACCCCTGCCCAGCCTTCAATACTATGTAAAACTCAAACTTCCTATTACAGCAAATTAGCAAAAAAAACCTTTGGGAAATCTATACCTGAATAGTACCAGGTCAAAAGACAGAAAGCTTATAAGCATTTCATTCCACCATAAAACCTTCACATCAATCAAATAGTATCTAGAAAACAAGTTAGAACCCTTAGCTTACCTGGACAACAGGATATTGATAATCCATACAATATACACCATACATAGCAATGGGGGGAAATCTTCAGATAAAGATAGTACAAAAAAGTGCCTAAGCTTTTGCCTTGTTTGAACTAGCTGTCCTGTCCAAAGGAATTAGGCAGCACCAAAAAATCCTTGGCTGACTTCCAGTCTACGCAGATAGGTATGCTGGCTCAGATGAAGCCGGTATGCTGGCTTGGTTCAGCCCGGGCTTCCACCCCAATAAGATTCGACACTACACAGAAGAAATGTTCAGGAAAAAGCAAAAAGCTCCAAATGAGCTATTAGCTATAGACTGAAAACTACACTAGAGGTTTGCTGTTACTGTTGGTTTCACTGACAACTCCACCAAAAACTCGAGGCAGAGAATGACAGCCAAGGAAGGGAACACGGGCTCCTTAAAGTATCACGCAAAAACAGTAGGAAGCACAAGGTATCCAGAATCCAAAATGATATATATGTTCCAGGCTTTAAGTGCGTCAGAGGGAACACTCCCAATCCAAGCACGGAAAGGCGGATGGGACTGGTATTATTTCTCTATTCCTTCTTGGGCAAGATTGCGCGCACGCGCAGACACACACACACACACACACACACACACACACACACACACACACACACACACACCACCTCTTCTCAATGTCTCTGGCAGGGACAGGTGTTAGGATTAGCAGTATAAAACCCTCGTGTCATGAAAAGGAATGGAAGAAAAAAGAAGTTACACTGCGACATGCAGTAAAGGGATCGCTTTCATGACACTGTATGTTTGTATATCATTTAACACCCCCTTCACTCTGCTTCAACAGAGGCTAGGACAGCTGGCAGGATCAGCACTAGAAAAGAGGAAGGTGGCCCCAACTCAGAGGCAACATGAGTCTACTGGAGACCTTCAGATATGCAAGATACTCTCTCAGCTGTTCCAATCAAACATGCAAGGATTAACTCTGGCTGCCTGCAAAAAGGTGGGGGTGGAAAGGTCTTTTCAGAAAAGCCAGTTGCTTTCCCGTTTTAGGAAGCTGCTATACCCACCCTACCATTATATAAAAACACACATGTGAGCACATATTTCTATAGCAGATATTAAAAGCACTAACAAACATGGGCAGGTGTTAAGTCAGTCAGGTTAAAGAGTTGGCTTTCAGAGCCTAAACGGCCCATCTAAAAGCCAGACAAGTGCTGAGAAAAATTTTTAGTAAATAGGACACAGAATGAGCAGAACGTGAAAATAAATGCATAGTAGAGACATACCACTTACAACTATCACTCCTAAGAAATCCCCTACTTGGGGCAATCACTCAAAGGTTCAAAATGATAAATAATTCTAAATTAGTTTCAGGGGTTATAATCTCCCTTATCTTGGAGTGCTAGTAATATTATAACATGTTTTGGTAAGATTAAACCATGAGGATTAAACACAACTGTGAGGCATTTGTGAGATTTGTGTATTACTGTGCTCCACCCCCACCAGCGTAATTTTTTTCCTTTTATAGTCATTGCAACTTATTTTAGGATTGTTCAAAAATTGTTTTTCAAGAGTCAAAATGCCTTAGTATACCTAAGATAGTTTTCTTGGTTAATTATCTACCTTCAATCTGCACCAACCATAACTGTAGGGACCGCAAGTTTTGCCAAGTATTGGATAACCAGAAAATATGTAATATTCTTCTTTTTTTCTACGCTCTCATTCTTGTGTTTTTTTATCTCCCTTTCCTTCCCTTCTGCCTATGCCACAATCCTACCAAGAGTGTTTGTTCAAAGATACTAGTTAGGACTTAGGTGAGAATGCTTTATAAAGATTGCTGGGAGTTCTACCAAGCATTCGAAGAAGAATTAAAACCTACCCTCCTCAGACTATACCAAAAAAATTCAAGAGGAAGGCACACTTCCAAGCTATTTCTATGAAGCCAGCATTACCCTAATCCCAAAACCAGATAAAGATCCCACAAAAAAAGAGAACTACAGGCCAATATTCTTGATGAATATAGATGCTAAAATCCTCAACAAAATTCCAGCAAATTGGATCCAGCATTACATTAGAACAGTGGTCGGCAAATTGCGGCTTGCCACTCTGTTGACTAATGAGTTTGCTGACCACTGCATTAGAAAAATCATACACCATGACCAAGTGGGATTTATTCTGGGGATGCAAGGATGGTACAATATCTGCAAATCAATAAATGTGATATATCACATAAACAAACTGAGAAACAAAAATCACATAATCATATCAATTGATGCAGAAAAAGCATTTGACAAAATCCAATACCCTTTCTTTTTTTTCTTTATATTTTATTCATTTTTTACAGAGAGGAAGGGAAGGGGATAGAGAGTTAGAAACATCAATGAGAGAGAAATAATGATTTAGCTGCCTCCTGCACACCTCCCACTGGGGATGTGCCTGCAACCAAGGTACATGCCCTTGACCGGAATCAAACCCAGGACCCACCAGTCCGCAGGCCGACTCTCTATCCACTGAGCCAAACCAGTTAGGGCACAACACCCTTTCTTGATAAAAACTCTCAGCAAAGTGGGAATAGAGGGATCATACATCAACATAATAAAAGCCTTATATGACAAACCTAGAGCCAACATCATACTCAATGGGCAAAAACTAAACTCATTTCCCCTAACAACTGGAACAAGACAGGGATGTCCACTTTTACCATTTCTGTTTGATATAGTACTGGAAATGCTAGCCATAGAGATCAGAAAAGAAGAAGAAATAAAAGGTATCTAAATTGGAAAAGAAGAAGTAAAACTGTTGTTATTTGCAGATGACATGCTACTGTACATAGAAAAACCCCAAAGACTCCATCAAAACACTACTAGACCTAATAAATGAATTTGGCAATGTAGCAGAATACAAAATTAACACCCAGAAATCTATGGCCTTTTTATACACCAATAATGAACCCACAGAAAGAGAAACTAAAAAAACAATCCCATTTACCATTGCACCAAACAAATAAGATATCTAGGGATAAACTTAACTAAGGAGGTAAAAGACCTGTGCTCGGAAAACTAGATGACATTGAAAAAAGAGACAGAGGAAGACATAAACAAATGGAAGAACATACCATGTTCATGGATTGGTAGAATCAACATCATTAAAATGTCCATACTACCTAAAGTAATCTATAGATTAAATGCAATACCTATTAAAATACCAATGGCATATTTCAAAGATCTAGAACAAAATCTCCAAAAACTCATCTGGAATAAAAAAAGACCCCGAATAGCCACAGCAATCCTGAGAAAGAAGAACAAAGTTGGAGGGATCACAATACCAGATATCAAGCTATATTACCAAGCCACGGTTCACAAAACTGCCTGGTACTGGCATAAGAGCAGACATATAGACCAATGGAACAGAACAGAGAACCCAGAAATTGACCCAAGCCATTATGCTCCATTAATTTTTTACAAAGGAGGCAAGAGCATACAATGGACTCAAAACAGTCTCTTCAATAAATGGTGCTGGAGCCCTAGCTGGTTTGGCTCAGTGAGTAGAGCGCTGGCCTGAGGACTGAGGGGTCCCAGGTTTGATTCCGGCCAAGGCACATGCCCAGGTTGCAGGCTCAATCCCCAGGGTGGGGCATGCAAGAGGCAGCCAATCAATGATTCTTTCTCATCATTGATGTTTCTATCTCTCTCTTCCTCTCTGAAATCAATAAAAATATATTTAACAATAAATAAATAAATAAATAAATTGTGCTGGGAAATTTATTCAGAGACATGCAAAAAAAGAAAAGAAAAGAAACTATATCACCAACTTACACCATACACAAAAACAAACTCAGAATGGCTAAAGGACTTAAATATAAGATGAGGAACCATAAAAATCCTACAAGACTCCATAGGCAGCAAAACAGCAGACATATGTTGTAGCAATATCTTTACCAACACAGCTCCTAGGGCAATGGTGACTGAGGAGAAAATAAATAAATGGGACTATATCAAAATAAAAAGCTTCTGCACAGCAAAAGAAACCATCAACAAAACAACAAGAAAGCCCACTGCATGAGAGAACATATTTGCCAATGCTATTTCCGATAAGGGTTTAATCTCCAAAATTTACAGAGAACTCATATAACTTAACAAAAGGAAGATAAACAATTTAATAAAAAGTGGGCAAAGGACCTAAATAGACACTTTTCGAAAGAGGACATACAGAAGGCCAAGAGACATATGAAAACATGCTTAAAGTCACTAATTATCCGAGAGATACAAATCAAAACAACGAGGTACCATCTTACACCTGTCAGAATGGCTATCATCAACAAATCAACAAACAACAAGTGCTGGGGAGGATGTGGAGAAAAGGGAACCCTCGTACACTGCTGGTGGAAATGCAGACTAGTGCAGCCATTGTGGAGAACAATATGGAGTTTCCTCAAAAAACTAAAAATGGAACTCCCATTTGACCCAGTAATCCCACTTCTAGGAATATATCCCAAGAAACTAGAAACACCAATCAGAAAGGATATATGCACCCCTATGTTCATAGCAGCACAATTTACAATAGCTAAGATTTGGAAACTGCCTAAGTGCCCATCAGCAGATGAGTGGATTAAAAAACCATGATACATCTATCTACACAATGGAAGGAGTACTACTCTGCTATAAAAAAAGAAGGAACTTTTACCATTTGCAACAGCATGGATGGAACTGGAGAGCATTACGCTAAGCGAAATAAGCCAGTTGGAGAAAGATAAATATCACATGTTTTCACTCATATGTGGGATATAATCCTATATAATAAAGAGGTAATATGCAAACTGACCATCACACCCTTGCACAAGATGGCCACCCCCATGTGGTCACAAGATGGCCACCACAAGATGGCCAGCAGGGGAGGGCAATTGTGGGCAATCAGGCCAGCAGGGGAGGACAGTTGGGGACAACTGGGCCTGCAGGGGAGGGAGAGCAGTTGGGGGAGACCAGGCCAACAGGGGAAGGCAGTTGGGGGCAATCGGGCCGGCAGGGGAGCAGTTAGGCGTCGATCAGGCTGGCAGGGGAATGGTTAGGGGGTGATCAGGCTGGCAGGCAGAAGCGGTTAAGGGCAATCAGGCAGGCAGGCAGGTGAGTGGTTGGGAGCCAGCAGTACCAGATTGTGATTGTAGAGAGTAACCAAAGAACTTGTATACATGCATATTAGCATAACCATTGGACCCAGACACTGGGGCAGTGGGGGCTTGCCCGGGGTGGAAATGAATGGGGGGGGGGTGTGTGTCAATCAGGGAAAAAGGAGACATATGTAAAACTTTAGACAATAAAAAAAAGGATTTGAATAAGTCTATAAATTTCAGATTCAAGAATACTCTCGTGTTTCTTATTAAATGTATATTGTAAGTTAAAAAAGAAAAGACTGCTAAGACTGCTTAAGGTACAAAACTGGTTTTAGTTGCAATAATCTTAGAAGGGTCCAAAGACTGCTGTGTATTGGAATAATATAAAAGTTAGATGAGGATGGAGAGGATGGAGAAAATAAAGATATATATGTAAGGAAAATATGCAGTCAGAAATATGCAAGACTTATTTGGTGATCAGTTTGACCTGTCCACGTGACTGGGAAAGAGTGCTACGAAAACAACAGTTTGTGAAAATGGTTCTGGCGGCTGCAGGAAGAATGGAAAGGGGAACAAGTTGAAGGCGGGGAAGGGGTTTCAAGTTATAGCAGAATACCCAATAGGAAATGTCTAACGAATATTCAGAGATGTAGGTGGGAGCCCCAGAAGAGAGGCCAGGGTTAGACATGAAGATCCAACAGGAGTATGGGAGGAACAGCCAAGGCCAGAATGTGGTTGAGATTTTCTCCCACACTTATCACTGCACATTTTCTGAACACCAACTATGTACTTCAAAAAAGAAAAGACAGCCTTAGCTGGTGTGGCTCAATGAATAGAGCATCAGCCTGTGGACTGAAGGGTCCCAGGTTCGATACCGGTCAAGGGCACATGCATAGGTTGCGGGCTAGATCCCCAGTAGGGGGCGTGCAGGAGGCAACCGACCAATGACTCTCTTATCATTGATGTTTCTCTCTCTCTCTTTCCCTCTCCCTTCCTCTCTGAAATCAATAAAAAAAATTTCTAAAAGATTTTTAAAAAGAAAAGACAAATAGAAGAAAGTGGAAGAAGAAGAAAGAGAGAGAGAGCGCGCAAGAGGAAAGAAAACAGAAGAGAGAACTATAGATAACAAGGCAAAGGGCTGAAAATAGAACCTTAAAGAATACTCCCTTCTAGAAGGTAGAAATAGCAACAGAGGACAAAAAGATTAAGCAGGATCGAGCACTATTCACAAAAGCCAGGACACAGAGGACATCTGCTACTTTTCTTCAATTCTGAGTTATTTACACTGTGGAAAGTATTTCATAAATTGATACCAGAGATGAGTATATAACAATGTCAAGTATATAACCTTTAACAGAAAGGTTAAAGGGCAATTTAACCTTTAGAAAAGATGACTGAATTTAACAAACAGGAGATCAAGGTTAGTTTTGAGAGAGCTGTTTTAGTAATATCAGTTAAAGGATGGCAGCAAAATTGATAAATTCTTGATCAGAATGAAAATAGACATGATGCTTAAACTTTAACATATACTTTAACAAAACTTTCTATCTTGGGATACTACTTCTTTGTCTTCCAAGTGGCAATAAAGTACAAAGATAATTATAGATACTGCACTGTTGCTATTAGAATGGATTTTTATCTTGTTTTGTTTTTTGCCTCAGTGTTTTTCTTTGATCATTTTCTTATCCATATGAAAATGTCCAATCTTTAAATAGACCCCCTGGAAGTCTACCTTAAATGCTAATATGCTCCACAAAGCTCATCTTGATTGCTTCAAAAATATTCATGAGTCCTACTGGTTCTAAGGTACTGTGAGAATTGAATTTTCAATGGAAATGCTTTAAACTTTACCTACCAAAGAACAGCAAATCACAGTTAACTACTCCTTTGTATGACACACAGTACATGCTCTGGCTGAAATGTATTATTCTAATTAAAACAAGAGACACAACATGCAAAGAAATGAGCTGATTTGTGAGGCCAGAAATGAGCACTTTTGTTACTAAAAGTATCTCTCCTTACTCTTTCATTCTAAATAAGTACTACTAAGAAGTAAAATGTACCCATAAATAATACAACAATGGACATTCACTTTAAGTCCAGAAAGACCACACATAAAGGGTAAGGGTAAAGATGTAACTTTTAAAGCAGAAAATAATTGTAAATATTCTAATGCTGTTAGGAAAATATGTTTACATATACAACATTTAACTCAATCTTATTATGTAAGATTCCAGATCTTATATAATAAAGCTTTTTACCTCCACAGAAACTGTTACCTCAATTCACTCATATTTCTGAGGTAGATTACAAAAGGTGTCACAATATTTCACAGACCCTCCAACAAGATTTCCCTCCACCCCTTGAATGTGGTTTGGGACTTGTGACTTACATTGGCCTTTGACACATTAGCAAATGTGATGCAAGCCGAGGCTTGAGAGGTACTTGTTCACTGGGGCTTGCCCTCCCTTGCTACTTTCTGGACCCCAGAGACCACTGTGTGAAGAACCATGAAGGACAGATGAGAAAGCAAGTGGAATGGAGATGAACTATTTCAGTTGAGTTCCCCAGACCAGTGGTCGGCAAACTGCGGCTCGCGAGCCACAAGCGACTCTTTGGCCCCTTGAGTGTGGCTTTTCCACAAAATACCATGGCCTGGGCAAGTCTATTTTGAAGAAGTCGTGTTAGAAGAAGTTTAAGTTTAAAAAATTTGTCTCTCAAAAGAAATTTCAATCGTTGTACTGTTGATATTGGGCTCTGTTGACTAATGCGTTTGCGGACCACTGCCCAAGACCAATCAATTTGCCAACAGCCAGACATGAAAGTGAGGTCATCCTAGACCACCAAGGCTCAGCCAACTCAGACTAGAATGCCTAATTGGTGCACATAAGCAATGCTGTGTGTGGTTAAGAGTTCAGGGATCTGAAGCCAGACCACTTGAATGCAAATCACAGATCCATTACTTCCTAGCTGTGTAACTTTGGAAAAGTTATTTAACTTATCTCTGCCTCACCTCCTTCATCTAAAAAAAGGAGATATTAATACCTACCTCACAGGATTGGTGTGATGATTTAATCAGTCAAGATATGAATAGGCCTGCCATTAGTGAATATTAAGTTATACCTCTTGTTGTCATCATTGCGTCATCATTGTCATCATCGTCATCATCATCATCTTCAATAATTTAAGAAGAGCATTTAAAGGAAATTCAGGATTATCTGATTTGTGAAGCCAGCTCTATATCTGAGGCATATGTGGGCTCAACAGGAAGCAGATAGTATATAAAGAGCTCTGTAATTGTGTTAGGAGGAGGAAAGTCAGCAGTGGAGGGGAAAAGACAGTACAAGCTCCTACACTTACCCAGTGTTAGGGCAATACATTTCTGTTGAATGAATAACTCAATCAAGTGAGAAGACCATGCTTGACCACGAAGGGAATATTAACATGTAAAGGAGCAGAGAATGTACAAGTGATTTTTATCCCAAAGCAAATCTCCACAAGTGCAAAGCAGGTAACGTGTACAATGAGAAACCATTCCGTGTCCCAAATAAAAAGATAACCACCAGGGGAGGCCAAGGGGTCTTGGACATGTAGCTGCCTCTCCTCTTGGATCATGTTCACCATGCTGTGCCTTACAGATGAACTATCAGACACCACCTGACTCTCATCCCTACTGGGGAGAGGGTTATGGCTCTCTGATAGCAGCAATGCAGCAGTGTGGGAATCTTTGGGTTGGCACCAGCCCCTTGCTCAATTCAGACCTATAATCTCTTCTGACTTTGATTTAATGCAGCAATTACTGGTAATGTGGTTTGAAGGAGATAAATGCCCAGTGTAGTTGACTGTTGCTTACTCTGCTCACGATGCAAGAACATTTTTTAATTAAAATTCTCTTTATGATAAAGGAGCTGCTTCACTGAATGTTTCTGTGCAGCCCTGATACCGAGCTTCCCCCAAAGAGGATTAGAAATCACAGCTGCCTCTCCTCACTTCTAGCAAAGTATGCACAGGCACAATCACTCCACCTAGAGTGAGTCCCGTAACCCTAAGTTTTCCCACTTACCTAATTAGATTCTGGTAAGAGCTTCTTTCCAGTCTCACGACCACAATGTCAGCATTACAGTACTGCCAATAATAACGGTATCTCTCATTTCTTGCAAAGACCTTCCCTTAATTTGCTTTTAAATAAATATGCAAAGCCACCCAGCTGGTTGGCTCAGTGGTTGAGCATCGACCCATGGACCAAGAGGTCACCAGCTTAATTTCCAGTCAGGGCACATGCCTGGGTTGTGGGCTTGATCCCCAGTAGGGGGCATGCAGGAGGCAGCTGATCGATATTTCCCACTCATCGATGTTTCTATTTCTCTTCCTTTCTCTCTCTCTAAAATAAATAAAAACATATTTAAAATACATAAATACACAAATATGCAAAGTAAACTTTCATCAACATTCATGCATAAAAAGACCCTGTACCCATTTCATTTGGAAAAAACACAGAATAGCTAAGTATAAAATATCTATAGTTCTAAAACGTATTTTATTTTAATTCACAATACAATGGTTTACTATACCTTTCATATTTAGGAATCCTTGAGTAATTTTCAGAAGTGAAATAATTATAGGAAAATCAATATAGACATCTACCAGGGTTTTTTCCCCATGACATACAACCAACATGTTCTAGCAGTTTAAGGAATCTACATTAGTATCCCAATTGTTAGTTTTAAAAAAAAAAACAGCAACAACCATTCAACAACTAATGAGAGAATAGTAGTAACATGGGGCTCCAAGAGAAATAATCTGCTGTAAGTTTTACTGGTTCCTGAATCAATCTGCAAAAATTTTGACCCAATTACAAAATCTCACACACCTAAAAGTAGAAATAAGGAAATTTACAGGGTGTCCCGCCAAAAATGTATACACACTTTAACAGTTGATAGCTCAATTTTGTATATGAAATGTATTTTAATAAATACTGCCTTTATAATTATTCAAAGTGTGTGTATACATTTACAGGGGGACACCATATATATACTGTATATATGGTTAGCTAGGATCTATTATTGTGATTGCTGGGAGAGGACAGTTGCTGACAATTATCCTGAGGGAGGAAGGGAGGGAGGGAGGGAGGGAGGGAGGGAGGGAGGGAGGGAAAAAAAACAGGTCCATAGGTTATATTCCACAAAGTGGAAGCAGAAAGATCCAAGACCAAATGTGTATTTTCTTTTCTGAAGGCACACAGCAGTTTCAATGTGAAGGTTGAAAGTTAAGAGTTGATATTCTGTTCCACTATAAGAGAGTGGTGTCTCAATTATAATTAATTCAGCTAATTTTAATTTTTTTTCTAAAAGCTTTTAAACTCAAAACCCCTTTTTCAGAAGGGTGCCAGCCTTCTCAGGAAATCCAAGAAGAAGAAGACCAGATTCCCTCTCAGGAGGCCTTGTCAAGACCTTCTTTAACCTCAGGCATAAGAATACAGAACTGATGTCCCCCTTGCAATGCCAATGCTACTCTGGAGAAGGCTCTACGGCACTTTGTGAGAAAAATTGTTTTCTTTTTCAGAGAGAAAGATATCTTTGGAAAAACAACTATATGAATATTTACTTCTTTCTCTGACCCTGAGAAATTGGTCTGGCATAATTAACAAGATTAAAGACGGATTTAGAATACATAAGATGAAAGTTAGTCTGATCCTTACAGGATTAAACTCAAAATCCTAATACTAATCCAACGATTTTTAAGATCAACCCCATAAAACAGGATTAAACCAATAGGGGCTTTTGTTTTCACCCTGGAAACAATCACAGATGGCAAATCCAGGCCTAGAGTAAGTACCACCTCAGTAGTTAAACAGTGTGAGTGTGTGTGTATGCCGGTGGCGGGGTGGGGGGGTGGGGTGGGGTTAGGACTAATAATAGAAGCCCTTACTCCAACCCAGTTCGATGACCGCCCTATTTCCACAGGTCCAAAATTCCTTATGTGTAATTCCAAAATCCAAAAAAGCTTGGAAAACTGTTTCTTCTTCCTCCCTAACCCTAACTTTGTGTGGTGGTGGTGGTGAAGAAAGAGGAATTCATTTGGCGATAAAATGTGACCTAAACACCAAAATTGATGTGAATATTCAAAAACAGTTAGCTACAAATATATGAAAGAGTGTGATTATAAGGCGCTACCTTAATACAGAGCACAGCACTTCATTTCCTTTCTAAAATCCAAGATTCCACATTACAATAGGTATCTGGCCCCAAAGGTTTCAGATAAAGAACTGTGGACTTTTCCTAACTTTCCCAATACGTAGTTCTCCAGCTTAAAAAAGGTAACCCTGACATGAATGACGACAAATCAGGAAACAAATGAAAACCGCTGACACAATAGGCAACAGCATGTCAAATAACCGAACCAACGTGTCTCTTAAGATGGACACACACAGGGATAAATTAGAAGAGAGAGACCCAGCTGGAACCATATATGTTGCAGATTGATACTTTTTAAAAATATATATATTTTATTGATTTTTTTTTTACAGAGAGGAAGGGAGAAGGATAGAGTTAGAAACATCGACGAGAGATAAACATCAATCAGCTGCCTCCTGCACACTCCCCAGAGGATGTGCCCGCAACCAAGGTACATGACTTTGACCGGAATCGAACCTGGGACCCTTGAGTCCACAGGCCAACGCTCTATCCACTGAGTCCAACCGGTTAGGATGATAGTTACTTTTTAATAATAACATTTTACATAGTTACATTTTATCCTCAGGTGAGGGTAAAAAAAAAAATGCAATTATCATAGGATCCAGCAATTGCAGTCCTGGGCATTTATCCCAGAGAAATGTTCACATAAAAATCTATACACAATGTTTATAGCAGCTTTATTCATAATGGGCAAAAACTTGAAAAACCCAGATGTCTTTCAATGCGTCAATGTTTAATCAAACTATGGTACATCCAAACCACAGAATATTACTAATCAATAAAAAGGATATGTGCAACAATCAGGAGGACTCTCCAGAGAATCATGCCACGTTTAGAAATAAAACCTCAAAAGGTTATATGCTGTATGATTCCATTTATATAACATTCTTGAAATGACAAAATTACAGAAATGGAGAACTAGCTAGTAGTTGCCACGTAGGGGCAGGTGAGAAGTGCCTGTGGCTTAAGTGGGAAACAGGAATTTTGTGGAGGTGACAATGTTCTTCGTGTTGATAGCATCGCTGTCAACTTCCTGGTTGTGATATTGTGCTATAGTTTTACAAGAAATGTGGGCTGCAGATGAGATAATGGTATCAATAGTAAATGTCCGGTTTTAAAGCGGTACTGTGGGTATGTAAGAGACTGCCCCCCGTTTTTAGAAAATAGTATGGAAGTACTATACTTTGAACTAAAGGGATGCCAACACATACACATACACACATATTTTTTTCCACATTTGCTGAATCTTTATTGCAGTTTTATCACATTGTAAACTATTCCACATATTTTTAATTTACTCTCAAATGGTTCAGAAAAATTATAGAAAGAAACTCGTAAAGCAAATGTAGCAAGATAATAGAGAAGAAAATGGAAGTGATGGATATATTCATTATTTTGACTGTGTCACAGATATTCACCTATGTCAAAATCCCATCAAATACCACTTTAAATATGTGCAGTGGATCTACAATTGTCTCAAAATAAAGCTTAATTAAAGAAAAACTACTTAGCGCCAAACTTCAGAATAATCTAATACATCTGCCAGCAGCTTTATATTTTCATGACACTCAGAACACCAAAATGATTATGCCAAATGTTTGCAATGATCATATCGTATGTTTCTTCTTATAAAATTACTGAAACATTTCATGGACTTTACAATGTATTCTGTGTGTTCACTTGACACATATTTCCCCACATCATAAGACAAAATCAGTATGCAGACACCTGCTCATAACAGCCTTTCATTTATTACTCATGTTTCTTAACTAAAGGTTGTTGTGTTGGTAAGGGCTATTAGAACTTAAGAGATATTTCCTTTATTAATATGTTTGATTAGTTTTTTTTAAAAAATAGCATTCTTTGAAAATGATTTTATGGTGAAAAAAATGGCTCACACCTTCCATTTGCTCATCAGTGTCAGAGTTAAAATTTTTTTCTTTATTACCTCCAGAATAAGTTTTCTTCAATCACCTTAGCCAAAACCAAAATATACACATCAAGCAAAAGACACACTTTTAGATAATTGCTTTACCAATGGAATATTCAACATTGTATATGATGCCACTTTTTAAAAACCAGATTTTATATTATCCATATAAATTATTAAAACTCAATGGGAGGAAGACAAGGAGGAAAGGAGGGAGGGAGGGAGAGCTGGTGGAAGGGAAGAAAGAAGAGAGAAAGGGAAGGAGCAAAGACTGATTAAGACAGAAGTTCTGATTCAACTCCATTAAGGACCAATACGTACTAATATGTATAGAATCTTTCTAGATAGTCTAAGTTAATACTATAGTATGTGTTACTTCCCACTGAAAACAACACAAATATTTTGGGGTCATCATTTAAAACTAAGATAACATGAATATGATTTCTGAAAAAGTGATAATCAAAATCACGTTTCTTATGAAACTGTATTAAAAAAAAACAATATTATTTACCACCAAAGTAAAAAGCTAGGTAAGTCAATCCCTAAGTTCTAAAATACTTGTGAGGGCAGGAAGAAATAACTTTTATTTGCTGTCTCCTTCCTTTCAGTCTAGCCAGGTTGTCTCACACTCTGCCAAGCTTCAAGCTAACAATTTTAGGAATCCATTCCTACCTTCACCAAAAACGGAAGTAGTTTGTGATGATGCAATGGACTGATTCAGGATCCAAATCAAGCCCACTATGTATTCCCAGCACCTACTAAACCAACAGTAGGTTTGCGCAATATATTTACTGAATAAAAGAAAAATAAATAAATAAATAAATGGTATCCAAAACCTATTTACTACAGAGACCTGAACCCCTCAGGTATCTTACCCAAGAATCTTATCTCTAAAATACTGCCTGGGCTATTTGCCTCCAACATCAAAATTTACCTGCTAGACTAGTTTGGATCTTCAATACGTTCTGACCTTTCCATATTTACCCAGCCCGTAAGCCCATTCTGGCTCTAGTTTTCCTATACACTCCAAATATATCGCCTGGATCCAGCCTGCTATTTCCAACTAACTATAAGCTGCCGTACACAGAAACATCCAATTTCACATCTGCCTCTGTGATCTTGATTCCCCATCTTGTAGCTCTACCCTCCCTGTGGTTTTAGTGGGGAAGTTATGTGACTTGGAGCAATTCTGTTTGTTGCCTTTCCGTATCCTACAATTTTAGTTTGCTAACAGTATCTTTTTATGATGTATCCTTTTTGACAACAGGGTAAATGACTTGTTCTGAGTCACAGTGAATGACAGCACCTGGAATGCAGCCAATTTTCCAGGACCTTCTGTCCAGCCCATTAAATAGCATACCTCATATTTCAGCTGTATCAATTATGTAATCTGTTTTTAATTCTAATCAGAAGAAAACTCAGTTGATCCATTAGTAAGGACACTTTAAAGACAACCAACATTCTGCTTTTACTTTTATTAGCATTTATTTTATGCTGAATTTACTCCTAGGCTTTAAGTTTTTGTTTCTTCTGGGATATTTTTTTCATCTATGCAGCCTCCTCTTCTGTTGTAGGAACCATGAGCTCTGTAAATTCTACGCCTCATCTTGGGAGTTCTGTTCACCTGGATGTGCTCAATGACCAGAGAACCTACATCTAAACCCTTAAGTTCAGCTCTCTGCCTTTTTAAGCAAGTGCAGCAAAAATGCAGCCTCTGCGGGCCACCGACCCTGCGTCCGGCCACTGTTTGGCCTGCGCACACCTACCAACCTCTCCACCACTGACCATCGAATGGCACACATGGCTTCTGCAAAGTGACATCCTTCAGATTCTTGGTGGCTTTTTGGATACACATGCCCTGACGGCCAGGGCAGTTTCACAAGTGTTCTTAAAGTGAACACGAGGATTTGAACCTCTAGATTTGCATGATTTTGTGGGGGTTTTTGGGTTAAGTAAATAGCAAATCATTTTCAGAGGTCACCTTAGGCCACTTACAGGAAGCGAAAGCATGTTCAGATTTTTAGGTACTAAGTAAAGAGACATGAAAAAAAATTAAGTTCTTTAAAATCCAGATACTAATACTGTCTGGCCCAAGAGTACATATCTAGTAATGCACACATACATTTTTACCTTGAATGTAATTCATTCTTTATCCACATGCCAAACAAACTTAATCATCTTATAGCATCCAAACACTTCCTGTGGCACCAAGTTCACTATATTTTGGCTAAGTCTGAGCAGTAGCAGATGACAGAAGAGTTGACGCATTCTTCACAGGGCGCATGGTCCTCTCAAAACTGTGTGCAAAATGTAAAAATGTACACTGTTCTGGGGACCTGGCCCAGCGCTTTCATTAGATACTCAATGAGGTTCAAGACCCTCAATAAAGTTTAAGAACCAATAGGCCAGAAGATTAACAAAGTTATTCGGTAATACCTTTTTTTAAGGAGCCATTCCATTCAAACACTCCTCTAACTTAGGTGTTTGCCCCAACCTCACGTCCTGATCCTACCTCTGTTGAAGGTTTCCCTTTGATTCAAGGGCCTTTACATTCATTTCTAACCCTCATCTTCTTTAAAAACCCCACCTGCCTTCTCTTCCAAGCGCTAGGCCAGAGGCCCAAATCCTAGGCTCACTGTAATTCTTTCAAGTCAGGAACCAACTGACAAGAAAACACTCCAGCTCCCACATTCCAACTGTCTTAGTGAGGGGCTGGTCCACCAAGAGAGAGAGGTCTTTGTTTATTTGTTGTGTGTGTTTTTTTGTTTTCTGTTAAACAGTTGTTTGAACCAATCTGGCTTTAAACCCTCCAGGGAAAACCTGGGGTCACGAATCTATTGTCCCTTTTTGGTCATGCCTGAATTTTCCTCAAGTCAACCCACACCTTGTAGTCTGAACAAGCTCTAATGACATACTGCTGCTGCAGACTTACCAATGTGGAAATTCTTTTAGTCACTCAGAAAATTAGAGACTCTAAACCGGTATTTCTTAACCATTTAAAAATCCCTTGTTCTATAATATTTACTCACTTTTATCTTCTGAACCTTCCATCAGCTCAGAATACCACAGCCTTACTTTCTAAAATGTCCATAATGACTTCGAAGTTTAAATATTCTTTTCTAAACTGTACAGTCTCTCTCCTCCCAACCCTGAGATTCTGATTTATACCTCCTCCTCATTCCTGACTGAGAGCATGGGTCTAAACATACAGAATGTAAATATGGACTTTTGTAGCAAGGTCCATTCAAAAGGTTCAAAATAGTAATCTATAAACAAAATGATAAGGATAATAGAAAGAGGCTTTACAACAACTTTTGTGTCATAAGAGAAACAATAAAATCAAATTAAAAACAATAGGAGTTTCTGGTTAGCTGAGAACTGTCTGTCATATGTGAGAATCAATAAAATAATACAGAACTACACTAAAAATATCTGGCTCACATCATGAACATCAATTATAACGCAGATATAGGCACACAGTGTAGGAGACTTGGCTGCAGTTATACAGAACATATGCTATTCTGGATAAACGGCTAATAAAAGCAGATCTCAATTTCCTCTGAAAATAGTAGGGTAAAGTTTAGGTATTGACTTCCAGTTATTTGAACTTTTAGGATTTGTTTGGAGGCAACAGGAATTTAATGAGCTATATTCTTTTGACCTTTTATTCAGAGATGTATAAACACACACACACACACACTTCAGTCCACTTACTAACACAATGAGAATATGAAATTTAAAGAAAAAAACTGGGGCTTTCGATGTATTCTGAATTGTCGTTAATATTTTAAAATCTTTTTCATATCAGAGCCAGCACCACTTTCCCTTTCCCTTGCTTTCCTTGCTTCCATTTAGTTCCTAGTTCTGAAACACTGAATTCTGTTTCACAGGCTTACTCTTCTTGCTTACTTCATGCCAGTCGGCTTCCAAGCTCAACAGCGTCCTGGGGGAGTTGGTATGTTGCTACCTCCCTTGCAAGCTATTCTACAAGGTCACTATTTTCATTTGTGTTAATTACCTGGGGAGAGACAGATGAAGAGACACTGAACTTGGACAGTACATAAACATATTTCCAAGATCCACGCTTTAAAATATAACTGGGTTTCCCTAAGTAATATATGTTGTATAGTTCAAGGAGAGGGAAACAAAAGAAATGTGAAGGTAAGAGAAGGGATTATTTATTTATTTATTTTATATTTTTATTGATTTCAGAGAGGAAGGGAGAGGGAGAGAGAGATAGAAACAACAATGACGAGAGAGAATCATTGATCGGCTGCCTCCTGCAGGCCCCCTATTGGGGACCGAGCCCAGGCATGTGCCCTTGACTGGAATCTAACCCAGGACCCTTCAGTCCGCAGGCCAATGCTCTGTCCACTGAGCCCACCCAGCTAGGGCTTTTTTTTTTTTTTTTTTTTTTAATAGGAGGCTGAAAGAAAAGGCATTCTAAACAACAGTTAAGAGGAGCTTCAAATTGAGTGTGACATTAGTATGCAACAACGAAACTAAAGGGAAATGGTGGAGTCCTGTGAGCAAGTAATTATTAAATTGAGAAAAAGACTTGTCAAGATGGAAACTGGGAAAAGATGTATCACCTACAGAAAGGTCAAGATCCAAATGATCAAGACTTAAGGATATCTCATACTAGCCTAATCTGAGCTGTTCTTGTTCAAGGGGTTCACTGTGAGAAGACAAGGCAAAGTTTACTTTTCCTAGTCACACAGGAAGGAATACTATAAAACTCAAGCAAGAAAAAGGGAATCCAGGTCCAATAAATTTTTAAAAGCCACTAGCAAAACATGGTTGAGAAAACCCTTTGTTAACTGAACTGGGGATCAGTGTCAGCCTCAGGTCCCAAGATAAACTAGAATGCCTCCATGCACTGGAACAAAAAGACCAGGGAAAAAGACTAGACAATCTAATAAGGGTAATGTTTAACCCCTGGCTCACGGGTAATGAGGCATCAAATTGTTTAAAGACCGTGCTGACTAGTAGGAGAGTAGCTGCTTAACGTAAGGGCAGACTAAACTCTCTGATTTAGAGAATTGAACTTGCAAGTCTTCTGTATCCATAGCTGGGCAGGGCATGGGCAGGCAAAGACTGACGGCTATTAACAAGATGAGCGTTCAAGTCAGTTCAACCTCTACTACCTGGTAGGTGTTCAGCACTACAGTAATTCATCCCTGACTTTAAAGAGTTTATAGGAGAAACTAGAGTGGCCAGTCCAAGACACTTACCACTGGGTTGCTGTTAGAACTCAATGTGTTAATGACTTTAAAATATTTGCTGTAAAGTCTGGCAAATGTTAAATATTCAAAAATCAGTAGCTGCTAATCAGCATCCTTATAATTATTACCAGCATCACTACAATACCTATTACTATGTTGTAGGAACAACAGATTTTAAATTCTAGCAGCAACATCTTTAAATTGTGAAGAATTTGTTTCTAAATAGTTTGTTTCTTAATACTTTGCCATTCCAATTAAGAATTTCTGTTAAAACTGGGCAAGACCTCTCCCCACTTATGATCTAGTTCCTACAATAGTCTTAGTGACACTGTTTCTGGCAAATTTTCTCAATCAGTCATGGAAATGTTGACACCAACATAGTCTCGCACCCATGTTACCCACTTTTTTACATCCTGTGAAGCTGACTTCATAGTTTGTTGCTAATATTCACAAAAGGAGAAAACCCAGAGACTTTAGAAAAACTACTTTCAAATGTCACAGATCAAAAGGGAGAAATTAGAAGGGAAAACACAAGTCTTTCCTGCCCTTAAGAATAAAAAAATCCATCATTGTCATCATGTCAACCCATACTTACCCATCTCCCATAATGGATTAGATGCCTTTAGTAAAAGTATACAAGAAAACCAATATCCCTAGCCTCCTCAGGATAAACTCCAAGAGATAATGCTGTGAGAAAACATGCCTAGCAAAGGGCAGTAGACAATAGGAATACAAACCAAATATGTTCTAAAGTGCTTAAAAAAGCAATTTAATTTAGAGTAAATTTAGTTTAAAGGTTTGCAGGATATCTAACAGAAAGAAATATAAAATATTCTACCAACTGGCTAAATTTCCAGTGTGGCTCAGTTGGCTGAGCAGCGTTCCATGCATCTAGAGGTCACAGGTTCAATTCCTGGCCAGGGCACATGCCTGGGTTTCAGCTCAATCCCCAGTAGGGGAGATGTAGGAGGCAGCTGATCTCTCTCTCTCTCTCTCTCTCTCTCTCTCTCTCTCTCTCTCTCTCTCTCTATATATATATATATATATATATATATTTATTTTTTATTTTTATTTTTTAACTGAGGAGAACCCTAACACGAACAATGAAAACAGAACTACTATTGATTGAGTTATAATGAATCACAGCTACTGACTAGTTTGACACATTTGTTTTACTGATAAAGAAATTGTAGTCTGGCTAGAATAGCTCAGTGGTTGAGTGTCAATCTATGAATCAGGAGGTCGTGGTTCGATTCCTGGTCAGGGCACATGCATGGGTTGCGGGGCTTGATCCCCAGTGGGGGGCATGCAGGAGGCAGCCAATTAATGATTCTCTCTCATCACTGATGTTTCTAGCTCTCCCTTCCTCTCTGAAATCAATAAAGATATATTTTTTAAAAAAGAAATTGTAGAGTACTGAGATTGAGTAATTTCTCTGAATTTACACAGCTAGATCGTGGCAGGTCTATAAAGGTGGTTAGTGCATAGTAAATACTCAAATTTTTGATGCGTTAAAAAGACAAGTACTATGGTCTGAGTGTTTGTGCTCCTCCCTCCACCCCAAATTCACATGGTGAAGCCCTAAGCCCCAGTGTGGCTGTACTGGACAACAGGGCCTCTAAAAAAGTACTTAGGGCTATATGAGGTTATAAGGGAGACCCTGATCTGATAGGTTAGTGTCCTTATAAGAAGAGATAGCAGAGAGCTTGCCCACAAGTGCTCTGGTGCATTCTTGCTCTTGCTCTCTCTCCCCCAACACATGCACAAAGAGGACACGTGAGCACAGGGAGATAGACGGAAGGAAGCAGCTTATAAGCCAAGAAGAGAGGCCTCAGAATGAGACCCACCTTGCAGGCACCTTGGTCTGGAGGTCTTCTCAGCCTCCAGACTATGTGAGAGAAATCCCTGTTGTTAGACTACCCAGTATGTGGTAATTTGTTTTAGCAGTCCCAGCAAACTAAAAAACAATGAGCCAAAGGTCATGGGTTTTATTCCAGTCAAGGGCACATACCTGGGTTGCAGGTTCCATCCCAAGGTGTCTCCCTCTCCCACTCATGTTTCTCTCTACCTCTCTTCCTCTCCCTCCCTCCCCTTCCTATCTCTCTAAAAAAATCAATGGGAAAAATATCCTTGGGTGAGAATTAACAAAACAAAACAAAAAAAGAGAGACCCTGAATCCGACAGTTCTCAGTACTGCCACTCAGGAATATAGTAGACACCTGTCTCAGAACAACTAAGATGAACACAGAAAGATTAGCAATCATAACAACTAATATACATTGAACATTTACTATGCACCAGGAACTATTCTGAGAGCTTTCCGTGGCTCAAAACACCCCTCTGAGGTACGACTTTTGTTCTAATTGTATAGAAGAGAAAGCACAGTAATACGCCGAATGTCGTCAAGACAGAATGCAGCAGAGCCAGACCTGAAACCTAGTCAATTTGGTTCCAAAGCCTGCACCATGCAGCATGACTGCCCCTAGAGTATAAACCATCACAGGCATACCCGGGGACAAGGGGTCCCTAGTAAATGAGAGAGAATGGCTGGTGACAAATGCAGAGAGCTCCACACACTAAAGTCCTAGTTACTAAGTATTCCCTTGTTAAAGGAAAAGTAACAAGTAGAAAACCTCTGGAATGTAGCACCCTTTTGATAAATTCTTATTGAGCATCATTCACTATCCCCGACATTGGGGAAACAGCAACAAACAAAGCCAGACAAAAGCCTCTAAAGGAGAGATAAGTAGTTTAAAAAAAAAAAAAAGATGTTTTTATACTGGAAGATGGTAAGAGTTATGGAAAATTTAAAGCAGAATGACTAAAAAGAACTAGCTGAAAGGTAACGTTTGAACAAAAATGTGAGTGAAATGAAGAAGACAGACCTGAGGATGTCTGGAGAAGAGCATTTCAAGTGGGGAAACAGTCCAAACAAAGCACCTGGCAAGCGTGTGGAACAGCGGAAGCCAGTGTGGCTGGAGCGGTGAGAAAGGGGAGGAACGGGAGGTGGAACCAAAGAGGTACGGGAGCCAGCTCGACCACGGCCTTGTCCAGAAGTCCCTGAGTGAAACACATTAGTGGGCTTTTGAGCATGATCACACTTACATTTTTAAAGGATCACATCTGATGCTGTGCTCAGAATAAATTATTTGGAGTCAATGGTGGAAGCAGGGAGACCAGGTAGGAGACTGTTACAATAATCCAGGCAACAGAGGATGGTGCACTGACCCAGGATGGAAGTCGCAGAGCTAGTGAAAAGGGGTCAACCTCAGGTTATTTTTGAAAGGCAGAGCCCAGAGGATTTGCTGATTAATAAGACTGAAGAAAGAGAGAAAGAAGGATCCGGGATAATGCCAACTTTTTCTGGTCCAAGCAACAGGAAGATGTCGTTATCTGAGAAGAGGAAAACTGTAGTTTTCCCCACAGGTTTGTGGCTGATTTTTCACCAAACTTTGCTCATTAATTATTCCTAACCATGTTTTTAAAATGACTAAAACAATAAAATAAATGACGTGCTCACTTCGAAGAATGATGCAAAAGTGAAATAAATTCTCACTAACACATCATCCTTCGGTTTTCCTATTGCATTGTACAAAGTACTGTGTCACCTTTCAAGAAGGAAATAAAAAAGACTGGAGACACCATCTTTATAGTTTGCTTAGTTTTCATTGAATGCAGTTAGGAACTCAGATTTTCACTGCCCACCCATAATGACAAAGAAAAGACAGACAAACATGGGAAAATGTTTCACAACTATTAGGTGAACTGAAAATGAAAACAAACATGGACAGCAACACTCTAAATTCTAAGGATGATGATGAAATTTTATTTTATTTTTGGATGATTTTTATTCATTATCTTTTAAATTTTTATTTTCCTTTTTATTGAATTTATTGGGGTCACACTAGTTAACAAAATTACACAGGTTTCAAGTACACAACTCTACAATACACCATCTGTACACTGTATTATGTGTTTACCACCCCCAGGTCAAGCTTCCACTGATGATGGTGAAATTTGATATGTAAGCGAAATTTTGAGACTTCTTTAGAAGTTGACAGTTCAGTTAACAAAGTCAAGAATCAATACTGAACAATACATTTCTAAGAACAAAACGTATTATGGTATCTTCATTCAGTTCAACAGGAAGTTTTTCTTCATGCAGTATATTTTTTATTGTTGACACTGTTACAGACGTCTCCCATTTCCCCCCATTCTGCCCAGCTCCACCCAGTCTTCATGCAGTATTTTGTAAGAACTGGGATCATCCAGTTTCACTAAAAGGACATATGACAATATTCTTTCATCTCTTACAATGTAAGAAAGTTTGCATTTCGTAAGTGGCTAAGTGCTAAAGGTAAGTATATATATACATACATATATATATACATATATATGTGTGTGTGTGTGTGTGTAAAGGAAAGAAACAGATAATTTAAATTTTTTTAAAATTCTTTAATCATTCCAAAATGTTTATAAGTCTAAAAATAAAAATGTTTTGTACTTATGGAACAAAGAAGAATCCATCCTCTCTTCAACAAAATTATGTACTGTCAATAGTTTAAAAAAATACTTTAAATACGATGCTTAGACTACATAAGAGACCCAGATGTATAAGAAGCTAGAACCTATTAGAGATGTATTTGGAATCTGGAATCAGAATTTACAAAATGCGTATGTTCCAGGCTGATGCATGAAAGCTCATAAGCAATTAAATTAGATTCGAAGAAGGTTGCCTTTTGAGGTATATATGCTTCCAAAACCAGGAAAATAGGGAATAAAAAATTTGGACAGTATGTGTCAGTGAAACGTCACTTATTTGGAAGATTCGGATCTGCACAGGGAGAGAGCTACAACAGGAGCAAGAGCGCAACCAATGGTCAAAGCAGCGCAGCACTGACACAGAACCCAACACTCACCGCAAAAATGTGACCACTCTAGAATAAAGTTTGAGACTGGCTTGAGTACTGCTCGGCAAGAAACTTGCCTTGGTTTGCGCTATGAGGAAGAATAGGGTTGAATTTCAAGTGGAAAAGGAAGAGAAATAAAGAGCACATTATTTGGACTTCAAAGAGATTTAATGATTCTTTCTGTCCTAAGAAAAACTGTTAATGCTCTTTTCTCAATGTTTTCTGAACTATTAACAGATTAAAAAACCCGTTAAAAAAAAAATACCTGCAGTGATCTTGTACTATTAGCAAGGATAAAGGCGGTGGGGGGAGGAGAGAACGACAGCACATTGACAGAGTTAGAATCTAGACTTGGAAATGAATAACTGGGTAGCTTGTATCTATTTTCTTCAATATGGTTGACATTAGGACAGTGAATGTCTTCATTTTACAGGAAAAGCTTCAATGATAAGACTGCAAATTGATCAGGCAGTTCCTCACACAGGTAGGAAATGAACTTGCAGAAATAAATACAGAACTAAAAAGACAATGTCTATAAGCATGGACTCATATAATAAAAAGGCCCTGGCTGGTGTTGCTCAATGGTTAGAGTGTCGGTCTGTGCATCAGAAGGTCTTGTGTTCGATTCCTGGTCAAGGGCACATACCTGGGTTGCCGGTCTGATCTTTGCCCCTGGTCAGAGCCTGTGGGAGGCAACCAATTGATGTGTCCCTGTCACACTGATGTTATTTTTCTCTCTCTCTTAAAAAAAAAAAAAAAATGAATGGAAAAATATCCTCACTCCTCCATGATTAAAAAATAAAATAAGAAAGAAAGAGAAAGGATACAAAAAGGATTAAAGAAAACCATGAAGCATTGACCTTTTTAACCTTACGTTCCTACTAAAATGGTTAGAAGCCCTAGTGTTTGAGAAGCCTTTTCTGTGACTCTTAAGGTAGTAAGTACTACCTTTGATTTTTCTGTCTTAAAAAAGGTTTTACAGCCACACTCTCAGATTCATTTTAGACTACCATTCTCCTGGCAGTGCCCTTGAACGGATCTTTGCTAAGAATCCATGTCTTAATTTTACCATCCTTTGCCATGCAGAAAGGCTGACAAATTTCAAAATCAAGTGCTGGTTGCTTTTTTGTTTAACAGTCCTTCCTTCCGTTCATTCCTCTCCTCTCACACTTTACTATAAGCAGCAAGAAGCAGCCATGGGACCTTCAATGTTTTGCCTGGAAATTTACATAGCTAGGTCTCCCAGTTCATTAGGCACATTTGCTGCTTTCCATAACTACAAACAATAGTGTTGCTAAACTTTGCCCTTTCTTCCAGTTTCCTTTCCTTTAAGCCCGTGGTCAGCAAACTGCGGCTCGCGAGCCACATGCGGCTCTTTGGCCCCTTGAGTGTGGCTCTTCTACAAAATACCATGGCCTGGGTGAGTCTATTTTGAAGAAGTGATGTTAAAAGAAGTTTAAGTTAAAAAAATTTGGCTCTCAAAAGAAATTTCAATTGTTGTACTGTTGATATTTGGCTCTGTTGACTAATGAGTTTGCCGACCACTGCTTTAAGCCCTCATGGCAATCTCCTCAAAGTCTCAGATTTTACAAGCAACATGTTCAGGTACTCTCAGTAACACTCTCCTCAAAGTCCATTGCCCAGTTCCAAAGTCACTCCCACATTTTAGATTTCTGCTATAGAAGCACCCATACAGAAAGCGCTAGAGAGGGCAAGCACCCAAGATGAAAGATGGTCTCTTTGTAACCAAATCTTGGAAGTAACATCCTACCACTTTTGCTATATTCTGTTACTTCGAAGTGAGTCCCTAGGGCCAGCCTATACTCAACGGCAAGAGATTGCACAAGAGCAAGCATACCAGAGTGGGAATCACTGGGGCCATCTTGGAGGCAGCCTCTCGCAGACGATGGGAAGTATTATAGCGTATTGTTTAAAAGTACTGGCTGAAGCAAGACAATGTTCCAAGCAAAAGGTGCCCCCCGATTTCTTCTTGCTGCTTATGGCAAAGTGTGAGAGGAGAGAGAAGAATTGAAGGAAGGACCGTTAAACAGAAAAGCAGCCAGGACTTGATTTTGAAAATTTTCAGCCTTTCTGCATGGTTTGACTCTTGTTTCCACATTATAAAATTATTTCATAATAACATAATAAAATAATAGCTGTGAAAGGACCTAACCCAGTGCCTCATACACAAGAGGCCGTTGGGAATCTCTATTCCTTCTCCTTTCCGATCCCAATTGTTTTCTTAACAATATTGAAAATTTCTCCGGTATTGGATAAAATCTGCAAACATCTACTACTAGAGCAGTGGTCAGCAAACTCATTAGTCAACAGAGTGGCAAGCCGCGGCTCGCGAGCCACAGCCGCAGTTTGCCGACCACTGTAACATACAAAAATATGATTCTGACTTTAAATAAGTACAGAAAACTTATATTTGTTAATTTAATAAAATTAAACAAGAAAACAAAAGAATAAAAATAATTATCTAGAATTAATGAATATAGCAGAGGGGAACATACACACAATAGCAACTGTTATCCCCAAACACATGTCCCACCCACGTTGCCATCTGCTTTTAAATTGTAATGTTTAGTGAGACTTTCAAAATAACCTTGGCAAAAAATATTACACTGCTTTTTATCTAATCGGCAACTATAAATACAATAAACAATAAATAAATCATTAAGAATGTTTTTATTTAGATGTCATTTTACTTGAGGAATCACACTCAACAATGTGAGTGAAGTAACATCATGCCCATCTTATGGATGAAAAACAGAGCATAAAAATCTTGTGACTTGTTATAATCACAGAGTAGGTTAATGATTGAGCCATGAACAGAACTGTAACCATCATATAATGTAATATTCAATGAAGCTGTAATTGGTTATTTCTGATTTTCATGGATATGACAATTTGGCCAGTGATTAAAGGGTTCATCTCACACTCAGGAAAAATAACTTGACAGTTATTTTAAAGAATAAAAAGTAGGCTTTGATTTATTTTACCTCTGATTTAATGGTCTAGATTCAAATAAGCAAGTAAAATACCATCTGAGTTACTACACAAATAAGAATATAGAACCTACACTTTGAGTTAAATGGAAACAAAACCGAATACTTTAGTTGGACACTTTGCTACACAGACAATTCATTATATTAAGAATATTTAATTAACCTTTCAAACAATATTTGTGGAGTGCCTATTCTATGCTGGCCTTTTATTAAAAGTACTGTATGTTATTTCATTTCATAATAGTGAAGGATGCCAAAAAAGCATTTGCGAGGAAGAGCAGCAAGCTCACATTCATCAGCGAAGGCTAACCGCAAACAAGAAGGCAATGCTTAAAACCAGATCTCAAGTTTTAAAGGCAGCACACATTTCCAGAACAAAGGAGGGGAAGGTAGCTAGTGAAGGAAGACCGTAACTCTTAGTATCTACATTATTCATTGAAAAAGAAACTAAAGGCCCTGAGGTGATGGGCAGAGGTCTTCTCAGGACAGCTGTGTCAGGCATCTCTGCCTTTGGCACTTAGGAGGAAGTGAATATATGATCATTTCTTTTTAGGGATAGCAATTTCTAGAAGATGTTGAATGTTAGATCATTACTCTGGTAGAAAGTCTGATTATCAGCAAACATTTGCTAAATATCTATTTTGTGCAGCACATGAGGATATCAAGTGTGCTGGGAGATACTGTAGCCCGTGTCCCCTCCCTTCACTTATATGTGTGCTTTGATCATGCTGATTTTTTACCCTTCCCAAACGTACAATTTAAAATCTACAAGAACGAATACTTGCTTAATTGCTTACAAATTTATTCCCTAACTTATAAATTCTAAAACAATAAAAGCCCATATTCTGGTTTGAAACATGACAAGTTATATTGTTTAAGGTTAAGTGCCATATTAAAACATACACATCAAAACAAGGCAGCTTTTTTATACAACTGGAAACTTCATCTTTTAGCACTCATATATATAAGGCTTCAACTCTACTTAAAAATTGTATTTACTTCCAAACCCTGATGCCAAGGCCTAGTTATCTCATACCTGAACAACTACAATAGTAATTGCTATTGCTGCTTCTAGTCCCTCCCCAAGCCATCCTACCCACAGAACCTAATTACAAAGCACTATTTCAAGAAAGTTAAATATTGGTTTACTGGATTTTTAAAAATAATTCCTATTTTCTACAAAAGTAATTAACTAACATTCAACATCTTCTGGTTTATCCATCAAACATTGCTTCCATTCCTGTCTCTTCCGTGAGACTGGCCTCTTCACTTTTCCCCAAAGTTTCCTTCCTCCCTTCTTTTCACTCCACAAATGCCCAATCAGTGCCCACTATGTACCAAGCAAGCACCTTTCTATGCACAGAGGATAACCAGTGCCTTCATGGAGCTTACATTCTGGTTGGAGGAGAAAGACATTAAACAAATACACAGCAAATCAGATGGTGGTGGGTGCTGCGGAGAAAAATAAAGATGGGGAAAGGGGATGGGAAATGTCGCACAAAGAGGGAGGGAATTACCATTTTCATAGGATGCTCATGATAACATGACATTTGAGTAGAGATTTCTTGTATACAGGAGAGTCGTACTGATATCTGGAGAAAGAGCAGGGGGGTAGGCAAGTGCTAAGGCCTTAGGCAAGAGCATGTTTGGTATGTTCAAAGAATGGCCAGGAGTGTAGAAGAACATGAGTTCAAGAACTTAGCCAGGGAAGCAAGTCATACAAGGGCCTTAAAGGCCAGGGTAGGGTGTTTGATTTTTACAGTGAGTAAGATAAGAAGCCCCTGGAAAGGTCTGGACAGAGGAGCAATATAATGTGACATTTAAAAGGAGCATGTTGGCTGCTGTGTTGAGGACAGACTTTGGGAGGGGGGTGCAGAACAGAAGCAGGGAGGCTAATTAGAAAATTATTGTAATAATATAGGCAAGAGATAATGGTGGCTTGGGCCAGGATGAAAGTAATGGGATTCTTGAATAGTCAAGTTTCATGTTCATACTTGACACCATACCTTTGCTTATGCCAGTTCTCCATCAGGCTTGTCTCTGTTTGGTCCTGCCAGAATCCAGCTTAAATTATACCTCCTTCAAGAAACCTTCCCCAACCAATCCCATCTTCAGTGATTGCCTATTTTTCTGAATTCCTGTTGACAACTGCCCGTTATCACCTACAATGTAATCTTTGCTACAATGTATTGTTATTTATCTATTTAACTTCTGTGCCCCTTGACCCCATTATTCTTGGGGGGAAAGGGGTGGACTTTACAACTTTTGGTATCCTCATTGTGCTGCATAAAATAGACATTCAATTAATGTTTGATGATAATCACACTGAGCCATTTACAAACTGCTTTCTCACAAAGAAATGCTCATATCCTCACTTCCTTCTTAAACTGCCAAGGTCAGAGCGATGCCTGACATAGCTGTCCTGAGGAAACCTCTGCCCGGCACCCAGGCCACACATTGTATTGGGCCACAACTAGTTTCTTTGGAACAATAGTTTTTGAAGTGTGGTCTCTGGACCAGCCGTATCAGCACCACTTGGGCATTAATTAGAAATGTAAATACCCAGGTCCACCCAGATCTAATGAATCCAAAACTCAGGAGGTGGGCCCGGCATTCTGAGACTATGAAGTTTGAGAACTATTGCTCTGGCTTAAAGGTTTAACTAATTACCCAGTTTTTCCGAGAACAGTTCCATCCTGGCTTATGGCCTCATTTCCCTCAATCATTATCAGAAGTCCCCTCCCTTCCAGGTGGCTCACCCCATACAGCTCTGTACGTCCACTCGTCTGACTTCATCTCCTGCTCTGTGCCCTAGAGGCCATGAGCTACCCTCAGCAAACTCTTCCATACACTTACTCTTTTTCCTGTGATGTTCCCATCACCTTTTTGCTCTAAAGCAGTGGTTCTCAACCTTTTTAATGCCGCGACCCTTTAATACAGTTCCTCAGGTTGTGGTGACCCCCAACCATAAAATTATTTTCGTTGCTACTTCATAACTGTAATTTTGCTACTGTTATGAATCGTACAGGTGGAGAACCGCTAGCAGAGTCGCCCAAGACCATCGGAAAACACAGATATTTACATTACGATTCCTAACAGTAGCAAAATTACAGTTATGAAGTAGCAACGAAAATAATTTTATGGTTGGGGCTCACCACACCATGAGGAACTGTATTAAAGGGTCGCGGCATTAGGAAGGTTGAGAACCATTGCTCTAAAGGAAACCTGGCTGGCCCTGAGAATACTGCTCCTTCCACAGTGGAAGATTTACTCCTACGCATCACATAACCTCCGGCAGGGGCAAGCATCCTCCTTGTTTTCCATTTAGTGTCGGGCCTTACAAGCATCCTCTTTGCTTTCCAATTCTACTTCCAAACCACTTCTCTCCACCCAAACTGCAGATCCTTTGAAACAGGTATCACCTGCCAATCTGCTCAAGTCTTAGGACAGGGCTCCCTGTCTTCACCCTCTTCGTTAGTCTTCTTCTTGATGACTTCAACCACTACATAGATGACTCATCCAATACCTTGGCCTCCTAGTTGTTGTTGTTTTAATGCCTTTAGCACCAAGTATATATTTTCCACTTACCCTAAACCAGTGGTCGGCAAACTGCGGCTCGCGAGCCACATACAGTTTGCCGCTCTGTTGACTAATGAGTTTGCCAACCACTGCCCTAAACCATCCACCTAACTTCATGTCCTAGTACTGTCATCACCAATAACCATACCATCTCCAAAAATCTTAAGCATTTCAAGCATTCTACTTTCATACCATCAAGTTGGCTTGCTCTAGTCGTTTTCCCACACCAGCATTTCTCTAACCCACTTGAGCTTCTAATCTACAAGGTGATCCTACCACTTTTTCATTTCTCCTCCTGTTCTGCCTCCCTCCCCTGCCTCCCTCTTCCTTCTCATGTTCTTATTTCCCTCCTAAGCCAACTCAGATTCTAGGGTCCACTACTATATGTAGTCTTTTTCAAAAGTCTTATTTCCCTTGTCCCTTTTTTTCTTAGTCCAGCTTATTTGGTATCATCTCAACTCCTGGTTAAATCCAACTGTCTACTTATTCCTGTCTTGCATCTGAACAGAAGGTTGCTGGGTAAAAATCATGCACTGACTTGCCACCACTCACATCAAGTTTATGACCACAGATTTTAAGCCTACCGCATCTCTTTAGTAAGTTCACTCCCATTTTTTGAGATGACTACTTCACACCTTGTTCTCTCTCCTCACATCTGCTATACTTCTCTACTCCCTACATGTCCGGTTTCAGCTATGTTCATCTTACATATTATAAAGAAATCAGGCACAATCAGAAGACTCATTCTTCTGCCTGAAACCAATGCCACGAGCCCACCTGGCTCTAATCCCACTGTGCCTCCATCCTATTAAAAAGAAAGAAGTGCTCTGGCCCTATCTATGGCCAGCCCCTCCTCTGTGTGCGGATGTAACATACTTTGCTGCTCTGATTAGCCTCCTTCTTTTCAGCATCCTAGATTTTTCCTATTGACATAAAACATGCCTTAATATCATGTATGTTTTTAAAATCATCACTTGAACTCACCTATCCATGCCCAGTTACTACCCAACTCATTGTTCTACTCCACAATTAAACAATATGGACTGTGTCATCTTCACCTACCAACTAAAACTCAAGCTATTCTGACTGGCTATTTATCCCCATCATTCCAGTGAAACAGCTTTTACCAAGTTTACCATGACCAATATCTTACCAAGGCCAATGGGCCATTATTTGGTATTCAATTACGCAAACCCAGAATGTTCTTTTCTGAGTCTGTGATATCACTTACTTGCCTTCTTTCCCTGCTACCCTACCAAATTCTAAGTGTCCTTCAGACCTCTACTGAACTGCCTCAGCCCTATTCTCTAGTCACAGTTTCTCCCAAGGCTTTAAGTATGTACTGATGAAACTCAACCTTATACGCCCAGCTCACATCTTTCTTCTGAACTCCACTCATACCAAAGAGCCACTGAACTTCACCTGGTTGTCTAACAGACATTTCAAATTTTAACAAGTCCAAACCATAAACACTGTTTTTGTGTACTCTCTGGTCTGTTGTAAGTAAACACCCCTCCACCCTAATTCCTTAAGCCAAAACCCAAATAACTCAGATCCCTCTTTCATTTCACCACACACGCAAGCCCTCTTCAGTCCTATCAAACTGCCCTCAGAGCCTAAGCCATCACCTCTTGCTTAGATACAGCAAGGGCTGACCTCCTTTATCACTCTTCCTACAGAAAACCACTCTCCTGCTTGAATCTCCCATTTTAACCAGAACAAAATTCAAACTGCTACCATAGGGAATGATCTGGGGTAGTACCTCTCCAATCTTATTTATCCTCCTATGTTCTTTTTGTTCTCTGCACTCCAACCACACCACCCCTCTTTTCCAAAACCCCAAATGCATTTCCATCTGAAGACTGTATTTGTTTCTCCGTCTGCTTGTAATGCTTTCCTTCCCTATTTGACAAGATGGTGTTTATCATTCAGGTTTTGCAGCCTATCCAAAGCACTCGGGTTCATATTACCTTCTCTTCTCTATAGCACTTACTGTAATAGTTTTCTGAAATTATCTTGTTTCCTTAAACATTTACAGTTTTATTTTCTCTGTTAAAGAATACAAACTATGGGGAAAAACTTAAGTCTTATTCATGCTCTTTCCCTACCCCTTAGGAAGCAGTCAGCACACAGTAGTCATCAATAAATGTGTTAACTGTTTGAGTCTCATCCTATCTAATAAAGAGGGAATATGCTAATTGACCATCACTCCATCACAAAGATGGCTGCACCCACAGCTGAGGCCAAGTTCCCATAAGGAGCCTTAACAAGAAATCGGCAGGGACCTGAGGCTGATTTCCCCCAACAGGGCTTGAAAGGGGACCTCAAGGTGCGCTTCCCATCCTGGTGCTGGGCTAGGAGACCTTAGGCTGCTCCCCCCACCCCAGTGCCAGGCCAGGGGACTTCAGATCACACCCCCGACCAGGTGGGGCTTGATGGGGGACCTCAGGCTGCACTCCCCCGCCCCAGCACTGGGCCAAGGGACCTGAGGCTGCACCCTCCTGACTACCTGGGTTTGACAGGGGACCTCAGGCCATGCCCCCCACCTAGCGGGGCTTGACGGGGACCTCAAGGTGCACCCCCAGTGCTAGGTCGGGGGAACTCAGACTGCGCCCCTGCCCAGCAGGGCTTGACAGGGGACCTGAGGCTGTGCCCCCCCCCCACCTGGAGGGGGCTTGACAGGGGACCTCAGGCCATGCGCCCCACCCAGTGGGGCTTGACAGGGGATCTCAGGCTGTGTCTCCAACCTGGCGGGGCTTGACGAAGGACTTAAAGGCATGCCCCCGGCCCCGGTCTGGGCTGGGGGACCTCAGGCTACACCCCCAGTCCTGGTGCCAGGCCAGGGGACCTGAGACTATGGCCCCTGCCTGGCAGGGCTTGACAAGGGTGGGACTGGCCAGGTCTGGATCTAGCCCAATGGGAGGGGGAAGGGGCAGGGGGGGGCGTGGCTGGGTCTGGGTCTCACTCGATTTTGAGGTGCATATGGGTGGGCGGGGACTTAACTCTGGGTCCCGTGGTGAGCCCCAGACTCTGACAGGAGTAAGGTTTTCATATACATTTTACTAGTTTTCTTTCATCTCTGACACTTCTATTATAGAGAAAGGGCAAATAGCAATATTAAATTATTTCCTCTAATTAATCCCCTTTTAATGTGCATGAATTTTATGCACCGGGTCACCAGTATTATTAATATGATGATTTGGTTAGTCCCTTACAGTTTTTAGAGCTTTTAAAATATGCATCGAACCCATTTCACCTGAAGAATAAATATAAATTCTGCAATAATAAAGCCTCTTATGATCTTTCTAATATATAAATCTGATCATACCTGATCCTGCTTAAAATCTATCAGTGGTTTCCTATTGGAATAAACAAACAAATACCTTAAACTGTTCAAATAATCTGGCCTCTGAATTTTAAATTTTATCCACCACTATTCCACTCATCCCACACATACAAGCCACATGGAATTACATATGGTTCCCAAACATAAATACTTTTTCACTAATCTTTTCTTTTTTGGAAAATCAATGACCCTATTCACACCTCACCCACTCTGCTTGTCTACCTTCTCTCTGTAAAGACTTTTTGCACTCCTAAATGCCGTTAGCTCGTCTGTCCTCATCTGCTTTGCCTCCTGTTAAATGGGAGAGTTCTCCCTCCTTCTAGAGCCAATACCATTTCCCCAAAGTATAAGAGCATGTATCCCTCCTCTTATATAGTACACTTCTTTTCAAATAAATTCATTAGCTTTTAAACATGGGAAGTCTTTTTTATTTAAATAAAACAAACCTTTTCTACTCCTGATACTCGTCTAGCTATCCTCTACATTCCTTCTGAGTCAAATTTTTCCAACAATTGTCTACACCCACTAATTCAATCTCCATTTCCTTGCCTCCCCATGAACTCCTCAACTGACTCCACTCCTCTCAGGCTTCTGCCCTCAATAGTCCAGAGCAACCCTTGAAAAGATTATCAATGACCTCCATGTTGTTAAACTCATATTTTAGTTCTCTTCCTGCCATTCTTTTGTTTGTTTGTTTTGTTACTCCTCACCCCAGGATATTTTCCCATTTATTTTTAGAGAGAGTAGAAGGGGGGGAAGGGGGAGAGTGAGAGAGAGAGAGAAACATCGATATGAGACACAAAGAATGGTTGCCTACCGCGTGCGCCCCAACCTAGGGTAGGGGATTGAGCCTGTAACCAAGGTATGTGCCCTTGACCCCTCAGTGCCTGGGGCCTAACCACTGAGCAAATCTGGCTTGGGCTTCCTGACACTCTTTTATCTTAATTTCCTAGTGTCCTGGTTTTCCTCCTGAAGAACAAGTTCTCTGGAACCTTGTTCCCTGCCTCCTTTGACGGTTCATCTCCTATATCAGGCATTAACTTCTCTTTTTGTTCTACATTTTCTCCCTAAAGGTCATTCTCCTCTTAAGCCATGATCATACCTGCCTACAGGTTCAGTTACTATTGCCTGCATATCTCTCCTTATATTCCAGACCTAGGTAGCCAACTCTCTAAGCAGTATTTCCTCTTGAACATCTCAAAGTTACCCCGAAATCAAACTCATTATCCCCTTCACCTTTATTCTTATAAAAAAACAAACAAAAACCCACAATCCTGGTCCTCTCCAAATCATGGTAATATCTTGTCAATTTTACCTTCTGAATATCTCTCCTCTTCCAAACCATGACAATATCCTGTCACTTTCACCTATGAACATGGGTCACACAGTTCTAGTTCTCTCTAGCACATGTTGTCATTATCATTCTGTCACTTAGACTGTTACACAACCACCACCTAACTTCTTTCTGCAGCTTACTCCCCTCTAATCCGTGTAGATAACTTTTAAAAAACAAATCTAATTATAAACTCCACTCCAGCCTACTCCAATCTTACTTAAAATCTTTTAATGGCTTTTCACTGCCAAGTATCTAGTGACAGTATCTGGCCTCCAACGTTATCTGAACAAAACTGTTCCTACTTTTGTGATGACTTAATTTACTATTAAGTCTAGTTCGCTAACTATGTAGAACAATTAGAATGGCAAAATAGCAATAAATAGTGAGTATTAATTAAAAGATCAGCCTGGCTATAACTTGAATAATAGCTGTTGTTATTATCATTACCTTATTTTTTGCTTAGTACAAAATGCTTCCAAAAAACTTTAACACAGATTATCTCAATAATCTGTTAGGTATTAATAGTCCCATTATAAAGATTAAAAAACTAATGTTAGAAAGGTCAGATACTGACAAATGGCACCACCAAGACCAAAACTGTCTTCTGACTCACAGTGCATGATTTCCATGTTTTATGATAAAGCCATCAGTTACTACTTTATTTCTAAAATGGCTGAAAGACATTTTTCTAAGATTACTCCATTATGTTTTCCAAAGAACTATCATGTCCTTTTTACAACCTAGAAAATCAAGATACATACAGTTTAGTAACTTGTCTCAAGTAATTAATGGATATGGAAACAGCATTCAGGTTACCTTATCTTCACTTCTCTATTCTGCCTGTGTCATGCTGAACAAACCTGACACTACTGAACAAAGAAAATGTGATGTAATAAGCTCTGAGGCCAGACAGACCAGGGTTCGGATCTTACCTCGGTCAATTCTAGATTGTGTGACTGTAGCAAGTTACTGAAGTTTCTGCTTTCTCATCTGTAAAATTAAGATAATAGCTAACTCCCAAGTGTGTTGAGGACTAAGATATAAGCCTAACATAAATGTTATCACTCAATAAATGGTTTAAAGTTAACACAACAAAAACATTAGCTTCTCCCCAAACAGGACAGTGTGGAAAGAAAGAAAAGTCAGAGTTAAAAAAAACACCAAAGATAATGCTAAAAGTTTTCAGCTCTGCCATTTACTGTCATGCGCTCTCTATCAGTCTCCTCATTTGTACAATAGAGATAATGATACTCAGCCCTTACCACTGCTGTGTGGGTGAAATAACAAATAAAAGCACTTTCTTAATTGAATAGCATCATATAAAAATCATTATTATCTGTGTATGCACAATTGCTATCACTGTTATAAATTCTTCGAGGGCATGAGATATCTTAAATCATCTTTGCATATGTTAACAGCTGGTAGCACAGTCTTCTACCCATCATAGGCACTCATCAAATGTTGGCTGAACTGATTAAGAAGACAGGATTGCCCTGGAGAGTGTTGCCAAGGAGTTAGAGCACTGGCCTGTGCACTGAAGGATCTCAGGTTCAATTCCTGGTCAAAGGCACATACCTGAGTTGTAGGTTCGATCCCCAGCCCTACTCAGGGCAGTGTGCAGGAGGCAACCAATTGATGTGTCTTTCTCACATTGATGCTTCCCTCTCTCTCCCTCTCTCTCTCTCTCTCTCTCTCTCTCTCTCTCTCAAAATCAATGGGAAAAATATCTTTGGATGAGGATTAACAGAAGAAGGAAGAAGGAAGAAGAAGATGAAGACAGGATTAAGCTATGATAAAGCAACAATTCAAAATGAGATCCAGAAGTTCATCCATATAGTATATAAGTAAAGAGAGCCTGCTAAGATAAAGGCAGACAGGGAGAACACATGTGCCTTCTGGGAATTTATATAAGTAGTCTGCAATTTTGTTTACTGAATAAAAATTATACAATCAAACAAGTAAGTTCAGGAGTCATGTGTTAAGTGTTACCCTCCCTGTTTTAGGCAATGAAGAGGAGGGAATAAATGACATAATGAATACTTCATAGATATTTACGAGTATCTATGTGCCATCCACTATGGTAAGCATGTTTCCGAGATTATCTCGTATCTTCACAATAATCCCGAATGACAGGCATTATTTTCCCTATGTGATAAATGAAGAAGCTGAGGTTTAGAGAGGTTAAGTAATTTGTTCACAGCCACACAACTGGAAATGACAGAGGTGGGATTTACATCTAGTAAAGTCTCTAAAAGCCATATTCTTTCCACCACACCATGCCGTCCACTGATGCCACCACGTTCACTAAAAAGGAGGGAGACTCAACAGGAAAGTGGGGAGAAGATCTGGTAAAGAGCCATATACAGAGCACAGGATGGCATTCTAGCTCAGAGTTCTAGACACACAGGAGCAAGTTAATGAGCAGCACACCTAACTATATAAACTAAAATGCTTGGGATAACTATAACGTTTACTCCCCAGCTCTACGGGTCTTAAAAAGGTCCACACCACTCATTGGTATTAACAACTGAACATAGGTCAGTAATTTTTCTAGAATACTCAGGAACAGTACCTTTAACTCACCGCCAGTACCAAAACAAGCAGGCAATGGAGGTAATATGTTTCACAGCTTGCTCGTGTTTTCCAGGACCCAAACATTCTTGTACCACTGAGTGTTTTTCTGACATACGTACTGCTACATAAAATTCACTTCACAGAACTTTAGAATTAGAATAGGTTCTATTAGTTTATGGCGGCTCAGAAGAGTTAAATGATTGCTCAATGTCTAATGGCTGGGTACTGGCCTAGAGAAACTCATCTCCTAGTCCTCATCCAGTAAGTTTCTCCACAGCAACTCCTCACCACCTGCCACTTAATGCTTGACCGCCTAGATTTCCTTCTTTGTATCTGGGTGTCACACAGCTATGGCTCCTCCTGGACATTTTCAATGAATTCAACCAATGTGCAGGGCACTGGGCTAGACAATGCAGATAACCAAGAGATAAAGCTAACACACTTTTTACTCTCTAGAAAAAGCTACTCAACATTCAATTGTCTTGGGTATATAGTATTTGTATACACACGAACATACTAGAGTACATGTGGTCCAAGTGACCAGGGAAACCTAGGCCCCACCTGACTGCTCCAAGGGTTGAGAGGAATAGTTACCTTGGCATACATGTATCTCAATCCAAAATGTGGTTCTTTGGCTGGGAAATTCTGTTCTAGGGCTAATAAGGGAAGGGATTGAAACAAATTTACAAATAACTGTAATTTAAGCACAAAGGAAATAACTGAGGAGACAGTCACTGTCTGCTTTCTTCAAAAATAAGTGAGTAGAAATGAAATTAATTCAACTTGCTTCCTTTCATAACTCCTCTTCCAAACCAATCCAAAGACAGACTATCCCATCCTCTGGTCAACAGATAGCTGAACGTCCCACCGACAAGGCTGCAAAGACCCTGGACACAGATGTCAAGTTTACAGGGAGATGAAAAGCACTTAAAGCACATAGTGTGCCAGAAAAGTTCTTTGACTTCTCACAAATAATACAAAAAATTATCAAGAGAGGGAGGAAATTACATTTCAAGGTCATATTCAAATGTAAAGAAGCAGGAAAAGCCCCTCCCAACATACACACACACACCCACACACCCTCTGTGACCAAGCACAATCTCTATAAACCTACTTAAAATTCTGCCTTCTGATATTTATAAATTTAGCCTGCCTGAGCCAAGTAGGTTTCTGCAATTCCAGACATCTAGGCTGAAGGGCAAAGGGCAAAGTGAAACTTTCAAAAGCTGGCTAGTAGCCAAGGGCATCACATCCAGGAGGCTCCCTTAGCAACACACAACAGCTGTCTGCTCAAGAGATCATACGGCCATCTTTGCAAGAAACTATAGATGTTCTTGTTTTCACAACTAAAAGCAGGGTTTATTTTTTCCCTATATTATTTTCCTTGTCATTCTCCTAAAAGTTATCACATTTCATAATTGAAAAACCTTTCCAACCCCAGTATGTTTCCCTTTATCCCAAATTACAATGTCATGGTTAACAATAAATTAAAATAACATAAGGTGTTAAGTTCTTGGCAAATATAAAATGTCTGGTTATTAATTACTATTCTAGCTGCTATAGATTTGGTTTCTAACTACGAGCAAGTCACTCTTTGCGACTTAATTACTTCCCTCATAAAAATTTAATAACAACAGTGACCTACTTCACAAGACTATTGTGAAGGACAATAAAAATGATTAGACCAAAAAATTATAAAAGTTTACTCCTTATTAAGAATCATGCCACCTACTGGCTTTCAATATCTAAAGAGATTAGTTAGATTATTGAAGTCAGTGCTCCCGCCCCCCACCCCCAAAAAAGAAAAACACAGGTGGATCCTGACCAACCAGGAAGACTGCAGCTGCTCAAGGGACCAGCTCATTTCACCTGCCCAGTCTGCCTTCTGTGAACCTACCGGCAAGCCCAGAGGATGGCACTGCACCAGAGCTCACGCTTACACCTAAGTCTAATTAGATAAACAACATTAAAGAAAACAACAACCAACCAATGTCACAACCACTGCTAGGCTTTAAAAACCTAACACCTGTGAGTAGAAGGGTACATGGCAGCCTGTGCTCTGTGTGGAAGGCCGTTTGTACAAGAGCAGAATCTCGCAGCTTTCCACTCCTTATATGAGCAAGTGCAAACCCTCACCCACAGCACTCGGTACTCACCCAGAGGTACATCATGTCAGACCGGGCTGCTCAAACTCAGTGGTCAGTTGATCCTGGACTGCAAAAAGGCACTTTCAGTAGGTAAGGAGGTGTCAGAATAGGGGACTAGGGTTCAGGGTGGGGAGAAACTCCCCCCCAGAATCACTTGAGTTTCAAAACACGACCAGTCTCCTCCCCCCTCCTCCCTCCTTTCCAGCTGACTGTTCTGTTGTTCTCTCTCTTCTCTCTCCTCTCTCTCTCTCTCTGGGAGTTCCCAGCCCCGTGTGTCTGAACTGGAGTGTGCAGCACACTCTCTCAGTATTTGCCTTTAGGGAATCTCTCTCTCTCTTTTTCCTCTCTCTCTCTCTCTCTCTCTCTCTCTCTCTCTCTCTCTCTCTCTCTCTCTCTCTCTGTCATTCTACTTCTAGAAACACAATCATCACTCACAGAAATTATTGCAAAAGGCAGGGATGGGTGGGGTTAGTAATAAACCACCAGCACCAGTTTCTAGTGCTAGAGATAAACTAGTTGAAGATGGGTTCTTTAAACATTAATGAAGCAATCAAAAAACTCTGACCTCCAAGATCAAGGGAAGGGAGCCAAGCTTCCTCTCTGCCCCAATTCTTCTGGAGCCCCTTGCAGAAGCCAAGCATGAACACAGAACCTGCTCAAGGCCTACAGCCCCTCCCCAAAACGTCGGCCTTGCATCACGGTGCTTTATAAAGTTTCCCCACAAATAATTCTGAATCCTAGATTTTAAAACAGGAAACATTACATGTAAACTGAAATAAGTGTTCGCCTTTTTTACTACTACCTTCTGAGCTCAGATCAAGTCTCCCTTCTGAAAGGAAAACGATAAGTGTTTCAGAGTAAAGTGGGGGTTTAGCTCCTAGAAATGGCAACAGAGCAAGATACAAAGCCTGGGTTTGCCGTCTGGGTCTCCAGTTACTATCATCATGGCCTAGGGACAGTTATTCAACCTGCCTCGGCCTCTGTTTCCTCAACCGAAAACTGGGTACGCAATACTATTCCTTTTCACGTTGTAACTAGATCAAAGGATATAACTGTAAACTACCTGCCATGTTCCTGAGACACATTTTCTAATTCAGTTCAGTTCAAACATTTATTAAGTGCCTCCTATATGCCAGACATATATTTATCCATTATGTTCAATGCTGAACATCAAATCATCTGTTCTAGTAGTTTTTATTCAGAAAATAACTAATTTCTCCATATGCCAATGCCCATGATTGTTCCTTGCTTGTCTACCCATTTCTCCATGTTCAAATCCAAAAACCCAGCCCAGCTATATCTGATCTCCGCCTCTGGGATCCTGGTGTCTGTAACAAGACAGTCACCACCTCTGCCCGTGTCTACTACAGGTATTCCTGTGTTTACCAATCTTGTCTCCGTTATCCACATCTTTCAGGGTATAGTTCATTGATTTTAGGCCAGGGAGTCTTTAGCATAGTGCCATGCACATAGTAGGTGCACAATCCGTTCACAAAGGTTTCTGTGTTTTGAGGAATGTTGCACTCCTTTAACTCATTAAACTAAACTAAAACAAGAGCCCCGCCACCTTCCAGCTGCCTCAGGGTTCCGTTTCCCTCAGACATGTTGGAACAGCTCTCTCCTGCTTGTAAAATCTCTAAGGTCTGCGAGTCTCACATTCAAGGTAGCCCTGTGTAGGTGGTATGTTCATTCTCCGGTCTGAGTTACCTGCTAAGTGAAGTTTCTTTTTCTCTTAGGGTAGAAGTAAAGTCACTTTTCCTTTTCTTCTGCACTAAGATGTGCCTTTTCTCTCCCACCTTCAACTCCCAACTCAGGTAAACTTCAAGAGGTGGGGCAGTATTCTCAGCCTCACCCAAACCTTTTCTTTTTCTTCAGGCAGAACTTCTCTGCTTCCTCTGAAGGCCAGATTACCTCATTTCCAGTACAAAAGAACTTATGACACAGCCTTTTCCATTTTAATGGGAAAGCAAATCTTGACTTTCTATAAACTATTATTTAGAGTGTGTTATATATCCATGGTCAATGTTTATATGCAACTTTCCTCTAGCCCATGGCCTACAGCTTATGGCACCAGACCTCCCTATACCACATCCTAAATAACTGTATTAAAATCACACTAAGAGATTATAGTTCTTTCAAGCTCCTTGGGAACACGAAATTGTTAATATTCATTTTTAAGCAAGTATCAAAACACAATACAATAAAACTTCACAGACTATCGCTTTAATGGTCTGATCTTTTCATCAAGTTATAGGTAAGATAAAGATATTCCTGCTTTCCTGCATCAAAGTAGGAGAAAATACACAGAGAAAAGAGAGCCTTGAAATGAAATAAAAACTAACACAAAAACTCTGGCACCTCCAAAACTCCCATGAGTACAACCATTATAAACTTCTTTGGAACCACAGGAAGAGTTACTCAGTTCCTACTCTAAATGCATCTCTTCCTCTCCTGGTTATAATTTAAAAACTGGGGAATAGTCTGGTCAAAAATCAAATCCTTCTGTGTGTTTTCTTCACACACACACACACACCCCCTCCAAAAACCCACAGGCAAGCTAAATAAATCTTTTTATTCATGCTCCTGCATGTCCACATTTCCCTACCTTAAAAAACAAAGGAGGGGGGGGGAGAATGAAAGGAATCAAAGATGTAACAGAAAAAAAATTGTCTGAAATCATCTAAGTCAAATAAGGAAATCTACGCTTTACAGCTACACAGGATTCAGACTGAGAGACACAAAGGTCTCATAGTTCCATAGTAGGAAGACACCCTGGAAAGGATCAGTCTTACACAAAGGATTAAGATACACACATAATAATTCTATAAGAACATTTTATCAGACTGTGTTACTGTACTTGGAAGTTTATCAGCCTTTACATTAGTTCGGGGGGGGGGGGGTGGGGGGAGAATGTGTGAATTTGAGCATCAGAAAAGGAAGTCTTCTATGGAGGGCCCACAGAGGAAGTCTGGCATACTTACTGCAGAGAAAGAAAAATCAGATTATCTAGGACAGCAATAAGGGTGCTACCAGTAATTCTAACCTTACTAGTGTAATGTATCCTGAAATCCCGCTTCTGAAAATGCTGGATTTTCCAATGTGAAGAGCATGGTAGGTAGAAAGGGTTTTAGAGCCACACTTTAAAGAATTAAAAATTTTTTTTCCCTCTCACCATTTATGCCCCCTATGCCCTCTTTCACCTCCCACCATCACTAAACTGTTGCCCATGTCAATGAGCTCTGTATCTTTTTTTTTTCTTTTTTTGCTCAATCCATCCACCTCTCCAGCCACCCTCCCCAGCTGTCAGTCTGCTCTCTTATTTATGAATCTGCCTCTACTTTGCTTAGTAATTCAGTTTTTGCATTAGGTTCAACATGAGTGAAATCATATGGTACCTGTCTTCCTCTGACTGTCTTATTTCACTCAGCATAATGTTCTCCAGGTCCATCCATGCTGTCATAATGAATAGAAGTCCCTCCTTTTTCACGGCTCAGTAGTATTTCATTGTGTAAATGTACCACAGCTATTTTATCCACTCATCTACTGATGGGCACCAGGGCTACTTCCAAGTCTTTGGAGCCACATTTTAGACTCCCTGCCTCATGTTCTAAAAATTCAAGACTGTTGTGTTTTATGCAAGTTTCTCTGTGGGTGTAAAAAGACTGGTGGGGGAACTACGGACATCTGAGGAGCCAACACAATTTCTCAAAAATATTCCTGAGAAGTCAGGCACTGAAAATTTTTCAAGAGAAATCAGAGGCAACCCTCTAAACCCTCTATACATAATTGATACTCCTTTCACTTTCAGGATTGGTAGAGACAATACAGACTTACCACAAATACTGAGCTATAGAAACGGGCCATCTGAGGTCCAACTGAATTTTACTTTTGAAAAAAGTTGAAAGAATGGGGCCCTTTAAACTTTGTTTCCTCTCAGCTTAAAATCACAGGCAAGCTAAATGAATCTTTTCATTCATGCTCCTGCATGTCCACATTTCCCTACCTTAAAAAAAAAAAAAAAAGGAAGAATGAAAGGAAACAAAGAAGTAACAACAAAAAAATTGTCTCAAATCATCGAAGTCAAATAAGGAAATCTACGCTACGATTCCCAGAGGGCAGTTCTCTATTAGAATCTTGCTACTCAAAATGTGGACCATGGAGCAGCAGCAGCAGCAGAGTAGCATTAACTGGGGGCTTCTTAGATATGGACAATCTCACTCTCCATCCTAAACTCACAGAATCAAAATCAACCCAGTAACAAAAGCCCCAGGTGATTCCCACGCACATTAAAGTCTGAGAAGCTGGTGAAGACAGAGCACTGCCGTCGGCAGCAGCAGACGCTTAGGGACGAAAGGGGTAGATGTGGTTCCCATTTTCCAGTTAGGGGATCTGTTAGTTAACTAAGTACCCTGCTTGCTGATTTCAACATAACAAACCAGCTACTATTTACTGAGGACACATGTGCGGGAACTCTGCATGCGTTATCTCATTGGATCTTCACAATATCTCTGTAAGGTAAGTTCTATGTTCTCTTTTTCACACATAAAAACAAACTGGGGCTTAAAATGGTCAAATAATTTGCCCATTGTCTTATAGCAAATGAGTAGAGAAGCCAAAAGCTGAAAACAAGTTTTTAAGATTCCAAGATCATTTCAATTACAACACACTTATTCACTGATAAAAATTAAATCAAGACGACCAGAATCATTGGAAATTTTATCCTGGATAGAACCGCAGTCTGCCTCTCCCCCTTACCAAGACTGCACACAATCAGTGATGGAGAAGAGGTCTGGGACTCCATGTGCACACATTGTACCTGAGTTTCCAAAGGCTGGGACTCTGGTCCAGTACTGCTGCCATGACTGATGTCATTCAGAGAATGATTCCAGAAACTCTTGTTATTATTACCTTCTATGATGTCTAAAGTGAGCTCCAGAAAAGGGTACATCTCAAAGCTCACCTCTAGGAATGATTTGTTAGAACTCTTACCCCCATTTTTAGAAAACCTAGAGGGACCATCCTTAAAAGAAGAAAATGTATTATCTTAAGTGCTCTGCTTTTCTTTAGTATGTTTCAATCATACTCTCAAATAACCTACCATATTTCTAACTAACTTGGTCCGGCATCCCCTCTACTACAATTTTTGAGTTGATGAAGTCCCCTATCCCAACCACATTTTCATTTATCCATTCCAGTCCTGTCTTCCACTCACTCCATGGTCTATAATTACAACCCCTCCCTTGTGAATATCCACAATAATTTGTCTTCTCCATCACTACCATCAGATGGTAGTGATGGAGTCCTGATTAAATACAAGTATCTGCCTTCTCTGTGCCAGGGCACAATCAGCTAGCTGCATGTTGCAGAGATAAATCATAGAACCTAGTTGACTGACTTCATTATATATTCATAACACAAACCTCAGTTGGGCACTTGACAATGAATGCCAAACAATCCTACCAAATCTCCCTTGTAAGCCTTCAGGCTCAACACTATTGCTATTTCTTAGTTACTCCTCAAACCTACTTCATTCTCTCCTTACCACCCAACTCGCAGCTGTTGCTCTATCCAAATATTTCATTTTAGAAAAAAGAAGCATTCAGACAGCCTCTTCTGTCCACCGAATCTGCAATCCTTTCTAGAAATGCACGCATCTCCTCCTCCTTACATTCTGTTAGAATGAAAAACGCATCCCTAGCATCAAAGGCCCATGTCACCACTTGCGCTCATAGGGGAGGGCTGTGCTGTGGTTATCCTCCGCTGTCTCCCTCTCTAATCATTACTGTCACGCCAGCAAATAAACACAAGTCCATCTTCAGAAAAAGTCCCCCCTGCTCTCATATACTGCTGGGGAAAGTAGACCCTGGTATCCACTCTGGAAGTCAGATTGGCAATATCCAGTTTTGAAATGTGCATGGCCTATGGCTCAGCAATCCACCTCCAAGCAGCGTAACTTAGAAAATCCCCACCAGAGTAGAAAAAAGTGCACTGTAGCAATCTGTAAAAGGAGGGGGAAAACCTTAAAAAATACAAATGTCCAGTAATAAGTGGCTAAATGACCATGGTTTTTAAACAGTCTCCGTCAACCCTTTTCCACCTTTTAGCTACCATTTCTCTGCTCACCACTTCACAGTAAAACTTCTTTTAAAAGTTGTCTCCACTTCACCTCTCATTTCTTCTTCAATCTACTAAACATAAAGTCTCTAAGCTCCCCACTCTACAGAACTAACTGGTCAATGTCAACCACTTCCACGTTACTTAAACCAATGGACACTGTGCTGTCCTCAGCTTATCTGACCTCACAGCAGGATTCAACAAAGTTGGCAGCCTTCTTAAAGCATTCTCTTCTAGCTTCTGAGATACTGCAATCCTGGTTTGTTTCCTGCATCACTGATTACTGCCCAGTATCTTTTTCTGGCTTCTCACTCAACAGGCCTCTAACAAGCAAGTGTTCCTGGGGGCTCATCCTGGGTCCGCCTCGTCTCTCTTTTTCAGCTGTCTCATCCATCCCCTATACTTCCAATACCATCAATAGGCTCACAATGACCAGTTATATCTCTGCCTAAACCTCTTCTCATGCTCCGATATGACTATGTAGCTGTCTCACAGGCAAGTCAAACATACATGCGCAAAACTGGGCTCATAAATCTCTGCAGCCACCACCCCTTGATACCTGGTCTACCCCTGGCTTTCCCCACCTCAGTAAGTGCAATTATGAAAGCTAGAGACTGTCCCCTTTTCCCTCACCCCTCATATCAAACCCATTACTAAGTCCTGTGTGTCTGACTTCTCTTGATCTCCACTGCCACCACCTTAACCCAAGCTAGCATCACTCTTTCCTGGATATTGCAATAGTTCCTCCATTCTATTGTTGCTTCCCTTGAAAGCATTCATGACAGCAGCCAGTAGGAACGTCTTAAAATGAAAATCAGATCATATCACTTCTCTGATTCTATAAGTTCACACTGCACTTAATTTTTTTCTGTCGGAAGTCTGTATAATGGCCTGTAAGGTCCTTGATGATCCGCTAAGTGCCTGCCTCTCCAAGCCTCATTTCATATCATTATCTCCCTTTCAATCACTACGCTTTAAATATACTGATCTCGTGTCAGGGCAGTTCCTGGTCTAGAGCAAATCCATCCATCTCCCTGGCATCCCTGTAACCCTTTTCCCCCTATTCTTGAAATCCCTCCTCATCCTGCCTTCATTCTTTGCAAGGCCTGCTCCGGCTTATCTTTCAGACCTCAGCTTAAATAACACCTCCTAAATTAAACTCCAGACTCTATCTAGTTGGAGATCCTTCCCCACAAGTCCATATTCTCTATTACTGTGCTGTTTTTTTTCCTCCTAGCAGTTACAAAAATCCGTAATTTATTTATTGGTTTTTCTTATTTATTATAGATTTATCTATTAGAACATAATATCCTGTGTATATCACACACAACTAAGATCTACTGTGGAACATTTTACCCCTTGACTTTTGTTAGGGACGGTCAAAGTTATTTGTAGGCGTTTCTGGCACTCAGGCACCTGTCTAACCAAGTCCTATAAATAAAGTTAGAGTGCCACTAACTTTTCCCTACTTACCAAAAGGACAAAAGGATAAAAGTTTTACCCTAGCTACAGATCGTAACTACATGCCAGCACCGATGGCTTTATAATATTAGTTTGAAAAAAATCATAATATTAATATAAAAAAAGCAGTTCTAATCTAATCATTTACTTAAGCTCATTTGAGCATGAACAGTCTGAACTGTCTCCCTCCCAATACTATAAATTTGCTCAGTACAATAAAATAATAGCATCCCAGTCCAAGTTCCACTATGATCAAGCTTGCTGTATAGAAGTTAATTGCCTAGAGTCTAGAACCATGTGCCTACACAGTGGCCACTTGTTACATGTGGTTATTGGAGTTTCATTTCATTTAAAGTAAAAATGAATATTAAGATTTCCGTTCCTCAGCCTTAATATTAAAATTTCAGTTCCTCAGTCCCATTAGCCACATTTCAGGTCCTCAAGTACCACATGAGGCTTGTGGCTATTATAATGGACAGGGCAGATGTGACACATTTCCATTGACCCAACAGTCTCTACTGGACAGAACTGGTGTAGAGCATGTTAGTAACCAGGAAGCAAAAGGCCCTCTAAGCACCCAGAATATCAAAATGTTCATGCACTTTCATCAGCAGAAAAGCTCCACCAGGCTTTCTCTCTAAATCTATTTATTTTTATTTTAGAAATATTTCTGTACTGATTATCTGGCTGCTTGCCCACCAAATATTAAAGCAAATTAGGAAAGGGAGCTAGGAAGCAGTAGGGAATAAGTACCAGAGGAAAGAGGAATATTATTTTAGAGGCAGCCTCATCAGAAACAAGAGAGGACCAAGAGAAAAAAAATCTAAACAAGCAGATATCAAAAAGTAGACATGTCAAAATGAGGCAATATGGTAATAAAAAACGAACAAAAATTCCTGAAATATCAGTCTTTTACAGTCCTCAACAATAACTGATGTTGACAATTGTGTTAAACCATTAAGAAAATCATCTAGCATTATACTATTAAGAACACAAATTATATAGTTATATAGCACATTTTATAAGGATTTATTTCATCTATAGAATGGAATATGATATAGCCTTTGGGGAGGAACGAGGATGCTCTTAAAATACTAATATGAAATACTCTAGTACATGTCTTTAGGTGTTTTTTTAAAAGCTTCAGAACAATGTATAGCACAGTACCACTGAATTAAAAAGGGGGGAAAAAGGAATAATTATACACAAAAAGGTACCCCTTGACTCTAGGGGAAAGATACTGGGGAACTCAAGACAGGAATGCAGAAGCAACTTTTCACTGTGTGACCATTTTGTACCTTTTGAATAAAATCATATAAAGTTTTTTTATTAAAAAGAAGAAGAAGAAGAAGAAGAAGAAGAAGAAGAAGAACCTTAAATTTAAGGGGGGGGGGGGGAGGGTGGTGAAAAGCAAGTTCTCTATCCCCAAGAAGTATAACCTAATGCTTATCTGGGCATCAAAAAAAACTCAAGGAAAAAAATTACTTTTTCCTTTACCAATGACTAGTCACCTAAATATTTAACACATTTATTAATAAGTATTCTTAATAAAAAACTATTTGAAGTCCCAATAACTGATTTCTAAAAACATGAAGCTGAACTTCTAAATCTATCCCCCCTAATCTACTGTCCTTAAACCATTCAACACCAAAATAATAGAAATAAACTTTTAACAATTACTGATTTCTATTAATGAAAAGAAGTCAAATACACACACACATTTTCATCATCTGTAAAATAGGTAGTAATGCCCACAACACTATGAAGTCAGACCCAAATAAAATCGAGTATGTTAACTATTTAGTAAACAGAGCATTATATACTACTAGAGGCCCAGAGCACGAAATTCATGCAAAGGCAGGGTCCCTAGGCCTGGCCGGCGATCAGGGCCCATCAGGGCCTGCCTTCCCTCGGCTGCTGGCTGCCAGCCAGCCAGGAGCAGGGGCCTTCCTTCATTCTACGCTGCCCCCTGGTGGTCAGCGCCGTCATAGCAGGCGGTCAACTCCTGGTCAGTCTAACTCCCAAGGCGACAATTTGCATATTAGCCTTTTTTTTATATAGGATCATTACCATTACAATCACCACTATAATAGCATATGAGTTACAAAACAAAAATGAGATGAAAGTAATTAAATAAACAGAGATTTGGGCGTGGAGCCCAAAGAATGCTGTGAACTTGTTAAACCTCTTGCACCAACTTTATTATCTCTTTATTTGCAAAAAATATTACACCAGGAACTTCATGTTTTTACAAAACTTCATGAAGAAGAGATGAGAGTTAAGTGGTTGTGAGAACAAGAGTAGTAAAAGGCTTAAAGCAATTAGGGAATAAATGTATCTGAAATATATAACCTCTTTTAGCATTTTACAAGTTGTCAATATGTAGGCCAACAAATTTTAAACTGATGCTAGCAGTACAGTATTCCTCTCCTACAATTTATTCATTCAAAATAAAAATACTAAACACATGTATATTATTTCTACTGAGCATACATTAATCTATTGTTTAAAAGTGGGATGCCATTTTGAGAAATAAAGATAATAAGTGAGATCCTGTGACGCAGGAAGACAATTTTTAACCAGTGCACTAAGGCATAGGCAGTATATCTGAAACAAAAATGGCTTAATCTTTTTCATTTTTTGTGCTTAGAAATGATTTAACTTCTCCAAAACATGCTTTGAAGACTGAAGCAAATGAATTTACTTCTTGAAGCCATTAACTCATCTCTGAAACTATTTCTGGTGATGACTTTAATCCATACCCACATTTGTGCGTGAGTCATATTACACTGTATTGTTCAACGCAGTCTACTTTGAAAAGTATTCATGGTCAAGTAATTTTGAGAAACATGCATTAAGCAATTTCACTATTTGTCAAATTTCAGCTTTCCATAATCTAACAGCATACTAAAATTAATAGATACTTTTTACTAATTTCAGATATACTTGCAGGAAGAAAATAAGGTATCCAGGAGTTTAAGAGATTAGCTGACAGGCAGATAGATGCCAAGAATTTGTTGTACAATTTAAAGGTTTACAATCAGGATAATGTGAGTATGAGAAACAGATAGATAGCTTGAAAGTTTTATACCAAAGGTATTGCTGATTTATATGCCCCTCTGCTCTGAATGATCATATTCAAGCAGCTTTAAGTAAGCAGTAAGATCTCTGGAGAATTAGAATTCTGACTTTCCTAGATGATACCCTTAGAATGCCTATTTATGAGTCTAAATGTATGATGAGGTTGAGGGTCTTCTGAACTAACAGGAAAGAAAATCTATCTAATCCATGCTAGACTGGACTAGACCATTCTATCCCAGACCTAACTGATGGTTTCAATATCAAAGTTCTCCCAAAAGTTAGCACATAACAAACTCTAGACACTTACTTCCAGGCTATGACTACACTTTCAATAACGTGAGTTCTGTGGGACTTACTTTAATCATTTCAGAAACATAGTTTATTTTTAGTAAATATAATAGTCCCCCACATGGGAAGCTACAACCATGCCAAAAATTTCTATGAGGAGATAAAACCCTATTTATAGACCTATCAGTTGCTCCTTGCTTAGGTGGTAACATAGTTTCCACTTTAATCCTGATATGACCTCCCCTGACTTCTCAGGTCTCTAATGTTCTTTTCACCCTAAAGTTGCTCACATTTATCTTTATCTCCACAGGGTACTTAAGTTAAGCTACTATGGAGTGGGCAGGGGGAGGGGAGTGAGTGAGGGAGGAAAGAATCCAAGCTTTCTCCTTTTCTGGAGACTTTTAGGTAAGTTTCAGAAAAAAAGGAGAAGAGAATTGTTCTTCATTTGGTGAGTTTTTGGGGAAGAAACATTCAGCAATCATCAAGATTACTGCTACTCAGGTGAGCAATGTATGTGGCAAATGGGGCTACTGATGTCTTTATCTGTGTATGATTTAGCTTAAAGTTTGCCATCTTGTAATAAAAAACCGACGGGTTTCTAATGTATAGAATACTGTGCTCAAAAGCTAACCAGGAAACCAGAAGATAAATACGAGATTAAAGTTTTCTTAAAAATTGTGACCTCCTCAGAAATTGAGCTGTTGTTTTACATTAGCTGCTGGCATCTTTACATGCTTCACTTAAAATGCTATGGAGATTATCTCCCCCATTCCACCCGGTTTCTGGATATGACTCCATCCACAATTCTATAAGGGCATCTTACTCTAACTTGGTGAACCATTTTCATGGTTTCCTTTCACTAGCAGTGGCACGACCCAGCCCCATCTCACCCCAGCCCTGCCCCATGCCATACTCTGGAGGAAATTGTAAATAAACCCTGTCTTTACAGCTCTCTTGTAAACCCTAACCCCCTTCACCTCTGAACACCAGTAATTTACTGTCCCTGGTTCACTTTTTTTCTTTTTCTTTTTTACAATCTTAAGCATATACTGCCTTTTGTTATTAACTGCGTGCTTGTAGGTCTTATATCCTGAATGAAACTGCAAATTCCACTCAGTTATGAGCTCCTCAATGGCAATGACCATGTCTTATTTGTCTCAGTATCATCAGTGTCATGTCAAATGACTGGCATATAATAGGCACACAGTAAACATTGTTGAAATATCTGTTCGGCTGATCCGGATGGTGAAAACAGTGTAGTAATTACACTTCACTTATGTGAATCTCACATTGCACACAACTGGGAAGCCCAAGAGAACTGTAGTAGAATTGAATCACAAGCAATTCCTGAAAGGAAGGAGAAGCACAGGGCCATTAAGTAATACCAACACACCTTCCATTGGATTCTCCTCATCTTTTCTCGGGTGATCTAAGAGATAATGAACACAGAATGTACCAAACAAGGGGCAAAGGATAACATTTCCTTACCACAAGAAAACTCTAGCTGCTTTGCTCCCTATATATTACTTACCCTCTAAGGCTGACCTCCTCCTGCCCACCCCAATCCACAGTAAAATCCCTACCCCTCCAATGCCTGATGTAGTTACTTAGCATTTTTACTTATAACAGCAAGGGATGGATGGCTTTAAGTTTCATGAAAAATAAATCAAATTAAACATGGGCACATTCACCTGACTGTAAAAGTTAGCAATCACCTTGACTTGGGGTGGTAAACACAAAATACAATGTACAGGTGATGTTTTGTAGAATTATATGCCTGAAACCCATATAATTTTATTAACCAATGTCACCACAATAATTTAAATCAATCAACTGATAGATAATGTTAGCAACCACCAGAAAATAATTCTTTAAAAATATTTTTCGACTGTGAAGTTTATCATATAAAATGGCATTTCCCTTTTTTAAAAAATTGATTTGAGAGAGAGAGAGAGATTTGAGAGAAACATCAATTGGCTGCCTCCTGCACAAACCCAGACCGGAGACTGGTCCAAAAATCAAACCTGCCACCTTTGGGTGTATGGGATGATGCTCCTTTTTAAAAGAAGACATATGGAAGTACTGAAGAAAGAACTGAGAGTTTGGAAGTGAAACAGAACAGGAATCAAACTGCCAAATCACCACTCCCTAGCTGTGACTTTGAGCAAGTACCTGAACCTCTCTTACCCTGTTTTCAACTAAATCTGTTCTTCATCTATAAATGCACGGTTATTAGGAAAATTAGAAATAATGTATTAAAACACCTAGGTCAGTACCCGGCTTAATAAACTATAATTGTTAATAGCTTTGCTTATTGTCACTTTTCTTAGCCCACAATAAACAGCAGAAAATGACCCCTTGGAAAATATGACATTTGAAGGCTATCAATATAATTTATTTTCAACTGATAACAAGAGAATATCAGTAAGATCCACCTAAAGAAAGCTATTTTCTCTGAATTTAAAAGTAAAATCTGCAGGCCCTGGCATCGTCCTGTGCACAAAAAAGTTGTTGGTTAGATCCCAGGTCATGTGGCTGTGGGCTAAGAGGGATGAGTGGCATGCAGCAGGCAGCCAATAGATGTTGCATCCTCACATCGGTGTTTCTCATTCTCTCTCTCTCTCTCTTTCTCTCTCTCTCTCTCTCTCTCTCTCCTCCCTCCCTCCCTCCCTTCTCCTCTCTCTAAAAATCAATATATATATATATATATATATATATATATATATATATATATTTTTTTTTTTTTTTTAATTAAAAACTGCAGGAAGAGAAACACAAATGTTCCACTGGGCAAGATGTCCCTATTAAGCCAGATGGTAGGATAATTTATAAAGACTGTTATGAAAACAAAGCTCTTAGTGGGGAGGGGGAGCCATCTAAAGGGACATAGCTACCGTAGAGACTCTGGGTGGGGGAAACCCAATATTGCAGTAGCTGTGTCACTGAAAGCTTTGAGTAAAGGAGATGTTTTTTAATCTCCTCAAAACTCTCCCTTAAACCAGAGGTACTCACCTGACCAGCGTAAACACAAGGCAAAGACAGAAGGAAGTCCCTGTGGCTGTGTGAGAAAGGGGGCTGCTGAGGAAGTGGGAGATGCTGGTGACCAGGATGAGAACTCTGTTATGGAGGAAAGAGAACACTAGCTACTCCGTTTTCTGCTGCTGCTGCTTTCAGGAGACGGCAGGAATGTTTATGTCACTCACCTGCTCTAGCGAAAGGGGAGACAGTAGTGTTTGGTCTTTCTACACGGCAGGATGGGAAAATGATGAAGGAGTTAAAGCTTTCACGTTAGAATGAAAATGCTGGAAGGACTTCAGGGAATTTCTAGCCAGCCCAGTGAAATGGAAGCAAGTCTGGGCATTAGAGCCAGATGGGCCTTCCTAGGTATTTGACCTTGGGCAAGTTGGACAGCCTCTGCAGCCTTCCCTCTTCTCATCTACAAAATCGGCTGGACAGCATTTGCCCTGCAGAGGACAAACTGTGAAAAGCAAACTGTTTCAGAATTGGCACTCAATACAGGTTAAATGGGGCTTTTCCCCAAATCTCGGGCTAGCCATACATAAAATACGCCGATGGCTGGTATATATAGCGATATCATACACATTTGTTCTCTCCCTTTCCTTTTCTGCTAACTTAGCAGAAAGGGAATCAAATCAAGTCCAAGTAGGGAAAGTGACTTTCCCAAGGTTACACTGGCAGAATCAGGGCTTAAAATCAGTTTCTTCAAGCTCAATGCATTGCACCTTGCCTCATTTGTAACATTCCTTTGGGGACACAGCAAGCTTAGCTTAGTATTCATTATATTCGTTCAGAGAGTCAATTCGAACAAGAGAATAAACTAACTGCAATGCCAGCAGCTCCCTGTGATTCAGACACCCAAGAGTTAACACTCAGCCTTAGCCAAAGCTCCAGAGAGCTGTGGTTGGGCAGACTTCTTATGGGAGGAGGCCAGGGAGGCACTGAAATCCATTCCTCAGTATGATTGGTTGGTCCTCCAAGGAGGGTGGTTGGGGGAGAGAGGAAAAGGGAGAAGAATGTCACCCGATCCCCACGGGTAAACAACAGCAGGAGCATCTGCTCAGGTTTTCAACTAAATCCGTAAAATATTTCTGAACACTTGACCACCAAACTCGTAATACTGCAACCTCTGACCTTCACAAACAAGAGAGCCCTTGTTCTGTAATGACCAGATTCTTAGTAATACAATCTGGACGAACAAATGCAAAAGGACAGTTTAATATTTCTCTAGCACAAAATTAGTACCCGCCGCTTGTGCTCTAGGTGCTTGAAATCAACACAGCCATCATATTCCTCCTAACCCCCTTGCCGCTCTACAAAGGAACCAGCCTGCTCCCTCATACTCTACCATGTTTCTCAAACCCTGCCATTTCAAATACAGGATGAGACAGCACAATCACATCCCCTCCTCCGAGTTCCTCTCCATCCTTTTTAAGAGGAGCCCCCTCCTTTTTAAAAAGGGTATCTTATTGCAAGATGCAACCTCTCTGTAATTATGTTAGCACACATGTGCAAAGCAGAGAGAGGGGAGGGCTTGAGGAGAGAGAAACCCAATACCTTGCCAAATCCATTGGGAAGTCTGCCCAAGTTATTAATCCAGGCCGGGGCCACTTAACTGAATTGGTTGAGGCAATGCCCTTCAATCCTGGCTACATTCTTTCCCCCAGGGGATAATGCAGGAAGGGCTGTCTCAAAATCTTATTATCCCCAACCACACTCCATTTCCTCAGAAGTTTCTCTCTCCCACTTCAAAGGTATACACAAAACATTTCAGTTCTGAGCAGAGAATGAGAGAGGCAGTCCCTTATCCCCAATGCACTTCCGGGACTCCTCAGACTGATTACGGAGAAGCCCCTGAAAACTGCATTCTCTTTGTCCTTACATACGAAGACTTACATACAAAAGTCCCAATAACTGAAACCCAGGTCGAGAGGAGAACTAAAGACAGACTAAAGAGAACACCTCCTACTGAATGACTAAACCGGGAGGACCTTTAAGAAACCAAGTCAGTGCAGGGACCAACTTGAGTCCACTTTAGTGTGGCCCCAGGGACCAAACAGTCCGAAAGACCCATCTCTCAGGATTGTCTGGACCAGGAATGACCCAAAACCATGGTGAACTCAAAGAGCAAAGGTGCCTCACCAGTGGGCCAATCGAAGCAAACCCGTTTCAGGAAGTGGCCAACGCTCCTTATGTCTCCTCTTTGTTTCTGCTCTATAATACTAACACCAGACTTAATCTAAACTATGCTACTAATGCCCTTTGCTAACATAGATGTCTCATTTATAAATCTCAGGGAACATAAGTGACTCAGCTCTCTTCTGCAGGAATGTTCAGCAAATTAATTATTCAAGGAGATTCCACGTGGACACTAAACACACAGGCTTCAGTGTCAGATAGGCCTAGGTTTAAATACCTGTTCCACCACTCCCTAGCTCTAACCTAAACCTCTCCAAATCACAGTTCTTTCTTCTGTCAAATACGGCTTCTACTGTCTGTCTCATACAAAGAGTTGTTAAGAATAACGAGGAACAGAGGGTGTGTGTGTGTACTTAACACAGTACTTGATGCATTACTAAGCATTCAATAAACAGGAGCTGTCACTATACATTATTACTGAGGATTATAAAACAACTCCTATAAAGAAACAATACTGCCATCTGACAACTGTATTATCATCCTGCACCTTAGCCATCCCATCAGAGAGTGGTAAACAGCAGAAAAATGCCAAAGATTACTTAATGACTCTCTATTGAACAGTATGCTAGGTGCTTGGGAACAGAGTGAAGGACACAACCTCTGCCTATAGAGCATCTCACGCTGAGGACGGACACAACAGAAAGGAAGTCATGAGGAGGATGTCATGTACCAAGGGGGTGGGGGTCTCAGTAGGGAACCACTACTAAGTGTTTGTGTTCCACTGTGGAAGGGTTTTGTGTAATTCTAGTCCCAGCAGTATGGGTCATGTTGAATAGATCTACTAAGGTCATGGGGCAGGGGAGTGCAGGAAAGGAAAGCAAAGTCCATTCTGGAACTCTATACATTCAGTGTGAGAGGAGGGTAAAGTGGGATTATGTACAGTGGGAGAATTTTGGTATTTTCTCTTCACATTATACCAAGCAAAAATAATACCAAGCATGGAGTTGGCAACCATGACCAAGCATTTTCAGGCAGGCACTACTGCTTATTGGCTTAGCGCAGCAGTACATACATTTTTAGCAAACAGACATGGAGCGCTCAAAGAATTATACTCGTGTAATAAAAAACATACATACTCATTGAAACCATGTACTGGGAAGACCAGAAGGGCTGGATTCTACTAGTCAGTGGCATCCAAACTCACATTAGTGCTCTTTCTCTCTTACAAATTTTCATCATCACAATCCCAACCTGGTACACTCTCACACACACCTTAAGGTCTGCACTGTTGATGGAGTAGAGCAGGGCCAGGCCACTCCTTGGTCCTGACAGCATACATCCACCAGGTAACAAAATAACATTGGGGGAAAGCACTGAACTGAGAATGAACGCTCTATATCACAGACCCAGCTCTGCCACTACCAAGAGCTCTAAGAATATAATACGAAAGTCGCTTAACCTGGCTGGGACTCAGTTCCCCACATGCAAAACAAGGGCAATGTGATGAAATCCAGTTCTGACATTCAATAATTTAGGACCTGAGGGCCAAGTTGATGTCCCCTACCCTATTCTTGTTTCAATGTTAGGCCAGACATGCCACAGAAAAGCCAGGGTATTCAGACGAGTAATTATAATTCTCTCTCTAAACTAGATGAAAGTTCAGGCACAAAAGAAAACCTGCACACATTTCTGAAATATAAACTAAAAGGTTTGGGGACTTACAGTCCTGGCCTAGACCATTCATTTTATGAAGGTCAGGACTTTTTCTTCTTGGATAGTAAACCAGGAAAGAAAGCACCAGAAAGCAATGGGACAACAGTAAAGGACCTAGCAACTGGAAGGACACATCATTTGCTTGCTAAAGGAGCCTTCCTAACACTACACTGAGAAGGACATGCTGGAGCCTTAGAGTATGCATTCATTCCAAAAATATAGGAATGATGGCTGCTATTTCTGGCCAATGGGTCAGGACCTGAAAGGTGGGTGTAATCTTCACTGAACAAATCCTATAGTCAGAAATAATCTTGCAACTGCCAGCACTCAACAACAAACTGGCAGGTCTTTAGAGAGAACTCTCTAGGGACCTAGGGCTGCAGTAACCAAGGGAAATGTATCCAGATTAGATCAGCACAGGCCTCTCTGGTTCCACATGAAGTATTGTAGGGGGCAAAGGCACTGGCCAACACACAAGATTTACACAATGAACTCCCTGAAGGCTGCACGTGTTCAGGTCAGAAGAGCTGCCACTTTGCTACAAATGCCTCATAAGCAGCAGATGCCAAGTATCCTATTTACCTATTGATACCTTTAGCTACAATTCCTCAAGAGAGTCTAATAGGTTTGTTTTTCAGCATAGTTGTCCATTCTGACCATTTTAAGTTAGGAAGAAGAATCCTTATTTATTGTCCCATTCATCCCTTTTACCTTTGTCTAACTAAAATAAAATCCTAAATAAGATGTGGTGGTCTGTGAGGTCCGAAAGGTTGATGACCGCTGCAATAGAGTATTATCCTATATAATAAAGAGGTAATATGCAAAGTGACCATCACTCCAACACACAAGATGGCTGCCCCCATGTGGACACAAGATGGCCGCCATAAGATGGCCTGCAGGGGAAACAGTTGTGGGTGATCAGGTCAGCAGGGGAGGGCAGTTGGGAGCGACCAGGCCTGCAGGGGAGAGCAGTAGGGAGAGACAACACCTGCAGAGGAGGGCAGTTGGGGGGGGGGGGGGACCAGGCCAGCAGGGGAGGGTAGTTGGGGGCAACCAGGCCAGCAGGGGAGGGCAGTTGGGGGGGACCAGGCCTGCAGGGGAGGACAGTTGGGGGGACCAGGCCAGCAGGAGAGGGAAGTTGGGGGCATCCAGCCCTCAGGGGAGGACAGTTATGGGCAACCAGGCCGGCAGGGGAGGGCAGTTAGGGGCAACAAGGCTGGCAGGGGAGGGCAGTTAGGGGCAACTGGGCCAGCAGGGGAGGGCAGTTAGGGCCGACCAGGCTGGCAAGGGAAGGAAGTTAGGGGTGACCGGGCCAGCAAAGGAGGGCAGTTGGGGGCGACCAGGCCTGCAGGGGAGGGCAGTTAGGGGTGACCAGGCCTGCAGGGGAGGGCAGTTGGGGGCAACCAGGTCAGCAGGGGAGGACAGTTAGGGGCGACCTGGCTGGCAGGGGAGGGCAGTTAGGGGCAACAAGGCTGGCAGGGGAGGGCAGTTAGGGGCAATCAGGCTGGCAGGGGAGCAGTTAGGTGTCAATCAGGCTGGCAGGGGAGTGGTTAGGGGGTTATCAGGATGGCAGGCAAAAGCGGTTAGGGACAATCAGGAAGGCAGGCAGGCGAGCAGTTGGGAGCCAGCAGTCCTGAATTGTGAGAGGGATGTCTGACTGCCCATTTAGGCCTGATCCCACCACCGGGATCGGGCCTAAATGGGCAGTCGGACATCCCTTGAGGGGTCCCAGATTGGAGAGGGTGCAGGCTGGGCTGAGGGACAGACGCACACACCCCGTGCATGAATTTCATGCACTGGGCCTCTAATTTGGCTATAAAAAAGAATGAAGGAGTACTGACGCATGCTACAACATCAAGGAACCTCGAGAAGCCCTAGCTGGTTTGGCTCAGTGGATAGAGTGTCAGCCTGTAGACTGAAGGGTCCTGGGTTCGATTCCAGTCAAGGGCACATACCTGGGTTGCAGGCTCGATCCCCAGTAGGGGGTGTGCAGGAGGCAGTCGATCAATGATTCTCTCTGATCATTGATGTTTCTCTTTCTCTCTCTCCCTCCTTCCCTCCCTCCCTCTTGCTTCCTCTCTGAAACCAATAAAAAATATATATTTTTTTTTAAAAAAGGAACCTCAAGAACATTATGCTCAATGAAAGAAGCCAGACCATCTATATATATAAAAGGCTAAGCAGACATCGCATCCGAAACAACCGAACGGACAACTGAACAGGCTGTGTGGGGCAACCAAGCAGACAGGGGGGTTAGTGAGGGACAACCAAACGACTGAGCAGCAGGCTACGTGGGGCAACCAGGCCTGCCCGGGGGCGGGGGGGGAAGGGGAGGGCGGGGATAGAGTTGGGGGGCGACAAGTCTGGCGGGGGTGGGGGGGCAGTGAGGGGTGACCAAACAACCAAACAGTAGGCTGCGTGGGGCAACCAGGCCAGCGGGAGGTGGGGGGGGGAGCGGGAGGTGCAGTTGGGGGTGACCATGCTGGCAGGGGGGTCAGTAAGGGGTGACCAGGCCGGCAGGCGGGGGCAGTTAGGGGAGACCAGGCCAGCGGGGGGTGGGGCAGTTGGGGACTACCAGGCTGGTGTGTGTGGGGGGGGCACTAACAGGCAACCAGGCTGGCGGCGGGAGGCGGGGGCAGTTAGGGGCGACCAGGCTGGCGGGTGGGGGCAATTGGGGGCAACTACGCTGGCAGGGAGGGCAGTTGGGGGTGACCAGGCAGACAGGCAGGCAGGTGAGCAGTTAGGAGCCAGTGGTCCTGGATTGTGAGAGGAATGTCCGAAGGGTCCCAGATTGGAGAGGGTGCAGGTTAGGCTGAAGGGAACCCCCCCGCCGTGCACAAATTTCATGCACCAGGCCTCTAGTATTATACTAGAGGCCTGGTGCCCGAAATTCGTGCACAGAGGGGGGAGGTGTCCCTTAGCCCAGCCTGCAACCTCTCCAATCTGGGACCCCTCAGGGGATGTCCAACTGCTGGTTTAGGCCCAATCTCTGTGGTCCAAACTGGCAGTCGGACATCCCTCTTGCAATCCAGGATTGCTGGCTCCTAACCACTCACCTGCCTGCCTGCCTAATCGCCCCTAACTACTTTGTCTGCCGGCCTGATTGCCCTGAACTGCCCCCCCCCAACTGGTCTAATCACCCCCAACTGCCCTCCTCTCCTGGCCTGATCTCCTCTAACTGCCTCTGCCTCAGCCCCGCCACCATGGCTTTGTCTGGAAGGATGTCCGGAAGGTCTCCTGGTCTAATTAGCATATTACCCTTTTATTTGTATAGATTGAGTCCATTTATATGAAATATCCAGAAAAGGCAAATCTATAGGGACAAAAAGTAGACTTGTGGTTTCTTATGACTTGGAGGGGTACAGAGGGTAGAGGAAGTAGAAAATGATGACTAAGGGGTACGTGGCTTCTTTTTGGAGTGATCAAATGTTCTAAAATTGGTTGTGGTGACAGCTGAACAACTGCGAACGTAAAAGCTGTGAACATACTAAAAGCCAATGAACTGTATACTTTAAATGAGTGAACTGTACACTTTAAATGGGTAAATTGTATAATATCAACTTATATCTCAATAATGGTGTTAAAAATGCCTCAAAGAAATGCAACCTCCACTAGCAAGGGAAATTTAATGACAGAGATTAAAAGTTAAATACACTTAAAATTTTTTTATTTTACTCTGGCCATCCCTTGTTTCTAAAGGCTCCTCACACCTTCCTAGCAGCTGCTCATTTTGCTATTTCCATCCCTTGCTCCACGGCAATCTCCAGCTCAGGTTTACGCTCTTCCCAAGATAACTAGCTGGAGGTAGCACTGCTTGGGTCTTAAAGTCTATCCCAGCTCTATCTTTACTTTAGTGCCCTTCCTTTTACATACAGTTTCCCTCTGTCCCTGAAGAGATAGTAAAATCACCCCCAACACGCCCTCCCCAGCAGAAGCTAATGACCTGTTGCATGATGAAAACAGAATGAACATAAATGACACTATAAAAAGCACAAGTTTGGGAGTTTCAACAAATCTGGATTCCAATCAAAGCATCTGAACAAGTTACTCTAAGTCTCACTCGCAGTTTCCACTTCCATAAGATAGGGGGAGGGGAGCACGACCTTGTCCTAATGCATCTAATGGGAAAATCTATGTAAATGATTACTGTGATGCCTGGCACACAGAAGGTATTTAATAATTAATAACCATTATTTATAGAAGCTTTATGCCCAATCTTTTCATACTGTCATCCAGCACATCAGCCTGTGTGTCAAAAAGGCAGAACAAAAGCAGGCCATTAGTACCATCAAATAGTTTATAAGCATTCTTCTGACTATTGTGATCCCTCTCACTCACACATCACTAATCTAGTCTTAATACTTTTGGGGTTTTTACTTCAGTTATTTTTTTTCTAGACTCACTTTAACCTCAAATATTAGACTCGGTATTGTCTCTCCAGCTCTATGTTCCCTCCTCAAACATAATCTGTATGTATCACCTTAAGTATAACACTTAAAGCCCCTGTGGGTGAATTGTTTACCCACAGTAGCCAAACACTCAGTATCCTATTCCTCATAAAAGCCTATCATCGAATCAAAACAACTTAAGATGGAGTTTAGAAGAAATTATGACAGAATCTTACAATAAAATACAAGGCAGCCATGAAAATGGTGCTATAGAATTAGTTAATGGCATGAAAAGATATTTACAATGGAACAGGAAAGAGCTGGAAGCACATGACAAAATTTTGTACAATGTGATGACATTTTATAAGAAATTTTAAAATGTGTGTATATGCAAATACAGCTGTACAGAAATAAGATTAGACCAACAAACAATAAAAATATAAAGTTAAATATATCAAATAAATTCTTTGGTCTGCTGTATTTTCTAAATTTTCTTTTATGAATGTATATTGCTTTTAAGAAAAGGAGTTTAAAACAGAAATTTAAATACTACAATGTTTCTTATCATTTCCTTGGCAGACACTATAGCATGGCTCTGGAGTCAAAAAGATGAGGATTTGAATCTCTACTCTCCCACTCATTATATGTACAACTTCAGCCGTCACTGGAACCTTTTAGCCTTGGTGTTCTCATCTGGAAAAAGCAGATGAAGATGAACATCCTAGTGGAATGCTCGGCACATGGTCTTCAGTAAGTCTCAGTGTCCTATTCCCTGGCAGTGGTTCTCAACGTGATCAGAGTCACCTGGAGAGTCTGCTGAGGCAGAGAGCCGGTCCCCATCCCCAGTGTTTCTGATCCAATAGGTGTGGGGAGGAGGAGATCATGAATTTGCATAAGTTCCAAGGTGATACTGATGCTGCTGGTCTGTAAACCACATTTTGAGGATCACTGCTCTGGGTAATAAGAGCAAAGTCTTCTTAGAATAAGCTGTGCAGATATTAATTACGTACTCTTTCAGAATAATAATATTTCAGAAATATTTGCTCAGTGAATACTGAATTAAATTAGAGCCTAATACTGCTCATTCACTTAAAATCTCAGACTTGACAATATGGGATAATTCACTCCAAGACATTGAGGGAATTGGTTTTCCACTTACGTTGGAAGCAAATAATAATTATTAGGATTGAATTTAGCATATCCGACTTCAGCATGGGACAAAATGTCTGAGAATGTGGACATGGATACAACAAAATTCAAGAGACAGACATTGTGACTGCACTGGGGGGCGGATGGGGGGAGCAGTCTCCAGAGTGTCAGAGCACTTGCTTTGCTCCAGGTGCCCTCTGTTGACAGAAACAGACATAGCCACTTGCTCCATCGCTCCCTCCCTTTTCTCCTCTCCTCCCAGGAGAGCCAAGAGTCCTTGGAGTGTGACTCAGACTTGAGGAAAGGTTTTCAGTTATGAAATTTTCCTAAGCCCATACACAGTCAGGATAGACCTTTCCTTCTGTCAGTTTTCCCAGCCCCCTTTTCTTTGTACCCGCAGCTTATCTCCCCCAACAGTTTAACTGCATCAGGATGGCAAACAAGAAGTGAACAGCATTTATCATAAAGGTACTGTATGTGGAATTTAAATGGCAACTGCATTTCACTTCAAAACAGGCTAGCATTTAGCACAGTGGGAAGAATTCCTTTTGTAAACAATCTCCAATGCAATGTGAAACCCTGTTAGCATTAAAAAAAATACTAACCGATGGAGTATTTAGTTTCTTTCAATGAAAACTGTTTTATAGCACCATTCCAGGCAACTAAAAGTAGTTTGAGAAAATTTTAGAGCTGGCAAAGATCTCTAATATTATCATCTCCAACTTCCTCATTGATGTGAGGAAACTGAAGAACTGAAGAGGTAAAGCGACATATACAAAGTCACAGACTCAGTGACCAAGCCAAGTTTCCTGACTCCTGCATGACTCATGGTCTTTCCACTATATTATACAGTCTTTATTTAGAAACAGTTTTCATTTAGTCATTACCAAGACAAGGATAACTGAATTGTAACCACTTCATAGAGGGTAAGAAACTAATGAACATGTAACTATTCCTGAGAGGAGAGGGAGAAAAAAAAATTCTAACTTTTTCTATTGTAAAAATTAAGTCTTTCCTACTATCAATACTTTCTTAATAGCAATCATTTTTAAATTAAGTTAATCTTCACAGGGTCAAAAACTGCACTGATTATCAGCAGTCTAAATGTCTAAATCAGGAGTAGGCAAACCATGGTCCATGGGCCAAATCTAGCCGGTGGCTTCTTTTTATACTACCCACGTACAATGTACAGACCATAAGCTAAGATGGTTTTTACATTTTTTAATGGGGTGTGGGGATCGAAAGAAGCATAATCATGTGACATTTTTATGAAATTCTAATTGCAGTGCTCAAAAATAAAATTTATTAGAACACAAAGCCATCCTCACTCCTTTATACTAGTATATAAACTATGGTTGCTTACTACAGCAGCAGAGTTGAATAGCTGCACCAGAGACTGTATGGCCCAAAAGAGCCTAAAATATCTCTCTGATCCTTTACATGAAATGTTTGCCCATCCGTGTTCTAAACTATTGATAAATGTGATATGTGAACCTTTGTTCAAGTCAAAGTATTGGGTTATACGTTCTATGGAGGTCCGGTCTCAGTCGTGAGCTCCCCACAAATTTAGCAGGAGTCCTGCACAGGGTGAGTGGATGCACAGGGTGGATGGCCTGTATGGCCTGGCAACTTGATCCCTCCTCCAGACAAGCAGAGGGCACTGTGCTAGGCTTTGGCATGGTTTTTAATTGCTATTTACCAGCAATGCTATAAAAGCATTCCCACTTTATAAATGAAGAACCAAGAACAAGAGATAAGACAGGTTAAACATCAGGCCTAAACTAGAATTTGAATCCGGACCTGTCTGATACCAAAGTTCTCTGATCACTCCCCAGTGTTTTTTAAACTGTGTCCCAGTCAACTGGGCAAAAGAGTGGGGAAGTCCAGAGAGTGGGGCTCCACTTACATTTTTTTATATATTGTGTCCATATAATTTGTTTGAAAGGGAATTTGCTGTCAGAAAATTTAGTTAGATGGTCAGCGTACCTCTTCAAAAGCTAAACTCTATGCCACTTATTACCACCTTTGGCAAATCTCTCACAAAACTGGAAAGCTTAATGTCCTCATCTACCAATGGAGATGAAAACTCTGATCCCCTACACACAGACCACACTGGGATCTCACCAAGATCAAATGAGAGTGAATATGAAACCGTTACACGAGATTACAGAAATAGAGAATTATCATCTCAGAGAAGTGCTGGAGAGGGGAGCAAATAGGGAAATAATACTTGTTGCTAACTGAAGAAAACTCAAACAGGCAAGTAAAATGTGAAAAAACCCACTCAGTAAAAGTAAATAAGTAAAAGACATGTACACAGTAGAAATATCATAAACTTTGAAATCTTGATGATTTGCTAGATTGGGGTGAGGGAGAAGAGTTGGGGGAATGGGAAAAAAATGGGAAGAGATTAAGATGTACAAACTGCCAGTTATAAAAACAGTCACAGCATAGGAATTATAGTGAATATATTATTATAACTATGTGTGGTGTCAGATGGTTACTACACTTATTGGGGTGATGACTTCATAAATTATATAAATGCCTAATTACTACCTTATACACCTGAAACTAATGTAACATCATATGTCAACTGTAATTAAAAATCTTAACAGTTATTTAAAAAATAATAAACTTTGAAATCCAACACATTTAAAATTAAAACCCAGCTTCCCAATTAATAGCTACATAGCCTTGGGCAATGACTTAAATCTCCTTGAGCTTGGTTTACTCACCTGCAAATGGGATGCAATAAAATAATACTAGCTAAATGTTTTATACAGACAGGAAGATAATCAGTGTTCAATTCATGTTAGCTCTCTTTTCATGGGGATCCCACACCACTTGTTACTCTGAAATTAACACATACCTGCTAGAAGTAATGTATGAGTTCCCTGTACCAATAACAAAATAATAGAATTAAGAAGCTAGAAATATCTTCAGCAGAGATGATTCTGTGATCCACATGACACCACAAAGCTTGTTAGCACAGGCCAGTGGTCGGCAAACTGCGGCTCGCGAGCTGCGGTTTGCCACTCCGTTGACTAATGAGTTTGCCGACCACTGGCATAGGCTAACAGAGCTCTAAAGGAACAATGAAAGACCCTAACAGTGGGAGGTACACAGTCTCCTGATGAAAAATTCTACTAATCCAATAAGGATATTTATTGAGTGTTGTAAGAGCCTTCTATGGCTCCATAAAATGACAGATTTACATTTAATATCCACTTGACCAAACCCATTAAACTTGTAAGAGATTCTCTCTTGCTGAAGATCAGATATCTAGTTTCTTAAGTATTCATTTTTCATATCACTCTGGAAAAGCAAAGGCAATAAAAACCTAGCAAAAGTCTGAACAAAGTTTTTTTCTTTGTCCACAGGGAAAAAAATCCCAACAGAGTAAGCTCTCTATTTCAAGAAGGCCGAAGATAAGTTTCCTTTTTAATTTGTCCCTTTACCAAATTCTTACTGAGCACTTACTTTGTGTAAAGTATCTATATATATATAAGGCTAAGTGACCGTTGCATCCGAAACAACCAAATGGACGACCAAACAGGCTGTATGGGGCAACCAGGCTGGCAGGGGGGTTAGTGAGGGGCGACCAAATGACTGAGCAGCAGGCTGCGTGGGGCGACCAGGCCAGCGGGGGCGGGGCAGTTGGGGGCAACCACACTGGCAAGGGGGGGTCACTAAGGGGCAACCAGGCCGGCGGGGCGGGGGGTGCTCTTAGGGGCGACCAGGCTGGTGGGGGGGGGGGAAGAGTTGGGGGTGACTACACAGGCAGAGGGGGCAGTTGGGAGTGACCAGGCCAGCAAGGGGGTAGTTAGGAGCAACCAGGCGGGCAGGTTAGAGTTAGGAGCCAGTGATCCCGGATTGTGAGAGGGATGTCCGACTATCAGTTTAGGCCTAAACTGGCAGTCCGACATCCCCCGAGGGGTCCCGGATTGGAGAGGGTGCAGGCTGGGCTGAGGGGACCCCCCCACCCCTGAACGAATTTCATGCACTGGGCCTCTAGTAAAAGAATAAGAAGAAGCATGACAGGGTCCTTGTTCTCAGCGAACTGTACGGGTCATCCAACCTGTTCTCCATAAGCTAACAGGCAGTGAGTGATAAAGTGTCATTACAGAGAAGAAAGTATGTGCTTGGGAGCTCCGTGGACATTAAGAGTCAATTCCCAAATAAGTGCTTCAGGCAAGGCTTCATGGAGGAAGTCGCATTTAAGTTGGGCTTCAAAGGATAGACTATATTTAAATGTGAAAAATGCCGTAAGAAATTAGAATTTAAGAAAAAAAGAAATTAGAATTAAAATCTATATCCAATTTCAAAGCTATACTGCCCTGTCCCATAGTGTGTCTAAAACATGAAATACCTTCTATGACACAGAAGGAAAAAGACTGGGGCCAGATCATGGAAGGCATAGAATATCCATCAGACTGAGTTTTCAGCAGATAAAAGCTAAGCAGAGTAATGAGATCCCAGTCAGATTAGAGCTGTGCCTTTATTTAAATGCATGATTACATAGAACTTGCTGAAATTATTTTCTGGTGGCACCACATTGTCTAACAAAGACCTTAAGTCATCTGTTGTATTCCTTTGCCTCTCTAACTCAAACCTAAATCAGCTCATGCTACTAATAAAAATATTTAATCTATAACTGAAACACACAACTATATTGTTTGTCAACTATGAGACCTTTTGCCTTATCTTTTACTTACCTAATTAGTTTCATTCTAAATCATCTGATGAATGACTTAGATTCATGTTGACTTAGATGGCTATCTGTTGAAGAACAAAGGGTTGAGGAGACATATGAAGCTTCTGAAAAGTAGCTCACAAAATGGTAGTCAGGATTGGTTGTGAGAAGACCATCTGCTGTTTGCTGGTACTAACCTCTATAGCAAGAATATAGCCCACTAACTACTTGGCTATCCTAAGCAATTCAAGACAAAGTTCCTAATTTTGAAAATTGCTAATAAAAGAAATTCTATAATTTTCCTTTATAAATAGTCCTAACAAACTTTAGACAGATAATTCGGATGGCCACAGTAAAAACTCTCATTATAATATAAATCAATTGCCTGTATACAAAGTATTAGGTCAATCTACTAGAAAGCCAAGCAGTAAAGTTATGATCCATGCATCTACAAACTACTTAAGCAATTGGATCAAGAATTGAATACAAACTGTTCTGACAGCCTAAAATCACAGCAACCCTAAATTGAGCAAAACAAGGCAAAGCTGGGGGAAGAAGTCAAACTGTGGCATAAGATACAGGGTGTGACAAAGAAACCAGGTACAAAAGAGACGAGAAGAAAAGCCAGATATACTTCTACACTTCTGGCTCAAGTCACTCTATCCACAGACCCATGGCAGTCCTGCTGGATTCAGAGGTAAGAGGTTAAGTGATAAAAGCTCCTTTCGTTTCCATAACGGAAGTGACACGCCCAAGATCCACAAAATCAAACCCATTAGAGCCAAAAGAGCTCTTAAAGGAAAAATAAGAAACATGGGCCCAGAGATGAGAAGAGGCTTTGTAGATTACATGGAAAGCTAAAGGCAGGTCAGTGCAACATCACAGCATCAACCAATAAGTCACTCTTGACCTAGAAAAATTTTAAAAATGTAATCCTTACAACCACCTTACAGAAGTACTATTATCCTCACTTTCACAGATGAGAAAACTGTGAAACAGTTTCAGGCTACAAACAACATGTTACATGAGTTCAAATAATTAGAGGCAATTAGGAAACATTTCATAAAGGAAGTTAAGGTGTAGCCAGGGATGCCCAGAATTCTGCTGGGAAATGGAGAAATATTTCAAGCAAAAGGCAATAGGAAGAAATAAATATCCAAGACAGATATATGAAGGACTGTGAGGAGACACAGAGCTGAAGAAATATATGAATAGGGTAACAATGAGCCAGGGAAGTTTGGAGAGACTTGAATGTCTGGCTCAGTTTGGACCTGATTCTGTTAAAGTCATAGAAGCCTCAAAAATCACTTCCTGCTGACACTGACAAGACCTGTAATGAGTTAGGTAAATAAACTGACACATATTTCATTTCCCTCACACAAAAATTTTTCTTGACAATACGGCAAAGCTATGTTCCTAAGCTAGAAATTTCAAATCTATAGATATAATTCATTTCAAATGGTGAATAAGAATCAAAAAGAGAATGATGAAAAAGATAAATAGAGACTGTGAGAACTAAGCATTTCCTTATAAAGCTTCCCAAAGGCCTCTTTTCTATAAAATAAATGAGAAAAATGACCCCATTACATGCCTGGATATTTACATATGTTATCACTAATTCTACATAACCTTTCAGAGTAGATACTACTCCTATTTTATAGAAGAAGGGACAAAGGTTAGAGCGGGGAAACACTTGCCCAAAGTCATATAGCCTGCAATGGCAGAGCTGATATTTAAACCCAAAGGCCAGGGGTGGGTGGGTGGGTGGATGAGTGGGTGTGTATGGGTGCATCTACAGGGAAATTTCCATGAAACAGTCTTACACAGAAGCTACAGTATCTTAAATGGAAAAAATAAGCCAATGAACCTGATCCTCTACCATGCCACATCCCTTAGGACAGCAGTCGTCAACCGGTGGTCTGTGAGGTCTGAAAGGTTGGCGACCGCCAGTTTAAGGAAACCTTTGGAGCAGCGGGCGCCAACCAGTGGTCTATGAGGTCCGAAAGGTTGGCGACCGTTGCCTTAGGACAGTGGTCGGCAAACGGTGGCTGTGGCTCGCGAGCCGCGGTTTGCCGCTCTGTTGACTAATGAGTTTGCCGACCACTGTCATATACTACCCTTTACCTCTTTGCACACAATATGCCACAACTGCCTAATCCTCACAGCTTCCAACTACACGGTAACATTTAGTCTAGTCCAGTGGTCGGCAAACTCATTAGTCAACAGAGCGGCAAACCGTGGCATGGCTCGTGAGCTGCGGTTTGCCGACCACTGCTTAGGACATGCAGAAAGTAGCATAATTTGTCCTGACTACATGAAGAGCTTTCTTGCCCAAACATGCCTGTCTCTAAGTATCTGGAGAAGGCTGTGTCAGCCAAAGACAAAGCCACTATAAACCTGCCAATATTCTTGAAGGAATCACTAGGCTTGAACACAGATAGTTAATGCCTCTTTTCATAGTCCCTTTCATATGATAGTTATGCAGTTTATCCAATCATAGCAAATAGTTTTGTTTTGTCTTATTGGGGCAAGGAGAAAAGATATACCTTGCAAAATCTGATAACTGAGAAAAAATATTTACAAACTGTAAATCTAAAAACCTGTATTGAGCCTGGCTGGTGTGGCTCAGTGGTTGAGCAATGACCCATGAACCAAGAGATCACCAGTTCAATTCCCGGTCAGAGCATAAGCCCAGGTTTCAGGCTCAATCCCCAGAAGGGGGTGTGAAGGAGGCAGCTAATTGATGTTTCTCATCTATGTTTGTATCTCTCTATCCCACTCCCTTCCTCTCTCTCTAAAATCAATAAAAACATATATTTTTAAAAGAACCTGCATTTTAAAAATTCTTACAACTCAATAATAAGACAAACAAACCAAATGAAAAGTGGGCAAAGACTTGAACAGATGTCTCAACGAAGACATAAATAGCTAATAATAAGCACACAAAAAGGTACTCCAAATTGTTAATCATTAGGGAAATGCAAAATTAAAACCACACTGGGCCCTGGCCAGGTGCCTCAGTTGGTTGGAGTGTCATCCTGAACACCAAAAAGTTACAGGTTCAATTCCCAGTTAAGGCACACACCTAGGTTTCGGGTTCAGTCCCTGGTTGGGGAGCATATGGGAGGCAACTGATGCATGTTTCTCTCTCCCTCACTCTCTAATATCAATAAAAACATATCCTCAAGTGAAGATTAAAAAATTTTAAACCACAATGAGATACCATTACACACTCACTACAATAAAAAAAGATTGATAAAACCAAGCCACTTTGGAAAATAGTTTGATAGATTCTTTAAAAGGTCAACCAACATAAGCTTACCATAAACCCCAACAATTCCACTCCTAGAAATCTATACAAGAGAAATTAAGACATATGTCCACGCAAGACTGTATGCAAATGTTCATAATAGCATTATTCATAACAGCCAAACTGGAAACAGTCCAAATATCTATCATCTGGTAAATAATAAAATGTGGTACATCCATATAATGCTATTCAGCAATAATATAGTGATACTTAATAAAAGTAATAATATAGTGATACTACAACACAAACCTCAAAAACACTATGTTAAATGAAAGAAGTCAAACACAAGACTACATACATATCATATGATTCCATTTAAATGACATGTCCAGAAAAGACAATTTTATGGAGTCAGAAAGCAGACCAATGGTTGCCTAGGGTTGGAGTGGGAGTGGAGATTGAGTACAAAAGAATTCAAGAGAATTTGGTGGGAGAGGGGATAGTGCAAATGTTCTAAAACTGAACTGTAGTGATGATGGCACAACTCTATAAATTTAATAAAATCACTGAATAAATATAATGAGTGAATTATGGTATGGAATTCATATAGTGCCATTTTAAAAAGTAATTATTAAATATATATTTACTCCTATATTTTTATGTATATATTTACTAACTCCAGGGGAAACAAAAAGTATATTAAGGGAATGTAGTCATAATATTTTATGATTCAACTATAAAAATATTTAATCATAATAATATAATTATTATGCAATCATAAATCAATTTTGAGTCCAAATTTAACCAAAAAAGTGGCTTTATTTGAAAGGAGACAGTGTTTGTAAAATTTAATTTCTGGTCTTTAATAACAGGAAATCAAAGGTTAGGGTGGTATCTAAAATTGATAAATCAAGAAACAGCAAAATAAGCTTATTATTTAAATACACAGAAGCAAGCAGCAGAAGAAATAAAATGGCCTTTCCCAGGAGGGAAAAGCTTATAAACTATCTGCAGAAGGCAATCTTAAGCCTGAGGTGATTACATGGTCTGAGAAAAGTGCCCAGAACACTAGATATAGTTACCAGCCCTTTGTCCACTAGAGGGTGTAAGGCAACACTACAGAAGGACCTTAACCACTGATGTCAGATACTGGAGAGAAGCAACCTCAAATATAACCTTGCATGAAGACTGAAAGTGGGGTTCTAGACAACCTAGTAGAAAGAAAAGAAAATGGTTTCATACTTTCTATAACTGAAAAGCAAAAATTTTAGTTAATAAAATCACTGAATAAATACAATGAATATAGGGGACCAATAAAAAAATTATTATACATTATGAGATACAAAAAGAGGTATGAAACATTTTGCTTCTGAACCAGTCATTTTAATCTAGTCTCCACTTGGGAGAGGAAGGTGAAAAAGAATTTCTCATTCAACAAATAAGGTCTAGCTGGAATCAATATTTAGCACAGCAAATGATAAATTTATTGCCTAGACAATCTAGGCTGCATTTGGGGGAGGGAGGGTCCCTTCTAAAATTCATTCTTCACAGCAACCAGACTGTTTTTAAAAATGTAAAATAGATCGTGTCACTTCCCTGCTTAAAACTTTAAAGGCTTAGCATTAAATTGAGGACAATATTCATTTATTCATTCAACAAACATTTATTGATCTTCCCCTACACACCAGGCTCTGCTCTAATCAAAGTCACAGCTTGCACAGAACTTCTATTTCAGTGGGAGAGACAGACATAAAGTACCTGCACTAGATAACCTTAGATAATGATTAGAAATGTGAAGAAGATAACACCGAACTGTCAGTTATGTGGACAACTTTAGGTTGGTGTAGTCAAAGAAGGCTTTTCTCTGTGACCTGAATAAGAAGGAGGTAAGGATCTGGGTGAAGATTACTGCAGGTCTGACAGTGGAGGAGACAATGATCCCACAGGCCTGAAGCTAGGACCAAGCTTGGTGAGTTCAAGAATGAAAAGAATGGCCAATGAGGCTGAAGCCAATTATAAGAGCTGTAGGAGTCAGAATTACAGAGATAGGCAGTAGGTTCCCCTAAGAATGCTCAGGGGCTTAATCACAAGGAACAACAACAGCCTGTAATTATTGGAATCGAGAGTCTAGGTTAGTGTTTGGCAAACTCATTAGTCAACAGAGCGGCAAACCCCGCGGCTCGTAAGCCGCATGTTGCTCGTGAGCCGCAGTTTGCCGACCACTGTCCTATACCAACCCATATGATGGGATACTATTCTGCCCCCCCAAAAAAGGAATGAGTACTGATTCATGCTAGTGTATGATGAACCTTGAAAACACTATGCCAAAGGAAAGAAGCCAGTCACAAAAGACCAGATACTGTGTGATTCCATTTATATGAAATATCCAAAATAGGCAAATCCACAGAGACAGAAAGATTAGCAGTTACTTAGGGCTAAGGTGAAGGGATAGGAAATAGGGAAAGGGTATGAGGTTTCTTCAAGGCTACATTTTTAAGGACAACAATTATTAGAGTTTTGTTTGCAAAACTACACACTGCAATTTATTAGTGGGTCCAGGAAGGAAATCAATTTTAGTCAATCATTTGTTGGTCATATCAACAATTTTTTAATGGAATTAAAACATCACAGCACTTAGAACTTAGTATTACTTAGTAAGACTAATGCTAAGTTATATTCACACAGATGTGTGCATGCACAATGGATCACGATATAAAAGGTCTTGCTTACAAGTAGTTGCTGTCTTTTTTTTAGATTGAAAAAAAAAACTTGAAGATCCTCATTGCATCTTCCATTCTAACTCTCCCCAAGGGAAGAAAAGTAGCCATTTCCTTGCCACCAAAACAAATGAGCATGAAATAAAATGCATTTGACATTGTCTACGGCTCCTAATCAAAATAACTAAAAATCCCTAGAAGTTCCCTTACAAAAAATTGGACTAAAATAAAGTCCATTCTGGGGAGAAAGTGGAGAACTGATTATAAAAGGGAAACTAAAAATTCTTGAGAGAAAAATAATCTGGAAAAATATGTCCCTTATCATTTAAAATTTATCCTCTAAATTAAAAGGCTTCCACTCTGAAATTAAATATCTAATTGTTTAAGTTGCATCTGACAACTTAAAAAACATTTGCTTTTACATCCCCACTTTGTTTCTGTGACTCATCTGAACATGTCCATACTGTGGATTTCAACAAAGTTTTAGAAAATTAAAGGGGGAAAACTGACTTGGCATTTTTAACAAATCAGATAAAGGGCTTGACACCATGACATTAATTTGTTTCTTTATATTTAAAATACAAAAAGATAAATTGTGGACCATAAGATATTCTAACAAATAAGGAAGAAAACTTGACAGAAATAAGTTATTCAAGGGACCGCTAGGTCATATGAAGACTTTTCCGGCTGCCATATTCTCCAAAGATTCCATAATATCTTATCTTGACACACTAGCAAGAGAACATCCACAATTCAAAGACAGAACACTGACAGAAGAACACAAAAGAAAAATATAAGACACTGGAGGACCGGTGCACGGATTCGTGGGTACCTCGGCCTGGCCTGCAGGGATCAGGCCAAAACCGGCTCTCTGACATCCCGAGGGGTCCCGGATTGCGAGAGGGTGGTTCTCAGGTGACACACCCCAGAATCAGACTCCCTCCTCTCTGGTTCTGGGTGCATCACCTGAGAACCACAGCTACCAAGTCACTGCAGCTTGGCAGCTCCTGCGTTGAGCAACTGCCCCATGGTGGTCAGTGCGCATCATAGCTCCTGGTCGGACAGTGGGACGGTCACTTAGGCTTTTATATATATATAGATGGATGCTGAAAATCCAAGGTTCAAGTCCAATTTTTCCACTTACTATCTATGTAACATTGAGAAGTTCACTTGAAAATCTCTGCTTTGGTTTTCTTATCTATAAAATCTGGGTAAAAAAACCCAACCCACCTGGCAGAGCTATTGGAAGATCACATTATTAATTGTAAAGTGTTTTTACAAACATTAGTTTTTATAATTTACTAATATTCCCATTCCCATAAGATCACATTATTAATTGTAAAGTGCTTTTACAAACATTAGTTTTTATAATTTACTAATATTCCCATTCCCATAGCTGATTCAATACCTGAACCCAACCAAGAGCCTGTGCAATCACCTCTTACCTCAAATGTGAATGCCAAAATTGCATTCCCACACAGTGTTAGGCATTGTGCCCTGACTCCAAATCTTGATTACTGTACTTAAAAGTTCACTATATTTTATTTATAACTAGAGTGACCATACATCCCATTTAGCCAGGATTGCTCGGGTTATTTCAACATTAGCATCTCTTTTTACTCTCAAAAGTGGCCCAACTTGAATGATAAATTATAAGGTCACCCTAATTATATCAGGCATAAAGCTGTAGCACCAAGAGGTGGCAAGGGGTTGGCCTTAGGATTCCCACTGTATGTTCCAGGAGCCCATGAAAGCCATCACAAACAAACAATGTTAGCAAAAACAGTAAGCTTGCTAGGCAGAACTAACCCTCATCAGATTGCTGCTCCTAAACCTCTCATATATAAAAACTCTGGAGCTAATGCACACAAATACTCTCTCATTTAAAACATATTACAAACCCACAAAATATTCCAGCCTTAGCCAACACTTGAGAGCTCACGTAAGCACATGCATATACACATAAATCACAAAGAAACAGCCAGCGAGGAATCTAAACCATTACCTTGTACCAACCTAAAATCCTGCAGAGCCTCAGATAAAACATTCAGCCTTCTGAGCTGGTTTTCACCTCAGTAAATCTGGAACAATGTTTGTCTCCTCCACTTCCATAAAGAGATCACATTAGCATGCACAGTAAAGTGCTTGGAGTGCTTCCTAAAAGCAATGGACTGCCAACTCATAAAGCTTGTTAATTCATTGGGAAAGAAGACCAAGGTGACCTTGCATAAAAAAGCAAAACCTCTACAAGGTGGTGGGTCTTTTCCCCACTCCTTTCCTTCACAGGTTTTAATTCAAGTGTGTTGCCAGGGACTTCAAAATAGGATGAAAAGGGTCATTAAAACAGTGAAATGTTAGTCCACTTCGTGCTAAAGAACTTGGTTGTAATCATCTTTAACCACGGGCCACACACTCCTAGATCTAAGGTTGAGCTTCAAAGGGTCTATGAAGCCCCCAAATGGTAATACTGAGAGGGCACACATGCACATGACTATATTTTTCCTTGGGTGAATCAATAATTCCCCATATAGAGGAAGGGGCCCTCAACAAACAGAAGACAAATTTTAGTTCTTATTCAGCTACTAACTTGCATTGTTACCTTGAATAAATCATTTTAATCTGTGTGCCTCAGTTTCCTTATCTTTCCAAAGACAGTATTTGTTTTATTTACTTCAAAAGGTGGTTGTGAGGATGAGATGAGAAAATATTGATGAAAGTGCTCGGCACCAATCAAAAAACTGTAATTTTTATCTCTTTTAAAATCACCAGTAGATGATGATAAAAAGCCTGCCTGGGGATGGCTCCTATCAACTAGAAAGGAACAGTAAAAGAATTAAAGAATGCAAATAATGACACAATTAAAATTCACCTTCCCCCCACTCCCCAGCTCCTGGATTTGCTGAGCCAAACCACTCTGGGGAGATGTAAAGATCATAAGTTCAGTCTCTGCCCAGCTCAGGCTGCTCAGTGACCAGTGTTTCACACTGATAAATGCTTCCCAAATCTCAGAGCACCAAGTGAGAGTTCATAAGGTTAGGCGCATTAATTAGCAGTACTCATTTGGATTCTGTATTCATCAAATAAAACAAGCAGTTATTCAACATTTGCTTATTCACACTACTCTAAGATCTCGAATTCAAAGATTTGGCCAGAGAACAGGAAAATAAACTAAAATAACCCTGTCACCATCAGAATGTGCCTCAATGTGAATGAGTAGCTTTAAACATGGCAAAGGGTCTGCTTAGGCCTATAGTAGAAACAGCGTAAGTAATGAACACATAGGTTACAGAGGTGGGCCCCTGCTGCGAAAGAAGAGAAAAATAAGTAGTTCCAAGCAAAGCCTCTACTTTTTGTGCTTAAACAAATTCCTCTTCATTCCTTTTGTTTGACTCCTTATTGATCAGTAATGCCCACAGGAAGAAGAGAGCGTTATACAGTACCCTTTCAGATTCTTTTAAACTCAGTAAGTCTATTCCCATACTTTACACTTCAATTAGTTTAATCTTCCTATATTTAAAATCAGCCTGTATGCAAAACCATAAACACTTTATAAATAATTAAATACATGCATCAGTATGCAAAATTAGATTAAGAGACTTCCCATGACCCCTTCTACTTTAAGAGTCACAGGTGAAAAGCACAGAAATAGAAAATATCACTCCTTTAAAGCAGCCCACAGACCTTGATTGCTTAACAGAATCCTCCATAGGAATTGCTGTATATCCGAATGACGAAGCCCAACCTTAGACCTACTCATTCAGACTCTTGAGGGCTAGATTTTCAGGCAACAATATTTTTCTGATATATGAACATGATATAGAACTACTATCAAAGGGCATATATTTTTAAAGCTTACAGAAGCTCTAGAGCAGTGGTTCTCAACCTTTTTAATGCTGTGTCCCTTTAATACAGTTTCTCATATTGTGGTGACCCCCAACCATAAAATTATTTTCATTGCTACTTCATAACTTAATTTTGCTACTGTTATGAATCGTAATGTAAATATCTGTATTTTCGATGGTCTTAGGCGACCCTGCTAGCGGTTCCAGTTATGAGTAGCAACGAAGTAGCAACGAAAATAATTTTATGGTTGGGGGTCACCACAACCTGAGGAACTGTATTAAAGGGTCGCGGCATTAGAAAGGTTGAGAACCACTGCTCTAGAGCAGTGGTCGGCAAACTCATTAGTCAACAGAGCCAAATATCAACAGTACAACAATTGAAATTTCTTTTGAGAGCCAAATTTTTTAAACTTAAACTATGTAGGTAGGTACACTGTTATTAACTTAATTAGGGTACTCCTTCAATCACACTGTACGTGCGCGCCCGCACGTGGTGTTTTGTGGAAAAGCCACACTCAAGGGGCCAAAGAGCCGTATGTGGCTCACGGGCTGCGGTTTGCCGACCACTGCTCTAGAGCAAACCCAAACTAAAAACAAAGGGGAAAAAAACCCTATACTCTTTAGATTTGGGGTAAGTGACCCTATCTTTCATGAAAACTTCCACAGAGGCAATCTTAAATTCCAACAGTAACGGCCCCATAGACAGCTAAACAGAGGTGAGCAACACTTTATCTCCCTTGTTCTCCAGTCCTCCCTAGGGCCCTTGTGAGGACAACCCAGCACCAAGTGTAAGAATTGGGCAAATCTCTCAAATCTAGAAGCCCCTCCCCCCAGAGGTGACTACTGATTATGGGGCCATCCTAGTTTTTAAAATCAGCTTCAGGGGCTTTGATGAGGTTCAATTAATTTCTAGAAAGGGGAACTGTGTCAACTTTGGGTTAGCATTCTGATGACACATATCCCTTGGACAAGTCTAATAATGGTGGCACATACAAGAATCAACCAATGAATGCATAAGTAGAACAACAAATCAATCTCTCTCTCTCTCTCTCTCTCTCTCTCTCTCTCTCTCTCTCTCAATAAGTAAATAAGATTTTTTTTTTTAAAGAATGTCAAGGAGGTAAATTTCAAAGGCTAGGTGTCTTAAGCCATACCATCTGTCGGAGGCAGCCTTACCCATTCTTCTGCCCTAACTCTGCTCCAGCCTCATCTGCTCAAAGCTTCAAATAGCAAAAGACAGGGAAGGCATTTTATGCACTCACCTAAACCAGACAGAGGATGTCCCGTAGGATGCAGTTCTGCTCTAGCCCACAATAGGGCCTGGGCTCTTTCCAGCCGTCCTCCCTATCTAACAAAGAAAGACAGCAGAAACTTCCCTTTCACAAGCAAGCCTTCCCTGATTAAAACCATACGTCTGAATTCCCCCAGGGAGGAGAATGGAATTTTCTTGTTGCAGATTATTGCAGGACTGAAAAAATGTGTGCAAGCAGGAGCTAAGACAGAGAATAAAGAGACAAATCCAGCATTTAGAATTATGGGGCACCAAGAAAACCTGGTTTTAAATTATTATATAGCCTGGAGAAGAAAAATAAAAGCAATTATGATTGCACTTGAGTGATTTTTCCCCTATAATATCCACAATTTCAATAAGGTGATTACAATACTGTTAACCATATCACTCTCCAAAATAAATAATTTCAGGACATGCTAGCTATCATAGCATCCTTAGATACACACACACAGACACACACACACAGAGAAACACACACACACACACACATCATCTGAGTTATAAATAGCAGATACCAACCTGGCTGTCCCGTGCTGGGAATCCATGATAACCTGGGGTCAGAGGCTCGTTCTACAAGAAAGAAAAGAAAGGAAAACTATAAGAAAAAGAAAATATTAAGAATAATCCAAATTGATCAAATATAAATCCCTGCACCAGACCTTAAGGTGTTCTGTTGCTATGTTCCACTCTACAAACATTTCCCAGTTCAGCCTCCACAAAATCAAACACACAAGAAAACCATGATTTGCTTACAAACACTATTTTCCTCCTTGTACAGCTAAATCTATTTCCTTCCCAGTATACTAGTATATCAACCAGGTAGCTACTGGGATTTGGGGCCAAACCATTCCGAACCTTACACTATGGGACTTTAGCATCCCTGGCCCCTAACCACTAAAGCCAGTAGCAGTACTGAACACCAGGACAACCCAAAATATCCTCACATTTCCAAAAGTCTCTGGTTGGAAAGACGACAGTACTATCTCTACTGAGAACTACCTCTAGCCCCGAAAAGTTTTAGCCCTTCCTTCTACTAATCTGTTATTTTAAACCTAGATGAAATTCCACCTCTGTTCCAGACTTCCTCTACCACCCTATATATTATCTTGTGGACTCCAGTAACTCCTAACATGTATACTTGTTAAAATTTGTTTAGGTTACTTATACAATTTAATTTTCATATTACTTATGACTCAATAAATCTTATTTTTGTAAAGGTGTATCACATTCAGTGTCTCATATTCACATTAATCATTAAATCTAGATCTTTGAGGGCAAGAATGATAGCTAATACAAGCTATACAAACCCTAACTTAGTATAAGGTCATACAATATAAGCACTTATTTATGGCTTACTGGACCCATTCAACCATTAGGTCAACATATATTGAATACCTAATATTTTCAAAACACTGTTAGATGGCTCAAAGTAAGAAAGACAAAAACAAAACAAAACAAAAAACAAGTCCCTTGCCTTCAAGGGAACTTTTAAATGGGAGGAGATATACGTACACACAAAGGTGTAAATAAGAGCATATGATGCTTTTGTAATTTTTTCTTCAAAGTGCTCAACACTACTACCTGAAAGACCCTCATTCTCTTCCATCCATTTGTACTTTCATTCCTACTAGCAGAATAACAAGAATTTTCATTGATAGGGCTTTCATAAAAAGAGTGTAAACTTTCTACCTAGTGGTGCATCTGCTTTGTTCATATCCATAGCATTTATAATCAAAGTCCACACTCCTTTCAAAAACCTGAAAGCCAGGATTCAACTTAAGCTCACAGGCAGACCCCATGTCTTGTTCATCATGGCTTTCCTACGATTTAGCAGTGTTTAACACATGATGAACACCCAAAAAAATGTGTAAATAAATGGAGTTCAATAACCAGAAATTATTTAGGCATTTAGTCACTGATTCAATCATAGATAATCTGGTGCTCTTTTTTTATTCCTAAATCTTTATCTGGACATTTATAAATTAAGTCTCCCACAGAAAACACACAAAAAGGTAACCGTCTTAAAAAAGCACAGGTGCAAAACAATCTTGAGAAACAAGTGCAAAGTTCAAAGGACTCATACTTTCTGATTTCAAAGTTTACTACAAAGTTCAGTAATCAAGGCAGTGTAATATTGGCATAAGGACAGACATACAGACCAATGAAACACTACTGAAAGTCCCAAAATAAACCTTTAGTTAAAATAAATTGATTTCTGAAAGATTGCCAAGAAAAAAAAATCAATGGAGGACAAAGTATCCTGTCAACAAATGGTGCTGTGACAACTTATTCACATGTAAAAGAATGAAGTTGGTACTCTATCTCAGAACATATACAAAATTAATTCAAAATACATCATAGACTTAAAACCACAGAACTCTTAAACACAGGAGTAAATCTTCATGGCCTTTGATTAGTAATAGTTTCTTCAATATGACATCAAAACCAGAAATAAAGGAAAAAATAAATTGGACTTAACCAAAATTTTGCATATTAGCCTTTTATTATATAGGATAATATTCAATTATAAATATACTAAAGGTCCAGTGCATGAAATTCATGTGGGGGGGGGGGGAAGGGAGGGGTTGTCCCTCAGCCCAGCCTGCACCCTCTCCAATCTGGGATCCCTCTCACAATCCAGGACTGCTGGCTCCCAACTGCTCGCCTGCCTGCCTGGCTGATTGCCCCTAACCACTTCTGCCTTCCAGCCTGTTCACCCCCTAACCACTCCCCTGCCAGCCTGATCCAACAACTAACTGCTCCCCTGCTGGCCCGATTGCCCTTAACTGCCCTCCTCTGCAGGCCTTGTCCCTCCCAACTGCCGTCCTCTACCAGCCCGGTCACCCCTAAGTGCCCTCCCCTACAGGCCTGGTCATCCCCAACTTCCCTCCCTTGCAGGCCTGGTCCTTCCCAACTGCCCTCCCCTGCTGGCCTGACCTCCCACAACTGCCCTCCCCTGCTGGCCATCTTGTGGCGGCCATCTTTGACCACATGGGGACGGCCATCTTGTGTGTTGGAGTGATGGTCAATTTGCATATTACCTCTTTATTATATAGGATGCCACATTGTCCATTATCAACTCATGGACATTTGGATTGTTTCTACTTTTTGGCTATTATGAAATAATGCTTCTGAGAACATTTGTGTACAAGGTTTTAGGTGGACATACAGTTTCGTTTTCTTGCTTATACCTAAGTGTGGAATTGCTGGGTCATAAGGTAACTCTGTTTAAACATTTTCAGGAGCTATCAAACTATTTTCAAAGTGTCTGTACCATTTTACATTCCTACCAGCAATGTATGAGATTCCAATTTCTCCATATCCTTCCCAATACCTGTTATTGGCCAACTTTTTTATTATAGCCATCCTAGTGGGTGTGAAATGTTATCTCACTGGCTGTGTGATTTGCATTTCCGTAATGACTGATGCTGTTGAGCTTCTTTTCATGTCCTTATTCACCATTTGTATATCTTCTTTGGAGAACTTCCTGTTCAAACCCTTTGCTCATTTTAAAATTTGGGTTGTCTTTTTGTTGTTGAGTTGTAAGAGTTCTTTATACTATATTCTGAGTACAAGTCCCTTGTTAGATATACGATTTACAAATATTTTCTCTCATTCTGTGGGTTTTCTTTTCACTTGGTGGTGTCTTCCTCCACCCCCAGCTTTATCGGGTTATTATTGATGTAGAACATCGTGTAAGTAAGTTTAAGGTGTACAATGTGTTCATTTGATACACTGATATATTGTAAAGTGATTACCCTCACAGCCTTACCTAATACCTGCATTATGCCATATAATAATAAAAAAAATTTTTGTGTGTGAGAACATCTAAGATCTTTCTTAGCAACGTTCAAGGATATAATATAGTACACCGGGCCTCTAGTTCAGCAAGAAACAGGAATGCAGTACTGATACAACATGGGTGAATCCTGAAAATATCAATGTTAAGTGGGGGGAAAAAAGAGAGAGAGAAATGGCTATGAATTGTAAAATTCCATTTATATGAAATATCCAGAATGGGCAAATCCACGGAGAAAGAAAGTAAATTAGTCATTCCAGAAGCTAATGAGGAGTGATTGCTGATGGGTACTAAGTTTATTTTTGGTAAGGAAAATATTCTGGAATTAGAGAGTGGTAATGGATACACAACACTATAATTATATACTAAAATCCACCAAAGCACTTAAAACAACAACAACAACAAAACTTTATAAGGGCATGATTTATGGCGTGTGAATTATGTCAATAAACCTATTTTAAAATAGTAATTACGGGCAATGTTGGCTATCATCACACAAATTTTTACAGGGGAGACACAGATAGCTTAGACCAGTGGTCGGCAAACTCATTAGTCAACAGAGCGGCAAACCGCGGTTCACGAGCCACAGTTTACCGACCACTGGCGTAGACTGTAACCAAAGAACAGGGCTCCTTTTGAAATCTACCTTGTTTGTTCTTAATTCTACAAATGGTTTTAACACCATTCCCTACAGATTTTAACAACAATGGTGATAACACTAGATACTAAGCAACTGATCAGGTATAGTTTCAAGGAGGTTGCAGAGGAGATGATAAAGTATAGCAATTAAGTGGAAAAGCAAACTTTCAACCCAGGTCTGTTGGACTCCAAAGCTCCTGCTCTTTCTATTTTATCAAGTTCTCTTCTCTAATAACCATTCCACATTATTCTTTTATAATGAGTATTTCAAGATTGTCTGAAAAAAGAATTACATAATTAAGAAAGTAATCAAAAACATCCAAAAGCATAATTAACAGATTCATCACTCCCAGAGAATATGCATGTTTAAACCATATTCTTAGGTACAACAATGCACAAAACTTCTTATAAGGGAAAAAAAACACCACATTCCTACAAGCCAGTATTGTCAAAACTTTAATAGCAAGGTCAGATAAAACAGCACGTTCTATGTCTCCATCTCTCAAATAGGCCATTTGGAAGTCTCCAGCCCTCCGGAAATTTCCTGACTCTGAAAGTGGCCTATGCTTAATGACAAAGGCTTGCTTTCCTTTTTAACTTTATCATGCATATATCTCTCCCTTCAAAATACATTAACTTTGGATGTCTTTGAAGTTTATAAAAATGGATCCTATTTTATGTATTCTTTAGCAATTTCCATTTTCTACTCAACACTAAAAATCAATTTCACTAATTCTGACTACTGTTTAGTATTCTAGTTTATGAACATGTCACTATGTACCTTATTTTCTTGTTAATATACATTTAAATTGTTTCCAGGTCTTGGTATCTGCATTAAAACAATACTCCTATAAATGTTCTTGCAGATTTGAGATATTTTTTACTCATGAGATTGGTGAAAATAATACACAAATTGTCAAGAAGAGTACATAAATATCTTCACATCTAACAGTAGGAACTTAAGAATATTGGAACCACTATTTTGGAAAGCAGTGACAATAATTATTAAAATATTAGTGCACATAGCTTCCTATAATTTCACATCTTTGATTTCTATCTAAAGAATCACTTGCACATGTGCTCAAAAAAGCATGTGCAAAAAATTTCAATAGTTTATAACAATGAAAAACTAGAAAGAACCTCAAGTCTCCATTAACAGTAGGAAAATCGTATCAATTATTATTTTAACATCCTCTGTACAAGTTTTTAAAAAGGTAAAATCTCTATAAACATCTAAGTCATATTAAATTATAGCAAAACATTTATTTTTTAAATACAAAAAGAGGCATTTCTACATACATATAAAAAAGTAAATAAATGCACCAAGACACAGGATATACGACAAACTTGTAAATTCTAATAGTGGTTACCTCTAGGGAGAAGAATAAGATCTGTGGGAGGTGGAGAGGGCAATATTTTATCTGAATTGTTTGAATTTTACAAAATGTAAAATTCATGTATTCCTTGTGTACAAAAAAAAAATCACAACTACTAGTGTTTCTCATGTTTTAAAAAACTTACAAAAACACCTTCAGGTCATCTAATTTAATCCTCACAACGCAGGAAATAGATTTGATAACCCTCATTTTACAGATGACAAAACTAAATTTCAGGAAGATTAAGTGACCTGCTCAAGGACAAATAATAGTGGTTGAGCTGTCATCAAACCTAGATTTCTACACCCAGTACTTCTGCTGCTTCAAGACAGGAAGTGAAAAAACATTCCCCTGGTCCAGGTAGGGATGATCATGATTGTCTAAAGCAGTGATCGGCAAATTCATTAGTCAACAGAGTGGCAATCCACAGCTCGCGAGCCACAAGACAAGCTAACGAAGCAGATGAGATACAAATCAGGTATGTTAAACTCTATAGAGGAAAGAAAGCCTTTAGCAGCTATGTGCCTGCCTATAAGCAAGACCTATTGGCCTAGACCAGTAGTCGGCAAACTCATTAGTCAACAGAGCGGCAAACCGCGGCTCGCGAGCCGCATGTGGCTCGCAAGCCGCAGTTTGCCGACCACTGGCCTAGACTGAAAGAGTTAGAAACTGACTCTGCCTAAGCAAAGCACAGAGAACGCTCAAAAATAAAATGGCCTTGGCCAGGAGGCTCAGTCCCATACACCAAAAGGCTACAGGTTTGATTCTGGGTCAGGGCACATAAGGGAGGCAACCAATTGAAGTTCCTCTCTCAAATGGATGTTTCTCCCTCTCCCTCTCCCTTTTCCTCTTTAAAAATCAATAAAAAACATGTCCTCAGGTGAGGATTTAAAATAATAATAAGTAAATGAAATTGATACCAACCACAAGAATCCTTGCCGACTCCAGAGGATAGCAATTAATCCAGTTTAGGAGTTTTCGATTAGTGAACATGTGAAAGAGTAACAGAAGAATCCTTAAGTAACTGTCCAATATGGCAACTGCAATGAATTGTGTGTGTACAGTGGAAACAGAGAAGTGAGGGAAAATATCATCAGACATTGAATTCTTCACTGGCTGCTTAGAAGCTCTCACATGCATCTGTGTTAGAAAAATCAATTTAAGCAGAATCATCCTTCATTGAACAATTGCTTTATTACAAGTGCTGTGCTGGTATACTTGCCCTTGAAGAGCTCAGGGTCATAATAATTACAAGATAATGTGACTGATGCCATAGCTAAAGTCTATTAAAAAAAAACTACAGGACTCCAGAAAATACCAGAAGATCTTTTTAAAAAGTGGAGGAAGGAAAGGGGGAGAATAACCTCTAACTCCTACTGAAGGACAAGATCCCAATACTGTAATGGACTGATGCATTCAGAAAAGACCATTTCTAAAGCCACTTTTCCAAATGCATTTGGAAAATCATCAATACCATCTACCCTATATAATAAAGGCTAATATGCAAATTGTCCCCTCAAGCAGGAGTTTGACCAACCAGGAGTTCAACCAGGAGGTGGGGCTGGCCAGCCAACCAACTGCAGCCCCTCCCTCCAGCTAGCCTCCCCATTCGCCCCCCCCCACCCCAATCAAGGGCAGGGCCAGCCTGCCAACTTCCCATGTCCCCTCCCCAAGGCCGGCCCAGCCCAATCAGCCCCTATTGGGGTGGGCCCACCCGTGCACAAATTCATGCACCGGGCCTATAGTATATATAAAAGACTAAGCGACCAGCTGACCAGCTGACCAACCGATAACTATGATGCACACTGATCACCAGGGGGCAGACACTCAATGCAGGAGGTGCTGAACGACAATAACTTTGCAGAGTGCCCTCTCCCACTCCCGGACCCCTTAGGGAATGTCAGACTGCCAGTTTCGGCCCGATCCCAGCAGGCCAGGCTGAGGGACCCCACCAGCCGGAGGGACCCTGCTCACCCCGCAGACGCCCTTTGAGCCCCAGGGCCACCCCAGGTGCGGCTGGCCAGGGAGGGAGTGCGGGAGGTTGGCTCCAGGGCGTGTCCAGCCGTCTCACTCAGTCCCACCCCGCCAGCCACCTTCTAATTAATTTACTTTCAATGTGCACAAATCCATGCACAGGGCCTCTAGTTTCTAAATAATTAGCCAATATATTTGCCCATTCCAAATTAAAATTACCCAGAATACTGCATGTGACAAGGAAATAAAAGTACTGTTTCCTTAAGCATTTTAAGAAACCAATTAAAAGAAAGGTGCTAGGAGGACCTAACAATACCTAAGACTAAAAAAAGCCCTGCTTCTTCCTACCTGGTTTGGCTCAATGGTTAGAGTGTTGGCTCTCTGACTAAAGGGTTGAAGGTTCAATTCTGGTCAAGGGCACACCCAGCCCCAGGTCAGGGTAAGAGACCAATCAATGTATCTCTTTCACATCAATGCTTCTCTGTCTCTCTCCCTCCCTTTCACTCTAAAAATCAATGGAGGGAAAAAATCCTTGGGTGAAGATTAACAACAAAAAGAAAAAGCCTGCTTCTGTTACAAGAGATTTTCTTCTTTCTGGCTTCTATCACTAGGAGGAGGATACAGAAAACTGGACATGCACAATGAAGTTACACCAAGCAAAAAAAAAGTTTAAGAACCATCCTGTTGTCTTTTATGTCTAATAAACTCAAACCTATTTCACAAAATGGAAGGGGAAGGAAAATACTGAGAAATGAAACAAAATAAAGTCTTGCCACCCTGACCCTTAGGGAGAGGAAAGCAAAGGAAAGAAAGAAACAACATTTATAAACAACATTTGGGCAGTGTTACAAGCCCAGATTTTTCATTGACTTAATCCTGGTTGAAAGAGAATTTCACATTACTTTACACACATTTAACAATGGAAGGAAAGATTAAATTAGACCAGACTGGCTGAGGGAAAAGCAAATCTCGTTTTCCAGGGCAAATCACATTTTCCAGGTTTCACTACCTTATTTTGCAGCCAAAGTTATGGTTTTCAAGTAGTAAACCTATTTTTGAATTGGGACATGGAAGGGAACACCACACCACATGAACTGAAGATATGCCTAAATTCCATATGCTATTCATGCAAAATGAATCCCAGCAACAAAGACCTTTGGCCTAGGAAGACAGATTAGTAAAAAACCAGGGTATCACTCTGCTTCCAAACCATATAGGGTTCGAGGTACCCACCGTAAGATAAAAGCTTATAAGGGGTATGAATCTGGTAGTATCTAACAACATAGTCCCAATATAAGGTCTACTTGGCAACTGGTAAATTGAGCTTTCATGCTCCAATAAAATAATTTACTCCACCTCCCCATCAAGACAACTGATGATAGTTCTTTGTGACACTCACTACTCCATCACAAACACCTGTCTCTCTTTCTCTTTCTTAAGTTACAAATGCCCTAGTATAAAAAATCTTTTCTGTTCTTACTTATTTTTTAATTAAAATTCAACATGTAACAAAATTATATTTTGAAGTATATAAACAATGAATAAAACTCTCCTTCAACATAACCCTTCCAATACTAAGGTTTGAGATCATACTGTAAATATTCTTCAAAAGTTTCCTTTTTTTAAAAATTGTGATTACATAAGTAACAAAATTTACATATCAACCATTTTTAAAGTGTATAGTTCTTTAGCATTAAGTACATTCACATTATTGTGCAACCATCACCACCATCCATCTCCAAAAGTTTCTCCAAGTGGAACGCCATACGCATGTAAGTCCCCAATATACTATCCGCCAAGCCTGTGGCAACCACCATTCCACTCTGTCTCTATTAATTTGGCTACTCTAGGAACCTCATGTAAGTGGAATCATACAATACTTGTCCTTTTACGACTGGCTTATTTCACTTACCATGGTTCATCCACATTTAGCATAAGTCAAAATTTCCTTCTTTTTAAGGCTGAATAATAATATTCCATTTTATGTATGCACCACATTGTTTTATCCATTCATCTGTTCATGGATGCTTCTACCTTTTGGTTATCTATATATATAAAAGCCAAGTGACCAGAAGGACTGGTCGCTATGATGCACACTGCGGTGGCCAACCGGCCCAATCAAGGCCCTGATTGGGGCCCTGATCAGCCCCCCCGCAACCTCCCATGGCCCCTCCCCCTGGCCAGCCCCTGATCACCCCCCCCCCGGAGTGGGGGCGGGGCCAGTTGGCCAACCTCTTGCATCCACCCCCACCTCCACCCCCCACTAACCCTGCCTGATCAGCCCACATTGGGGCAGGGTGGCTGGACCCCACCCATGCATGAATTCGGGCCTCTAGTTGTGAATAATACTGCTATGAAGATGGTGTAGAAATACCTATTAGAATCCCTACTTTTTAACTCCTTTGGGCATATACCTAAAGGTAGAATTACTGGATCACTGGTAACCTAGTGTTTATGCTTTGAGGAATCACCACATCCTTTCCCATAGCAGTTGGACCATCTTACATTCCCACCAGCAAAGCACAGGGTTCCAATATCTCCACATCCTCGCCAACACTTGCCATTTTGTTTTTGTTTTTTTTTATCATAGCCATTCTCATGGATGTGAAGTGTTTTCTCATTGTGGTCTTGATTTGCAGTTCCTCTATGATTACAAATGTTGAGCATCATTTCATGTGTTTATTGGCCATTTGTATATCGTCTTTGGAGAAATGTCTATTCAAGTCCTATACCCATTTTTTAAATGAGCTGTTTGCTGTTGTTGAGTTGTAGGAATCCTTTTTATATTTTAAATATTAAGCCTTTATCAGATATATAATTTGCAATGATTTGTAAATATGTTCTCCCATACGTGGGCTACCGTTTCACTCTGTTGGTAATGTTCTATCATGCACAAAAGTCTTTAATTTTCATAAAGCCCAATTTATCTACTTTTTCTTTTATTATGTGTGCTTTTGGCATCATATCCAAGAACCTATTGCCAAATTCAAAGTCATGTTTTATCCCTATGTTTTCTTCTGAGAGCTTTATAGTTTTAGCTTTTATGTTTAGGCCTTTGATCCATTCTGAATTGATTTTGTATATGGTGAAAGGTCCAACTTCCTTCATTTTTTGCACATGTCTTACTTATATCTGAAACTTCTTAGATCTCTATTTGCCATCTTCTTCCTGGTTTCTAAGCATCTAGAACTAAATATCCATTCTATTTATTCAGCTCCAAATTCACCCTTTTTGCCTGCCTGTTCTGTGAAAATGACTCTGGGCCATTTCAATATTTTTCCTTTGACAGCAGCCATGATGTCAAGTTTTGTCAGCATAGAGCACAGGAAAAACATTTTTGTAGACAGGGGTTTTGTTTTCTGGTCTCAGTGAGCTTTTACAGGAGTCTCCTCCTTCCTGGCTCCTGCAATGCATAGCAGCCAGCAGCACCCAGCAGCCAGTTTCCCCCAGAACCCTGTTTGGGCTGTTCCCCAGTACCCTAGGGGATAGATTTCTGGCAAATAAAAAAGGCAGATTTCCAACAAGTTCTTCAGGTCTGGTATCACAGGGACTCACTTCTCTGCTACTCAGACAACCCTCTCCAACAAGGTCTAGATTTCAGCCCCAAGTGCAGAAGATGGGAAACAGAGGAGATACCTCTCTTGGGTGCTTCATCTCAATCCTGGGGCAATAAATAATTATGTATTAATTATAATATTAGTGTTTTAGCATAATAAACCACATTATTATATTACATATTCTACTATATTACATTTACTGCTCTTTAGAGTTCTCTTTACTTCTTACTAGCCAATCCCTCATTACTTCAACCTTCTGTTTTAGTAAGTAATCCTATATAATAAAGAGGTAATATGCAAATTGACCATCACTCCAACACACAAGATGGCTGCCCCCTTGTGGACACAAGATGGCTGCCACAAGATGGCCAGCAGGGGAGGGCAGTTAGGGGTGACCAGCTGGCAAGGGAGGGCAGTTGGGGTGACTGGGCCAGCAGGGGAGGGCAGTTGGGGACAACCAGGCCTGCAGGAGAGGACAGTTAGGGGTGACCAGGCTGGCAGGGGAGGGCAGTTGGGGCAATCGGGCTGGCAGTGGAGTGGTTAGGGGGTGATCAGGCTGGCAGGCAGAAGCAGTTAGGGGCAATCAGGCAGGCAGGCAGGCGAGCAGTTGAGTCAGCAGTCCTGGATTGTGAGAGGGATGTCCGACTGCCCGATCCCAGATTGGAGAGGGTGCAGGCTGGGCTGAGGGACACACATACCCCGCCCCATGCACAAATTTCATGCACTGGGCCTCTAGTTATTTATATTACATTCTGGATCCAAATTACTTGTAATCTCTCTCCTGACTGAACCCAGACGGATACAGGTGAGCTGAAACAAAACCTTAACAGCCATTTACTATGTACAGGATGTATATTATACTTAGTGTTTTCTATACATTATCACTTTGCATTCTCACTAAAACTCTGTGACATATCTCTGTTTAGTAAGAAAACTATGCAATTTGTCTACAGTAATACAAATCCAAGTCTGTCTGACACAAGTCCCTGCTGATTCTCTGCTATGGCATTTATTTTTAAGGAATTAAATAAGCCTCTATGTACAGGGAAAGAATGAACACAGCAGGCCTGACTGCTATCCTTAGAAAGGGCAGTTTTCAAGGCTGGCCTTGGCAAGTGTCTGGAAACTTAGATTTCGGGATAGTTCCATTCCTAGAACTGGTAAGGGTGGCTCACTGTGGCTACATTGTGCAAACAATATGGTTTGTGCCGAACACCTGCTTTCCTTCTGGGAGTCTGGAATTTTGGCGAGTGCTAAGGTAGAGGGTGGCTCTGTGAACAACCCTTCCCACCCACCCCCAACCAAGGAAAATCTCAGCACTGTCTCTATTGGCTTCCCTGGTAGACAGCAACTGTCACAACTCACTGCTGAAGGAAGTAAGCACATCCTATGTGACTCCGCTAGGAGAGCACTCTTGGAAGCTTGACCCCAATTTCTTCTGGACGTCACCCCAAACACATTTTCTCCTTCTGATTTTACTTTATATCCACTCACTATTACAAATCACAGCCATGACTATGACTACATGCTGAACTGCATAAATCCTACTGAGTCACTGGACCTAGGGGAGTCCTGAGGAGCTTCAACACAACCTATGACATGCCAAGCATTTTATTAAATGAGGAGGACACAAAGACGAATAGGGCCTTTGCCCTCAAGGAATTTGACAGTCAATTTAAATTTCCCTTCTTTCATTTCTGATCTTCACTTTAGTCTGTTCACCACTTAAAATAGATTAGATACATTTCCCTGAGCTAAATTTCATTCTTAGTGCTGAAGTGATGCTAAATATTTAATAAGTCCATCAGGCAAAAGCCGAGCTACAAAGCTCTAATAAACTCAAAAGCCACACATTATTTTCTCTTTACTTTCCCCATCTTATTGTGTTCCTCATCAAAAATAAATTAACAAGCCCTTGTACATTGCTGGTGGGAATATAAAATCATGCAGCTGCTACAGACACAGCTCAGCAGCTCCTCAAAGTTAAATATAAAGCTACCATATGGCCCAGTAATTCCACTCCTAGGTATATTCCCAAGAAAATTAAAAACAGGTACTCAAATACATAGTGCTGCTATGAACATATGTGCACATATGTACATATGTGCACATATGTTCATAGCAGCATTATGCACAACAGCTAAAAGATGGAAACAACACAAATATCTATCAACAAATAAACTGATAAACTGTAGTATATACATACAAAGAAATATTATTCTGCTATAACAAAAAAACCAGTATCAATGTACTGTTACATGCTATGACAGATAAACCTTGAAAACATTATGCTGAGTGAAAGAAGCCAGTTACAAAAGATCACATATTGAATGATTTCCTTTATATATATTCAGAACAAGTAAATTTACAGAGACAGAAAGCAAACTGAGGGTAGTCAGGGGCTTGAGGAAAGGGGGAAAGGAGAGTGAGTGCTTAAAGTGTATGAGTGGTTCTTTTGGGGGTGATAAAATGTTTGGCATTAGATAGGGGTTGGTGGCTGCACAACACTGTAAATACTAGTATACCAAAACCATCCAATTGTTCACTTTTAAAAGTTTGATTTTATGTTACGTTTCATCTCAATAAAAAAAAAAAATTTAAGCAATGCAACATACCCTATGATGTAACTGAAGAAAACTAAACCTTCTTGATGTCATCTGAATTGGTACTTGTAGCTTGAAATAAAATCATCAGTGACTGTAATATATATTCCAAAAAAGTGTGTATCTCGGTATATACCCTGGAAAACTGAAGACTCAAAGTGGTTCTAAACAATAATACCAATGAGATGCAGTTTTTCCTAAACCATAGAAGAAAACATGATTCTAAATTATTATATAATTTTGTGTGTGGCTTTGAATACGTATGCACAAATAATAAAATCAATATTTTAAAGACATTTGTCTATTTCATAAACATCCCTAAAAGTTTGTATATTTTAAGCTGGCCCATCCTTTCAATGGGAAAAAAAACTGCATAAAGCCTTTATATTCAGGGTTTCCTCATATTCAGGCATATATCGCACATATACATACCGTTTTGTTTTTTAAGGCGAAAAGAATATATCCCAAAATATCTACTGATTATATGTCCTGGTGTTGAGTTTGGGTATACACTTTTCTTTTTTTCTCTATCTGTATTTTCTAATTTTTCAGCAATTTACATATTGTTGTTTTTTAACTATCAAAAAGATGGAGACAAGAACAGTACCTCCTCAAGGATGCTATAAAGAGTAAATGAGATAATACACATAAAGCTCTCTTAGCACAGTATTCAATATCGTATGCACACAATACATGTCAGATAGTATGGGCATTATTATGTTTATTATGTTTTTGTAACTGATCCTCAGATACATGTCTTTCATTATCTATGGCAAACGTATTCACCCAAGGTCTTGGTGACAAGGTCTGTGTCTGTGTCTGTGTCACCCAAGTGAGCCTAAATTACTGTAATAATAGTTTCTTAGCTGGTTCAGTGTTCATCCACCTCTTCACAATTTTCTTACCAGGGCCAGGGTTAACTTCATAAAACAACACTCCTATCATTCCCATTTCTAATGGCCTTCCATTGCTCAGATTACTAAGTTGCAAACATTCTAAATCGGGCCTCACTTGGTCACGTATTACCTTTTTCACCCCACTTATTTATGTCTTCAACAAACATTTACTGAGGGACTTTCGTCTGTCTGGTACTACAGTTGAAACAGATAAATAGTTATTAGTTCTTCTATTCATGACTTATTTAAGAAGTCTCAACTGCTATTTTTAAAAGATTAGAGTAGTTCTCAAATGTTTTGGTCTTAGAATAACCTTACACATTAAAAATTATTAAAGATTCCCCAAAACTTTTGCTTATGGGCGTATTGATATTTGCCTATTTTTTAAAATATTTATTTATTCATTTTTGCAAACCAATAATAAACCATTTGCTAACATAAAAATATTTTATGAAAATTAACTAATTTATATAACAAAAACCAAATTTAGTAAAAATAGTTTATTGTCTGATATTTTTACAAATATCTTTCATATCCTACTTAATGAAAGATGACTAGATTCTCCTGTCAGCTTCTGCATTCAATCTGTTGTGATGTAATTTTGGTTGAAATAAAGAAAATATGGCCTTCCACAGACATCCTATATAATAAAAGGGTAATACACAAATTGATCAAATAGGGGAATGACTGGTAGCTATGACGTGCACTGACCACCAGGGGGCAGATGCTCAATGTAGGAGCTGCCTCCTGGTGGTCAGTGTGCTCCGACAGGGGGAGCGCTGCTTAGTCAGAAACGGGCTCCACGGCTGGCGAGCACAGGGGCGGTAGCAGGAGCCTATCCCATCTCTGCAGCAGCGCTAAGATGTCCAAATGCCAGATTAGGCCCGCTCCCTGGACATCAGCTGTCAGTTGGACATCCCCTGCGGGCTCCCAGACAGCGAGAGGACGCAGGCCAGGCTGAGGGACACCCTCCCCCAGTGCACAAGTTTTGTGCTCTAGGCCTCTAGTCCTATATAATGAAGAGGTAATATGCAAATTGACCATCACTCCAACAAACAAGATGGCCGCCCCCATGTGGGCACAAGATGGCCGCTTCAAGATGGCCAGCAGGGGAGGGCAGTTGTGGGTGATAAGGCCAGCAGGGGAGGGCAATTAGGGGTGACTAGGCTGGCAGAAGAGGGCAGTTGGGAGGGACCAGGCCTGCAAGGTAGGGTAGTTGGGGCAACCAGGCCTGCAGGGGAGGACAGTTGGGGGGGGACCCAGGCCAGCAAGGGAAGGTAGTTAGGGGCAATAGGGCCAGCAGGGGAGCAGTTAGGCATTGATCGGGCTGGCAGGGGAGTGGTTAGGGGGTGATCAGGCTGGCAGGCAGAAGCGGTGAGGGGCAATCAGGTAAGCAGGCAGGCGAGCGGTTGGGAGCCAGCAGTCCTGATTTGTGAGAGGAGTCCCAGATTGGAGAGGGTGCAGGCTGGGCTGAAGGACACACAACACACACACACACACACACACACAACCACTCCCCTACCAGCCTGTTTGCCCCTAACTGGCCTCCCCTGCTGGCCTGGTCACCCCTAACTGCCCTCCCCTGCAGGCATGGTGCCCCGCAACTGCTCTCCCATGCAGGCCTGGGTGCCCCCACAACTGCCCTTCCCTGCAGGCCCGGTTGCCCCCAACTTCCCTCCTCTGCCGGCCTGGTCACCCCTAACTGCCCTCCCCTGCAGGCTTGATCGCCCCCAACCCTCCCTTGCAGGCCTGGTCCCTCTCAACTGCCCTCCCCTGCAGGCTTGATCACCCCCAACCCTCTCTTGCAGACCTGGTCCCTCCCAACTGCCCTCCCCTGCTGGCTATCTTGTGGTGGCCATCTTGTGTCCACATGGGGGCAGCCATCTTGTGTGTTGGAGTGGTGGTCAATTTGCATATTACTCTTTTATTAGATAGGATGTCTTGCATTTTGAAGGAATTTTTACCTATCATCGTTATGTTATAGTATACATTGTTCATTTATAAAATACTGGCTCACTAAGTTATTATGACCTTCTAAATTTTGACACATTTCATTATATAATTGGGGGGGGTTATCACATAAATCTCATCAGAAAAGTCTTTTCATATTGGAGCTGTCAAACCCACTGTCTAGAACGTAAGTTTTCCAAAATTGTAATTTTGCTTGAAAGCTCAAATTTTATTTCTGGGAACAAATACTATCACTGTTTTCCTTGAAGTGACAGGCTCACGTCATTCATTTTTAATAAAATGCCTGCCAAATACCCAAGTCTGAATAACCATAGTCTTCAAGTTTGTTTTTCAAGTAAAAATGGTATTCCCTGAGAAGAGAGGCTAGCTAAGCTGGAAACAAATAATCACAAGTGTTTTTCCTTGAGATAGCCATCATATTCAGTAGGCAGAAATACCTTATGTGTATTTCCCATTTTGTCACACAGAATAGTAAAAAGATGAGTAATCAGAGTAAAGATTTAATAATACTAGTCATTTTTACTGCTTCAACAACATTCTTAAGTGAAACTGGATCTTTTTTACTGCAAGTATGTGGTGGTGAACAATATAATGACAATTAGTATGATTTGGTGCCACTCTCTTGATTCATGCAAGGGTTTTAACAGTTTTACCCATCACTGCTTATGCAACGTCAGTGCAAAAGCCAACACACTGGAAAAGGCAAATAATATCTTAGTATTATTATAAAAATGGTTTTGACCTTAAAGAACCCCTAAAAGGGTCCTGGGTACCTTGAGGGGTCCACTTTAAGAATCACTGTACTGCCCTAACCGGTTTGGCTCAGTGGATAAAGCATCGGCTTGCGGACTGAAGGGTCCCAGGTTCGATTCCGGTCAACGGCATATACTTTGGTTGCGGGCACATCCCCAAGAGGGGGTGTGCAGAAGGCAACTGATCGATGTTTCTCTGTCATCGATGTTTCTAACTCTCTATCCCTCTCCCTTCCTCTCTGTAAAAAAAAAAATCAATAAAAAATATATTTTTAAAAAGAATCGCTGTACTGTATTGTACTAGACTACAACAGAATTATTTTAAATAAATAATCAAATATCTTGCATTTAGTAAGAGAATGATTTCATGAAACGTGTTTTAGTCACACACATACAGATAAATATTTAATTATATACTAGGTTGTCAAATAAAGTGGATCTCTTCTCATGGGTCATAAAAGCTTGCAAAACACTCCTCTAGCCCCTAGCAATTACTCCCTTCTCAAAACTACTATGGCACTTATTGAGTACTGGAGTTTATTCCACTATAGACTAATTCTAAATATATTATGTATATGCCTACATTTCCTATTTCCAAAGAGGTCATAAGTTCTCAAACTACATCTTATGCATCTTTGTATATTCTCCCAATGATACTATTTATATCACAGGTTCTCAAAAAAACATTTGTATTGCATTTCTTCATCTATAGTAATCTAAGTGCAATATGCTAATTAGACTGAACAGCTGAACAACCTTCCGGACAAAGCCAGGGCTGCGAAGCCAGGCAAGCCGCATCAGACCTCTAGTCCTATTTCATAAAAGAGTAATATGCAAATTGACCGCACCTCCGCTACACCCACAAGCCACGCCCACTAGCCAATCAGGAGGGAACATACAAATAAACCCAACCAAGATGGCTGCAGCCACAGAGAGCAGGAGGGAGGCTTGGATTTCCCTGCAATGGAGGAAGCCAAGTTTTCCACCTGCCCTTGCCCGCCCAGGCCTCCACTCAATGCTACAAAGTTTCAATTATAGAAGATAAATAAATATCAACAGAAATGGCAGCAGCCACGGAGCTGGAGAGAGCAGGAGGCTAGGGTTGCCCGCTGCTATGGAGGAAGCCAAGCTTCTGCAGCCCTGGCCTGCTTTGGCCTTCGCTTAAGGCTACAAAGTCTCAATTATAGAAGATACATAAATCCCAACAGAAATGGCTGCCACCAGGGAGCGAGCACAAGGCTTGGCTCCGCTCAAGGCTACAAAGTTTCAATTGTAGAAGATAAATAAATCCCAGATACCAGGGCCTCCGCTTGGGTCGCCGGGGGGGCATGGCCGGCCTACAAACCACCACAGGCCCCTCGCCCAGGCTGCCCCACACCCCAAGGGAACCCCCACCCTGATCCGAGACACCCTTCAGGGAAAAGCAGCTGGCCCCCACCCATGCACCAGGCCTCTATCCTGTCTAATAAAAGAGTAATATGCAGATTGACCATCACTCCAACACACAGGATGGCTGCCCCCATGTGGTCAAATCCTGCCCCCATGTGGACATAAGATGGCCACCACAAGATGGCCAGCAGGGGAAGGCAGTTGGGAGGAACCAGGCCTGCAAGGGAGGGCAGTTGTGGGCAATCAGGCCAGCAGAGGAAGGCAGTTGGGAGGGACCAGGCCTGCAAGGGAGGGCAGTTGGGGGCGATCAAGCCTGCTGGGGAGGGCAGTTAGGGGTGACCCGGCCAGCAGAGGAGGGAAGTTGGGGGTAACTGGGTCTGCAGGGAAGGACAGTTGGGGGGGGGGGGGGATCCAGGCCTGCAGGGGAGGACAGTTAGGAATGACCAGGCCTGCAGGGGAGGGCAGTTAGGGGTGACCAAGCCTGCAGGGGAAGGCAGTTAGGGGCAAACAGGCTGGCAAGGGAGCAGTTAGGCATCTATCAGGCTGGCAGGGGAGTGTTTAGGGGCAATCAGGAAAGCAAGCAAGCAGGCGAGCAGTTGGGAGCCAGCAGTCCTGGATTGTGAGAGGGGTCCCAGATTGGAGAGGGTGCAGGCTGGCTGAGGGACCACACACCCCCTCCCCGTGCATGAATTTCATGCACCGGACCTCTAGTTAGTATATAATGAGCCTAAAAAGCAATTTGTCTGTGGCATACTAAGCCCACAAAAACTTCCTAATTTTGACATATCATGAATAATTCCATGCATAGTGAGGTACGGAGGGGAAAGTATAGTCATTGGTAACACAGTGACCTGAGATATGTCCTTGACACTTACTAGCTCCATGATCATGGAATGTTACTTCATCTCTAAGCCTCAAATTCTTCACCTTCTAAATAAGAGCACCACCCACCTCCTTGGGTTGTTACAAGGATTAAGTGAGATAAATACAGACAAAGTGACTTTTACAGTACCTGTTCCTTAATGGAATGGTGCTATTAAAGAATAATGATAAGATGTAATGCCTTATTCATACAAAACACTTCACCACATATAAACCATAGGCAGATCCAACAATTAGAGGATCACAAATTTTGAGGGGACCACATACATCATCTAATTCTAACCCAGCTCCTTTACCTCCATTCTCCTCACCTTCCCCACACTCACACACAGACATCACAGATAAGAAAGTCAAAGGAGCACAAGGTTCTAAATGTCTTTCTCATAGTTATAGAACCAGTGAGGAGCAGAACTGGGTGTCAAACACATCCTCTTATTCATAATAATCCTGCTAAAAGATAATATTGTTATTCCTTTTTGACTGATAAGAGAAACTCAGAGTCAGACTTGCTGAAGTTAAGTGACATGTCCAAGTTCTCTTAGGCAGCAAATAACAAAAAGGGGCATGGAAACCAAGTGGTTCTTCCAACTAGAACTTAGAAAGCTATCTAAGAATACAAAATTCATTTTGTATAATCATTGGTAATTATCTGCATTTAGATCTGAATAAAATAACCGACATGATTATGTGAATGATTATTATAACTAAATATACCAAGTTCAATTTATCTTGTGATATTCGATTCAAACTGGTGTTTCACTGAACTTCACAAGCTTTGGCATTTAAAAAGAAATACCTCTTCACTAGCCTCAGAATATAAAGGAAATAAACATCCCAAAAAGAGAATTCTGCAATGTTCAAAAAATCCCTCTGAGATAGGCTAACATGTTGAATTATCAGTCTTACTTTAAATTAACACATGCACCAAAAAGGTCAATATAGACAATGTAAATTTATTTTAACTGGCGTATTTCACCTGTTTCAATTTATACAGTCTTATCACTCACACTGCTATTCAACATGATGTCAAACAAGCTCTATTGCTTATTAGTAGAGTGACTTAGGGCAAGATACTCAACCTTTCTGATCTGTAAAACATGTGATTATGTTGTACCCTGCAGGGATGTTAAGTAAGGTTAGGCATGATGTATACAATGCACGTAAGCATGTACCCATCCTAAAGAAGAAAGTGATTGTAACAATTATTGTTCTACTAGAGGCCCAGTGTATGAAATTTGTGCATGGGGGGGGGAGGGATCCCTCAGCCCGGCCTGTACCCTCTCCAATCTGGGACCCCTCGAAGGATGTCCTACTGCTGGTTTACAGGGATCGGGCCTAAACCGGCAGTCAGACATCCCTCTCGCAATCTGGGATTGCTGGCTCCTAACCACTCACCTGCATGCTTGCCTGCCTGCCTGATTGCCTCTAACCACTCTGCCTGCCGGCCTGCTCGCCCCCCAAATACCACCCCCCCACGCCAGTGTGCTCACCCCCAACTGCCTCCCCTGACAGCCTGCTCACCCCCAACTGCCCCCCCCACTGGCCTGCTCACCCCCACCTTCCCTTTCCCTCCCCACTGGCCTGATTGCCCCCACCTTTCCTCCCCACGGGCCTGCTTGCCCCCAACTGCCCCCCTGCTGGTCTGTCACTCCAAACTGCCCCCCACTGACAGGGTGAGGGACTGAGGGCTGTTTTCAGGCTGGCCACACCCCTGTCAGGGTGGGGGTCCCCACTGGGGTGCCTGGCCAGCCTGGGTGAGGGGCTGAGGGCTGTTTTCAGGCTGGCCATGCCCCCTGGTGATCCAGGCTCCAAGCCTCTCCTTTCTTTCTTTTTTTTTCAGCGCGTCCTTGAGCGGAGGCCAGGGATGGCTGGAAGCAGGTATCTGGGATTTATTTATCTTCTACAATTGAAACTTTGTGGCCTTGAGCGGAGCCAGGGCCCGCCAGGGCAGGTGAGAAGCTTGACTTCCTCCATTGCCGGAGGCAACCCAAGCCTCCTGCTTGCTCCAGCTCTGTGGCTGCTGCCATCTTGGTTGGCTAATTTGCATGCTCACTCCTGATTGGCTGTGGGTATAGTGGAGTGATGGTTAATTTGCATGTTTCTCTTTTATTAGTGTATATGCTTTGAGTTCACAGTCCTGTCTTATCCCTCAGTCCCCTAAGATATGTCTGACTGAGTGAACATGGACCTTTCTATTTGCTGCTACTCCTGCTGTTACTTCCAATGCCCTACTGGCTGTAACTGCAATCCTCTCACCTAAACTCTCTGCCATCTACTTCTGATGTCTCCACAGCAAGTCCCTGAACTTGTTTTTACTATATTAATTGCCTGATCAGAAAAAAAATAATACTAATTACTTAAAAATTCAATGATTTTCTGATAACGCTATGCTAATCCTTGCTGGGACGAGTCTAAAAGACTTTAAATAAAACTATCTGAATTTATGATTCTTTTTTTCCCCCCCAAATACCAGTTTTTTAAAAACACAAACTTAATTGTCTTAAACATGGTCAACTATTATGAATTCAAATCACAGCCACCTCCATCAGATCTCATCATACCTTGATTCCTGCACCAGCTCAACTATTCAATTCCTATAGTCTTCTTCCAACCTTCTTAAATAGTAGTCTCCATTAAGTAAAAGGCACTTTGTAGAAAAATATAGCTAAGAAAACTATATACTAGAATATGGTTCTCAGTAGTCCAACTAGATGCTCAAGATAGCTGGGAGAAGGACAAGAGGCAAGGATGGTGGGCCTTTCAGAGGGGAGAGTACTACTATACAGATTCTCATTTAAAGGTTGAAGAGAGGAAGAAGGGGAAGGCACTACATATACGGGGAATACAATGTGCTAGATACACATTATTTCATGGTCTAGGTCAGTGGTCGGCAAACCGCAGCTTGCAAGCCACATGCGGCTCTTTGGCCCCTTGACTGTGGCTCTTCCACAAAATACCACGGCCTGGGCGAGTCTATTTTGAAGAAGTGGCATTAGAAGAAGTTTAAGTTTAAAAAATTTGGCTCGCAAAAGAAATGTCAATCGTTGTACTGTTGATATTTGGCTCTGTTGACTAATGAGTTTGCCGACGACTGGTCTAGGTAATACTTCCACTGTCAGGTAAGAAGACAGACTCAGAGAGGTGAAATGACTGAATCAAGGCCACACAGCTAGTAAGTGGCCAAGCCAGAGATACAATTTTAGCTCTGCTCTTTCAATTCCAAGGTACACAGTGACTTAGTCCAGAGAAGCATTTTGCCCTAGGCCAACCAATAGGGAAGGCCAGTAAGTATATGCTCATCTATACACTGGCTTGGCCAGCCTGTTTCCTTCCACCATGGGAACAATTGAGAGATAATTCATCTTTAACCTGTAGTTATTGCCCAATTACGCCACTGCCAGAAGAAAAGCAGTGTCTCTTACATTTTAACATGCATACAAGTCACTCTAGACTCTAGAGTATCTTGATTAAAATGCAGATTCTGATTCAGTGAGTTTGGGGCAGCACCTAAGATTCTGCGCAGGAGATGAGGAAGCTTCCAGTACTTAGGCCATACTCAACATAGATTATACTCAGTGTTTCCCAAACCTGGCTGATCATCGGAATCATCCAAGAATCATTTAAAAACTATAGATCCCTGAGCCCCTCCTTCTTAGGACATTCAGTGGTGTCTGGGACCTTCTACCTCATAATTCTGTAATTCAAGGAAATATGTAATTATTAATGACAATAACCAAAGCAAGCACTGACTGAGAGCATGCCAAATGTCTAAGTGCTTCCCACATTAACCTACGTCCCCTCACACCACACTATACAGCTGGTACTTAACAGCACCATCATTCGTATTTTACAAATAAGAAACCAACACACCAAAGGCCAGTTACTTGTCCAAGGTCAGTCAGGGAGTAGCAGCACAAGGGTCCAGACTTGAGCCAATCTGATTCCAAGGTATCTGTGCTTCCAGGCACACCACATAATGCTGCTTCCCACCTTATTCAATGGTAATGTCACTGGTTTTAACAGACACTCTTGAACAAACACATCCAAATGGGTCACCTCAGAAGATGGTCGCCCTGGGAAGGCTATGTTCTTATTCCTCAGACGCTGTCATCTTTCCAAACATTGCCACTGCTAAACTAAATGATCTATGAGCTCTTTATCTGAAAATAAAAATGCCTTCAAAACCTAAACCTATGACTTTAAATATCTTTAACTGGGATAAAAGCTCATCATTAAGCACAGGTTTGATTTTTGACAACCCAGAATCAGGAACCCAATTCAAAGAAACCTAGTGTCTGATCAAGTTAGGTATTTTTAAATAAAACACTCAGTGCTGCACAGCTGGTGGGGCTCAATGGTTGAATATCAACCTATGAGCCCAGGAGGTCATGGTTCGATTCCCAGTCAGGGCATATGCCCAGGCCGTGGGCTCAGTCCCCTGTGTGGGGTGTGTAGGAGGTAGTCATTAATTATTCTCTCTCATCATTGATGTTTCTAGCTCTCTCTCCCTCTCCCTTCCTCTCTGAAATAAATACACACACACACACACACACACACACACACACACACACAATTCAGTGCTGGGTACTGAAAATGTTTTCCTCATCACTCATCTCTGAAGCTGATTCCAGTGAGAAGTCTTTATGTTTTGCGCAATGGCTGCATCACCAGAGTCAAAGTGACTATTTTGAAGGACAGTACTCATTTTGGTGCACAGAACTGTTATGTCAGTTTAAAAAAAAAAAAATTAGCCTCTCAGTTATTCTAAAAGAACCGTATTTGCCCTTCACGATCAGTATAAACACACATGCATATGTTCAGAATGACTATCCTGAAGCATGCAGCTTTCCTTTCTGCCGCAAAAGGAAATGCTTTGATTTTCTTTCAGGTTTTTCTAATAAACAGTCTATTTCATTTATACACATCCATCCACAGAAAAATAAATATGATAATCAGGCGTTAATGAAGCATTTAACTGCATGCAGCACCATAAAAGGCATCACACAAAGGCAACTATATATCCAAAATGTATGCAAAAATACCCTCACACGGGATGAAGGCACACACAAATACTACAGGGAGAATAACTATAAAAAGATATTATATTCTACATCTAGATTAGCTCTTTTGTTAAATGAATGCGTCCTTTTTCAACAAAGAAAACATTCTGCAAATTCAGAATGATTTACAGATTTTAAAAAAGCAGGCATTAATGCAGATCAGCACAATTCCACACAACCAACCTCTCTGCTTGAACTGGACTCTCCACACCTTACTGAAGCCACAAATTCCCCTGCACAAACTCCCACTCCACCACCCCCCACGCACACCCAACTCCCCACCAACCTCACAGGGGTTCCTGGGCTGGTCCATGGAATCTGATGACATCACTCTCTCTTCCTTCCTGGAATTCTAAACCCTGCTGCTCTCCCCTTGCACACAGCTACCATCTCCATGGCAACCTCACCTCCTCCTGCTTCCCTATTGGCTTCATAGAACAGGATACACAAAAAGGTTTTCCGTTTCCCCACTACCACCCGCCCCCAAAAATGATGCTTTCAACAGGAACCTGAGCTAAATTTAGCTACCTGGGATTCAGAGTCCTATGACTAAGAAACAGAGAAATGTGCTCCTTCTTATGCTCCATCCTCCTCTCAATCCCACCCCAAAGTGGCTGCATCACCTGCTCCTCTCTGGCCCCCAACCCAAAAGCAAGTGGCAATATTTGCTGAGTGTTAAAACAGCTGGATTGTCCCCATAGAGGTCTGCCACACAAGAAATTCTCACACCCACCTCTCCTCCCACCAAGAAAGAAAAAAAGAGAACAAAAATAAAAGTATGCACCAGTCAAAAAAACATTTCCTGTGCTAAGCATCAATCTTCTGCTACTTCCTTCCATCCCAAGCTAAGGACTGGGAACTCCATGCCTAAAGGCACAGCAGTCTCTAACCCTTAAAAGACCAGAGTCTCTTGCTATTTGCTTGATATTATTTCTTCCACCAGAGGAATAAAAAGAGGAGGCAAAGGGGAAGTAAGTGAGGTATAAAGACAGCACACTTCAGTGACCAAACACTCTAAGCCTAGAACCACAAATCCTGGGACCGATTTTCCATCCCAGGGACTGACCTGCTATGTAATTAAAGCAATTTCTCACATACCTCATCTAAAAAGCAGCTTCCACTCAGTATAAGAAGTACTGACAAGTTAATGTAAAGTAGTTTAAGTCCCTGGGCTAAAGGGATTGAATAAATAAACTGACATCATTAGGAGTGAAATTTCTGTGTTTATTAACAGAAATTAATAATCCTCAAAGGGAGAGCATGAACGTCTAGAAAATTATCCTTTCATAAGCAGAGATATACTCTAAAATATGCACAATTTCTTGAACCACAGACAATTCCTTAAAGGGCATCTACTTCTGGTAAATCCAGCTATATTCACCTCATATACTAGCCAGTTTTGGACTAGTACTCAATTTTGGAGTTGGTCCTATTTTCTCTTTGCTTAGTCCTAAATCTAATTTGGTATTGCTACTCACTCTCCCTAAACGATGACTGAGTATGAACCAGGACTCGGTTTTCCAGCTCGGCTGTCCACTTCCCATTCTAGAGAAGGAATTTTTTCGCAGAACCACATGTGATAGCTGAACGTTGAGTCAATCCAGTGGCTATGTCCTATATGATTCTAAAGGACAAAGCATTAATTGTAACCAAGTAGGGAAGGCTCCAAGGAGGTCAGAGCCTTGTAGTATGAAAGGGAGTGGATTAAAATAAGACACACCCGGGAAAACTGTATTTTTGGTTTGCAGGGCAAAGACTCAACTCCAGGGCACCAACTCCCCAGCGAAAAACATAGACATGAAAGGAAAATGACTTAGTATAAAAAATTAAAAAAAAGTCATTTACCCCAAACAGAACTTAAAACAATTTGAAACATTTAGCAAAGGCAAAATGTCCCACTAGTTAACCCATAGGCATCAGAATAAGCTTCACAACTGCTGTGGAAAACAGCAAAGGATGCAGCATTTGCTAATAAACGAATGGAACATTCTAGGGCAGTGGTCAGTAAACCGTGGCTCTCGAGCCACATGCGTCTCTTTGGCCCCTTGAGTGTGGCTCTTCCACAAAATACCACGGCCTGGGCGAGTCTATTTTGAAGAAGTGGCGTTAGAAGAAGTTTAAGTTTAAAAAATTTGGCTCTCAAAAGAAATTTCCATCGTTGTACTGTTGATACTTGGCTCTGTTGACTGAGTTTGCCGACCACTGGTCTAGGGGGAAGGAAGGAAGGAAGGAACTCAGTCTGATTAGCCCATCTCTGAGATATGTTCTTTTATCTCACCCCTGTGGACTCCTAACAAGGCATTTCTTGTGTGAAACCTTTCCTGTGTACATCACTGGCCAGACCGCTTCACAGGCTATGATGAGCACTCGGCTGAAAAACCTGCCTAACACTCTTAAAAACAAAGAGAAGACCTTATTCTACAATGGGAAGGTTGAAGCACAGTTTCCAAGATTGCCCATCAAATCAATTACTGAGCTTGACTTCTGTTAGTGTCATTTTGAAATCTATCAACAATGGTGGGGACTAAGTGGACTGCTGCAAATAAAGCTCTATTTATCCACGCTTTTCATTCAAGCATGTATTGTGTGCATTTATTATGTGCCAGTGGGTTATTGTTACTTCTCAAAAATAAAACCAAAAACCGCAAGCTGTGTATATTCTTACCTCACTTTACAAAAAACAAGAGTTCCAGAGATGTCAATGTGAACAAGGTTATATAACTCATTTAATATTTTAAAAGCTGAGATTCTAACCCAGATCTGCTCTGTCTCCTAACTCAGTGCTTTTTCTACTTGGTCTCCCATTTACCGACTGTTGGGGTTGGAAAGAATTATTTATAGATCATTTTGTATCTGTGTTTTCTACATCATCAATAAATATAAGTTGCTTGACATCAAGGTCAAAGTCTTACTTTTTACATATTACTAACAGCATTAAACCCTAAGGCACTCAATACTTATTAATTATTCTAATCCTATTAGTCTGAACAAAAGGCAATGATTCTAGTCAGATCTTAAATTAAAACTGGCTTGAGAAATTACAAGCTGAAGTGAAATGACAAAACTTCAGATAACATATTCTGGAATTTAATTTTATAATATTTGAGATGAACAAAATTATCATTGTCATAATGCCTACACTGGCCCAGTCATAATGTCCTAATGCCTACACTGTCTCACCTGCTGGTTTTAATCCATAAACCCTAATACAGTCAGGATCTATACACAACATTTATGATTTCTAAATTCTGCATACAGAACCAGAGCATCTCAAAGTATTTCTCGAGGGATTCCTCTAAAATTAAATCAGCTGATTAGAGGACAATGCTAAAGAGGCCAAGGTCACGTGTCTGATACCCATATGAACCAGTTAGCATCGCTCTCTCCTACTGCCACAAAATGTATCCTGCTGTAAAATTACACCCTAGTTTTACTGGAAAATTAATGAAAAGTATCACTTTTAAAAAAACCTTTAAACATGTACACTGAAGTCAAATATTATAACTGGCTTTTATTCTTTAAAAAATTATTGTCTTTCAAAAAATATACCTATCATTCATTCTTTCAGTACTGAATGAAAACCTACCATATGCCAGTAGATAGTTTCAAAAGGCTAGCACTGGAGGACAAACATACTTATATATGATATATATGATACAGCAGAGGTGTGTGTTGTATATAGGTCCAGTGAAAGTACACAAAAGGGAATGGCTAACGCTAGCAGGTATCATGGAGAGCAAGCTCTAGTTCACTTACGTCAGTGGTCAGCAAACTCATTAGTCAACAGAGCCCAATATCAACAGTACAACGATTGAAATTTCTTTTGAGAGCCAAATTTTTTAAACTTAAACTTCTCCTAATGCCACTGCTTCAAAATAGACTCGCCTAGGCCGTGGTATTTTGTGGAAGAGCCACACTCAAGGGGCCAAAGAGCCGCATGTGGCTCGCAAGCCGCAGTTTGCCAACCACTGACTTACGTAAATGAGGCAGGTAAGGGTCTTCCCAAAAGAGAGAACGAACATGTACAATGGTGTGCTTATCAGACAACATGACAAACTTAAGAGAACTTTCAAGTATTTCACTGAGGCCAGGTTGAGAATTGAAAGACACGACCAGCTGAGAGAAGGCAAACATCTCTTAGATTTTCTACTTCAACAAGGTTAAGTTTTCCTAAAATACCTTACTGTGAGTTAGATTTCCACAGAGTAAGGGGGGAAAATATTAATACCATGCCTTTCAACATTACTGAAATGTTTTAAAATAAGTTGATATATTTATAAAATAGAATATTTCACAACAATGACAAGGAATGAGCTATTGCTATACTCAACAAATGTCGTGCACTGGGCTTCTAGTGGTGTACATAATAGAATATTATTCAGCCATAAAAATGAAGGAAATCCTGTCATTTTCAACAATATGGGTGGACCATGAAAGCATTATGCTAAGTAAATAAGTCAGGCAGAGAACAACAAATACCATTAAGATCTCACTTATATGTAGAACCTAAAAAAATAGTAATAAAAAACTCATACAGAGAACAGATTGGCGATTGCCAGAGGAAGGGTGTGGAAGAAATGGGTGAAGAGGGTCTAAAGGTACAAACTTCCAGATATAAAATAAATAACAGATGGAGATGTAATACAGAGCATGGTGACTACAATTAATAATACTATATTGTATTGAAAGTTACCAAGAAAGTAGATCTTAGAAGTTCATCACAAGAAAAATTCCATATCTGTGTGAGATGGTGGATGTTAAGAGACATATTTTTGTGATCATTTCACAATATATACATATGTTGAATCATTATCCCTGAAACTATTAGTTATATATTAATTATACATCAATTTTTTAATAATAAAGCTCAAAACGAGATACAGTCTTCTGAAAATGAAGCCTTCAGTGGCTAAGAATCCTTAATTAAGAGGTTATTCTGTCTGTAGAACAAAATCAAAATTTGCTGCCTTGTGAAGTATAACGGAAGTTTCCTTATTTTATTAAGAGGATGTGTTGAATACCTGAAAAGCAATAAAAGCGTAATATGCTAATTAGACCAAGCAGCCGAACAGTCTTCCAAATGTCATACCAGATGTCCCTCCGGACGAAGCCCGCGGCAGCAGGGGCCAAAGCAGAGGTGTTTAGGGGCTGATGATCAGGCAGGCAGGTGAGCAGTTAGGGGCGACCAGGCAAGCAGGCGAATGGTTAGGGGCAATCAGGCAGGCAGGCAGAGGAGTTAGGGGCGATCAGGCAGGCAAGTGGTTAGGAGCCAGCGGTCCCGGATTGCGAGAGGGATGTCTGACTACCAGTTTAGGCCTGATCCCACAAGGATCCCGCAGGAATCCCTGCAGGATTGGGCCTAAACCGGCAGTCGGACATACCCAGAGGAGTCCTAGATTGCAAGAGGGTGCAGGCCGGGCTGAGGATCCCCCCCCCTAGCCCCTGCACATGAATTTCATGCACTGAGCCTCTAGAATCAATAAAAGAAGCATCTCCATGCCCACACAACAGCCCTAACATATAAACACAAGGTAGGTGCACACACACATCCTACCAGCTTTGACAGACAAAGGATTAGCTTGTGTATGAGCTGTAGCAATCATAGGACAAGAGTATAATCAAATTTTTAAAAAAACTTTTTAATGAAGTGACTATATATACAGAAACAGGCAAAAATCATATGTATACAATTCAATAAATTTCCACAGTGATCCATCCATGTAACCAGGAGCCAATTAAAAAAATATGGACCAGGACTCTCAAAGCCCGTATCATGCCTCTGCAGCAACTCCTACGATGCCTTTAACCCTATAGATTCGTTCTGTTTTGAACTTCTACATGGAATCACACATTGTGTACTCTTTTCTTCTGGCTTTATTCACTCCAGTCTGTACTTGTAAAACTGACCCATTTGTTGAGTATAGCAATAGCTCATTCATTGTCATTACTGTAAAATATTCTATTTTATAAATATATCAACTTATTTTAAAATATTTCAGTAATGTTGAAAGGCATTTTGTGTTATCTTCAGTTTGGGGCAATTACTTAAAAAGCTGCTACATACATTCTTGTACTTGTCTTTTGGTGCACGTTATGTACACATTTCTGCTGAGTATACCCAGGAGTGGAATTGCTGGTTATAGTGTAGCCTGATGTTCAGCTTTGGGAGTTACTATCAACTGCCAGTTTTCCAAAAGTTGTACCAATTTACATTCTCACTAGCAGTGCATGAGGGTTTCTGATACTGAACAATCTCGCTAATACCTGTTAATGTTTGCCTCTTTCGTTTTAGTCATTCTGGAGTTAGCAGTATCTCACTGTGGTTATTTGCTTTACCCCAATGATTAATAATGCTGTGGGCATTTGGATACCAGCTTTTGTAAAGTACCTATTAAATATTTTGCCTATATTTAGACTGGGTTGTTCAAAGGTTAATTTATAGGACTTCTTTTATATTTGATTTGTAAGGATTATTTATATATTCTGGATACCAGCCAAATACCTATATTGCCAATATCTTCTCCTACTCTGCCTTTTTAAGTTCAAGTAAAGGCTTATCATGAAGATATTCTCATCTGGAAACTTCAATGACGCATCATTTAAAATGCATTATTTTTACTATTCCCAGGCACATCATGTATGCATATACAAAATGTACAGATGAAGTTTTCTTCCACCAAACAGATCAACAAACTCAATCTGTGAGTTCAGTGAGATCACACTAAGGTAATTAAATGCCTCTTATGTGCCCAGGACTGTATTGGGTGCTACAAGAGATAAAGGGAATATGTAAGAGGTAATTCCTGATCTAAGTAAATATTAACCTTACCTCATAGTATGACACAAATATTACTTGTGTCTAGTGTTGAAGTAAAACTCACTGGTGATTTTTATATCAGAGCTCTCCAAGCAAATTTCTACTTCGATAAGGAACAGTAGGACAATGGCATTACTTCATTGCTGCTACTGTTTCTTCAACACACACATCTAAAAACCATACCATTTACCAATTTTCATAAGAGTAGATCAAAGATTTATAATAACAACTACAAATTCAGTATTATAGTCCCAACAACCTAAAAGAAGTAGCTGAATCTAAAAAGTATGTAACTTTTCCCAGAAGAGAAAAATATTTATGTACACACACACTCTCACACACACACACAACCTACATTTTTTTCCATGTTTTCCAATTTTCTTGCCCACAATTACTTATCCTGTTCTTCCTGGTATTGGGGAGAAAGGTTACCTAAAGAAAAGAAAAGCTTAAGAAAGTCTTTGTGAGTTAGAGATCAAATTTCTTCATCACCCCTTTATAAAAGGTAAACTTAAGGAAGGTCAATAAAAAAATTTAAAAAAAATTTTTAAAGCAGTTTTTGCAGTCCTGAGTGGCTCAAGTTGAATTGGAGCGTCATCCCGCAGACTAAAAGGTTGCAGGTTCAATTACCGGTCAAGGCACATACCTAAATTGCAGGTTTAGTCCTGGTCAGGGCATGTATAGGAGGCATCCAATCAATGTTTCTCTCACACATTGATGCTTCTCTTTCTCCCTGCCTTTCTCTCTCTTAAAAAAAATCAGTAAAAACATTTCCTTAGGTGAGGATTTTTTTAAAAGGCAGCTTTTGCAGCCTCAAAGCCTTCCTATAAACAGTAACTAAATGGTTCACCTCTTTCTACTGTCCAGCATCAGCTTTTTATATATCAGAGGCAAGAAGTTAGCACATCTAAACTGAGAAGAGGATGACAATAAAAGTAAGTTTAGGCCCTGGCCAGGTAGCTCATTTGGTTAAAGCAGTGGTCGACAAACTCATTAGTCAACAGAGCCCAATATCAACAGTACAACGATTGAAATTTTTTTTGAGAGCCAAATTTTTTAAACTTAAACTTCTTATAACACCACTTCTTCAAAATGGACTCGCCCAGGCCGTGGTATCTTGTGGAAGAGCCACACTCAAGGGGCCAAAGAGCTGCATGTGGCTCACGAGCCGCAGTTTGCCAACCACTGGGTTAGAGCATCACCCCTATACACCAAGGTTGCAGGTTGGATCACCAGGCAGGGCACATGTAAAAATCAACCAATGAACACATAAATAAAGTGGTACAGCAAATTGATGTTTCTCTCTCTGTCTCTAAAATCAATCAATAAAATAATATGAAGTTTTAAATGTTCCTTAAATAAACTTTTAATCACTACATTCCCCTTAGAAAAGAATTTCTCCTGAAGAGAGTTTAGGACATATAACTCAGAGTGTGGAAGAACATATATCACCTTTGGATCCAGAACATAATGGATTGAACCTGTCTCTCAAACACTTACCAGCTGTGTGACACTGGGCAAGTGCATTTTCCTCATCTGCAAATGGAAGTAAGGCCACTTCATATTAAATGAGATAGCAAGTCTGAAACTTAGCAAATAATAACCACTATAAAAAACAAAGCAAGTAAGCAAACACACACACACACACACACACACACACACCCCTTAGCTGCCTTCTCTTCTTCACACTAAAGGACGATCTTAAAAAATAAAGGTAAGGGAGATAGGAGAAGCTAAAGGGGGGCTTGGAGTGGTGAACACACAATACAATGTACAAATGATGTATTACAGAATTGTGCCCCTGAAACCTACATAATTTTATTAACCAATGTCACACCAACAAATTCAATAATTAATTAATAAATGTAAGAAAGAAGATCCTACTGGTAAATTGAGAACATTATCACAAGCAGCTGATGGTTAAAAATATCAGGTAACCCTGGCCAGTGTTGCTCAGTGGATAGAATGTTGGCATGTGCACCTAAGGGTCACGGGTTCGATTTTTGGTCAAGGGCACATACCTGGGTTGCAGGTTCAATCCTGGCCCCAGACCTGGAGGCAACCAATCAATGTGTCTCTCTCACGTCTATGTTTCTTTTCAAATACTCTGACACATTCATTATTCCCACTAACATCAAAATATCCCAGAAATTCAAATATTTCCATTTCCAAGTTATATTTCCCAGACAATCTCGCTACCTAGAAACAGCACAAAAGTTTTTCATCAAACAACATAGTTCACAATTGACTCAAGAAATATGTGATCATCAGGGATAAAAGGGACATCAAAAGTAGACAGGTCAGGAAAGCAAAACAATGATGCTGAGAACTTTATAACCATATAGTGTATTTCTACATAGTCTATCCTAATAAATTCACATTTGTGCAACAACATGAATACTTGAATAGATCAGAATGAAAGTACAAAGACCCAGATGAACCTAGGACTGCAGTGTTTCTGAAATCATCAGTTAGCTCAAGAAGACTGAGATTTGAATACCAAGCATACCCTCAGTTTAACAGGTAGCTGTTTAAAATCAAGTTTATACATAAAATATATCCCTAGTAGTCTGGAAGGCCCATAAACGACTCATTGTCCCTGCAATTGAGCCTCACCACGAAATCCTCTTGTAACCTTAGTAGATATGGTGCAGTAGTTGAGAAGTGGGCCAAGTTCAAGCGTACATCAGAGCACAGCAGGTATGCTCCCTTGGCAACAGTACTACATGGAATCTGATTGCAAAACACCCTGCTACCTCTACTGGGTTTAAAGTCACTGTCAAACTTGCCCTTTGACACAAAGCCAGAAAGAGCCAGTGAGAGTCCATTTATAATGTAAACACACCATCCCCACGCAACATTCTCAACACTTTGGAAAGGGTGCCAGGATTGAAAAATAAAAAAAGTGGCTCGGTTTTCCCAGTTGGCTTCACATTTTCATGCTCCCAATACCGACTTCCAGCAAACATCTGCCAGGTTCAGGGAAAAAAAAAAAAAGCCTTTCAGCATATGCCTTTAATTTAGGCATTCCTCCCTCCTCTTCTTCCCCTCCCCCTCCTCCTCCCGGCTCCCACTCCTACAAGGACTAGGGAAATATACATATATTTTGTATTCACATTCATATTTGTTTTTTAATGTTCCCTGAATACAAATGGAGAAGAGATTAGAAAGGGAAAGGAGACTAAAATGGGGAGGGAAACTGGACAGTCACAGAATGAGGCCCACAGAAGACCAGAGATGGCTGCTCTCGAGCTGCAGCAGAGAGGGCTGTTTCTGATTAAGTGAGTACAATGGCAGAGCTGTGCAGGAAGTGCTCAGGGGCCCTCGGGCAGCCCCATCCCAAACACACTGAAAACCTCTGTACTGTAGCAGGCCCATCTGGAATCAGTTAGGACCAGGCTCCTAGCAGCCCTTTCCTTTAAGGGGCAAATGAAAAACCTAAAAGCACTAGGCTGAGCTTTCCGGCTTGCAACTTTCTCATCCCTTCCCCATAAATCACCCTTCAGAGCACATTTCTCCATCTCCTGTTCTAGGGTCACCACAAACAAAAGAGTCACATTAAGAACATGAAGCAGCCTTTTGCCTCGCTGCTACAGAGTGAGCAAGATGGGTCACCAGCAACTCTACTGGAGCCACCCGAGGAAATTCGGCCAGGGTTTTCGTTCTTGCCGCGTCTGCTCAAACCGCCACGGTCTGATTCGGAAGCACAGCCTCAACATGTGCCGCAGTGTTTCCGTCAGTACGCGATGGACATAGGTTGCATTAAGTTGGACTAAGTGAACTTCCATGAATGGGTCATTCAAGACATCTACCTTATGACAGAATGCTATCTCTTTGTACATAAAATAATAATTTTTTAAAAACCTTCAAATATTAAAAAAAAAAAGAACATGAAGCATTCAGAAAGCTAGCTTCTGGGCCCAGAAACCCCTAGAAAATTACAGTATCCATGCAACTAAAATCCCTTTTACACAATTTTGGGATGTCTTAAATGTTATTTTTAGAAATTTGAAGTGGCCTACTTTGTTATTTAAGCATTTTCATGAAGCATATCCTTCATGAAACTTTTTTCACTTTGTTCTGTCTTCTAAATCATGCAAAAAGTAGAAAAAGAGGCACTTTGGAATAGTTTTCCTAGTATTCAAAAGGAAAAATCTTTTTCCACTCTCATTCCTCACTTAAATTGCCGATAATTGTTTCTGCAGAAAATACATTTTTACTGATGCTTTCTATATAAAAAAAAAAAAAAAAAAAAAAAAAACACACACACACAGAACTTCTCTGGTAGCATGGTAAATACCTAGAACTAAGAATCCAGAAACCTGGAGAACAGCCTTGATGGTCCTTAATTAGCCATGTGGCTAGGAATAAACTACTTCATCTTTCTGAGTCTGGTTTGGTGGTTTTTTTATGCATAGAATGTGGGGATAAGATAGATTATTTCCAGCACCACGACCCCTTCAACTTCTACACACCTAAAAAGAGTACATACACAACTAGCCTCCACCTTCACCTAAGAATCACCATTTTAAGGCCATTTTCTTATTGCCCCCAAAGACGGTACAGAAAGGAGTTAGGTATATGGGGGAAAGAATGGGCAGAGCCTGGCGGCTAGTATGACTCTTCTATAAGCCATGTTCCCTGTCTTCACGCTGCTTAGGGATATTATAACCAAGGCAGTGGTAAAATGTTCAAGGACAAGTGCTAGGCTAGTCATCTGGGCCCTGTCACGTGATCACAGAAGCACAGCACAAAGACCTGGAGAATTAAATTCACAGATAAACTACTGAAATATAACTGTTCTTTGTGCTCAGTTTAGAAGCTTCTAACTTAATTGATCTCAATAAATTCTGATTGAATCTACTAAGAAGGCCAGAATCTCTGAAGAATACAAAAAAAAAGAATCAGAAACTGCCCTCTCCTCAATAAGTTTATAATCTACAGGAGAGACACAGAGATGTTCAAGTGCAATTTTAGTTCAAGACTTGATAACAACGAGGTGACTATAAAGTACTGTGAACGTCCCCTGACTGCTGCTTCCTTCAAAGCCTTCCTAAAGGGCCTATTCCTTTTTAGAGCTCTTTCTCGTATCTTCTTCCTTTGGCCAAACTGTTAGGGTTCAACAAGTCTGAAAATTATGTTTCACCATAAAATTTAAAGGCTGGCATTGTAAACTCTTAAAACTAATCACATGGTACAATAAATGTTAAATAAGCAGTTTATAACCATAGAGAGAGGTGCAGACCTACATAAACATCCCCCAATCCACAGCTGTCCAGGCGCAGGAGCACTTGAACACTGTAACAGTTACGCCTAATGCAAGCGGGAACCAACTCTTGACCCTGAGGGCCGGCCGGTGTGGCTCAGTGGTTGAGCATCAATCCATGAAGCAGGAGTTCAGGGTTCAATTCCTAGTCACAGCACATGCCCAGTTGCAAGCTTGATCCTCAGTAGGGAGTGTGCAGGCAGCAGAGGATCAATGATTCTCTCTCATCGTTGATGTTTCTCTCCCTCTCCTTTCCTCTCTCTGAAATCAATAAAAATTTATTACCAAAAAAAGAAAAAGAATCAATTGGGGCCCAGGTAGCTCAGTTGGTTAGGGCATCATCCTGATATGCCAAAGTTGTGGATCCGATCCCCAGTCAGGGCACATAAGAGAATCAACTAATGAATGCATAAAAAAGTGAAACAACAAAATTCAACGTTTCACTCTCTCTAAAAATCAATAAATCTATTTTTTTTAAGGCTTACAAAAAAAAGAACCAGTTAAGCAAGTAAAAGACTTGCTGATTAGAACTAGATTAGAACTGTCATAAGTGTGCTGCCTTGCCCTCAGCCACACCAGAATGTCAGCAATTACAGAGACCACTAGTAGGGTTTGGAGCTAGAGGTAAATACCACGAAACACCTGCCTTTATCACACGTCTGTGATCAATGTTTCCCTCATAAGGAAAGTGCTCAAACAAGGGTCTAGTTCTTTAAAGGTCTGTTTTGTCATTTTGCCATTTCGTATCTGAGAGTAGAGAAAAAACAATCCTATAAAACTGACACGTCTTTCCTCAATCTCCAATCCTAGGTAACCTGAAGGCTGAGTGGGCTCCTTTTCCCGGGCCACTGCACAGGTATTCCATTCTGGGTAAGCTCCCTAAAAACATCTTCCCTTCAGTGAGTTAAACCCTCCCCTTTCCACCCACTCCTCCGCCTGCCCCACCCAAACCGCCAGCAAGACTTCAAACTGTGAGAGAGAAGTAACAATCTATGACATAGGGCTCCAGAAACAGCAGGGTCACATTTCCCCTGGAACGTGGAAAGCTGAACTGTAGGAGGCGCACCGAGGGATCTGGCCCACTCCCTAAACATGAACACATTTCAGATTAGGTACGTTGAACTTGGCAGCTCAGCTGACTCCCAAACCACTCTGAACAAAACTGGATTGGTCAGGAATCATCGTGGCAAACAACAGTACAAGGGCCAATCAAAACTTTTGGCCCTGCCAAAGAACTGCAGCCTTTTCCTTAAAGGGAAAAACACATCAAGGTGAACGTTTTTGTGTGTATTTGTAAGGAGAGGAATTTTCAGACTTTCTAAAATCCAACCTGCAGGTAACTTTGCTTCCAAATATTTCTTTTTTTATATTTGTTCTCCTCTGTAACAAGACAGCACTGCTACAGAGTGTAAAAAAGGTTAGCTATCCACAGAAAGGCCATCACAATCCAAACTCTACATTTGACCAAAGGAGGCACGGTGTCCCTCCCTCTTCATCTCAGGAGAGAGCTGGGACTCACCCTTACTGCTACCACTTGAGGGCAGTTTAGAGACTTCTCCCAAAGAGTCTTCCCCTCCTCATCTCTCCCCAACAGCCTCTTCGGCTTTCTCTGACTCGGTCTACCCTGCCATTCAGAACTCAAAGGCATCTGGAGGGCTGGAGTGAACTGCATACTGATTGCAAGTAGCTCCACCACAGAGAGGCAGCAGGTTCAGCAAGGGGCTTCTCACGCTAACTATAGCAACCCTTTCCTTTTTAAATTTCCAGTCCATCATAGAATGATGCTTTTATAAAATACATTTATAAAATATAATAAATTTCTGAAAAAAAATGTTTAAAAGACATACATAATATAAACTTTTTATTATTAGAATCAACACTCATAAAATTACTCTATCATCTATATATATATAGAAGCCTAAGCAACCGTCCGACCATTCGACCAGTAGCTATAATGCACACTGACCACCAAGGGGCAAACGCTCAATGCACAGGCACAGAAACATGGACCAGACTGATGAATCTCAGAGGGAAGGAGGGGGGAAGGGCGAGAAGAGATTAACCAAAAATATTATATGCATACTAGAGGCCCAGTGCTGTGCACCGGTGGGGTCCCTCGGACTGGCCTGTGGAGATCGGGTCGAAACCCACTCTCCTACATCCGCTGAGGGGTCCAAGATTGTGAGAGGGCACTGGGCCTCTAGTATTGTTATAAAAATCTCTAAGTGTTCACAATCCATTTCTATACCTATCTTATAGTGAACCAATACTAGCCTACTAATGACAGACACTATGGTTATCATCAGTATAGCGAAAGAGAACAAGCTTTGACACCACACAGTCCTAGGGACGAATCCCAGCTGAATCACTTACTATTATAATGACACTATTGTAATTAACTAGTTATTAATAATAGGAAAGGAGCAAAGGGAAGGCCAGACATTATAGGCATGTTCCCTACAAAACATTAGGAGGAGGGGACTGGACAAAGGGAGCTAGACAAATGCCCAGTAAAGTTGGGATGACATAGGGAAGGTACTTTCCTGTCAATCACACCTGGGGACAGAGATGGTTGGGCAGAATGGGTGTGGCCACTGCAAGGTCTAGAAGATTTGGGATACATAACCCCTAAACAAAGGAGTTCGCTCTTGTGCTCTCTTGGGACTCATGTGACTCTGGGCTTATTATGGGGCCCTTTTGCTCCTGCTTCCCTGCATTTGCCCACGTGGCCCACGGCCATGTGGATTCCATTCACAACCGACTAATGGACTGTAACTAGCCTGATGCTGAACACGGAAAGGAAAACTCTGGACACTGGCTTTGCTTCCAGCTTTACTGAAACCACAGCCACACTTCTATGACTAGACTAAGGGAAATGGAACTTTGGAAACCCAGAGGTATAATTCCCCAGAAAAAAAGCTTTCTACTGTATCTCATCCTCCTGTGGGGGCCTCAGGAAATGCTTATTCCAGCGGCACCCCAAGAACCCCACTCCCACTAGCAATGGGGAAGACAAGGCATATTTTTTCTCCAAAACCAATATGACTTTGGCCATATCATTTATTTTTTTTATTTTTATTGAATTTATTGGTGGCCATATCATTCCATTTTTCTGAATCTATGAAATAGAAACATACTCTCATCAAATACTGTTCAAGTTTATGGAAGGATTAGAAAACAATAGCAAGGAGTCTAGCACAGTGCCTGAATGAGACTAAGAATCCAATAAAACAATAACTATTACTATCAGGTTTTTCCACATATTTCCTTTCATCATTCTCTTTTAATCAAAGGCAATTCCAATTCCAATAAATCCTAACCTTAAGAGTTAGTATTTTCAAAGCTAATGATAATTAGCAAAAGCCAGACCTATGAACTCTCACTGCCTTTAGTATCCTTTCCTTTTTTGAATCAGGAAGAACCAAACCTTCCTCTTGTGCCATAATGCATTCCCTTTTATTTCTAGTGTTTTCTGTTTGACCCAATATATATTCCAATTTGGTTTAGTGAAACTTTTACCGGTTCAATCACTAATTCTGCTGTCAGTCCAGCTTTGTTGTTTTGTTTTACTAAATACTGGATACAATAATATTTATAAATTATGTAAAGATATAAAGAATAACAAAAACATGTATCACCCCCGCTTAGAATTCTCCTTTTCCCCGTCCTCTCCCCTCACCCTCATACACTGCTAAGGCCTTTCTTCACAACTGTTCTAAAAGATCTTAATTTAAGCCCCAGCTCTGCCACTTCGTGACCCATATAATCTCTCTTACATACCCAATGAAGTTCCCTGTTTGATTGCATCTAGGCTCAACACTTTCAACACACTCAATGTTACACTTACACACACACACACAAATTCCTCTCATGCTCCCTACCTTTCGATTTTACAGTTCTAGCATCCATTCTCCCACCCCAGAATTGGCTACATTGAATTCTCCCACCAAAGAATGGCTACCACCATCACTCCTCTTATTTTTCCCTCAGTCCTTCCTTCCTTTTCTCAAGAAGTACCCTTCAGTAGTGGGAAAGAGGCAATTCCACCTGATCCTCCAAGACCATCACTTCCCCTCAAGGCTAGATTCATCCTCTTACAAATATTTCTCTTGGGTATTCACAGCATAAAGACTATATAGAAAGCCCCAAAGAATCCAATCCAACATTTTTGTATACTACAGGAGCTATTTTATAATTTAAAATAAAAGAATGGGGGAAAATATCTGCAAACATTTCTGATAATGGACTGGCAGCAAGAATCTATACACAACTCTCAAAATTCATTAAGAAAACAAACAACCCACTTTTTAAAAAGAGGAAAATATTTAATAGACCCACCATCAAAGAGAAATGGATGGCAAATATGCAAATAAAAGCAGCTCAACATCATTAGACTTTAGGAAAATACCAATGACAACCACAAAGAGAAACCACTACATACCTATCGGAATGACTCAATTTAAAAAAAGAAAAACAAAAAGTGACAATACCAGATAGTGAAAGGATGTAGAACTGTAAGTCTCTCATTCCCATTCATTGCTAATGGGAATGCAAAAACGGTAGGTCATTTTGGAAAACAGTTTGGCAGTTTCTTATAAAGTTAAATATATGCTTAAGAGATGATCCAGCAATCCCATCTCCAGGTATTTACCCAAGAGAAATGAAGACACATGACTACACAAAACCCAAAGACAAATATTTACTGTCATCTTATTTATCAAAAACTGGAAACAACCCAAGTGTCCATCAACTGATGTATGGAAAATTAAATTGTGGTTCAGGAATAACTAACTACTCCACAATGAAAAGAACTAATTATCTATATATATACAAGGCTAAGTGACCATCCAACTGTCTGTCCAACCAACCAGCCGGTACATATGACGTGCACTGGCAATTTAAAAATAAATGTTGATTCACATATGCACAATACATATAAAGCTCTCACTGGCACCAATCGCACACAGTGCCAGAATGTATCTGAAGACCAACTATTGGCACAATGTATCTCTGAAGCTGAAAGTGACATCGTCGACAGAATATTGTTTATTTATCAATTTACATATTATTTTCATATATATTTTACTAATTTTCTTTCATCTCTGACACTTCTATTATAAAGGGTGAATAGCGATATTAAAATATTTTGTATTTTAACTTTATACTATATTATATATACTATTTTGACATGTAATTTTTTGCAGTAATGTAATTATTGCACAAATCTTTCTTCTAATTAATTTCCTTTCAATGTGCACAAATCCATGCACCAGGCCACTAGTCTACACTAATAGAAGAGAAAGATGCAAATTGACCGTAACTTTGCGGCACCCACCAGCCAACCAGGAGTATGCAAATTAACCCAACAAAGATGGCAGGTTAATTTGCATACACAGGTGCCCAGCGGCCGGGAGGACACTTGCGTTGTCACCATGGTGACGATGCAGGCATTCCACACCACCCCAGCCACTCTGGGCCTCTGGGCAGCATGGGAAGGCAGAAAGGCAGCTCCAGCCAGAGCAAAGGCAGTGCCGGCAGCCAGGGGAAGGAAGGCCCATTCTTGCACGAATCTTCATGCATCGGGCCTCTAGTTAATACATAAAATAGCATGGATGAGTCTCAAAAGAACACAAAGTAAAAGAAGCCAGACTAAAAAAGCTACATAGTATATGATTCTATTTATATGACATTTTAGGAAAGGCAAAACCCCAGGAACAGAAATCAGATTAGTGATAGCCAGCAGCTAGAAACTGACAAAAGGATAGACTAGGAAAAAAATTCCCAAGGTAACTTTCTGCGGTAATAAAAGTATTCTATATCTTCATTGTGGTAGTGGTTACATGTCTGTTACATTTGTCAAAATTGATAAAAATGTATACCTTTAAAAGGATAAATGTTACTGCATGTAAATTATACCTCAATAAACAAACGAAAAATATGTAACCTCCCTCAAAAAACATTAATAGCCTGCTTCCCCTTCCATCATAGAGGAGGGTCAGCACAACATCAAAGAATACAGGGTTGGGAGTTGAGGAATTGTAAGGAGTCACAGACCAACAGGCCCAGAGGCCAAGCAGAGGTGGGGGTAGAGAGGGATTTGGGACTATGAGGAAGGTTGGGGAACTGTGGGGATGTTGAAAGACCCCATGGATGAACGGGCCAGAGGGCCCCATTGGCTGATTCCAGGCCATGATGAGTGGGGTACAGAAGTGGAGGAGAGAGACAATATGTTTGGGAAGTTGGTTATATTAAGCAAATATATAAAATTAAATAAGTAAATATACTGAGGATAAAAGGAGCCAAGTTTCTCCCTACTTGAGAATATATTTCCAAAAATGGAAAGAGATTGGCTGCATTTAAGATGGAGTCATTGGCATGAACTCAGGTTTTATAATATAAAATATATAAACTACACACAGATACATCTATACACATGCAAACATCATGCATATATTTGTACACACACACATCTATGCGCATACAGAAATACAGAAAGTTACAGATATACATTTATGGTGTATGTATGTACAGAGTATATGTGTGCTGTGTGTACATATATACTTACATATATTTTCTAGCTCTGTCTCCTGACACAGCGAAGAGGCAATGACACCAAAATAGCAATACCTAGCACCCAAATTTTGGTTTCTAATTACTATCCTCCACTTAAAAGAACCAGACCTCCTTGGAAATTGCTGATTCCAGGGCTACGGCAGGAAAAGAACAAGGTAAGCCTGGCCGGCGTGGCTCAGTGGTTGAGAGTGTACCTAAGAACCAGAGGATCATGTGTAACTATTTTCCCTCTTTTCCGCGTCCAGCGCGGCTAGAGAGCGGGTCCCGTTCCTGAGTAGAGGAGCTGGGGATTGAGAAATGAAAGAAAGAGACAAGACACAAAATGGAAGGAAAAAGCTGGGACCGGGTGGGACCACCGTCCTCTCTGATGGAGGGACAGGGACCCAAAGCCAATACAGCGCGTTTATTTTATACCCCCAAATACCAGGAAGTTTTACCAAAAGTCAAGACAAAGGAGATTATTTGCATTCTTGAGGAGGCCCAAGCATTCCTGGTGCTTGACTGGATTTACATATCAATACCCGACACCTGGGCAAAGGTAAGAGTCAGTGCTGATAACACATCTGCCTTTTTGGTAAATGTGTATCCAAGACACACCTTTGCCTGTCGCCTTGGGTTCAGCTGACAATAATTAAAGAAATGCCCATGTGCCTTCCTCCCAGGGGGCCCTCTACAGTCATGGATTCGAGTCCTGGTCAGGGCACATACTCGGGTTCTGGGCTCAATCCCTAGTGTGGGGTGTGCAGGAGGCAGCTGATCAATGATTCTCTTTCATCACTGATGTTTCTATCGCTCTCTCCCTCTCCCTTCCTCTCTGAAATCAATAAAAATATATTTAAAAGAACAAGGTAAGCTTGGAAAATCTGTGCCAGAAAGTCAAGAAACATTCCAGGAATGATAGGTCAACAGTACGAAGAAGCCAGCATAAAGCAAGTCCCACCAACCAAACTGGGGACAGCTTGAGGATCCGAATAATTATAGAAATGAATTATAAACAACTGAGTAAGACATGAATTCATGAGTCTCTGACAGAAATTTTAAAAAAATGAGAAGGGAAAACTCTACCTTATAGTAGAATGGCAACTAGCAAATATAGACAGACTGATAGAAATAGAGAATGCGACGGCTATTACAGAAGTGGCTAGTTCAGGAAGAAGCTGTCAGTGGATGTCAGGTAGAGGGACAGGCTAGTGGTATCATCTCAGAATCTCTTTCCACAAGATAATAATAATTATAAAAGGGAAACGGTGAATTTAATGTGGAGAAACCTGGCAAACACCAAATAAAGCAAGTGCTAAAGGTTAATATCACAGATAGTGGGGCAGACAGACATCACTTGCCTTCGTGTCTAATACATATTGAGAAGAGAACAGCAACATCTCTGTGATACTCCTGTCAAGAGTGATATGGCTGTTGTCATGAGGAAACAGACAGACACAGATTTCCTGACTTGGAGAGCTGTATACTGGTTATATAGGGAAGTTCTATTTGGGGGAATACACACCAGAGTGTTTGCTCTCAAAGAAGTTCAGAAAAGAAATAATCATAAAGGGTATGTATGTATGCGTATACACATACATACACACACACACACACACACACACACACACACACACACACACACACAGAGTGGGCATGGAGAAAATGCAATAAAATATTAACAACTGGAGAATTTGGGTGAGGAGAAGATAGGAATTTTAAGGGTTTTTTGTTTGTTTTTAGTTGTTCTGCCAACTTTAATTGTGAAATTATTTCAAAATAAATTATTGGGGGGAAAATAACAGCTATCTATTGCCAGAAATGCAGGGCACATATCTCTTATCCTCACAACAAAAGCTTGCCTTAAAGCTCAAAAGATTAGGCACTGGCCAGTGTTGCTCAGTTGGTTGAGCATTGTCCAGTGTACCCTGAGGTCACTGGTTCAACTCCCAGGCAGGGCACATGCCTGGGTTGCCATATATCAGGGTTCAGTCCCTGGTAGGGAGTGTGGAGGAGGCAGCCTATCGATGTTTCGCTCTCTTTCTCCCTCTCTCTTTCTCTCTCCCTTTCTCTAAAATCAATAAAAACACATTAAAATAAAACACAAACTCTGAAGGTTAAACCCTGGCCAAGCTAAAGGTCATCAGCTACCAAGTGCAGAACCCATCGAAATTGTTAAACTCTATAACTTTCAATCTTCTACCACACCTTGCTGTCTCACTCAACAACTAGATAATCAACACTTACTTAAGGACATGCCAACATCTGTACTGATCACTGACGTACATGTAAAATGAATCAGAATGTCCCTGCCCTCAAAAAATTCAGTCTAACAGACAGATTTGTAGACTGTAAAAAGTTATAGGTGCTATGGTTTGCCTTCATTTCACAGGGAATTTGGCCCTCACTCTACACTAAGTCAGTATAATCCATTAGAAGGTACAAGATCATGTTCTACGATGTATAGGACAAACAGAACAATGGCTACAATGAACATACTTATTTAGGTCATGTAAGTGAAAAGTCCCCATCTCTCTCACACACACCCTCCAAGGTTTGAACAGCCCTTAAGAAAACAAGAGGTGCCCTAGATGGTTTGGTTCAGTGGATAGCGCGTCGGCCTGTGGACTGAAGGTCCCAGGTTCGATTCCAGCCGAGGGCACATGCTCGGGTTGCAGGTTCAATCCCCAGTAGAGGGCGTGCAGGAGGCAGTCGATCAATGATGCTCTCTCATCATTGATGTTTCTAACTCTCCCTCTCCCTTCCTCTCTGAAATCAATTTTTAAAAATTATTTTTAAAAAAAAGAAAGAAAGAAAACAAGAGGCCCTGTCGGTGTACTCGGTGGTTGAGCATCGACCCAGAAACCAAGAGGTTATCAGGGTTCGATTCCCGGTCAGGGGTCAGGGCACATGCCCAGGTTTCAGGCTCGATCTCCTGTGGGGGGGGCGTGCAGGAGGCAGCTAATCAATGATGTTTCTCTCTCATCGTTGTTTCTATCTAGTCCTCTCCCTGCCTCTTCCTTTTAAAAAAAATCAATAAAAACATATTTTAAAAAAGAAAACAAGAGGAGGGAGAAATATGCCAGCATATTTGAGGAGTCTCAAAACTGGTCTTCTCCTGAGGTTTTCACCACAGCCAGAGGTGTTCTGTGTTTTGTTTAAAAGGGGCCTTGTCTAAAAAGTAGTGGATATGGAGGGATTAGAAGTGTTTGGCCCAATTATTAAATTTGGATTGCTGCCAGAAATCATTCCTTTGTTTTCTACTCGGAGCCAAAAAGCAACTCTTGTATATGAAAGGAAAGCAAAATGAATCTCTACCAAAGCACCAAGAATCAGGTTTACTAGGCTCCCTGCTTCAAATCTACTCCAAAGGAAGTGGGTTTTACCATAAATTATGTGCAAATTCAGTGGTTTTCTTCTGGTTATAAATCAACTAGGGATTGTCCTGAGTTTTGCAATTAGGTTGGTTCGAACCATATACCATACATCATTTAAGTGAAGGAGGAAGGTCCAGACTACCCACTTTCAATACAATAGCACACATTACAGTCACTGTCCACCAAAACAGTACAGATCAGCATGGGTAAAATAAATAAATAAAAAGAGTACTAGGGAATATCTAGTAAGGACACTTTCTAGACTGGGGCAGAACCAGGGTCAGGAAATGCTTCCTTGAAAAGGAATCACCATTTAGCTGAGATCTAAAGAACAAGAGAACATAAGCTTAAAAGTACCAGGTTTGTGTGATTGTGTGTTTTATTTGGCGGATTTTCTGAGAGGGCAGGTAAAAAGCAATACAAAAAAATATGTATGTACAAAAGCAAAGGGGGCGAGAAAGAGCAAGGGATTCCATTTTGCTGAGACATACATACTAAGAAAGAAACCTGTCAAAGGCTTTTTGTAGTAGAAAAATTAACGTTTGATCGCTACAACCATTCCATGGCAGTTATTATTAACTTCGATGTACTAATAACAAAACTGAGGCTTGAGAGAAGTTAAGGCAACTGGACAAGGTCACAACAAATCCATGGTAGGTCGGCTGTAAAGCCCATGCGGTTTCTATTCTACCCACCTTAGCGTTTTACCCAGAATACAACTAGCTCTTTGGATTCCCAGACAAATCATCTGTTTCCTTGATAATCAATCCTTGGTGTTTATTAACCCTTTCAAAATCCAGCAGTCACCAAAGTTAATTTTAGCTGTATTCAGGGGCCAATCCCTCAGTAAAATCAAATATACTCATTTTTATGTTTTCACAAAAAACAATACAAAACCTTTTCCCCTTATGCTACAGAGGCCCAGAAAACCTTAAGGCAGCAGTAAGAAGGCAACCCACACAGAATTCTTTGTATACTTGGTAATACACAACACATCAGCATCTATTTTATCTGGCAGCAGGAAGAGTAAGTTGGGACCCCACAATTATCCCTGTAGAGAGGCACTCCAAAGGGCATGCAGGCATAACAGCTACCATAATGGTAACGCAAATAGCCACCGCACTTATTGCCAGTCATGCCAAGAGCTTTTAAACACCCACATCTCTAATCCCTCCTGCCCTCCGACGCAGGTGGGCCAATTTCTTTCCATTCTTTCCAGCCCACACAACTCCAGAGGAACCGAAAATCTGCTGCCAGGAGTGGGAAGCAAAGAAAGCTGCTGTACTTTCAACACAAAAGACCAAAAAGGAAGGGTCCGAACTCCTCACCCTGTGTTCTATCCAGTAAGCCAGAGTTTCCCCTGTATCTTCTCCTAACTAAAACACGCAGAAATGTAGCTCCTTTTACCTCCCCCAGCTCCCATTCCTTTACATCCACCCCGGCCCAGCTAGATCAGGTACCCTCTCCCCCATCTCCACATTCACACACCTTTCTCGTGGCACTTACCACATTATCTATCAGCGTGGTATTAACCAACCTCCCCACCACACTAGAGCACCTGAGAACAGGGACTGTCTCGCAATCTGCCTCCCTCCACACAGCCAGCATAGTGTTGGGCATAGAGGTACTGAATTAAGGTTCACTGGGTGAAGCGCTTAATAAAAACTGCTGGATAAAAGAGAAGTGAGCAGTGGAAAAAGGAAATGGTTGGACAGTAATCTGAGGTTTGATGGTCTAGCACAAGCATGTCAAACTCAAGGCCCACAACAAATATTCTTGCAGCCCAGCCAATATAACGTATGTAAGAAAAATTTTAATAAAAGTTTCATAACTGGCCCTAACTGGTTAGGCTCAGTGGATAGAGCATCGGCCTGTGGACTGAAAGGTCCCAGGTTCGATTCCGGTCAAGGGCATGTACCTTGGTTGCGGGCACATCCCCAGTAGGAGGTGTGCAGGAGGCAGCTGATCAATGTTTCTCTCCAATCAGATGTTTCTAACTCTCTATCCCTCTCCCTTCCTCTCTGTAAAAATCAATAAAATATATATATTTTTTAAATTTCATAACTTAATTTTTACAATATCCTGTTATACATAATCCTATATAATAAAGAGGTAATATGCAAACTGACCATCACTCCAACACACAATATGGCCGCCCCCATGTGGACACAAGATGGCTGCCACTAGATGGCCGGCAGGGGAGGGCAGTTGTGGGCCATCAGGCCAGCAGGGGAGGGCAGTTGGGGGTGACCAGGCCTACAGGCAGGGCAGTTGGGGGGGACCAGGCCTACAGGCAGGGCAGTTCAGGGGGACCAGGCCTGCAGAGTAGGGCAGTTGGGGGAAAGCAGGCTGGCAGGGGAGGGCAGTTAGGGGTGACCAGGCCAGCAGGGGAGGGCAGTTGGGGGTGACCAGGTCTGCAGGGGAGGGCAATTGGGGGTGACCAGGCCTGTTGGAGAGGACCAGGCCTTCAGAGGAGGACAGTTGGGGGCAACTAGGCTGTCAGGGGAGGGCAGTTAGGGGTGACCGGGCCAGCAGGGGAGCAGTTAGGCATTGATCAGGCTGGCCAGGGAGTGGTTAGGGGGTGATCAGGCTGGCAGGCAGAAGTAGTTAGGGGCAATCAGGCAGGCAGGCAGGTGAACAGTTGGGAGCCAGCAGTCTTTGATTGTGAGAGGGATGTCCGACTGCCCATTTAGGCCCGATCAAGGGCATGTACCTTGGTTGCGGGCACATCCCCAGTAGGAGGCATGCAGGAGGCAGCTGATCAATGTTTCTCTCCCATCAGATGTTTCGAACTCTCTATCCCTCTCCCTTCCTCTCTCATCATTGATGTCTCTATCTCTTTCTCCCTCTTCCTTCTTCTCTGAAATCAATAAAAATATTTTAAAAACCACCTAACAATAATTATTAGTGTTATGCCCCCAAAAGCAAAACACTCAACAATAGAATAGTCTGCAAAAACCATTACAGCCTTACCACCCATCTCCATGTCCCAGCACAAACAGCTTTTCAGGGCTCCCTTTTTGGGGGGAAGCTTTTTTGCCCACCACTTCCCCTTCTGCTCTGCATTCTCCCCTCCCCCTTCAACCTGCTAAAGAAAACAATGAATGTATTGCAATATCCAAGAATTCTGAGAAAGACACCTATCCCCAGTTCTCCCAAGTTTATCTTGAGAGCTGCTGGCAAGATACGCAATTTGTTCCCAGTTATAGCAGACTTCATCAGGATAATAAATGGAGTCAACAGCTCCTCAACATGGTGCTGGGAACACGGCAAGATCTCAAAAACAAACTCTGGTAGCACCATTTCCCAATCTGTCTGCAACTATTTGGCTGTGAGGCTTTTACAGGCTCTTCTTTTGCTCTAATCCATCTGCTACTTTCTCCCAGTCTCTCTCCTGTAAAATAAGTAGAGTGGATTAGAATGGGATTGCAATGTCACCAGAGGTAACATCAAAAATCAAGTGCGCAGGTAGAGACTGTAATACTGGAGCAAACAGGCCACTCCTAAAGGAAACAGCCATTCTTCAGCTCCCACAGAGTGCACCATGCAGGAATGCAAGCCCAGTGTTTCCGAGAGAAACTAAAACCCTGGATTTCATGTGAGTTCTCCCAATGTTTAATGTTAAATCCAAATGTCTTTAAAATACTGTGTTAGCTAAACAAAACCCCTGTATAAGGGCCAGACGATAGGCCTATAGTTTGCAACCTCTGGACTGGATCATCTGAAGTTCTTCCGAGTTCTAACAGTCCAGGGCTCTAAAATGAAATCTTCTTAAAGAAAAACAACAGGATTAGAGAACAAAAAGAGAAAAGAACAGTCTACTTCTCCAGCATTCCAATCAGACCGCAGAAGAGTCTTCTTCATAACTCATCAGGTAGTAAAATCTGGTTACCTGGAAAGAAAATTATGTTTCCTGGACAATCAAAAGATCAATCCAACCTCTCCTTTAGATTATAAAAGCAGCAAGTCCACTGGATTTTTTTGTGCTTTGAAGCTGAACTATTGTGCTTTAGCCAACGTGTACTTAATATTCTTAGGCAATCAGGAATGTTTAAACAGAGGCACAACTCATGGACACACAAAGACATACATACATACGCCACTAAGCAAGGAAATCAATTATGCTAAAGACTGGCAAGATGCCCCAAAGACATGACAGAAATTTGATATGAACAGCAGGATGAGGAAGAAGAATGAATAATTCAGACTCCCTGATTCACTTAACAAAGTTCTGTCAACCACAAGTTGAGACCCATGGTTTGTGAGCTGGGCTCCCTCAGCTGAAAGGCAATACCAGCTGACTGTTGAATGGAAAACCAGCTGTGCCTACTCTAAAGGTGGGAGATGGAAGAAATGACAAACCGGCACCTAGAATAAGCTGAGAACCAATTCATCATAAAAGATCAAACTTGAAAGCAATGTTTTCATACTGTCATTAGCAAAGGAAAAGGAACATGCATATTTTATTTATGCCCACCCGCTTTAAGAAGGCCTGCATTAGACTTTAAAGCCAAAGCAAACAAAATAATGGGGAAAGCAAAAAAAAGTATCAGCCAGGACTACTAAAAGTGTGTAAGTGTATAGACAACTTCCCAACCCCTAGTGTCCTACACTTCCAAAGCTGAAGAAAGTTACCAACATTAATTACCTTTAAACATTCAATGATGAGCCATTTATGAACTACTCACCAACTGCTTAACCCAAGTTCCACATGATTTTTAAACAAATTTTTAATATATTTTTATTAATTTCAGAGAGGAAGGAAGAGGAAAAGGGAGATGGGAACATCAATGATGAGAGAGAATCATTGATCGGCTGCCTCCTGCACACCCCCTACTGGAGATGAAGCCCACAACCTAGGCATGTGCTCCTGACCGGAATCGAACCTGAGACCCTTCAGTCCCCAGGCCGACGCTCTATCCACTGAGCCAAACCGGCTAGGGCCACATGATTTTTAGACACTGGCAATTCTGAAAATAGATCCACATCCATCCTGACCACAAACCAGTCATCATAAACTCTTAGTTTATTGGAAATCTGGATTTCTTATAAACATTTTTGCTGTTAATTGCTACATAAATGATCTAGGAAGAAAGAGAAAAGTAAGCAGTCCAACCTGTTTTTCTGTGTGTCTATGCTAGGTTTGTTTTTATCTCCCATTTTTGTTTCTTTTTAATGACAAGAGTAGAATATTTGTCATCATTCAGCATTTAAATCTCTCAAATCTATGACACTTACTGATGCAAGTAACTGGTTCAGTATTGTATTTGTGAAATGTAACTGTAAACCCAACAGCAAGAATGTATTAACTTCTGAGCACCTCAGTACTCAAGTTGTGCTGGTACAAAAATCAAGGGAAGAGAAGAAATTGAAGGTGCTCCTGAAATCCTCCTCAGGCTGTGAAGAGACAGTCCCTGTGCAATAAACAGATCCTACTAAATATTATACTAGTTGAGTAGCAGGAAACAGATTTCATCAAGCAATTACTACCACAAATAAGTGCAATCGAGAATGAACTCATACTTTTAAAAACCATTTTAAAAATGAATCTGATTCCTCAAAGTTACCAAAAGCAACAAACAACTCCCCCACAATTCAAATAGCCTTAAAAGCAAAGAAGAAATGGCTTTTCTTTTCTTATTCTCACCCGAGAATATTTTTCCACTGATTTTAGAGAGAGTGGATGAGAGAGGGAAAGACAGAGAGAAATATCAATGTGTTCTCACATCAATTGGCTGCCTCCTGCATGCACCCCAACCAGGGCCTGGGAGGAGCCTGCAACGGAGGTACACGCCCTTGACTGAAATCAAATCCAGGATCCTTCAGTCTGCAGGCCGACACTCTATCCACTGAGCCAAACCAGCTATCATGCTTTTTTTTTTTAAGTGGTTAAATAACAACTGCTCCTTCTAGTAAAAACAAACAAATTTTCTTATTTACATAAGTTGCCCCCAGGAAATTAATCTGTCCGCCCATCATGAAGAGGCTTGTGATACAACAGCAGTGACTCAAACCAGAGACACTATTAGAGAAGACAGCAAATATACCAGATGGAAACTTTTTTGCTCACACTCTCTATTACAGGTCATGATGCAAAGGCTCATAAAGCATATTCCCAAGGGTCACAGACAGAAAAGGGCCCCTAACTTTCAAATCCTTAATGTCTGATGTTTCTAAAAACTAAATAACATAAACTCTTACCTGCCATTTCTTTTGTCAAAGAGCAAGAAGGCTACTGTTGATCAATTTTAACAAGCTGGAAATGATGGCTTCCCAGAATAAGAATAAAAGTTATTTTCTTATTTGGTGAGGTTGGACGTGATTTTTTTAAGCTCCCCAGATGATACAATGGGCAGGCAGAAACAATGGTCTAACTAAGTCTTGAAACAAACTAGCTAGGGTTACTTAACTAGTGAAATCAAGGATAAAACATTAAAAGGAGGTTTGGGCCTTTGAATATGACTTTGTTTGAAATGATTCTCTCTAACAAAAGAACCAAATGCCACTCAGCAATCATTCACCAGGAAAATGTGGGATCTCTATTCTATACAGATAAGGTGTTTTCAGTTCTAAAATCCTATAACTTAACCAACCATTACACATCCAATAAATACTGGCCTATTAAATATCAGGCACTGTGTTAGATAATGGGAATTTTAAAAGAAAAAAAGATCAAAGCGTAGTCCCTTCCCTCTGATCTCTTACAGTTTTGGGTGGGTGGGTGTGTGTGTGTGTGTGTGTGTGTGTGTGTGTTTGTTTCATACATTTTTATTGATTTCAGAGAGGAAGGGAGAAGGAGAGAGAGAGATAGAAACATCAATGATGAGAGAGAATCATTTATCAGCTGCCTCCTGCACACCCCCTTTTGGGGATCGAGCCCGCAACCCAGGTATGTGCTCTTGACCAGAATCGAACCCGGGACCCTTCAGTCCACAGGCTGATGCTCTAAGCACTGAGAAAAACCAGCTAGGGGTAGGAACTTACAGTTTTGAGATCAAAGTAAATAAGCACTTATAATTCAGTGAGGTTAAGTGCTAGAAAGAGGTAAGTACAACGTGTATGACAGCAGTTAGATGTTCCACACAGGTCCCCTCCGCCCCCCGCAAAAAAACTGACCTCTAAACTGAAATATCAAAGATGAGGTTTAAAGCAGTAGAGGGTGGGAGGAGAAATATTATAGAGGTAATTTCAGGTAGAGCTGCATGGTCTGTGTATGAGTGGGTATGGGGTTTGGAAGAGGAGGTAGGAGCCAGATCACTGTGTTTTCATGGAACCAAAAGGCAATTAATGATATGATGAGAGCTGTTTCAGAGGGATCACTCGAAAAAAGATCACTACAATGCAGTGATGGGGAAAGGGGGTGACAAAACCAGAGGCAGGTGCACACTGAGGAGCTGGACACAGAATCTGAAGTGCAGGGAAGAGATTTAGACCAGAGACAGCAATCTGGAAATTGTCAGCATACAGACAATAAAGCCTTAGCTATGGATGAGCTTGCCCGAGGAGAGAGAGAGAAAAAGGCCTAGTTAGAAATCCTGAATAACATTAACTTTTAACTGGTGGGCTGAGGAAGGGACTAAGAAAGGATACTGGCAGAGAGAGGGAAAATTTTTTTAAGGATGATGCCAGAGAAGACGGGAGGAGAGATCTTTTAAGGTTATAGAAGACAGAGAAGGGTAGTCATTGGATTTAGCCACAATGGGATTATTGGTGACATCGGGGAAAGAGTTTCAATGTTGTAGTTGAAGAAGAAACCAGAATGCAATGGGTTCAGAGGGTACAGACAATTACTTCTAAAAGCTGATTTGTAGAACACAGATGAGTGGAAAGGAGCAAAGAGTGAAGAAGTGGCCTTCATGGAAGGAAAGAGGGAGGGAAAGGGCAGTGCTTACCGTTAGGAAGAGGGACCACTTGGAAAAACTGGGAGAAACAACAACAAATTCTACCTACAAACCATCAACAACAAGAATCAGAGTGAGCACAAAGATTATATCATCCCCATTTTTAACTGATGTTTCCCTCTGCATTCATTTATACGCCCATTTCACACACAACTCTAGACCCATTTGAAAAGGAAAGAGGCTGTTTGTTCTGAAATGGAAGGTTTGGAAGGAAATAAAGAGGGGAGAAAAAGCAAAAGAACATTTGCTTTTTCCAAGAACACTCTTCCAGCTAACACATTTGCCTCCCCTCCCCCAGCAATGCTACCTTCTAGGATCACTGCTTTAAAGGAGGGTAAATCTCACCCAGAGCCTTTAGCAGACAGTAATCCCAACAAAACCCACTCCAGCACCACCAATCACCCTCTTCCTCCTCCCAGTCCTAGTTCTTGAGAAGCCAGATTCAGACCAAAATGGAAAAAAGCCCAGTTGTGTGAGTCACTGCAGCCATCCCAAGGGGCCTGGCAAAGTCCAGAAGACAGCTGGAAACAGCTGCAGTGAGATCAATTGCAACTGGGAGGGAAGGAAGAAAAGAGAGTGAATTCCTTGTTTATTACACATAATCCCATTCTGGCCTCATAAAAGCTCGGTTTTTTATTTTCTCTCCCAAACAGAAAGATTCTTCTAATGACGATTGCAACAACTGATTCACCGCTAAAGGCCCAATGAGACCATTATCCAATGGGGGATACCACTCCCACCGTGTCTCTCACAATACGGGGCAAACAAGAATCCATCAGGTAAGGAAAAGGATGCTTTAAAAGCAGTTATAAAGGCAAGACAGCTTTGACTTGAATAAAAAAAATTTTTTTAACTCACCAGGAAATATGAGACTGCTGAAATCAAGCAGAAAAATAGCTGCAGGGAAAGAGGGGTTCCACTCTCATTCCTCAGATGATGATGATGTGTTATAAACACTGCAGATGAAGGAAAAGGGAAGAAGTGCCAGAAGAGTGTTTCTTTGCACAGCTAGAAGGCCCCCAGCTCTGGACTTCTTATCCACTTTCTCGCTAAGCAAAAGGTGCAGATCTTCACCCATCAGTCCTTGCGGTCCTGAAGAAAAGGCGGCTGACTCTGGGTTCAGAGAGCATACTAAAATGAGCAGTACCCATCTGTCCTAAACAAGAACTCCCATAGTGTGATAGGGAAGGGAAGGGGAGAGATTTATTGGCACCTGGCACAAACTAGTATCAATAGGTTCTGGTAGTCTGAGACATGGGGAACTAATGAGCATTCTCTTCTACCCGGTCTCAGTCCACCCAGACAGCCACCCCTCCAAACCCTGTGCCTATGCTCAAATGGCTTTGAGCAACACACAATCCTGGGTGGTTAGTCTTGGATTCTTATGGCATTTTAGATATTCACATGGTAGAAATAGTCCTTACCCTTCAAATTCACCAGTGAAACCATCCTTGAGAACAAAAGAACAGCTGCCTTCAAAAGAGATCTAAAGAGATTTTTTTAAGCCAATGAAAATCCTCTTCAACTCTCCCAAGTGCCCACCTGACATGAATAACATTGTTCCTAAAGTAAGATACAAAGATTCAAAATATCCCTATACATTCCCATCTTTCACTACAGAACTTTAGTTATTTTTTACATATACACACACTCACACAGTATTAACTCCATTACATCATGTATCGACCTTTTGCAACTAATTTCCAAAGCCAGCCTGTTGGAAATGCTGGGAGACACTGAGGTGGGGAGGAAGTATAGCGGGAAGTCTGAGTCAGCTTCCAGGGCCAGAGGAGAGTTTCCCTTGCCGCCCCCCCTCCCCCAGGGTTAAGATTAAAATAATGTCCACTTGGTTAAAAAAATATATAAAGCCGTAAGAAATTTTTCTGTTGCTGTAGCTTACATTCTGGATACCCCCTTTTTACACCGCTGTTATGTTTCATCTTTCCAAGCATACAGCAAATCCAGAAAAACAACTGTGGTACAATTTTGTACTAAATAGTCTTTCTCACCAACAAATCAGCAGGGTATTTTACACCACCAACTTAAATTGTTATTTAATGTTGGGTGAGTTTATATATCATCACCCAACTAAATCAAAGCCTTAACAGAACATCCCCTGGCTCTTACTCTTCCTGTCCATACTCCCTTCACACCGAGCAGAACCTCAAACAGCACCTCTCTGATGTTTTATTTTATATGAAATGAGTGCAGGGGTAAGATGGCGAGATTAGATCTACAATGCACAAAATGCCCGGCCGGCATGGCTCAGTGGTTGAGTGTCGATCTGTGAACCGGGGGGGGGGGCCCAGTTCCATCCCCAGGTTGTGGGCTCCATACCCAGTAGGGGGAGTGCAGGACACAGCCAACCAATGATTCTCTCTCACTGATGTTTCTCTCTCTCTCCCTTCTTCTCTGAAATAAATAAAAAATAATTTTTAAAAATTAGAATGCACAAAATGAGGGAGCAACAAAGTCATTCTTTCCAGAAGAAGGCCAACCCCCAGGAAAAGAAAGCTTTTGATCAAATCTCAGGAGAGGATACCATCTGAGGCCTCTGCATCTCCCCACAACAGATAGTGAGCACAGCTAGGCAGCCGCAGCCACAGCCACTTATACTTCATCCCCTTCTCCTTCAGTTTGTATTTCTGATAACCACAATAACTTCCTTTCCAACTGGCCCACAGTGACAGCCACTGCCATGATAACCAGCAATGATTTAATAAGTTGTCATGTGTTTTCAAGGGCAACTTGAGGAAACCAACAGATAAGAATGTCCCAGGCCAGCTCTGGGGGGTCTAATAAGGCTAAAAAGGTAAAAAGGGGTCTGTGAGAGGAAATTATCATCAGCTAAAAGGTCACAGTGTAGTCAACTCAAGTGTGTACATGATAAAAACCACAGGATTTTTTTTTTCGTTCCCCCCACAACCAAGGCAACAAGAAAAAAGAATCTCAATTAGGGTCTAGGGGCAAAGTAAAAATTTGTTTTTTAAAAAATTTGAACATTATACTTTAGCAGGATGTCATATAAAAATTTTGGTTAACTATACATTGCTAAACAGGTACATTATCCATGCTTAGCAGACAGAGAAATAGAGAAGAAGTTCAACATCTAACTCAGGGTTTCACAGATGACATGTATCCAAAGCAGAAACTGGACTTCTAAAGGCCTAATTTATAGGGAGAACTTAACTTCTGTCTTAGACATGAAATACAAAAAAACATATAGGAATGCACTGTTACACATTTAAGATCTAAAAACAGCCCTAGCCGGTTTGGCTCAGTGGATAGAGCATCGGCCTGCAGACCAAAGGGTCCAGGGTTCGATTCCAGTCAGGCACATGCCCGGGTTGCGGGCTCCATCCCCAATGGGGGGTGTGCAGGAGGCAGCCAATCAATGGTTCGCTCACATCATTGATGTTTCTAACCCTCTCTTCCCTCTCCCTTCCTCTCCGTCTCTGAAATCAATAAAAATACATTTTTTTTAAAAAAGATATAGCTCTTATAACAACACTAAAACACACACACTCTATTTAAACAGAATTTTAGAGCTGGAAGGGATAGATCAATAAATCAATATAATTACAATTCCAACCACACTTGTGCCCAAAGAGTTCAAAGTACTTAGCTTTAAATACTATATATACAGCATGAGTAAGACTTTAAAGCTTTAAGTTTTACACTTTATAATTTCTGCTAATTCCCAATCTTTGAGTTACACTTAACTTTATTCTGAGAAAGAGAAAGGAAGGAAAGAAGGAAAGCTGGGAAGGATGGAAGGAAGACAGGAAGACAGGGAGGGAGAGTGGACAAACCAAAGTACACAAAATGTTTCTTACCCTCATGACAGAAAAAAAGCATACCTCTCGAGTTATCTACCTGCCTTGTTCTGGCTTTCCCTTGTTTTCCTCTGTCCTCTCTGGGTTTTGTTTGTTGCTTCTTGTTCACAGTCCCGGTTTGCCTCTCCATCACCCTTTGTGCTCTCGCCTATCTTCCTTCCACGTCTGCCTGCCTGCCTGCCTCTTTACATCTTTCCCTTTACCTGCCTCCAACACCACATTTCCACACGACACAAAAGTAAATCCCATTCAAAAGCACATATGAAAATTTTAGAACTGCAAGTTCTTTACAATGTTCAATCCTCTGATCCAACCCTTCTAGTTTAAGAAACTGTTGGGGTGTAAAGGGGTGTATATCTACACATACGTGCGTGAACAGAATTTCTCCAGGATGCAACAGAAACTTCTAGGGTTTCCATCACACTAACACTCCAGCAGGACCTTCAGGACTCTTCCATTTCTGAAACACTGCTGAATTAGTAAGTTCTTCCCCACTACTAACCGGCAATAACCTTCTTCAAGACTCATCCACTACTAATACTAGCTCCCTTTGAACGCTTGAACCCGGTACAATGAAGATCTCTGTTCCTTGTCAGCCTCTTCTTTCCTGTCTACCAGATCATCAACTGGGCTCCTTGGTCCCTTTCTACACTTCCAGAGCTTTGAATTTTCCTTCACTCTTTCAATACTTCTGCATCCTAACATTAACTCATTTTTCCATAACATACCTCACAGCCTCCCAAAGCCTGGAGGCCATCACTGGGAGTTGGCATTCTTTTGCTTCCTTGCTGCTTTCTATCAATTCATCTCATTCACTATTCAGCAAACATTTATTGGGTGGCAACTGTATAACAAATATTATAGTAATAAGTCAAAAGGAGAAACCAAACCTGGTCCTTGTTTTAATAAACTAGCATCTTAGGACACATTTTCAAAATCAAACCTCTTGCCACCCAATAACTGTCCTGCATTCACCTAACCCTAATGCCTCCCACAAATACAGACAGCATAGCATCTGTGTATGTTCTACTTAAAGAATCCCTAGGTCCCCAGCAAATCTAAGTCATAACACTCCTCCCAGCTTTTGTCTCATGAAGTAATTATGAAATGAGAAGCTTGGCAAAATAGAGCAAATCATTTCTCAAAAAGTGTTCTAAACTTTATTTTTCTTGACCTGTAGCTTATGGTAGCTCAGAAACGTTTCTTAAAAGCATTTGTAGTCGGCCATTTTTGGTAACTTGTGAGCACAATTATTTTTAGCTGAAAATTTTATTTCAATCCCTCTTTCCTAACTCAAAAGCATCTGACCAGGTTTGGTTCAAGCTTTCCAGAATAAGTTATCTTTGAGTGGATTCAAAGCATAGAACATTTCAACTTCAAAGGAGAAACTTTATCCGTAAGAGGCATAACAACCAAAATGTGCTAATATACAAGATATGTGAAGAAGTGTCACTTGCCTCCCTGCCACCTACCCTGGTACACTGTGGAGATTAAACACTTCAATGTTCGGAACGTTTGTGAAAACCTCTGATGGCCAAAACATTGTTATTACAGCATTCCTGCTATGAAGAGCAAAATGTGTGCTGGCACGGCAGGAAGGCCTTTACACAGACTTAAATACAGTGCACTGGAACGTCAGGCCCAAGTTACTTCCATGCAGCACTCAACTATGACTCCCAATGGGGGTGAGGAGTTCTGCTGGAAGGCTGCACAGCTACATATATATACACACAACACAATCAAGTGCAGGTTTTCCCTCTCTTTTGGGGGGTGAATAAAGGCAGTGTTACTACTCTATCTACCACTATGAGGCTATGCTCCTTGAGTGGTAGGATCATCCAATCACCTTCAAGAAGAATGGTGCCTGACTGCAAGAGGATGGCAGTCAGTGGATGAACTAACTACCAAAGACACTGGGAAAATGCCCTGCCCTCCTGGCCTCCATTCCAAGCCTACTGGCCCACCTGCAATTCCTCTCATGCCTTGTCCTTGTATACACTGCTTCTTCCTCCTGGAACGGCCTGCCCTCCCTCCTCTCCTTTGCCTGCCCTCCCCTACTCACTCACTCACTCCTCAGCACCGGCTCCCTGCAGAATCTTCTCCCTGTGCCCATCCCACCCCAGCTGGGGAAGAGCTCTTCAATTACTCCGCTCCCATAGAAACACTGTCCTCACTCCTCTCGTAGAGAAGCGCCTCATTTATCATCAGGTTAGGTCTGGAATGAAAGACAGCTCCTAAGTCTATTAGTTCATAAAATTTCAATGTGAAAAGGTCCAAGTAACCCAAGGTCGCATATCTAATGAAGGAACATTTCTTAAGAAATCTGGAGAGGCTTATGGTAGTGGTTCTGATTTGTTTTGTTTCTTCTCAATTCACTTTATGATTTGCACTTAACCCTTTATAACTGCTGTTGAATCATTCATCCTGTACAAATATTCAACATTGCTTCCATTTATAATCATCTCTGCATTTATACACCCTTCGTACCAGCATTTTCATTACAATTAGTTTTTCCTTATTGAGTAAGACAGTTAATAATAAATATAAGCACTGAAAACACCTTATGTACCAATAAAAAAATGTGGTAACAAAATTAAAATAACCTCATGCCACCACTAGCACCATTTTGTCTTTGTGGTATGCAGAATTGGCACACTTTTACTCTGGCACATAACTTTATTGTTTGGTCTATGAAAATTAGCAAGTTCAAAGATCTTAATTAAGTACAACAGCTCCTGTATTTATTCCTATATAATTTTAATAAATTATTTTAAGACAATATATGCAGCCTGGCCACTCAATACCTGTCACTCAATACCTCTACCCAGAGGCAACCACTGTTACAGTCTTGCGTTTCCTGGCAGAGTGTATACGTGCATATCAATATATACTTTTTTTCTTTACACTTATTGTATTTTAGAATCTCTATGTCCATTCATACACAGCTAAATCTTTTAATGGCTTCGTGGTATTCCATTGTATGACTATAACATTTTAGTTGACAGATGTCCTATCAAAGAGCATTTTGGTTTTTCAGTCTTTTGCTGTTTCAAATAATGCTGTAATATGTATCAGATTTACACATAGATGCTAGAGTATCTGTAGGATAAATTTCTAGAGATGGAACTGCTGAGACAAGGAATATTGCTAAGTAGCTCTCTCTTAATGGAGGTTATGGGACTTTTTACCCCACCAGCAATATGAGTACCTATTTCTGTACCTACACCCTTATCAATACATTGTGTGATCAAATTTTTATTATAATGTACTGATGTTCCAGAAACCAGCCCATAGACCTCACAGGTTCCATAAAACCTCCTTGAACTCTGTAACCCTGGGCAAACATGTCCTAAGCATTCAAATATTGTTGAAGAAAGAATGACCAAGCAAAAAGGCACAGGCTTTTTCACAATAAGAGGTTTGCTTTTAATATAAAGAACAATGAAACTGATTTAAAATTAGCTTTTCTTTTTTTCCTTTTAAAGAGGGAGGGAGAAAGAGAATGAAGAAAGGGTGGATGGGTGAATTGATTCTGATCTGAAATGGTTTCTCCCAGAGGTTTTAAAAAATCAGGAAAGACTCATACCTGTCTGTAATAGGTAAGTATTGTTCTTCTACTTTAAAGTAAGGTATATAGCCTTTCTTCAAAATGTCGAGAAAACTCAAGGGTCTCTAATGCAACTCCGAAAGGAGGAGCAAGATTCCTTCTATGAAAATGCCATGGAATACTAAAGTTTCTCACATCATATTATTTTTATACAACTTTCCAAAAACCTGTTTTTATATTTTTATTGATTTCGGAGAGGAAGGGAGAGGGATAGATAGATAGATAGAAACATTAATGATGAGATAGAATTATTGATTGGCTGCCTCCTGCACACCCCCAACTGGGGATCGAGCCCGCAACCCCGGGAGTTGAATGTGCCCTAACTGGGAGTTGAACTGTGACCTCCTGGTTCATAGGTCGATGCTCAACCACTGAGCCACACCAGGCAAGCCAAAAAACTGATTCTTATCGTGTATTACACAATTGCATAGTTGGTAACCATTTCATTGATTTGCTTCTGTGTAATGCCTGACATAATTAATACTAAAATTCTCTTGGTAAATACAACAAATACTGAACTCTGCATGACCCTTGGTCAGCATGTGTTTGCCATGGTCTCTGGTGCCCCTCCTTGGGTGCTTTGACAACCACCATAATAACAGATAACACTTATGTAGTGTTACCATGGACCAGGCACTCTTGCGGGCACATTATATTTATTACATTAATGCATTTAATACAACAATCTTGAGGTAGAAACTATTATTACCCCATTTTATAGATAAAAATGTAAAGCACAGAGGAAGTGACTTGCCCAAAGGACACAGTTACGTAGGTATAGAGACAGAATATGAATCTAGACAGTCCCACACCGGAACTGGTCCTCTTAACCCAATATCTTATTACAGTATGATAATTACTCTGATACAGTAGTACACAAAGGACATGGTACCAAAACACTAGGCTCTGACATACGCTCCTCTGTGTGTACCTCGATCAGAGTAATTACCTCACTGTATTAAAATGATCTGTGTACACATCTACTTCCCATTGCACAGTCAAATCTTAGTCATCACTGTGCCCCTACATGACTCATAAATTCTTCAACTGGGTTTTAGGTTAAGAAAATACCAGTTCTATTTCTTGGGTTTCTACTTCAGGTTTTCAATGCTGGTGCTTCTTCTGCTCCTGTGTGCTACCATTTCCTAAGACCAATCTCCTGTAAGATACGATCTGCTTCTCAAACTGTGCTGCTTCCCTAGTGATGCTGGCCAGACCTCTCAAACTGCTGTGGGTACATTCTTGGAGTCCTGAAACACCAGAGACCCGCACCACCATTCCTGCTGGGTAGAGCTCTGGCAGTACAGCTCCCACCCCCAGCAGCCAGCAGCCTGGATCAGTGGCTCTTATCAGGAAGATGGAGTTATTTGAGCTACCTGCCAACCCATCTCTCAACTGCTAAGACAGGCGCTTTCTGCTATCAGGTTGCACAATTGCCTGGAAACCTTATACCGGGTGTGAAGGAAGAAGCAATAGGGGAAACACAGCATCTGGTGCCCTGCCGGCTTCCAATTCACTGCTTAGGGCCATAGAGACCAAGTAGACCTAATTCACTCTAGTGAGGCCTTAGGACCATAAAGATTGTATGGTGAGTGAGATTAACATGACCATACAATAGAGGTCAGCATTCATCTAGCGTGCAAGACATCCTCACTGGCGTCATTCTCCAAACAGTTGGAATGTTACCCCCTCTATAATATTCTTGTAGAGACAAAGGTCCATTGCAGAAGCCAACTCTGAAAAGCACAATTTTACTTCCTATCTTTAATTGCATAAGTCTGTAAAGGATAATAGAGCTAGAAAGAAACAAGCCTATGCTTGAAATCCTTAATTCTATGTCTAAATTAGAATCCACTATGTTCAGTAAGCAAAAGAAAAATATTCCCTGTTTGTTGAACAATATCTATTTACTTCCTATCAAGTCTCAGTGGCAGAGTGGGCATATCCCAGGGATCAAAAGCATTCACTCAATCCTGGGACTTTCCACAAACACAGGGGCTAAGGGAAACCAATGCCAATTATGGCTGCCAAGATGCAAACACCTATGAGGAATTAAACCTTCCTTTCTCACAATTCAATTCAAAATCTGGCTCACTGAACAGCCTCATGACACCACTGACATTCAATCAGGATAAACCTGGGCATTTTAGATATATCTGGAATAAAGGTTGTCATGCTGAATAAAATCACACTGTGGTTAGATTCCACGTGCAATGACTCAAGGCAGATCCTGAGTATCATTACTAACTCAATGACAAACAAGGTTATCTGACCCAAAATGGGCCCAACAGGGCAAAAAGAACCAGGAGCAGCTGGCTGGGGCAGGTGGGAAGCTGAGGAAGCCTATATTTTACTCCTCTTTAAAATATCTTTATTAGACCAGCTAGTGTGGCTCAGTGGTTGAGTCTTGACCTATGAACCAGGAGGTCATGGTTTGATTCCTGGTCAGGGCACATGCCTGGGTTTCAGGCTTGATCCCCAGTAGGGAGGCATGCAGGAGGCAGCCAACTGATGATTCCTTCATCATTGATGTTTCTATCTCTCCCTCTTTCTTCCTCTCGGGAATCAATAAAAACATTTTTTTAAAAAAGAGTTGTACTACTATTTGTAATACTTTAAACAATAAAATTTTTAAAAAGAAGTTTCAGAATTGAGTTTGCATTACACAAAGTGATACTAAGGCCTGGGGAATTTTCCATCAATTTCCTGAGAGACGAAGAAGTATGGTTAAACTTCAGAAAAGCAAATCAGACACAGATGAATATATTTTGATGTCAACCCAGGGACTTTCAAAGTTACATATTAAGTATGACACGTTTAAATAAATACATTTAAAATCAAAAAATAAAAAGAGTTGGTGGTAAACTACCTTTAATAATAATAATAACAATAAAAATATCTTTACTATATTTTAAAGCCTATCTTTTAAAGGTATCACCAGTCAGGGATTTGTAAGGTATTCATGTGAAAGAATGGAGATGCAAATTAGGTCTCCCACCCTGTGATTCCATGATTCTAAAAAAACCACCATGTAGCCTCAAACTTTGTGAGATCTTGTATTAAACAGTCATCCTTCCTAGAGACATTTAGATCTAGTTATTTCAGTAGACCAAAATAGAATAATCCCAATTCCAGAAACGTAACAAATAGAGCAAAAAATCTAAACTATAAAAGTGATCTCCAAATACATAGAAAAGCAAAACCAAGAACAGTACGCATATTAATACTTGCATTTGAGTTTTTAAAGGGGGGTGGAGAAAATGTTATTCAGGTACTATCTCTGAAAGGATACCCAAATAACTAACCATACTGATCACCTGCAAGGAGAGACACTAGGTAGTGGGCAGCAGGCAGAAACTTTTTACTCTTCAATCTGCTGCATATTATGAATCACAACTATGTGAACATATTATATGCTTTAAAAATAAATGTAAAAATAAAGGGGAAAAACTCCATACACAAAACTCTCTGAGAAATCACACAGAACAGTAAAAAACAAAAAAAAACAAAAAACAACAACACTAAGAAATGAAAGAATCTATTAAGCACTAAAGCCAAATGTTGGAACATATTGTTTATTCTCACATACTCTCTCTGAGCCTGAGATACACTTGCCCATTAAAATGAAGACATCAGCCCTAGCCGGTTTGGCTCAGTGGATAGAGCGTTGGCCTGCGGACTGAAGGGTCCCAGGTTCAATTCCAGCCAAGGGCACATGCCTGGGTTGCAGGCTCGATCTCCAGTGGGGGACGTGCAAGAGGCAGCCAATCAATGATTCTCTCTAATCATTGATGTTTCTATCTCGCTATCCCTCTCCCTTCTTCTCTGAAATCAATAAAAATATATTTAAAAATATATAAAAAAATAAAATTAAATGAAGACATCATCTGCTTTTCCTGACTGAAGCAAAGCTGCTCCAGATAACCTCTAGATGGCTTCAGCTATTACAATTTCATACTACCCACCATTATCAGCCATTGATTTATCTACTGTTTACCTATAATTTGCTCAAATCATAGATGAAATAACTTTGAGGCAAAAAAAAAAAAAAGACAACACAACAACAAACCACCATATATACAATTACCCCATTTAAATTCCCTTGAATATGAACTACAGAAAAGTGAGATAAACACATAAAGTCCCTAATACAATGCTTGGCACATTCAAGTACACAATAAATTTTAGCAAAATCCCAATTCAAAATACTGGCTTGATCCAAATTATTGAAGAAACTGGGGTTCAATGTTGACTTCAAGTTTTACATAAATCAGCTTTCAGGTAATAGGTAAAATGTTTTCAGTATTAAATATATGGCATGTGAAGACAAGAAAGTACATATTCAACTCCATTCCTCAGCAATCATACTCTTTGGTCTGAGGGGCCTGAGGCCCAGAGGAAAAGGCACTGGATAAAGAGCTACAAGATCTGGGTCAAAGCATCATCTTTGCCACTTCCTAGTCATGAGGCTTAGAAATATCTGCAATATGTGAAGAGTCACCAGTCTTTCAGGGCTGTTGTAGGGAATAAAGACCTGAGTCAAAATATTTTATAAACTGTAAAATATAATATAAATTTAATAACTGTATTGCAGTTTTAGTCACTGTGCTTCAGATCAGATGATTACAGAAAAAAGCAACAAAAATTATTTTAAAATTTGAAAAAGTAGATTATATAAACATTGATAGATTTTTCAACATTTACTCAATTTTTATTATCATATATCCCTGGCACTGAAGGAGGAGCCAAGGATACAAAGATTAAGAGACTGTTCCTGCCTTTAAGGAATTAAAAAAGCACTAGGATACAAAATCATGGGCCTGGGTAACAATACTAAAATGGCTATTATATAGGGTGGGGCAAAAGTAGCTTTACAGTTGTGAGTATGCAAGAGTTTATTCTTGTATTATTATTTATTAATTAACTAGAGGCCCATTGCATGAAGATTCGTGCAAGAATAGGCCTTCCTTCCCCTGGCTTCGCTCCCGGCCACCCAGGAGCCTGCAAGTCCTCGCTCCCTGCCAGAGCACCACTCCTGTAGCTCCCTCTGACCCTCCCCTCATAGCAGGCGTCCCCCCCCCCCAGCCTCTCCACACCTGGGTATGCAAATTAATCCGCCATCTTTGTTGGGTTAATTTGCATGCTCGCTCCTGATTGGCTGGTGGGTGTTGCAATGTTACGATCAATTTGCCTATTTCTCTTTTATTAGTGTAGATTATTTTATTTTCCATACCAACCTCAGTAAGTCTACTTTTGCCCCACCCTGTATATTGAACAGCTACTATGTGTCAGGCCTGAACTGAATAATAAGCACATTATATACCTTATCTCTTCATTCTTATACTAATCCTAGTAACTTAAGGCTTAGTTACTTACCCAAATAACTTAACCAAAATCACACAGCTGTGAAGTAGTAAGGCTGGGACTCCAACTCAGGTTTATCTGCAAGCCCATTCTATTTTCTATAATCCTGGCATGGGAAAAGCTTTTCTAAGCATGACACAAATGAACAGAAATCATTAATGTAAACATTAATAGACCTAGTTACATTAAAAAGTAAAATTAACCTCTGATATAGAAAATGAAAAAAACAAAGTGCAAGAGAATGTAGCAAGTATGCTAGTTTGTGTAAAAGGAAAAGAGAAGTAACCTAAGAAACAACAATGGTGCTCGTTCTGTTAACAGGGTATAGAGCAGATAAGGAACAGGGATGAGAGTGAGATCCTTCACTAAATGCCTTTTAATGAATTGAGTCACAGCATCTGCTTATGAAAAGTAAAATGAAATAGTTAAGAAAACTGTGCTTGACTTTTTTCCCCAGAATAATAACTATTATTTCTCAAAGAGTAATCAATGAAAACAGGTTGGTATACCTGAATTAGATAATTTCCTTCCTTAAAACAGGATGCTGGACCAGTCAAATATTTCAGGTTTCTTAAACTCTAACATACTGGTAAAACAAACTAGTATTTACTATTTGCCTAAAACTAACACAGCAGAAAACAATTCATAGTAAAGCAAAATCCAGAAAGAATGAATGACCCCACACTAAACCCAAGAAAAGAAAATATAAAGGTTTCCCAGAATTAAAAAGCAAAATCTACAGGATAACATTGCAAACTACTCAGAGAGAGAGACATGTAAAGTAAGCATAAAGGAAAACTACACATACACATTGACAGACACACAGGTATCTGTTCATCACAGCATTTTTATACCGCTGACAAAAATTTCTAATGGTTCCTGATAGCACTTTTTTGAAAGGCCTTGTATCATGCCAACAATAACCAATTGATCTCCAACATTGTAAAACACAGCCAGTTCAAAGCTAAAATGTTGCTGCAAAAAGATCTATCTACCATGACAACAAGCAGCTGAAGACCTAGAACAGAAAGTAGGGGGACAAAGGATGTGTCTATAATGCATAATGAGCAGCAGCTGGGGAGGGGACGAGGTAGCCAACAGAAATATTAACCTCTAAGCTCAACACAGCATCACTTCAAAGTCTAGGATGATATCAAAATTAGCCAAATCAGCTTATAAAAAGTCATGAGTCAAACTATGATTACAACATACAAACCATACAATAAAGTTTGTACATGAGGATAGCAAACACAAACATTTATGCAATGGGCCACATAAGTGACATCTGTATAGTACTATTCACCATCCTTTAAACAAGTCTGCCTCTCCCTCTCTCACAGAGATGCCCAGCATAAAACCACAGACACACTTTCCAAACAAGTACTACCACCTCCCTGTAAGCTTTGCCAAAGCTCCCACTGTGAGAGGCAGCCATTGTGTAGACTTCCTGAAGTTCAAAGTCCTCACACCCACTGTGCCAGCCACTGACAGTGACTGTGTTCCTGGAAGCTTGTATGAGGTGCAAACCAATGAGTAAAGCTTTGTGGGTGCTGGGAGCCAACACAAAACATCTTCCAATTTTGCCAGTTCTTGCTTTGAAATCACACAGCCCTACTACCCCATCCCCTAGAAACCAAGAAATAGCAGGTGAAAGCTGTCAAAGCCACATACATATTCAGACTGATTGGGGGACAAGCCAGTCTGATGAGAGGATCAGCAAACTCATTTGCAGATTCTTTTTGCAAAGGATTGGGGGTGGGTGGGGTGGAGGAATTCAGTAAGAAAGTGGGGAAAGGAGCCAAACAATTCCTGCTTTCTACCCAAAATTATTACCTACTCTCCTCAGAATTTTTGTGGAGCACTGAACTGCAGAGGGGAAAGAAAACACGTAAGGTCGTAACTGTGACTATATAAAAACCCCCAAGGCAGAATGACCTATGAAACTAAGCTCCACGCAACAAGGACTAACTATGCAGCTGCTTTTCTACTTGCCTAATGGTCCAAGATAAATAGAGCAGGCTCATAGAAGCCCACCAACTTCCAGGAAAAGGGAACCAAAGTCCTCTTGACTCAGGACAAGCCACACACCCCTGAAATAGATTCCTAAATGAAATCCATATAGGTCGGCTTTGGAAATCATATGGCTGACAGCAATTAACACTCCCTCCTCCAAACAGCTCCAATTTGCAGAGGATAAAGCTGCTCAAATAAAGCATCTGGAAGAACTCCCCATGAGCCTGCTCCAAAAGTGTTCCAACCCAAGCAGCAGCTGGAGCTCCATTCAAACCCCACAGCACCCCCAGACAATGTCTGCAGTACCTCTAGTTCTGTTAATATAGCTTCTGCCCCTACCCCACATCCCAGAGCTGAGTCCCACAGCTACCGCCATCCATCCCTCCTGTTAAATCATGCTTTGTTTGTGATATTCCCAAACAGAATCTGACAAAATCAATGTGGCCCAAAAGAAAAATAAATAGTATGCCTCCTCAAAAACCACATGCCTGGAATAAAGTATCCAATACTCAGTGTAAAACCTCTTTTCCCCTGCAAAGGAGAAACCAAGGAATCATCCTCTACATGGGAAAAATCCCACATACTAGGGTATTATCTGGGGACTCAGGTCCCTAAAAAACCCAAGTATTATGTTTGAACACACCCATGTGGAAGTCTAAATTTCAAAGGTTCTGTTCTCACACTTGAGAAAATAGGTTTTTAAGCAATTACTCAACCATTATGATTTGGCAATTCAAAATTGTCCTTTACTTCATAAGTGGTATTTATCATGTGTCCTGTGCCTTGAATCCTCAGCTGAAATTTCTGGATGCCACGTATGTGCAGATCACGTCACAAGGAAGTGATATTACAAGTCAGTCTCTCCCTCCCTCTCCCCTTCTCTCTCTCTCTCTCTTTCTCTCTCTGTCTCCCTCCCTCCCTCCCTCTTATCCCTTCTCAGAACCTGCTTCATTCGAATCCAAAAAGCCAGAGGCACTACAAAGCATGCTCATTTGCCTTTAAACAGGCCCAGCTAAACTAGCATGAGACCAGGCCAGGAGAGAATTATACAAGAGCACAAATCAGAAGCTGAAAGGGAAGGAGGAGGGGAGAACAAGAGCCAGTGAGAGATGATTCCTGTAACATTATTTTATGGCTCTATCTCCAAAGGTGAAATTTAAAAGAACTGTATCAAACTTCCTCATTTTCAAGCATATCTAATGAACAATCTGAAAAATAGCTTATATGTTTGTGAGGTATCTCAGTTTGGTATTTTTCCTGCATCCATAAAACCAAGCTATGACAGCTTATGAAAGTCATCGATTGAAAAGGGAAAGGTTAAGGTCCACAGTTGATCAAATGGGCACAGTCCCAAATGGTGGTAAGAGAGCCAACTGCAACACTCCAGAATCTCTCAGCAGCGTGTAGAAGGCAGATCAACAGACTGCTCCAGTGAACTGGAACAGTTTAGCTCTAATTGCCCCTTACTTGTGTGGGTCCTCTATTTTCCTTAACCACACCATCACAAAGGCACTTTTTAGACATACACACGTGCATGCAATTAATATCTGAGCGCAGGAAACTAAACATCAGGTTGCCATGCCCACCCAGCACATTCAGCAGTTAAATTCCACCCCAGCTTCTGTTTTCAAAGACCCCCCCTCTCTCACCTTTAACCCGAAATCAATGAAAAGATCAGGTACCATTCACAAATCCCACAACACCCAGTCTTTACTTGAGCTGGAAAGCAGACCAAAGGCCAGGTCCAGACCCCCCCCCCCACCCCCCCCCCGCCACACACACCTCCCCCGGGAAAATCTGGAGAAATAAGTAAAGCCATCTGCAGGCCCCAACTGAGAAGCAGAAAGACAAAAGTTCAGTTCAGCAAGCTCCACAGCCCCAGGCACAGTGCTAAATCCTATGACCTCCAAAGGTCCAAAGGATCTGTTGACCTCACAGTCTGGGTAGGGGTGGAAGGGCAGACATTTGAGCAAATGTTAATCTAAAAAGTCTTAAAACAGTATGGACATTCCAGCAGGAATGGGGGAGGGAAGGGTGCCGATAAAAAAGGCAACCAGTAGGAATCAATATCCCAAATGATTCTTGAAGATTGAACCTTACAAATGAGAGATGGGAGGCGGGAACTGCAAGCTGAAGGAACAAACAAGAGGCATGAATTAACTGGGGGTGGCAGTGCTCAGAAAACTACAAGCCTCTGAACATGGACTTGGAAGTGGAGTGTAGAAAGAGGTGAGGCTAGAAAGTCAGGCAGAAATCAGGACCTGGTAGGCCAAACAAGAGAACAGACTTTATCCTGAAGTCAAAGACAAGCTATCAAATGATTTTAAGCTCTTTCAGATGGATGACTCTGTTAATAGTCTAGACTCTAGAGGGTGGGTTTAAAGACACTGGAAAGAGACGGCTAGAGACAAAGGCATCCCAACTTAATTTCCACAAACCGAAATGAGAACAAAAGACACCATCTATTTGATGCAACATATTTAACCAACAACCCTCATAAAGTTTGAAGCACAAACATATACCACCAAAACAGCCAGTGTGTAACGGTCAGCCACACCCCCAGGAAAGATCCCACGGGTTCCATGAAATGTCCACATGCCTGATGCAGGCACTGTGATACTTCCGTAGTCCTTTCAGTCCTTAGCTAATGTCTCCTCTTCCTCTAACTAGAGAGAGACCACATGGCCAGACCCATTTTCCTCCTCTACCCTGATGACAAGCAAATTAGGTTTCCCAGTTTAACACATTGCTCATCTCTAGTAGTTTCCAACTCTGGCACTTAATGGAAAGTGCATTAACCACCATGCTAATCTGGCAGTAAGCAGGGACTCAGAGTGCTGCACAGCAGGTTATAAGGAGGCAAGAAATAAACATTTACTGCTGGATCCCACGATAGTCACTTTAAATAATACCGGTTATTCATTATAGCAGCTCATTAGAGTATGTATTAGTTCTTGCAGTTCACAGAGGTGTAAACAGGAGTGCAGATGTTAAGTATCTTGCCAAAGGTCATTCAGATGGTAACAGAATTCAAACCCAAATATGAGAAATTCGAAATAGTGTTTCTTTCATTACACCAAACTTCAAGTATATATGAATAACAAATGTAATTATATGTTAAGGTTGGTAACAATAATGGTAATAATAATATCTTCCTTTTAAAAACTGAGAGGGAACCCATATCATATTTTTTTGGAATAAGGGATCACTCAGAGAAGTCACACCTGAGTTATCACAACTGGAATCTCCAAATGCTACTAAAAAAGGTCATTCCTGAAAAAATGTTCAGACTCAAATAATCAGAGCAAGTTGGCTCTACTCCAAAGGAATATACCAAATCCTCCATGCACTTTCCTCTCAGAGTCCCTAACACGTTTGAAAAATGCATAGTAGCTCTTTTCTCTTTTTCTTCCCACCCCACCCCTCTTCCTCTCTCTCTCCTCCCCTCCCCCCCTCTCTCTCATTCCCCCCCAAATTACAGAAATATGTCCGGGATTCACTTGGCAGTTCTGATCCGATTTGCCCCAATCCTGGCTCAAGCAGCTTTGCATTACCCTCCTAACTAGATCAGCACCAGCCAATGGGTTTATTCAAGCTGATCTGTGATGGATTAGATAATGAAACTTTAGTCATGTAAGCTGGCTGCTTGTATTGGGGCTGTAGGGGAGAAGAATAAGAAACTCAATACTCCTAGGGGCCACCTAAAACACCAAATGCAGCCGCCATCCCTCACTCCATCTGTTTGCTCCAATTACTGCCATTTCCTTTCCATCATCTCTGATGCTCTTCCCTCCTGTTTTTGAAGGAAGTGCACATCTGCCCCAGAATAAAGATGTTTATTATGCTTTACAAATGCGTATCAACAAAAATTCAAACAAATCCACTCATTAAATGACTGTCTTCATTGTTTCTACAATTAAAGCCTGACATCAAACTGGCAGCCTGAAAGATGTCAAACTAGTAATTCACTAGAGCGACATTCTTGCTTACACTAAGTAGTATAGTGACTTTCTTTTCCCACAGTCCTGTAATCTTGAGGCCTGTCCGCACCAGTCTGCTTTATATGAAAGTTAAATCTCTAGTTAGCTTCTGCTGTGTTCATATGTCATTGTGATAGGGAAAGAAATGACAAGGTGGCTAGAAAATGGGAGAGAAACAAATTCAGCTCAGGTTAATTTCTTGAGTCACCTTGAAAAACAATTCTACTCTGAATTCAGACCTGAATTTCTCCTTCTCAAAGACATCCCCAGTTTTACATTCGCAGTCTTCTCTGTGAGGCTTTTTAAAAATGTAGTAATTTTTATGTGACTGACTATACCTGTTTCTGCATCTGCAACTCTATCGCTCTGGCAGTGTAATGGGCTGAATGTCTGTGTTCCCCCAGAATTAATCTACTGAAGCCCTAGCCCATAATGTGATGGTATTTGGAGGTAGGGCCTTTGGGAGGTAATTGAGTTTCGATTAGATTATAACGATAGGCGCCTCATGCTGGGATTAGTGCCCTTATAAGAAGAGGAAAAGATACATCTTTCTCTGTCCAGGAACTCACACCAAGGAAAGGCCATGGGAGCACACCAAAAGAAGGCAGCTGACTGTAAGCCAGGAGGACAACCCTTGCCAGACAGTGAGTCTGCCAGCACCTTAATCTTGGACTTCCAGCCTCCAGAACTGTGAGAAATAAATTTCTATTGTTTAAGCCACCAGATCTATGGTATTTTGTTATGGCAGCCTGAGCAGATTAAGACAGGTAGAGATTCAACAATTTTATTGCGATTGTTAATGATTATTACTTGGAAGGAAAGCACATTATGTTTTTATTTTTAATCCTTACCTGCGGATATGTTCTTTATTGATTTTATAGAGAAAGGAAGAGGGAGAGAGAGAAACATGGATGTGAGAAACATGGATTGGTTGCCTTCTGTACACACCCCAACCAAGGATCGAACCCGCAACATGGGTATATGCACTGACTGGAATTGAACCCAAAACCTTTTGGTGTATGGCACAACACTCCAACCAAATGAGCGACACTGGCCAGGGCAGGAAAACACATTACTTTTATACTCTATTCAAATGGTAGTAGCACTATATTCAGTTTCAGCACCAAAATACCCAAATAAGAGTCCCAAGATACATCCACCTAAGAGGAAAGAAAACCAGAAACAAGCAATGGGAAGATAAACTATTTCAAGAAAATACAGCATCCACATAGCAATTACAGGCTACCTGGAGCCCCTTCCCTGAGACCAGGTAAAGTCTTCCTACTACTAGAATCAACAATTAAATATGAACTGCTGAACCCACTTAGCTAACTTGCATTTATGAGTCTATGGTCAGAAGCAATTATTCAGCCATATAGCAATCACATGCCAACATTTCACTGCCATAAAGAATTTTGCTGAAAGCTGTAAGTAATACTTTAGGTGCACCTTGCCTTATACAGCAGCCAAGTTCCTGGAAAGTTGCACAAAATTGAATTTTTGATAAGTTGTTTTTATTCATTGGAACAGAGAAGCAAAAGAATTCATTCAACAGCGTTTTAGAAAGCCCAATTTTCATACATATCAGACTTGCATAAAGTGAAATGAACCTCCATTTCAGTGAACTGTCCACCAGGTTAGAGTACAATTTTGCAAAGTACCCTCTTTAACAACTAGCTTCATCTCTTAAACCCTATTCCAGTTTTCAAGTTGAATTTCTCATCCCTCCAGCTCCATGGTTCTCTGTTTCTATACTATTTCCAGGGTTGTGCTAACTCCTCTTCCAACCACATAAACCTTCTGGATCCTGCCCTTGAAAGGACCAACCCTTCCCCTCCCCCCTTGTGAGCCCAAGGATTACAACATAAGTACCACCGACTCTCTCCTGTTCTCTATGGTCCACTTTGGGAAGTAATGATTTACTCCAAAAGCTCTGTGGCGGTAATTCAACAGGGTTCAGCTTTGGAATCTGCAACTTAGAGGTACAGCTCCATTTCATAAGCAGCCTTGTGACATTAACCCAGTAAGTAACTTTCTTCTGTAAAAAAAGGGTTAATCTTTGTGGGCTCTCTCTGGAGTATACCCATGCCTTTTTTCCCTCTCAGGGGTGCATTTTTACTGTTCTCTCCCCATGAGACTTGCAACCAGGGGAGCAATGGGCAGTGGCAGCTCGTCCTGGGCTAATCCCCTGAATCTGTCTCCAGGGCAGATTCTGTTTCCCTTTCTCTGACTCCCAGTGAGCTATCAGCAGCCCTGATGTAGCCTACTTCTTTCTTATAACGTTTCCAGGGAGCCAAAGCCACCTGCCCAGGCTCTCCCCTATTGGTTCTTCTACCCTAAGCCCTTCATTTGTTTCACTGCCAGGATGAAAGTATGCTTTAATAAGCATACTTCAAAGTAAAATAAAGGGGGGGAGGGTAATCTTTTGACACTTAAAAAATTGGGGAATCTCATGAAGGTACTCTCACCCCTGAATTTCATGTTTCTATCCCTTAATTATTTATTAAAAAGGTCAATTTCAACTTCAACTCAATAGGCACTGAGCACTTGCTATGTACCCAAAAGTGTTAGGCGTTAAGAATAAATACATTTTAAAAATAAAAAAAGAATAAAGACAAAGAAAATACCATTCCCATCTTCTAGAAGCGTTTGGTCTCACCAGGGAAACAAGAATAACAACACAACCGAGGGACAATATATATGATGCATAATTAAGCATTGATATAAAGGAGGTAAGAGGGGGCCCTGGCTGGTGTGGCTCAGTTGGTTGAGCAACATCTGTGCACCAAAAAGTCATCGGTCTGATTCCCGATCAGGCACATGCCCAGGTTGCAGGCTCAATTGTGGGTCAGTGTGTGTGCAGGGGGCAGTCCATCAGTGTTTCTCACATTGATGTTTCTCTCTCTTCCTCTCCCTTTCTTTCTCTAAAATCAATAAAAACCTATTTTTTAAAAAAATAAATACATAAAGGAGACAAGATGGGGCTCTGTTGTCAACTAAACTGTCGAAGGCTTCCCAGAAAGAACCATGACCTCAGAAAAACTCTATTTGTGTTAAGTTGCAAGAAAAAAACGCATGCTTCAAGACATACTCATATAGAGAGAGAAGGCCATGTAACTATGGAAGCAGAGAGTAGAGTGGTATTGCCACCAGCCAATGAGCCAAGGGATTGGGACAGACTCTAGAAGCAGGAAGAGGCAAAGAATGGATTCTCCCCTGGAGCCCCTAAGAGCAGCCAGCCCTGCTGACATCTTAACTTTAGATCAGGGACACTGATTTTGGACTTTTGATGTCCGGAATTGTAAGACAATAAATTTGTGTTTCCTAAGAAAATAATTAGTAAATAAATAATAAACCCATATACCAAAAAGGTCGGCTGCACTAAGGATTTTTAAAGTGCTACTTACATATGGCCTATGGCATTTCTACACCGTTGATATCCTCTCCTAAGGCTGCCAAACCCCTGCTCTTTCTGCTCCAGCTACACAAGTCTCTACCCCAGGACATTAAAGAGACAGTCAGTATCCTAGCTTTAGAAGATGCAACTGCCTCAGTACCTAGTTCCTCTACCTGAGCCCTCTTCTCTCAAACACCTGAATGGCCCATCCCCTCACTCCATTGAAAGGTCACCTAACAGAGAGGACTTCCCTGACTATCTTCTTCATTACTCTCTATCCCTTTACCTGCTTTCTATTTCTTTTTAGCAACTTACCACCACCTAATAGTTGTTCACTTCTTTATTATCTGTCTCTTTTGATTAGAATATGCATTCCACGAGGGTAGGATCTTTAGTTTAGTTCACTACTATATCTCCTAGACTCTAAAACAAGGCCTAGCACATAGCAGTTGCTCAATAAGCATCAGTTAAATGAATATTAAATAGTCTACAATTATTCTCAGAATGATACAAGAACATCCTAGAGGTAAGTATAGGTCATCCAGGCTTAAATTTTATTTGTTCATGACATTATTTCTCCTTTATTCCCAATTATATCTCAAATTTCAACTTTCTCATAAAGCCTTCCTTGACCATTTAGCAGGAATGATCATCTCCATCTTCTGGACCCAGTGGCACAAACCCTCTGCATACTTTGGCTCTAAATTTTGAAGTGACTTTTGACATACACCTATCCTGTGGTATCTCTACTCCTGTTCCGCTGAACTTAAACCAAAAAAAAAGCATTTATATATACACTTTTTTAAACTTTTCAGCCATGTTGTCTCCCCATCTAAATTATAAGCATCAATACCTTAAGATCAGGGAGCTTGACATATTGTTTAGAAGATAACTCAGAAATCATCCTGTATAAATGCTTTACTTTACAACTAAGGAAACAGAGGCCCCAAAAGGATGGATTTTCCCAGAACCATACAGCTGGCTAAAGGCAGGAGACTAAATCAATGATGATATGAGTATCTGTGTGACATGGTGTGTTGGAACTACAACAATGAAAATGCATACAGTGAAAAATAAAACACCCACAAATACACAGAATGAAAAAAAGATTCTCTGTGGGATAGTTCTAAGTTGCCCATTTGTACCCAAAGGACCTAATCCACTCCTTCCTCTGCATAACCCAAAGTCCCTATACACCGCTCCACTTCCAAATACTACTATCCTTAGCCAATTTGAAGGCAACCAGCAAATAATGGGCCCCAGGAGGGAAGGGAGGAGTCTATTATCTATGATTGACAGAAACAATAAATGAATGCAGACATACACAGATATATGCACACACCAAGCAGAACAGGCTCAACAGCACCAACATCCAGTCTCCCCTCCTGACCATCCACTATTAACCCCCCTCACCTAAAGTCTCCCCATATTCCTCTACATTTTTTTCCGTGGCCTCAAGCTTTTACTTCTCACAATACCCTCAGCCTAACAGAGTTCTAATGAAGAACAAAAGCAGGCAAACCCAAGAATTTTCAAATAAACACCAAGAGGATTGGGGTTTTTTACCCAAATCAACAGAAGTAAGAGAGTGGCCTCTGCAATGGAGACCCAGAAGCACACAGCAAACTTGCCAGGCTGACATACAGCTCCATCTCTAACAGGAAGTCAGGCAGAGCCTTGAAAAGCAGGAGCAGAGCACAGGAAGTCTCTTAGCACTGCGGAGATTTCCAAGAGTGGTGTAATGGAGAGAGCCCAGGAATAGGAATTAGAAGACTAGGCTTTCAGCTCTAGCTTTACTACCAGCTAACTGGGTGGCCTTAGGCAAGTCACCAGTCTTCCCTGGACTTTTGATTCCCCATCTATAAAACGAGGTAGTGAAAACATCTGAGGTCTTGAATCCACTCCAAACAATAACGATTGACTCTTTCCCACCAAAAAGTGCCCGTAAACTATTTTGCCTAAGAATCTTCCAAGTCTATCCAGGTTAAGAACCCCTGGAAAAGATGCCTCTGGTCCCTTCTAACATTCTATGATTCTAAGAGAATTAGGCAGATGTCAAAACAATTGCTGGTATGTGGGCGCCCCCCCCCCCCGGCCCCCCGTCCCTGGCCCATTTCATAGCAAGTATTTTCTGAACAGAGACCAAATCCTAAAACGTATGAAGGTTTCATGTTCTTCCACAAATTACAAAGTCGACTGGCATCATCACTATATTTCCCATTCCCTACCCAATTCGACCACCTTATCCTGGAGTCCACAACTCAGAATCCAGTCTTCTAACAGCCCTATAAATGTCTCTTTATATCCCAGAACACTAAAGAGCTAGCTGCTTTATCTGTGTAAGATGCAACTGACAAAGTGCAGGAGGGACTTGTCCTGGTCTCTCTGCAGGCCCGTTAGCAAGCGCCACCAAGTCAACGTGACTGCGCGCCACGCTGTCCCCACAACACAGCCAAACTCCCTGTGATTTAACCCACAAGCTAAGCCACATCCCCTTTTGGGCTCTCGAGGAGTTCTCTCGCTTTTCACTCCACTCCTTTAAGATGCCACTCCCTCATCCCAGTGTGGGTCAAGGACTGCCAAAACCGTACTCCTTCATGGGAGGGCTCCCACCACCGACCCCCTGGTCCTCGACTCAGTCCAGTGGCTCTCCGGGCAGCAGAATCAGGATCTCCTGGCTTCCACTCCACCCCAAGGAACTAAGGAAGGGTTGGAAGAAATGGAATCCATCTCAACCATGTTCGATTTCCCCAAAACACCTATCCACGCGTCGTGTCCCCTCATCCCCTCAGGATCCAGGACCCTCGTGGCCACACCAGGAACCTCCTGTACCCTCGCGTCCAAGCCGGAGCTCCCCTACCTTTCAACCAGGCCCTGACCGGCCCCCTCCCACCTCCAACCCAGGATCCCTGGAGTCCTCCCCGCTCCACGCCGCGGGAGCCCGGGCTCCCGCCTCCCTCCCTCCCCCCCCCCTCCTCGGGCCCCGCGCCGCACCCCCGCCGTAACGGGATGCCCGTCCCGCGCGGTCACCTGCATCCCGCCGCCGTCGTCGTCGGCCGCCGCCTCCTCGGTGCGCGGCCGCTTGCTCAGGCCGGGCTCGGCTCCGTCTCCTCCCCCTCCGGGCACCGGCAGCTCCAGCTCCGACTCCCGCTTCATCCCCCGGGCAGCGGCGCCGGGACCGAGCTGAAGCGACTGCTGCGGCTGGGCGCCTTCCGCCATCCGCCCGCGCCCCCCTCGCCTCTGGGAGCCGGGCGACCCGCGACAGGCCACCTCCCCCTGGGCCTCGGCCCCCCGACAGTCGCGACAGGCGGTCGCGCGCCTGCCCCCGCCCCCGCGTGCGTGCGTGCGTGCGCGCGCGCGGGCCCGGCGCCCCTCGGCCACGGGCTCTCGGCGCTCGGCGCTCGCCGGGTCCTCAGCTCCGGGCGCCTGGCGGATCGCGACGGACACTAGTTCGCACCCTCACGCGCACACGCGACCCTCGGCCTGGTCTGCCTTGCGCCCCGCCTCCCGCACTCACGGAGCTCGCCCGCCGGCCTGCGCTCGCTCCCTCACACTGTCCCTCACAACACGCCGGCCCAGGGAGGAAGGGGGCGGTCCGGGCTCCCGAGGTGCGGGGAGGGGTATTTAATTGGGGGAGGAGTGGCTCGAAGCAGGAACGAGCTGACTGGCCGGGATCCTCCGACCCGCCACTGTGGCAGCACCGGGAAGGCGGGGAGAGAGAAAGAAGGAGGGAGGGACCGGGATCTGGGACTCCGGCCCGCGCGGGAGGCTGCGGCGGGGGTGGGGCGAAGAGGGCGGGGTGAGGGTGGTGACCGAGCCTGCGGAGGGGGCGGGGCCAGTGCCCCTCGGCAATCTTCGCCTCCTCCTCCCCAGGCGCCCGAGAGAGGCCGGGAAGAGGTCGGAAATATTCGGGAATCTCCGGCATCGGCGAGGGATTGTCCGGGAGGAACTGCGCGGCTAGAATTCCAGCTGGTACGGAGGGGGCGGAGTCTGCTTCCTTTAAGGGCGGGGCCAGAGCCTGCGGCAGGCGGAGCTTGAGAGACCTAAGGGCCGTGTTGGTTCCAGGAGAGGGAAGGGCACTCTGTGGGCGGGGGCATTTTGCCTGCACCTTCTCGGGCGAAGAATGGGGACCCATCTACAATTGGAAGGTCCAGGAATGAAGTCGCCACTTCAAGGTTCTCCCCAGTGCTGAAAGCTTTTACTCTAATAATCATAATAGTTATCACATTCCTGATCATCTTAGTAACACCTGAGGTTTGTAAGGGCTTTACAGTTTGCACAATGCGTTCACAGACCCGTTTTGAAGGTTGCTTAAGTACTGCAGCTAAAAAATGGCAGATCCAGATCTCATTCTCTTTCTCTACACCTTGCTGCCTGTGTAATACTTTATTTCTGACCAAGTTTGTACAATTAGAGATAATTGTGCAATCCCTTCTCTCTCCTAAGAGACTGTAAGGACCAAGAGGGCATCTATTTTCTCTGGGTTCCATATTGTGGCCTGTATGTTATAGGGATAAGATGAAGTTACATGAACGACCCGGATTTTAGTTTAAACAAGTTATTTCATATCTTACAAACAAGATAATCATTTGTAAAATGAAATGGTTTAGGTCAGTGCTTTGCAACCAGGAGCGATTTTGCCCCTTTCCCTCTCCCCCAGGATACTTGTCAACATCTGGAGACATTTTTTGTTGTTACAACAGGGGGTTTGCTGCTGGCATCTAATGGGTAGAGGCTAGGGATGTTGTTCATGAGCATGTGATGGACGGGACAGTCCTTACAACAGTTGTCCAGCCAAAAATATCAATACTGCTGAGGTTAAGAAACCCTGGATTTGATTATTTATAACATCCTTTTGAGATGGGTCTATGATTGTTCTTTCAACTTGGATTTAACCTGGCTAGGGCTGGAACAGTACAAAGAGAAAGACCCTTGCTTTGGAGTCAGACCAACCCAGGCGTGAATCCAGGCTTTAGCACCTACTGCCCATGTGATGTTGGACCAGGATCACTTAAGAATTTCTATATAGAATGAGTTTAGGGCCTGCTGACTGATTGGAAGGGAGAACTGACTGAAGGACTTGTCTTGAAGGCTAGTTTTCATAGAAAGCACATATTTTTTTTTTTACCTGGGCTGTGCCATATCTACTATATATATATATATACATACACACACACACACACACACACACACACACACACACACTGGTAAAAGGCTAATATGCAAAGTGTCCCCTTAGGAGTTTGACTGGGAGACCAGGAGTTCGATCACTCGCTATGACGTGCACTGACCACCAGGGGGCGGTGCAGAATGAAGGAAGGCCCTGGCCGGCAGCTGGCACCTGGGGAAGGAAGGCCCCAGCCGGCAGCCGGAAGGCCCCGATCGGCCCTGATCTCCAGCCAGGCCTAGAGACCCTACCCATGCACGAATTTTGTGCACCGGGCCTCTAGTAGATCAATAAAAATAGCCAAGTTTTAGCTCTGCCATTTACAAGTCATGTTCCTTGTGAAAGCTACTTAGCCTCTCTATGCCTCAGTTTCTTCATCTGAAAACTGGGACACTGTAATTATAGTACCTTCCTGAAGGGATCATTGTGAGGGTTCAATGCGTTATCACAATGAGTTTAAGAACTTTGAACATACTGACCCATAGTTACACACTCAATAAATGTTAGCTATTATTACTATCACCATTATCATTGTATTCACATTTTAAATAAGGAGGAGAAAAATGTTCATTGTCAATACCAAAAAATAGGATTATCACTACTGTTGGATTTTTTAAATTACTATAAGGTAAAGATTAAGATGGGCAAAGTTCCCCAAGTCACCCTTTGATGCAACACTCTGTTGGGCAAGTCCTACATTTTCATTTAGCCTTACATTCCTTGCTTGTAAGATAACAATAGTAGCAGTGTTGTTCTAAAAGTTAAATGAGACAAAATAAAGTACTTAGCATAGCACCTAATATACAGCAACTGCTGAATAAGTAATTATTTACCATCTAATACCACTATTTGGGTCATCAAGTTGGAAGTCCAAGTGCCTGCAAGCTTGTTCTCGAGCTGAATTAGGCAGTCTCCACCTAAGTCACAGGTCTCCAGTTAGCGGTACCCCATAGCAGATGGGGCTTAATCCTGTGCAACCGAGCACAAGCATTATGGCTTTGGAGAAAATCAGATGTTTCCTGTGTGGCCTATAGAACGACAATGGGTGTGTGTGTGTGTGTGTGTGTGTGTGCGCGTGTGTTTTAACATAGGGAAATTAGTGGTTGATTTTCTGAAAATTTTACTTACTTGACTGGTATCTTCTCCCCTCTTTACCTGCCTTGTCATAATACTGGAAACTAAATGATGCTAGGTCCTTCCTGGGCTGCTCCATGACCCAGCAAGAAATGAGATTTGGGATCAGGTTTGCTTATGGCTCAAATTATTGTTATTCAAGTATTTCCCTAAGAAATAGAGCAATAAGGTTTGAATGACCAGGCAGAACAAAGAGAAATTGGATCCTGCCCTGTAAACAAACATTAAGCATTTAGGGAGAGGGAAGAGAGGGGGAAAGGGAGAGGGAGAGGGAGAGGGAGAGGGAGAGGGAGGAGAGGGGTGGGGAGGGAAAGGGAGGGAAGATGGAAGGGGAGAGGAGAGGGGAGGGGGGAGGGGAGGGGGGAGGGGGGAGAGAGAGAGAGGCCTATAAATAATTGAAGAGGCCAAATTGTGCCCACAGCAGCACAAAGACCAGGACTATCTCTTTCATGCACATCTGTAGCTACCTCTGTGAGAACAGATGGTTATAAAATATTACAGAGGAAGAAGACAATTAAAGAATATTTTCCTAGAAAGAATTTTAGCTGCAGAAACTACTGAAGTCCTAACATTTCTCCATTTATCTATTCAACAAACTATGAGCGAGGGTCTGGGAAACCAAGAAGAATGAAATGAATTCCTGGTACCAACGAGTTCTCAGTCTAGGGAAGCAAGGATAAACCAATAAAAAGACAATTACAATGCATCATGATAAGGAGGTCATCTGTCACAATGATCAAGACCATGCACTCTGGTGTCAGACAGACATGGGTTTGAGTCTGAGTTGGCCATATATTTGACTTTGGACAAGATCCTTAGCATCTCTAAGGCCCAGTTTCTTCATTTGTTTGACAAGCACTGGTAGTTCCCAACCCAATATCCATCTTATTCCTTACTAGCAGAACCCCAATTTTGTTCAGGGTAGAAAGCTTCCTAGCTTTAAAATAGGGGAGAAAATCCTCAGGGTCCCTGACAGCTGAGGGTGGCCACATAACATAGTTCTGGCTACCAAGATGTAGGTGGGGGATAGCATCACTTCCCAATAATAAGACAGAAAGAAAAGGCTCTTTGCCCTTCATCCTTTGCCCTTTGCCCTTTGCCCTTAATCCTTCCTCCTGCCTGGAACACAGATTGAAAAAAGAGCAGACATCTTGTCTCCACAGTAACAAAAGCTACCTGCTAAGAGTGGTATTGTGGAGCCACCATACCGGCCTTAGCCTCTCTACCTCGAATTTATTGTTATCTGAGCAAAATAAGTTCCATTTCATTAAGCCACCGTGGACAGGTTTCCACATGCAGCCAAACTCAACTCGCAGCTGATACAATCTGTAAACCGAGGACAATGATAGTATCTGCCCCTGGGGCTCTTTTGAGCATTAAATATTGCATGTACAGCACTTAGCATGACACCTGGTTCATAGACACACTCAGCCAAGGTAACTGAGTCCTTTTTACTGCTCTTGTCCTTATTGATATGATTAGTATCCGTGCCAAACGCTACAGGAGCACATAGGAAGATGTCACTCCCCCTGTCTGGGGAAGACGGGACAAGCCTCACTGAGAATGTTATGTTTGACCTGCCTCTTCAAAAATGAGGAGGATGCCCTGACTGGTTTGGCTCAATGGATAGAGCATTGGCCTGTGGACTGAAGGGTTCCGGGTTTGATTCCAGTCAAGGGCACATGCCCAGGTTGCAGGCTCGATCCCCAGTGGGGGGTGTGCAGGAGGCAGCCGATCAATGATTCTCTCTCATCATTGATGTTTCTATCTCTCTCTCCCTCTCCCTTCCTCTCTGGAATATATTTTTTTAAAAAAGGAAATGAGGAGGAGTTTCCCAGGATATAATTTGTGAGCACATTCTTGTGTGCCTGCAAGGGCTTAGGAGGAGCTCAGCGATGGATGCAGCACTGGCCTTGGGGTAAGAGCACTGGGAATGGAGTCAGGACCAGCCGTGGTCCTCAAACTGAGACAGAGGTAGGTAAGTGGGTGTCCGAGCACCTAGCCACAGGGCTATGTGGTCCCATAGGAAATGGTACACCTTATGAAAGATCTATTCAAACACCATTTATTGTGAATCCAATACTCGGGGAACCTGACAGCCATTAGACAATCTGGTGGTGTCGATCCATAAACTTTTGGAGCATGAACACTTTCTTAATTCCTTCCTTGATTTTTGTGTCCCTAGCACCAACCACAGAGCTTGACACCAAATATGTGGCTATTCCAACAATCCTAAACATATTCAAAAACACAGCCTGAGACCTCAACACGCCCCTCCCCTCCCCCCCCCACCCCCCCCCCCAAAAAAAGCTCCAGAACAGATGAGCTTAGCATGCTGTCTTAGCCACACACTCCTCTAAATCAGACAGAGTGCTCAAGGCCACAGTGCTTCCCCCAAATTTATCATCTCTCTAATGAGAGAGAGAAGGGTAGATATAAATAGAAGACAGCATTTTCTACTCCAAAGCTTTCTTTCCCCCAAAAAAAAGGAAGGCAGAATACCCTTGATAATTCATGGGCCAGAGGAAGTGGCAGCCATATTCCTGCCGTGTGGCTGGCTGATGCAGGGGCCGATACAAAGCCTGATGAGAAGCTGGGTTCAGCAAGAGAGGAACGTGTGGTGTCCGAGCCTCATTAGCACGACAGAACCAGCCTTTCCACACAAGCCCTGCTATTGACTTTGACCTCACTTCCTTACCTCCCTCTGCTCACGGCATTATTGAGCCTGGGATTTTCCTATGGGCCAGAACCGTGCCAGCCCTTTTGCCCTTCACATAACGTATTTGTCTGGTTTCTATTTCTGTAGTTTGATGAAGGATGATAGCAGGGTATTGAGTGGTTGTTTTTCATTTAGTGCCGTCACCGCCCTCACCCTGTCCCCTATCCCACCCTGCTCCCAAGTCGGATTTTCATTGTCTGGTAGGTGCCTCCTCCTAGGTTTTTATTGCTTCCTTACAGAGTGGGGGAAGGCATTTTATTTTAGTTTCCAGGCCCTGCTATACATAAGCTCACTCACGTGTCCATCTTTTTTGCAAAGAATGACGGTGTTTTGAAATTGGAAGTGACCTCGGAGGGAAAGGGCAGGTTCAGATGTTCGCCGAGCCCCTAATATGAACCAGGCCCTGAACTAGGTGCTTTTTTTATTTTTTATTTTATGTTTTGCACGTATTCCCCCACAGCACGTCCACGAGGTAGGCCGAGTTATATCTCATTTTACAGATGAGAAAACTGAACTCCTGAGAGGTGAAAGGACAGGCTCAAGGTCACACGGAATGACTACGGACAAAGGAACTCGGGCCCCTCCTCCAAGTCCACTGCCCCTCCCACGCCTTACCAGCTTTGTGGACATTTTAGGGTGTTTTCCTTTGGGTGGGTACAAATTCCCTGAACTAGAGGGAACGGGCAAGTGGAACTTCTTGTTCTCTGGGACAATTTAACTGCCGTGATCCTGCATTCCATCTGGGCACGAGCTCCTGGACCTTGGTGGCATCAAGGCTTTGGTCTTCATTACCCCTGCCCGCACCTGCTCAGGTGTCTTCCTCTGGGTCCCCGTCCGGCTGTCCGATGGATCCCAGCTGGCCTCCACAAGCTGTCCTCGGCTCCTCCGTCACTGATTCTCCCAGAGCACAGCTGGCAGGGCCACTCCGGAAAAGGCTGTCTGCGGGCTTCACACCTCCCTCAAGGGTGTGGGAAACCCTGGCTGCTCCCCCTGCTCTGGGGGCTTGGGAATCTCTGAGAGGCTGTCTCTGGACCCTGCTGTGCAGACACACTAAGGAGGCATCCCTATTCCTCAAGCCCTTGTGCCCCCCAAGACCTCCAAGGGGAGGTGGGCACAGATGGCTTCTCCTTCCAGATGCCACAACCTGCAGCTCTGCCCCCTTCCTCCCTCCCCCTCCTGCCATACTCCATGGAGAAGGAGGCAGGGATCCTCCAGAGCCTCCGCAAGGCTCCAGCTCTGTTCTCTCCTCTCTCTCTCTCTCTCCAGCCCTCATCAGAGTGGGGGCGGGGGGGGGGGGGGGGAGTGATACTGACTCTGACAAAAATCTCTAGATTTTGTAGGGCATGGATATAATGGCCAGAATCATGCAGCCTGAGGGTTGAGACTTTGGTAGTTAAAAAGACCACGCTTTCAAAAACCAAACAAAACAGAAAACAAGACCAGGCTTTAGCTCAGCGTCACCTCAGTTGTGAGCTCAGTCCCCAGCTCCTGTCCTGCACGTGCTTGGGAGGCGACCAATTGAGGTGTCTCTCTCACATCTCTTGTCTCCCTTCCACCCTCTCTAAAAAAATCATCAATGGGAAAATATCCTCGGGTGAGGATTAACAACAACAAAAGGAGACCAGGCTTTTTTTGAAAGACAGAGACTTTCCCCTCAAGCTATATGTTTCCAAGTCTATTTGGTAACTGAAAACTCAAGCCCACTTTCTTTCTTTGCATTTCCACAGTAACAGCTTTAATTCTGAAATGGAGGAAGGGTGGGTTAGTGGAAGATACCTGGCGGGGGGTGGGGGGTTGGGGGGGGAGGGGCAGGGAGAACATAAATTAATATTTCTGTGGCAACATATGGACACAGACAATGGAGTGGTGAAGGCCTGGGAAAGGTGGGTGGGGGGTGGAGGGGGTCAATGGGGAAAAAACAACAAAAAAACAAAGGGGACATCTGTAATACTTTCAACAATAAAGAAAAAGGAGCCCTAGCCGGTTTGGCTCAGAGGATAGAGTGTCAGCCTGTGGACTGAAGGGTTACGGGTTCCATTCTGGTCAAGGGCACATGCCCAGGTTGTGGATTCAATCCCTAGTAGGGGGGATTCCAGGAGGCAGCCGATCAATGATTCTTTCTCATTATTGATGTTTCTATCTCTCTCTCCCTCTCCCTTGATCTCTGAAATCAATAAAAATACACATTTTTTTAAAGAAAAATCTGCACCATTTCTTCCTACTGAGAACACCAGGAGATATTTCTCAGCCTCCTTGGCAGGCAGTTAGAATGGGGACATGTGTCAACTTTCTGGCCAATGGGATGTGGGTGAGATCACTATGGGCCCGGCCCCTAACACATCCCTGCCAATATTCTAGCCCTCTCATGCCCCCGCCACAGCAGCTGAGAGACCATGAGCTAAAGACAGTAACATCACAAGAGGAAAGGAACCCGGATGCCTGAGGCATCCATTGGAGGAGAGCTATAGAAGCTGCATAAAAAGCTGCCCCGGCCCCCCTCTCCTTCCCACAACAGACTATGATGTGATCAGGAAATGAAACTTAATAGTGTTAAGCCATTGAGGTTTAGGAATGTGTGTGTGTGTGTGTGTGATTGCAGTTTATATTACTTACTCTGATAAAATACTTAAATGTTGTTCTACCTCATAATCAATGCGCAAAAGATCAGAGATTGGGAATCAGAAGCTTGACCATTTTGATTAAAATTTATAAAATTGAAGGTGTATAAAATGATACCAATTCTAAGAGAATACTAAGTATTACCTTTGGACAATATTCAAAGCTTGATGTTGAAGGAGAGCGATGGGGGAGAAGAGCAAGAATGGTATGTCAAACCCCTTTCTTCAGCCAGCCTGGCATAGTAACACCTGGCATGTTGAGATGCTTAATAAGTAATGACAGACTGAATGAAAACCCATCAATCTATCAACTCTGATTAGACCCAGGACATTTACTTTTTTTTTTTCTTAATTCTACTTTCAAATATTAGTTATACGTAATCCCCTTTAATCTACACCCACTTTACAGCCTTGCACACAGGCATTATAAGGACTACTTTCAATAACTTTTTAAAGACTTCGAATGTATTTTAATTTTTAATTATGCTATATTTAAATGAGCAGCGGAGTGCTTAAATGACCAGTTGATTTTGAAATAATTCTGTATTACAGCAACTGTGATGGTTACTCACCATTCTACTCTTTTATGGTGCCTTTGCCACCAGGGGACAGGCTCCATTCTATTGTGATCTGTGTGGTTGTAAATATCCACGGGACAACACAGAAAGTGGTTCCCCTGGCTAGGACAGCATTACCATATTTGTCATGAAAATCTGGGAGTGTTTTCTCTAGCTCTGTCTTGTCCTAATTTGCTGAATGCTTTGACTCTTGAGGCTTCTTAATATATTTCTAGCCAAGGGAAACATCATGAAGGTTTTATAAAATTGCAATTGATTGCAGTTGCTGGTCTATTTCCTTTCCATTCCTGGTAAGAGCCCTATTCCTGGCATGCAGACTACTGCCTTCTCACTGTGTCCTCACAAGAAAGAGAGAGGAGAGAGGAAGAGAAGGGAAGGGAAGGGAAGGGAAGGGAAGGGAAGGGAAGGGAAGGGAAGGGAAGGGAAGGGAAAAGGGAAAGGAAGAGGGGAGGGGAGGGAAGGGAAGGGAAGAGGGGAGGGAGGAGAGGGGAGGAGATGGGAGGGAAGGGAGGGAAGTGGAGAGGAGGGAAGGGAAGGAAAGGGAAATGAAGGGAAGAGGGAAGGGAAGGGGGAGGGGAAGGGAGGGGAGATCTCTCAGAAAATTAGTAATTTAGGTTTTTTGGGGAGGAGCAAAGGAGATAGAGATAAAAAAATTTTTTTAAGAGAGAGAGAAGCAGCAGCAGGAAGAAAGTAGGAAAAAATGAGAAGGCAAGGTGGGAATGATTTTCCAGAAAACATGTACCTTTACCAATGCCCACTTTTGTGACTTAAAACTGTGCTTATCAGCCAGAGCCCTCTGTGGTTTTGTCCTTTACATGCTCACAAACGTAAGGTTACAATTTCTATTTATTATCGATATCAACATACAAAAAAATGAAGCTGGGCGTGGGAAATGCCACAATGAGTGGCAGGCAGGAGCCAATAAATTGGAAAAAGCCAATCAATCCCTAAGACTTGGGATCATGCAGAAAGACTTCTGAAGTTTGGGCTCAATACCACCTTTCTTCCCTATCAAGTCAGGAACCGATATGGAGACCGGCGGGGCGGGGGGATAAAAATGTTTGATTTATTACTGATAAACCCTGGGTTTGAGTGTGCCACCACATAAATGGGCTATGAGCCTCCTCTCTTGAATTGACCAACTCGACTACCGAACTACTGGCAGAGCAGGAAAACTGCAGACTGCCCCCAACAGAGAGACGCTCCTTACCGCGTGGCCGAGAGCTCACTAGAAACCCCTCTCCGAGTCAAGCAGACGTGAAGAACGAGTGAGGAAGGAGCCTGAGCCGAGCCATGTGCAGTTCTTCTCAAACCACCAGGCACATAAATCACTTCTTCTATTAGTCAGCTAAGGAATGAGGCAAGAGCAAACACTTGCAAAACCTCAGTGGCTTCTAACCACAAGCTTTCTTGCTTATGCATCCAGTGTGGGTTGGTGTCTGTCATCTCCACTCTGGGACCTGGCTGAGAGGGCTGGTCCATAACGTAGTCGTTACACACATGTTGTTTTATTGCGCTTTGCTTTATTGCGCTTCACAGATACTGTGGGGGTTTTTATTGTTGTTTGTTTGTTTTTTACACGTTGGAGGTTCATGGCAACCCTGCATTGAGGAAATCTATTGGTGCCATTTTTTCAACAGCATTTGCTCACTTCGTGTCCTGTGTCACATTATGGTAATTCACTCAACATTTCAAACGTTCTCATTATTAGTATACTAGAGGCCTGGTGCACGAAATTCGTGCATGGGGGGGAGGGTCCCCTCAGCCCAGCCTGCACCCTCTCCAATCCAGAATGCCAGGATTGGGCCTAAACCAACAGTTGACATCCCTCTCACAATCCTGGACCGCTGGCTCCTAACTTCTCACCTGTCTGCCTGCCTGAACGACCCTAACTACCCTCTTGCCAGCCTGATCACCCCTAACTGCCTCTGCCTGCCAGTCCGATCATCCCTTACTGCCCCCCCCCCCCCACTGGCCAGGTTGCCCCTAGGCCCCCCTGACAGCCTGATCACTCTAACTGCCTCTGCCTGCTGGCCTGATGGCCACCAACTGCCCCCCCCAACCCCCGCCAGCCTGGTTGCCCCATGCAGCCTGCTGTTCAGTCATTTGGTCACCCCTCACTACCCCCCCCCCCCCCCCCCGGCTGGCCTGGTTGCCCCATGCAGCCTGTTTGGTCGTCTGTTCAGTTGCGATGGTCGCTTAGGCTTTTATATAGCAGATGTGTTATGGTGAACTGTGATCAGTGCTCTCTAATATTACTTTTGTAATGATTTTGAGGCACCCTGAACCATGCCCACAGGAGACAGTGAACTTCATCCATAAATGCCGTGTGTGTGTTCTGACTGCTCTGATGACCAGCCATTTCCCTTTCTCTCTCCCTCACTCCGGCCTTCCTATTCCTGGAGACACAATAATATTGAGACTAGGCAAATTAATAAGCCTACAAAGGTCTCTAAGCATCAAGTGAAAGGAAGAATCCCACACCTCTCACTTTGAATCAAAAGCTAGAAATAATTAAGCTTAATGAGGGAAGTATATTGAAAACCAAGAAGGTGTGTTGAAAACCAAAAACTAGGCCTCTTGAGCCAAACAGCCAAGTTGTGAATGTAAAGGAAAAGTTCTTGAAGGAAATTAAAAGTGCTATTCCTGTGAACACACAAATGAAATAAGAAAACAAAATAACCTTATTGCTGATATGGAGAAAGTTTTAGTGGTCTAGATAGAAGGTCAGTCAGCCACAACATTCTCTCTAGTGGTCGGCAAACTGCGGCTCTGTTGACTAATGAGTTTGCCGACCACTGTCTTAAACCAAAGCCTAATTCAGAGCAAGGCCTCAACGCCTCAATTCTATGAATGCTGAGGGAAACTGCAAAAGACAGGTTTGAAGTTAACAGGGGTTTAAGGAAAGAAACCATCTCCATCATGTAAAAATGCAAGTTGAAGAAGCAGCAAGTGATGTACTAGTAAAAGTTGCATCAAGTTATCCAGATCTAAGAAAATTAATAGAGGTTTCTACACTAGACTACAGATTTTTAATTAGGTGAAGCAGCCTTATATTGGAAGAACATGCCACCTAGAACTTACACAGCTGGAGAAGAGAAGTCAATGCCCGGTTTCAAGTTTCAAAGGACAGGCTGACTCTCTTTCTGGAGGCTAATGCAGTTGGTGACTTTAAGTTGAAGCCAATGTTCATTTACCATTTGAAAATCCTAGAGCCCTTAAGAACTCTGCCTGTGCTCTACCAATGGAACCACAAAGCCTGGATGACAGCTCATCATGGGTTTCTATATATATTAAGCCCACTGTTGAGACCTACTGCTCAGGAACAATGATTCCTTTCAAAGTATTACTGCTCACTGACAATGCACCTCGTCACCCAAGAGCTGTGAGGGAGATGTACGATGAGATTAATGTTGTTCTCATGCTTGCTCATACAACATTCATTCTGCAGCCCATGGATCAAGGAGTGATTAGTGTCAACTTTCAAGTATTAGTATTAAAGAAATACACTTCAGCCCTGGCTGGTTTGGCAGGGGTGGGGAACCTTTATTCTGCCAAGGGCCATTTGGGTTTTCATAACATCATTCATGGCCCATACAAAATTAAAAATTAGCCCGCTATGTTTGGTCAACCATTTAATTATCTTAAAAATTACCCTCCTATATTTGGTCAACCATTTAATTAATTCACCCCTAATGCCTTGGCAGGGCCAGACCAAATGATATCACAGGCCTTACATGGCCGGAGGGCCTGACATTCCCCAGCTCTGGGTTAGAGCATTGATTGGCCCTAGGATCAAATGATCATGGGCTCGATTCCCGTCAAGGGCATGCACCTCAGTTGCAGGTTTGAGCCTTGGCCCCGGTGGGGGCACAAACAGGAGGCAACCAAATGATATGTGTCTCTCATATCGATATTTTCCTCTCTCTATCTCTCTCTCCCTTCTCCTTCCCTTCCACTCTGTCTAAAAATCAATGGAAAAAATATCCTCAGTGAGGATTAAAGAGAAATAAATACATTTCATAAGGTGATAGCTGCCATAGATGGATATGGGCAAAGTACATTAAAGGATTCACCATCTAGATGCCATTAAGAACATTTGTGCCCGGCCAGTGTGACTCCGTGCTTGAGCATCGACCTATGAACTAGGAGGTCACAATTTGATTCCCAGTCAGGGCACATGCCTGGGTTGCAGGCTCAAACCCCAGTAGGGGGCGTGCAGGAGGCAGCTGATCAATGATTCTCTCTCATCATTGATGTTTCTATCTCTCTCTCACTCTCCCATTCTGAAATCAATACAAATATATATATATATATATATATATATATATATATATTTTTTTTACATAAAAAGAACATTTGTGATTCATGAAAAGAGTTTAAAATATCAATACTAACAGTTTGGAAGAAATTGATTCCAACCTCATGGATGACTTTGAGGGCTTTAGGACTTCAGTGAAGGAAGTAACTACAGATGTGGAAATAGCAAAAGAACTAGAATTATAAGTGGAGCTTGAAGATGTGATTGAATTGCTGCATATCGTGATAAAACTGTAATGGATAAGGAAGTGCTTCTTATGGATGAGCAAAGAAAGTGGCTTCTTGCCCTAGCTGGTTTGGCTCAGTGGATAGAGTGTCGGCCTGTGGATAGAAGGGTCCTGGGTTTGATTCTGGTCAAGAGCATGTACCTTGGTTGCAGGTTCCTCCCCAGCCCAGGCCCCAGTTGGAGCGCGTGCAGGAGGCAACCAATCAATGTGTTTCTCTCACATAGATATTTCTCTGTATTTCCCTCTCTCTTCCACTCTGTCTAAAAATTAACAAAAAAATATTTTCAGGTAAGGATTAAAAAAAAAAAGAAAGTAGTTTCTTGAGATGAAATCTACTCTTGGTAAAGATGCCGTGAAGATTGTTGAAATGACAACAAATGATTTATAACATATATATATATATATATATATATATATATATATATATATGCCTAAGTGACTGGCCGACTGACCGGCTGACCAGCTGGTAGCTATGACGTGCACTGACTACCAGAGGCCAGACGCTCAACGCAGCAGCTGCTGAGCTGCGGTGACTTGGCAGCTGCAGTTCTCGGGTGACGCACCTGGAACCAGAGAGGAGAGAACCGGATTCTGGGGTGCGTTACCCGAGAACCACCCTTTCGCAATCCGGGACCCCTCGGGGGATGTTGGAGAGCCAGTTTCAGCCCGATCCCCGCAGGCCAGGCCGAGGGACCCCGGTGCACGGATTCTAGTATTACATAAACATAGTTGATCAAGCAGCAGCAGGGTTTGAGAGGACTGACTCTAATTATGAAAGAAGTTCCACTGTGGGTACAATGCATCAAACAGCATTGAATGCTACAGAGAAATTGTTCAAGGAAGGAAAAGGCAATCAATGCAGCAAACTCCATTGCTGTCTTATTTTAAAGACATTGCCACAGCCACCTCAGCCTTTAGCCACCACCGCCCTGATCAGTCAGCAGTCATCAACATGGAGGCGACACCCCCTCCCAGCAAAAAATTATGACTCAGACGATGGTTAGAATGTTTAGCAAAAAAGCATTTTAAATTAAGATATGTACATTCTTAGACATAATGATTTTGCAAACTTAATAGACTTCAGTAGAGTGTAAACATAGCTTTTGTACACACTGGGAAACCAAAAAAGTTGTGTGACTCTCCTGATGGTGATATTCCCCTTTGCAGTGGTCTACAATGAACCTGAACATTATCTCCGCGGTTCGCCTGTGCTGGTCTGTGGCAGAGGGAAAGGAGGGAAGCTGGGGGACCCCATGATGGAAAGGACATACCTGTATGCCTCCCTCATTCCATGGACCAAAGCAAGTTACATGCCCAAGCCTGCCTTCAATGGGGTGGAGATGTTTAATCCTCCTGAACAGAGAGGCAGTGAATATAATAACACAATCTACTACATTCCTTCTCCCGAGGAGGTGGGGGGGTGGGGGGTGGGCGGGGAATAAAAATGTGGCATTCACATTTCCCCATCTGTTCCCTCAGGCCAAAGGAAGTAGCAGGTGCTACTGTTGCCACACGAATATCCCTTTGGCCCATCGTGGAAGTCCTTCTGCAGACAATTCCCACACACTCCACACACGTGACCTGTTTCCTAACTCGGACACTGGCCAGAAGGGCTCTCTTTGGCTGCTCTCTTTATGCTTGGCCATAGAGCTAAGGGTCCCAGAAATACCTCCAGGGCATCCCTTAACCAAGGACGGCCAGACGTTGGTGTATGAATTTCCCACCTTCCTCAGTAGAACAGTTTGAGGTATTTCTGCACAACCTCTCAAAGGACCCACGATGGGAGTGAGCCCCAGTTGCCCACCGTGATAATTGGCTCATAAACGCACCTTTTCCTCTCTTTTCTTCCTTCCCCACGATGCTTCCTGGGATCACGACCCAAATAGGGCACTGCACGCAAATCCCAGGGTCAGGTCTGTCCTGAGGAAACTCAACTACCACAGGGATGGAGGCTTCTCCTCATTCTCCAGCAATTCTTCTCCTGCCGACTCAGACCCACAGCACAGAGCAGACAGTGTGGGTGCAAAATTCATTGTGATGAAATCTACTCTTGGTAAAGATGCTGTGAACACTGTTAGAAGGACAACAAAGGATTAAGAATCTCTCTCTATAAGATTCCTCTGGGCTGGAACTGGCATCTTCCAGTAACACGCCAGGATGACCAACGCAACTGGCAAGAGCAGAGGCGCTGCTCTGCGCCCTCAAGGCCTTTCAGGAAACAGAGCTGCTCCTTGGGCCACCTTCACACAAACCTACGAGGCAGGTGATTTGTCACCATCATGGGAATGGGCCCTGTTCCAAAGGAACGTCCCCCAGATACTCCCATGGCAAACTGGGAGGAGGCCCCCAGGTTGCCCCGCACGCTGTCCGCATTGTAGCAAACCATCGAAGGGCAAGATCCTGCCGAGAGAACTGATGCGTGCGTGGGGCATATTTAAGCACCCTCAGAGCCGAGCTAGCTCCCTGAAATGTACGGAGGACAAGGGTCAGAAAAGGAAGGAACCCAAAGAGAAATGCGCTTGGGTTCAACTGAAGCGCCAGCCTGCTTGACCCAGAGAAGCACACTTTGTGAGAAGCGATGGAAAGGACCCTGAGCCACTGGGACCCGTTCCCTGTTCATTCATGGCATCGCAGGGATATAAATAAAGCACCCCCGGCTTTAAACAAGAAAAGCAAATAAAATAGCTAGTATTTATATATTCAGCACCTTCCTACTCCGAACCTCACTATTTAATTCTCCATGGGCGGTTGGTATCATTACTGTCCCCATTTTATGGATGAGCAAACTGAGGCTCAAAGAGGAGTCTTCTCCAGGCACTGGCTCCGCCCACCCAGTGCCAGCTCTCCTAGCACTGGTGGGGAGGCTTCTGGCTTCTTGTCAAACCACCTTGACTCTGTGGCCATCTCAGCTGGTGTTAGCTGGTCTCTGCCTTAGACATCTTGGTGCCTCTTCCTTGCCAGCCTATAATTTAGGATTTTTAAACAGTCCCTTTGTATCCATTGTCATGCCTCAGACACAGTTCATTCACATCCAACAAATGCAGGGTGACTCCAAGTGGCAGGACTGCGGTAGGTGGGCACGTGGGAATATGACAGTGAAGACAGACCAGGTGCCTGCTCGCAGAGGGAAAGTGAGCATTTGAGAGCGATAGTGCTCCTCAGAGAATCAGAAGACAGTGATGGGATTGAGGAGGAGTGGGTGCCTAATTTTCTTTTTCCTTTTTTTATATATTTTTTTGTTTTTGTTGTTTACTTGTTTGTTTGGGGAGACCAGGGAAGGCTTCTTCTCTGAGGGGGGTGTCACTTTTTTTTTTTTTTAATTCTCACCCTAGGACATGCAGAGAGAGAGGAAGGAAAAGAGAGATAAACAGAGAAACATCAGCCCTAGCTGGTTTGGCTCAATGGATAGGGCATCGGCCTGTGGACTGAAGGGTCCAAGGTTTGATTCAGGTCAAGGGCACGTACCTTGGTGGCAGGCTCCTCCCCGGCCTGGGCCTTGGTTGGGCCTGCTGCAGGAGGCAACCAATCAATGTGTTTCTCTCACATCGCTATTTCTGTCTTTCCCCCTCTCTCTAAAAATCAATGGGAAAACACCCTCAGGTGAGGATTTAAAAAAAAAGAAACACCAATGTACCTGCCCCAACCAGGGACTGAACCTGAAACCTGAGTATGTGCCCTGACCAGGCATGAGACCTGCAACCTTTGGGTGTACAGCACTACGCTCAACCAACTGAGCCACTTTGGTTGGGCGAGAGGATCCCTTTTACTAGTAAGCTAAGAGCTGAACAACAGGAAGATGCCAGCCGTGGAAAGATATGGGGGAAGAACATCCCCTCCTCCCCGCAGAGAGAGCAGCATGTGGGAAGGGCCCAAGGGAGTACTGGCTGAAGGAGAGGAAACTAGAGGGTGTTAATAACAACGCTGCCCTGCCCTGGCCAGTTGTGGCTCAGTTGGTTGGAGCATCATCCAATGCACTGAAAGGTCATGGGTCCAATTCAACCTGGATTCGATCCCTGGTTAGGGTGCACACAGGAGAAAACTGATCCATGCTTCTCTGTTTCTCTTTCTCTCTCCCCCCTTCCCTTCCTCTCTCTCTAAAATAAAAACATTTTTAGAAAAGAGAAGTGCTAAGTGAAGAACTCTTTGAAGGCCATTGGATACATTAACCTTGCTCCGTGAAACCTTTCCTGATTTCTGCTTCTTCCCGCTCTCAGGCTCCCGTAGCCCCTGCAACAGTTCCAGGTTAACACAGTTACCTACTAACGTGTCCATCTTCCCCTCCAGCTGCACACCCAGGGCGGCACGCCCACACGCCCACAGGTGCAGGCAGCGTGGGTATGTGACCATAACACGTGAGGGCAGCAGGATGCCAATGGCAAACTAATTTTCAGGTGATGCTGGAAATTTGGGTTTTTATGGGAAATCTTCAAATATTTAAATGTTAGTTATTTGGAAAAGGTAAAGATTTCAAAAAAACACACACACGCCTCATTATGTGAGTTAATTATTATTGTTAGTTAATTATTTGGAAAAGGTAAAAGATTTTACCTTCATTTTATTCATAATAGTATTCTTTCTCAGGATCTCACACAAGAAACAACAAATAACACTTGCTCCATAGCACTTGTTGAACAAACGAAACAAACGTATGGAATTAATTAGATCACCTCTTCGCATTGCCGTCCACCTAGGACTTCCATTGTCATCATCTGGCTTCGCCAAAATTGGGTCCCCTGTGAAATGTAGGGTGGGCTCGCTGTTCTCTGCTCCTCCGTGCAGTGGCCTTCCCGTTTGCTTTCTTTATGGCTCCACTATCCCCAAGGACTCAGGGGGGGTGGGGGTGGGCCGGGGTTTTCTGGGCAGAAGATGAAATGCCTCCAGAGCAGGCCAGGTTCCACAGGTGGCTCAGCTGGGTTCACTCACTAATCAGACAGCCCTCTCAGGACTAATGGCTTAGGAGCCAGAAATGTTGCACTGACCCTCGCAGGACCATAGCCTAACGCTGGGAGCACTCAGCCTCCAACCGGCAGAGGAAGAAAGGCACTTGGAAAGGGACCCACCCAGGGTCACGTGGTTCTTGCCGAGTCATCTCTCAGTGCTTTCTTTGGCTCTGCTCAGAAGGGAGCCACATGTCCTCATCTCTCAGCATCTCTAAGGCAATGCCCGATCTTGGTGATAAATACCCAAATATGTCGAAAGCACTCGGGACTGGCCACAGTGGGCGCTGGCTGTAGACTCTCCTTGGACCAACACCAGCACTGCTGCCGTGAAAGGGTTTCTCTAGAAACATGGACTGAGGCTGAGCACAAACATTCTAGGACCAGCAGCCCAGGAGGGCACCTGGGAGATGAGTCAAGGGGAGGGATTGGTGGGTTTTTCTCCTTTTGTATCACCAGTAGCAACTCGCAGAGGGCTTTCTAGCTAAGTCCCCATTTGATGAGTAGTGGCCACTGTGTGCTGGGCATTGTTCTAAACAGCAGATCACAAAGTAGAATCCTGGGGACCCCGACGCCCTTTCAGGGGGTCAAAAATATGTTCACAAGGCTACTAAATGTTATTTTCCTTTTTCACTCCCCCCTCTCCTGGGTTTCCAGCGGAATTCTCCGGAGGCTACAGGATGGCTGATAGAGAGCTTATAGCATGTGTTTATCATTCTTGTGTTTTGAAATTTTCTGTTTTAATTTCAAATATGTAAATATCAAAAGACCAACTCACATAATGAGGTGTGTTTTGTTTTTTTTTGAAATCTTCAATAATATTTAAAAGCACAAAAGGGGTCTTGAAATAAAAAAGTTTGAGATCTACTAATCTGGAGGATGTGAGAAGCTCATAAATGCTCTACTGTGAAAAAATGAAAAAGTAGAGCAGGGGAGGAGGAATGGAAAGGGCCTGAGGATGGGAGGCAGGTGATGAGGAGGGGGACCAAAAAGGGAGGGGCAGCTTGCATATGACACAGGGTGATACAAGTTGGCCTAATCTACACTGATAAAAGAGAAAGATGCAAATTGACTGCACCTTCATGACACCCACCAGCCAGTCAGGAGTGAGTATGCAAATTACCCAACAAAGGTGGTGGGTTAATTTGCATACGCAGGCACCGAGTGAGCTGCGGGGGCGGGGGGGGGCACAGTTGTTATGTACGGAGCAGAAAGAGGCAGCTGGTGGGCTGGAGTGGAAAGGTGGTGCTGGCAGCCAGGGAAAGGAAGACCCATTCTTGCATGAATCTTCATGCATTGGGCTTCTAGTTAGACATAAACCTACAAATCAAATATATCACTGAGTTGCCATTTAACATGCCCTCATTTATCCTAAATTTAATTTTTTTATTCTTAATTGAATCCCCAATATATAAGAATCTATAATTATATGTTGCCATTTTTAAAAATTGGTTAAGAAAAAAGACCGTTTCTGGTAGCTTTAAAATCCCACTGTGAGCCCCTCCAAGATAACGTCGCTCTCCTCACAAAGGGGAGCCCTATTCTGATGTTTCAGTTCATTCCTTTGCACCTCTTCCCAGTTTAGCATCTGCATACAGATATGTGCGTCTCCATAAATGACATACTGTTTAGCTCTGAATAACCAAGAAGCAAGCTCAAAGCATTGTAAGAACGGGGCCATATTGCTATTAATAGATTTTCTCTCCCAGGAGAAAATCAACTGGACGACAGACTGGGGGCTCCCAGGGGCGCAGGCTGTTTACAAGAGCTGCTCCCCTGAAGTCAGTGGTATTATCAGGGCGTCTGAAAGGGCTGGAGGGTGAAATTCCTTCACGGGGAGAGGGCTACGCCTATTGTCTTTGCTTTTGTTTTCTGGTTTGCCTCTCAGCAGGAGGTCTTAGGAGTGGGTCAAGCTGAACACATTTAGCCCTAGCGGATTTGGCTTAGTGGATAGAGGGTCAGCAGAGAGAGCATCATAGAGTATGTTGGCCCCCAGACTAAAGGGTCCTGGGTTCAATTCTGATCGAGGGCATGTACCCCAGTTGCAGGCTCAGTCCCCAACCCTGGTCAGGGCACAAGCAGGAGGCCACCAATCGCTGTGTCTCTTCACATCAATGTTTCTCTCCGTCTGTCCCTCCCCCTTCCACTCTCTCTGAATATCAATGGAAAAAACCCTCAGGTGAGGATTCACAACAGCAACAACCAAAGCTGAACACAGGTGGGTTTGAAACAACTGCAGGGCACCCCTGGCAGAGGAACTCCACGAGGACCTGGTCAAGGCAAGCAGGTCTGGGAAAGAATCAGAGCTCCACTCACCGGGGCCCTCTCTTCCTCGAGCTAGGATCCTGGCGGTAAGGCCTCAAATATGTCCGTGTGTCTATATGCCAAGTCCCAGGACGCCCTCTGAACTGGTGGAACTGGTTACCCTGAGTCTGGGGCACGAATGTCACTCTCTTCTGCTCAATGATTTGCACTCTTTGTTTTAGGTGGAGCTTGTCCTCCCGTGGCTTGCTGAGAAAGTATTTGGGGACCGTGGATGTCTAAAATGTTTTTGTCAAGCCTTCGTAGTCCTCTGATACCTTCAGTAAGAGTAGAAGTCTAGAGTAAAGATTTATTTTCATTGACATTTGAAATTATTGGGTCATTTTCTAGTCCTCAGCGTTGCTCTGGGAAGTCTGAAGCTGTTCTGATTTTGTTCCCTCTCTAGAATGTTGTAGAATCTTCCTCCTTTTCCTCAGCGTTTGTTCTAAAATTTCAGGAAGGTGCCTTTCTTTGGGTCTGTTTTTATCTATCACGCTGGGCACTTGGCCCTTTCAGTTTGGAGAATGGGGTTCTGCAGAACTTCTTGAGTTTCTCATAAGCGATTTCTTCACTTCCATTTCCTCTATTCTCTTCTTCTGGAACCCCTCTTATTCTGATGTTGGATGTCCTGGTCTGGACTTCCATTTACTCTTCTTTTTTTCAATTCCTTTGTCTTTTTGTGACTTTGAAGATATTTCCTCAATTGGATCTTCCAACTTTTTGACCGATGATTTTTATTTCAACAATCATCTCTCTCATTTCTAAATCTTGGAATGTTTTCTTTTGGTATTCTGTTTTTGGTTCGGTTTAGAGATGCAATGCTCTTTTCTTATCTCTCTGAAGACAATGCTTTTTTAAAAACTTCCTGCATAGTACCTGTGTCCTCCTGGCTGCTTTAATCCTGTTTTGGTCTCTCTCTTCCACATTCCAGGTTTCCCTCAGGTACGAGCACTCCTTAGCTCTCTGGTCCACGAAAAACTAAAAAGCTACTTGGGAGCTCTTAGCGCCTGGGGGACTGTCCACTTGGAGCTTCCAGATAGGGTTGCCTGTGGGCCTGCTTGTTGGGAAGCCCAGGATGGCAGTGCTTTGCAATCTTTCCTTTAAGCCAGACATCCTCCAACCCCGCCCTGGAAGGCAGGGTTTGGTTGCCAGAGTCCCAGGAACCACGCTGAGGGGACAGGGTTGGAGAAGTGGACGTGTGGTGTTTCCACCATCAGCATGAAAACACAGATGCTTGCTTTGTCCCCGTTTTCTGTGCAATCCCCATGCCCTCAACTGTGCTCGGCGCCGCCGCCCCACAGAAGTTCTGCTTCACCCTTCACCCTTCCTGGGAACAATCCAGCCTGCTCCCTGTGCCGGGAGGACCAGTGCACGGGAGCGTGGGGAGTATGGGGTGGGATAAGGGATAGAGGATATGATACGTTTGCTTCTTAAATAGCTCGCCCAGTCGTTCTTATTTTAGCACTGCTGCCCCCTCCCTCCCAGGGGCCCTGGGCTGCCAGGCCCTTTGTCTTTGGCCGAGTCCGCGTGTAAATCTGGTTTCTGCTCAGCCTTCCCCTGGCTGCTCGGGACTCAGCTTTCCCAGGCCTGCCAGAGCAGTGACCCTGACGTTCTCCGTGGCCGTGGTTTCCCATCCTGTTTGCTCAACATTGTGGGTTGACTGTGTTTGTCAGAAATCCCTCTCCCAGAAGGTTTAGTGGTTTCAGGAAGGAGCAAATTTAGATACATATGTTTAATCTGTCAGTGTAACCTGAACGCTACCTTAGAATTCTGAGCTCCAATCTGCTCCCTGCATTCCCACTGCCCTGCTGGAATCTGGGAATACAGATGTGTTTAGGGCACGGTACCCCTCCTCACGGGTATCGGTTAAGCAGGAAAAAATGGGCATATTCAAGGGAAGGGAATACAAGTCCACAATCCTTGAGGGTCACATGGGTCTTGGATTTCAGAATTTATCAGATTTTAGAAAGATAATATGGGGCATATACCATTGTTCTCACAGCACTCCACGTGGGAATGGAACACATTTATATTGCTGCAATGAAATGTATGAGTATTCCCAGGAAGTAGGCAAAAAAAAAAAAAAAAAAAAAAGACTATAAATAGTCTCCTGTCCATTCAAGCAAGGCAGGTTTTAAAACCAAATGACTTAACAAACCACATCCAGTTTTCAGCTTGGGGATTCTGAGTTGTTGATTGGGCCCCGTGACCCTCTACAATGCATTCAGGTCAATAAATGAGGTTTGTACAAAGTACTGTGGGTATAGACTGGAAGGCTTCACAGAGGAGGTAACAGTAGAGCTAGACCTTGGGGAAGGAATAGGAACTCACCAGAAAGGAAAGCAAGCTCTAGGGAGCCCCTGAGGTCAAAGAACATGTTCAGAGTGAGCAGCTCAAGCAAAGGCCCAGAGGTTTGAAGCCAGAAACAACATCACTTTGCTTCCTGCTCCTGGAGAATATGAGCAACTGGGCAGCTTGGTTTGGGTTCTAGAGGCAGTTCTCTTCTCACAGGCTGAGGCCACCCTTTCCAGGTAAAGCACGAACTTAAGTAGGGATGCAACGGTATGACAGACGGGCAGGGCAGGTCAGAGAGAACTGTCTGGGCCACACCAAGAGGTTTGAGCTTCACCCTGTAGGACAGCGTTTCTCAAAGAGTGGTCCCCAAAGTCTTTCAAGGAGTCCAAGAGGTCGAAAGCATGATCACCCTATGCGTTTGCTTTGTAAAAACTTTGTTGACATGTGCAGTAATGCAAAAGCAGTGTTGAGTAACCCTGCTGGCACCTTAACAAGAACCAAACCATACAGGTAGGCAGTCGCTTTATGCCTCACCACTAGGCACTCACAGCTGTTTTAAAAAGCTTGCTTTACTTAAGCATGTTCTTGATGATTCCCTCCCTGTGTTCATTACAGCATTGTTTACAATAGCTGAGATATGGATACAACCCAAGTGAATAAAAAAGTGGTGGTACATATATACAATGGAATATTGCTTGGCCATAAAAAAGAATAAAGTCTTACCTACTATTTGCAACAGCATGGATGGACCTAGAGGATATTATGCTAAGTGAAATAAGTCAGACAGGGAAAGACAAATATCATATATGTGGAATCTAAAGAAAAAAATACATGAACAAGCACAATTAAAACAGACTTGTAACACAGAAAATAGACTGATGGGTGCTAGATGGGAGCAGGGAGGGGATTGGCTAAAAAAGTGAAGGATTAAGAAGTACAAACTGGTAGTTACAAAATAGTCACAGGGATGTAAAGTTCAGCATAGGGAATAGAGTCAATAATATTGTAATAACTATGTATAGTATGGGGGGGGGTACTGGAATTATTGGAGGGATCACTTTGTAAAGTATATGATTGTCTAACCACTATGCTGTACACCTGAAACTAATTAAAAGTAATATTGAATGCAAACTGTAATTGAAAAATAAAAATGTAAAAATACTGTTAAATCGCCCTGGCCAAATGGCTCAAAAAGATTGTGGGTTGGATTCCCTGTTAGGGGACATACCTAGGTGGCAGGTTCAATCCCTGGTTGGGGCAAGCACAAAGCAATCGATCAATTTTTCTCTCTCACATCAATGCTCCTCTACCTCTCTCCCTTCCTTTCTCTCTAAAATCAACAAACATATCCCCGAATGAGGATTTTTTTCAAAAGTACTGTTAAATACTATCAATGCGGAAAAATCCTTCGTGAAACAGTAAAATTATTGTATTTACTAAGCCTTGACCCTTGAGTATGTGAGTTTTTGATTTTTTTTTTAAATCCTCACCTGAGGATATTTTTTCCATGATTTCTAAAGAGAGTGGAAGTGGGAGAAGAGGGGAAACAGACAGATGGAAGGGAGGGAGGAGGGGGAGAGAGAGAGAAACATCCAGGTGAGAGAGACACATCCATCTATCTATTGGTTGCCTCCTTTATATGCCCTCACGGGGGCTGGGGAATCTGCAGCCGAGGTACCTGCCTCTGACTGGGAATCAAACCCAAGACCCTTCGGTCTGTGGGTCGATGCTCTAACCATGGAGAAAACCAGGCAGGGCCAGTATGTGACCTTCTCTAATGTCATGCATGCGTGAATGGGAAAGATGCATAAAACATTTCTGCTCAAACAGAAGCACCAGGGTGACCTCCAGAAGAGCACTGGTGCAATCGTTTGAGCTGCAGGTAAAACTAGCCATTTGTCATGGAGCACCGTTTTCACTTGAAGACAATTGTTAAAAACGTAGACATGATGATTCAGATTTCGGCATTTGGCAGGCATCTTCTTGAAAATGAACGCAGTGAGCCTGTGACTTCAAGGAAATCAACTGACAGCTACTTGTTGCCCATAAAATTTGAGTTTATGAGCAAAAATATAAATGTTGGAACTTTCACACCATGGATTTGACAGCTTCCCAATACTGAAGGAATCTGCTGATGAAATCAATGGTAACATGAAATTTTTTCATTATAGCAATGAAATGTGTCAACGTTTCAAAGATTTGCTTGAGTCAGTGGCTCGATATCTTTTAACAGGACTAATAGTGTATTATGCTCCAAAATCATGCATGGATAACAGATAGATTAAAGTGCAAGGTAAGTCAACGGATTTTTTTTTTCATCCTCACTGAGGACATGTTTACTAGTACTTATTTTAGTGAGAGAGGAAGGGAGAGAGGGAGAGTGAGAAATACTGATCCGTTGCCTCTTGTAAGGGCCCCAACTGGTGACTAAACTTGCAACCTAGGTAGGTGCCCCACCTGGGAATCGAACCTGCCACCTTTTGGGGTACTGGACGATGCTCCAACCAAGTGAGCCGCACTGGCCAGGGTGAGCTCAATGGGTTTTAATGTAAAAGAGTGAGAAAAAGTCATTGATATGGTCTCACATTCTACATTGCAACTAACTTTTAAAAATATATACGTTTTTATTGGTTTCAGAGAGAGAAAAGGAGAGGGAGAGAGAGGAACATCAATTGGGACCCCAACCTCAACCAGGGATCAAACCCACCACCTGGGTATGTGCCCTGTGTGCCACCTTTTGGTGTGCAGGCTGATGCTCCAACCAAAGCAGACACATTGGCCAGGGCTTTTCAGATATTCTCCCATTCATCTGTCCAGCAACCTGTGAGGTAGATGTGATTGTGCCCATTTCAGAGATGAGGGAAAAGTCAAAGAGAGATTAAGTAACTTGCCCAAGGTCACACTCTAGTTAGTGTCTCAGCAGGAGTTTGAACCAAGCGTTTTGTCCCTTGAGCTACATCACACCTTCTCTGCCAGGATAAATGGATCTGGGAAGACTCTAAATATGTAGTATGAGGGGCTGGGCCCTGATTTCTGAGGTGCTCCCAGATCTTTGGGTCTATAATGTTGACATTCTACTTATCTACAATATTAATAGGTTACTTAATGTATACATAACCAAATGCATATTCTAAATTAAATATATATTTATATGTGAATAAAGGATTCATTTATGCAACAAACATTTATTGGCTGTGTGCTACATGTCAGGTTCTGTATGAGGCACTGCACATACATCTTCTTTAATACTAAGAGGTAGGTAGTATGATGCCCATCTTACAGATGAGAAGACTGAGGCTCATAGAACTTATGAACTAAGCAGGGTCTTGCTGTTATTAGCAGAAGATTCCAGCCCTGGTCCCAAGTCTACTCCTTTTCAAAATGCAAGCTCCTTCCCTGACCCCAGCCTGCCTCTCTTCAAGCACAGAGGGGCCTGTGGGGTCTGATCTGCATGAGGTCCTGATGAACTTATTGAGGGGCCGGGAGGGTCAGGGGGCAGGAACTGCCTCCTCACTCGCAGGCAGGGCTGGGATCTGCGGGCACCAGCATGGTCTAGAAACCCTGGCTGGAGAGGTAGTGGAGAATGGGGGAGGCGGGGGAGGGAGCATTTTAACACAGCCCCGCAAGGTGTCACTTTTTATCCTAATACTCTCCTTTCCCTCCAGCCTTCTCTGGCCAGTGTCAGTCACCTGGACATAAATTAAGCCTCATTAGCAGAGAGGCCAAAGCCGGGTGATCCCCGGATCATTGAACAGCAGGTCCTTTACCCATGGGACCCTGCGTACTGACAAGGGCTGCCTTCAGTCAGGCATCGCAGAGGGGTCTGCAGAGGCTAATTAAAGCTCCCTGGGCGACATCAGGGGAGCGCAAGGCGGGCACGATCAGATCTAAGGTCCTGCTTATGCAGGGTCTGGAGGGAGGGCAGAAGTACCGCAGCCTGACTCCAAGGAACTCAGCCACAGCCCTCCTGGGAACAGAGATGGGGTCACATGACCGCTGTCCCCCGGGCTGGCAGGCAATGAAGTCACAGCCACAGAAATGTCATGAATCACAAACCCTTGGCATTCCCACCCAGTGCGTTACAGGAAGTGCCCTGCTTTCCTCGGGGTTTCCAAGAACTCGCAGGGCGCGGACACGTCCCGAGTCCCTGCAGGCACCGCCTGCAAGCGCGGCGGCAGCTCAGGCGCGCCCTCTGGAGGCGAGTCGGCTATTGGCGCCTGTCCACTGTGCAAAGACCTGCTGGGCCTCCATCTCTTTTTAGAGCGTGTGGTGGCCCAGGAAGTACCTTCACAGGTATCTTTGGAAGTAAGAGGGAGAAGAAAACGTCTTCCCTTTGTGTTATCCTCTTGTTTCCCAGCAAAGCTGCCAGGGCCCTAAACGATTCTTTCCTAGTATTTCTCCCTATTTCCTCTAGGGGGCGCGCGTGCGTTGTCAGGACCCCTTTGGGCTGGGCTGCCCACGTGCTTAACTCCTTTTCTCCAGGCCACTTGGCTGGCCACGTGATGTGCTGGGGCAGGGAAGTAATACAACCTGCGCAAGGTTGGAGATCTGAGCACCAGACCCAGCGTTCCTGCATGCAGCATGGGGTGGGGGCAGGATCAGAGAGAATATTTCTGTGGCAGCCGCTATTCTAAGCACTTTTTGCAAGTTCTTGCCCCTTTGATCCTCACAACAACCACAGGAGGTAGGTGCTATTATCACGCCCGTCTCATAGTCTGGTTTAGGGAGGTTAAGTAATCTGTCCAATGTGCCACAGCTACTAATGGCAGAGCAAGATTCAAATCCAGGCTTCCTGGCCCACACTGTGCTGGGTTGTGGCGGGGCTGGAGGGGGGTGGGCGGTGATGCCGGGGGAGAACTGGCCAGAGAAAGCCCAGGAGGCTGGCTGGGAAGTGGATGACTGTGATGGTCAATTTTATGGGTAGGCTGGAGTCCCCAGTTACTCAAACATTAGATGCAGCTGTGAAGGTATTCTGTGGCTGGGATCAGTCTATATCAGTGGTGGGCAAACTCATTAGTCACGAGCCGCAGTTTGCCGACCACTGGTCTATATGATCAGTTTCAGTAAGAAAGAGAGAGAGATCAGCTGGGTGCGTCCGAGTCAATCAGTGGGAAGGCTTTAGGAGCAGAACGGAAGCCCCGCTGAAGAAGAAATTCCGCCTGTGGACCAGGGTCAGCCCTCCTCACGACCTGCCCAACAGATTCCAACTTGCCTAGCCAGCTCCCGCCACTGCGGAAACCGACTGCTGGCAATAAATCCCGTAATAGATCCCACTGCTCCTGTTTCTCCACCTGAGTCCTGACTCATACAATGACCACACCAGACAGATGCCTGTGAGGGGGCTGAGGAGACCGGTCCCTAGGACTTGGTTCAATGTGAGTCCCCTCCAGGGCTCGCTGCCACCCTGGGGAGAGGCGGAAAATCCCAGATGGACTGATACGTTTCCATCCTCGAAGGGAATGGAGAATCAATAAAGAAATCTAGTTCAGATATGGCAAAGTGAAGAAAGACATCTGTGCACTCCCAGGCTTATGGGCTAAGTAGAGTCACATCTATTACACCCTGTCAACACCCTAGACCAGTGGTCGGCAAACTGTGGCTCTTCCACAAAATACCACGTACGGTGCGATTGAAACTTCGTGGCCCATGCGCAGAAGTCAGTTTGCGGCCTGGGCGAGTCTATTTTGAAGAAGTGGTTCTAACGCTGAGCCACACTCAAGGGGCCAAAGAGTCGCATGTGGCTCGCGAGCTGCGGTTTGCCGACCACTGCCCTAGACCTACATCAGGGTGCACCAGAAAACAGAGCTACAGTAACACTAACCAAACCATAACAATAAGAGTAACACGGCCTTATTGTAAGAAAGTATCAGGTGTCCGTTATTGTATTTTACTTCCATTAGCTAACAGTAACTTAGTGGAGGGTGGGTGGCAATTAGCCCCTTTACAAAAGAGGAACTGAGACCTGGGAAGATAAAATAGTGGCCTCGTTGTTCCGTGGCTGGTGAGTGAGAGGCAGGATTCCAGACCTGCCCTGCTTCCTCCAATGTTGTACTTTGACGACGATGCTGTACTGGTCTCTGGCACAGTGACTGCGAGTCCCCCTTCGGGCCCACCATTCCTCCTTCAAAGGTCCCAGAGAATCTCCCCTGTGCTCCTCAGCTACCACAGAGGCCTTTTCTCCCCCTCCTGGCAGTTGCCCTGTGTCCTCTGATCAGTCCAGGATTCACTAGGAAGCTCCCAGATTCCACCAGTGTCTCTGCGCCAGGCTGAACAGGGTGCTGGGTCACTGCCCGGGGCTGGGTCACTAACACTGCCCCTCCAGACTCCAAGAGTCCTACCCTACCTTTCTTGGCTAGCAGCACTATTCACAATAGCCCGAAGGCGAAGACCATTCAAACGTCCATCAATGATGAGTGGGTGAATAAAAAGTGGTATACCCATACAATGGAGGATTATTCAACCATGAAAAATGAAGCATTGCTGCATGCTACAACATGGACCAAAAACATTATGCTAAGTGACAGAAGCCAGACACAAAATGTCACATCCTATATGGTTCCATTTATATGAAACTAGAGGCCTGGTGCATGAAATTCATGCACGTGTGTGTGTGTGTGTGTGTGTGTGTGTGTGTGTGTCCCTCAGCCCAGCCTACACCCTCTCCAAACTGGGACCCCTACCGGGATCCGGCCTAAACAGGCAGTCGGACATCTCTCTCACAATCCAGGACTGCTGGCTCCCAACTGCTTGCCTGCCTGCCTTCCTGATTGCCCCTAACTGCTTCTGCCTGCCAGTCTGATTGATGCCTAACTGCTCCCCTGCCAGCCTGTTTGGCCCTAACTGCCCTCCCCTGCAGGCCTGGTCACCTCTAACTGCCCTCCCCTGCAGGCCTGGTCGCCCTCAACTGCTCTCCCCTGTGGGCCTGGGTCCCCCCCCCCCCCCGCCCAATTGCCCTTCCCTGCAGGCCCGGTCGTCCCCAACTTCCCTCCTCTGCCAGCCTGGTCACCCCTAACTGCCCTCCCCTGCAGGCTTGGTCGCCCCCAACTGCCCTCCCTTGCAGGCCTGGTCCCTCCCAACTGCCCTCCCCTGCTGGCCATCTTGTGGCGGCCATCTCGTGTCCACATGGGGGCAGGATCTTTGACCACATAGAGGCAGCCATCTTGTGTGTTGGAGTGATGGTCAATTTGCATATTACTCTTTTATTAGATAGGATAACCAAATAGGTAAATCCAAAGAGAAAGAAAGCATACTACTGGTTGCTAGGGACGGGGGGGAGGGGGAGATGGGGAGTGACTGCTTCATGGGTACGGGGTCTCCTGTGAGGGGTGGTGAAAATGTTTTGGAATTACATTTTCCAAATGGTTGCACAACATTGTGAATGTACTGAATTGTACATTTTAAAATGGCTGATGTATGTTATGTGAATTTGCTTCAATAAAAACAAGTAAATAAATAACGCTAGGTCATCTGTGTACATCCGTGTGCGCTCATATTGCTTTTCCATCTGACTTAGTTTTATCTTCCTGTCAGCTATCCTCTCCCTAGGAACTTGGTACAAGGTCCTGGGGCTGATGCTGGGCTAGCAGGCGATTTGGCAGCATTGCTCTGGTCTGCCTTAAGTTCCTGCCTTTCAGTTCCCATTGGGTCTTCCCAGGCAAGTGGGGAACACTGTCCCTCAGGGGACCTCTCCCACTCCATCCCAGCCCGGAGGATTAGAATATCTACTAATCAGGGCTTTTCCTTGCAAGTAATAGAAACACACTCTGAATGATTAAGCAGAAAAGAGAGCTTTAAATATATATATATACACACACACACACACACACACACACACACACACACACATATATATATATATATATAAAATATATTTCAGAGAGAAAAAGAGAGAGAAACATTAATTACGAGAGAGAATCATTGATTGGCTGCCACCTGCACGCCCCCTACTGGGGATCAGCCCACAACCCGGGCATATGCCCTTGACCTGGAATCAGCCTGACCTCTTGGTTCATAGACTGACGCTCAGCCACTGAGCCAAACCGGTTAGGGCGAAAGGAGCTTCATAAAAGGAAATGAACTCACGGAATTGCTTGAGGGACTGGGGGGCTTGGCTCGAGGCTAAGCTTCCAGGATCAATGCCCGGAAACGGCCACAGAAATGGCTGGAGGGGCCAAGGCCACCGCCACTGCTGCTCCGCCAGGGCATTTCTGCACCAAGATGTTCCCCCTGAACTGCGCCCCGCAGCCACCCTCGCGGACTGAGCGGAGCCTCTGTCCTCACGTCCTCACCCAGGTCTCCCCGGGGCGAGTCTGATTGCTGGACCGGGGTCACCTGCCGGCGCCTTAGCTGCAAGGGAGGCTGGGAAGCCAGTGTCGGGGCGGGGAGAACGGGCCTCGCGAGGCTGCGATTTCTCGGCAGTCACCAGGTGCTGAACCTGCGGGGCATTCGGAACAGAAACTGCAGAGGCAGCATCTATTAGTCCTCCAGTGCGCCCCCGTGGGCAGCCCCAGCTCCTCTGATTATTGTCTCTCATGCAGCAAGTTGGGCCTTCAGCAAACAGAGCCCCAGCCTGGCCAGCTCTGGGTTGGATTGTCCAGAACTTTTGCTCCTGCCCCTGACCCTCCCCCAGACATGTAGGCCTCATGGGGCTGCCATTCATAAAGTCCATCCATCCCACCCACCCCTCGTTAGGGGGCAGGCAAAGTAACTCAGACTGGATCATTCCCCAACAATAGTGATGGGTGCATGGGGGACCCATGACCAAAGCAGTGCCATTTAGAACTTTCCCTGGACTTGCTAAGGGGAGGTTCGGGTGGGGTTAGGAGGGTGTCCGCTCTCTTGTGCCCTAGAGTTCAGCTAGGAGGACGTTTATTTATTGTAGGCAGTGGCCATCTTCTCTGGCCACACGGAAGAAACTACAGGCGTAGAAGAACCTTAGGTGGGCCTGGAGTGAAGCAGAGATGAGAGATGGTGAGACAGCCAGAAAAACGGGGTTTTATCTCCTGGATCCAGATGAAGCCACTTCGTCTCTGGTTTTTAATTCCATGAGCCAATACGTGCCTTTATACAGCCTCAGCTAGTTAGAGTTGGAGTCCTCTCATTAACTCTCTAGTGGGAAATTTATGGACTTTTCTGTCCATTATCTCATTTGATAGTGGATTTTAAAGTAAGAACCAAGTCTTAACAATAACAAACAATGAACATTATTATCTCCCTTTTACAAAGAAGAAATTTGGGGCTCACAGGTGTTAAGGGACTTGGCCAAGGTCACCCAGCTCATTGTGGTCTGGCTTGGATTTGAATTCAGTTCTGACTACATTCCACTTCAGCCCTGTCCTAAAATTCTAGAGTCAATTATTATTTTCAGAATTCACCCCATTCCTCATAGTTTCCTCCAATCCTTGGTATACTCAGGGCTTTCAAAGCCTTCTCTCCCCGTTCCTGATGATGTAATAAGTAACTGAACTAGCTAACGGAGTTATTCTTCCTGGTGTGTTTTCATTTTCAAAATGTGTAAAGACCAAGGTACAAAGCTTTGAGGAAATCTCAGCTGCTGATTTTGGATGTGAGAGGCTCAGGGCTCCTGGAACCCGGCCCCCCTGCGGGCCCTTCTCTAACTAGAATGCTTTCCTGGGACAACCAAGGGTTTCTAGACGGGAGGGTCACAGTCTCCGCATGGCTTTGGAGACCTATGTACCTCAGGGGACACCACCATTCGAGCACAGCCTCTTCCAAGTTAAAACATTCCCCAAACCAGGTCGGCACCTGCAGGTTAGTTACTTCGGAAGGAAAGATGCTGAAAAGGGTGGTGGGAATGCATATTCACCGAGTACACGCCAAGGATGGGAAATGGAATGCATCTCCACCCTCACCTCCACTCGGGCACTGACAAGAATGCAGCATCCAAGCGTGACGGACAGGTGATGTCTGCCCTGGTGTCGGGGAGGCCTGGTGCTATGGCTGCCACTCTCAGGCCCTCTCTGGCCATGAGCTGGGCAACTGGCATCATAAATCCCAAGTTGCACAACCACCTTTGAAGTGGGAGTTACTCATCTTGCTTTCCAGAGAAGGGAACTGAGATTCAGAGGGGACGTTACTCTTGTGAAAGTGGGTGAGTCTTTTCTTTTTTTAAAAAAATATATTTTTATTGATTTCAGAGAGACAGGGAGAGGGAGAGGGAGAGAGAAACATCAATGATGAGAGAGAATCATTGACTGGCTGCCTCCTGCATGCCCCCCAAGGGGGACCGAGCCCAAAACTGGGGCATGTGCCCTTGACCAGAATCGAACCTGGGACCCGTCAGTCTTCAGGCCGATGTTCTATCCAATGAGTCAAACCAGCTAGGGCAAAAGTGGGTGAGTCTTAAGAATCCTATCTAATAGAGAGGGAACATGCTAATTGACCCTAATGCGGTCGCAAAGATGGCGGCGCCCACAGCCAATATGGAGAAACTATGCTGATTGCTGCCCCGCCCTCAAAGATGGTGGCAACCACAGCCAAAAGATGGCAGTGCCCAGTTCCCTCAGCCCTGCTGGGGCAGCACGCGTGCGGCAAGGCCGGGCCTGGCCCTAGGTGGGCCTAGTTGCTACGTGTGCCTGCCTCCAGAGTCCCCCAGTCCCTTCAGCCCTCTAGCCGCCCAGGGCCGGCCCGAAGCACAGGAAAGCATTGGATGGTGGCTGCCCAGCGCCCAGGGCCAGCCCGAGGCACAGGCAAGCCTCAGATGGTGGCTGCCCAGCTGCCCAGGGCTGGCCTGAGGTGCAGGCAAGCCTCATGTGGCAGCTGCCCAGCCACACAGAGCCACCCGAGGCTCAGGTAACTAGGGCCGGCCGAGGCTTGCGCTGCCGGCAGTGGCAGCAGCAGAGGTGTGATGGGTCGTCGCCTTCCCCTGATTGCCGGGTTGCCTCCCTCCCCTGAGAACTCCTGGACTGTGAGAGGGGGCAGGCTGGGCTGAGGGACCCTTGTTTCAGTGCATGAATTTTCATGCACCGGGCTTCTAGTTAATAAATAAAATAAACAACACAGAAGCACAACAAATGCAGCAGCATTACTTATCATTCAAGTCACTGCAGTAAGCCCATCATGTATATTATCTTAGTTCGTTTTCCAAATGCTGGTGAGGCACTTCACTGTTTCCCAGGTGAGAACCCCGAGGGCTGGGATCCAAGCGCTGTGTCCAATGCCCCCAGATGACAGGAGGCGAAGCTGAGCTGAGCCAGGTGTGTCCAGGATGCTAGTGCTGTGCCCTTTGTCTCACTGTTTCCTTTTCTTTCGTTGTTGTTTCTTGTGTTATTTTTAGCCTCATCTAAGGTTATTTTTTCCATGAATTTTTACTAGTAGAGAGAGTGGAAGGGAGAGCAAGAGACAGAGAGTAACACCGATGTGAGAGAGATGCATCAATTGGTTGCCTCCCGCATGCCTTGGCCCCAAGCCCGCAACCAAGATACGTACCCTTGACTGGAATCGAACCTGGGACCCTTCAGTCCGCAGGCTGACGCTCTATCCACTGAGCCAAATCGGCTAGGGCCACACTGGCTCATTTTCATCACAGTGCCTCACGGTGGGGCAGGGGTGCTGAGAAAATGGTGGGCTGAAATGTGACACTATGACAAACACTGACCTGAGCACTGGGTGGGCCATCCCTGTGGCCAGCACCCCTCCCCCCGTGGGGGCCGCCCCAGGTCCCTCGCCCCCTGCCTTGCCTTCCCCATCGGGCTGAGTCAGAGACACAGAGGACTCTCTCTGTGAGGAGGATGCCTTGGGGAAAGTCCTGGGTTGTTTTGTATCCAGAACATGAGGCGGCTGGGGCTGTGACCGCAGCGATGCCCTGTCCTGCCTGGGTGACCTTGAGCCAACAGAGGTTTCCTCATCTGGAAGGCAAGAAGGATGGCCTCGGTGACATCCAAGTGACTTAGTTGCTCTGAATTGTGTGAAAGTCCTGAGTCCATGGTTGGTCTCTGTGACCTCTCTCAGCCCTGCTCATTCTCACTCCACCCCTCTCCCACCCATTCGTCTCTCTCTCTCTCTCTCTTATTTTTTTCCTCTCTCTCATTTTTGTTCCATCCTGCTTTTATTTTCCTTCCATCTTCCCCTTGGTTAATAATTTTCCAACATCTTATTATGAAAATTTTCAAACAAGCAGCAACATTGAATCAGTGTCACAGTGAGCACCTGCCGGATGCCACTGGTTCTCGCCAGCTCGTGTCCCTGGTGGCCACGGAGGCAGAACGCCCCCAAACATACCTCCCTGAGCACTCCAGGGTGGGACGCAGTCAGAAACCCCTTCTCACCCCACAGCTCACATCCACATGCAGGCCTGGCTTCCAATTCCTTTCTCTCTGCCGGTGGCCATCTTTCCGGCCATAGGAATGCCCCTGTCCTGCCGTGCTGACCCTGGGTCAGACCCTCAGTGCCTTTCTCAAGACGTCAGAGGGAGGAGGAGCTTTCCAGAAAGCACCTAGGACCACCCCTGCCACACGCTCCCTGAATTTAGCTATGACGATTGCTGGTGGACGCTCCTTTGGTTGTGATTGGGCACCGGGTAAGAGGAGGGAGAGAGGGCAAGGGCACTGGGATGCTCATCAGAGGTGATGTGTATCCTCTTTGGGGACACGTGATCTCCATGCCAGAGAGGAGTCTGAAGCACAGAGAGAGGAAGCAACTGGCCCAAAGGCACACAGCTAGGAAGTGGCAGAGCCTGGAAACACACCCAGGCAGTCTGGCTCCCAAGTCTGAGATGACACTGCCTCTTTTCACGTCATTCTTTGTCCCTCTGTCATGCCCAACATTTCCCTGCACCTTCATAAACGCCATCTAATGTGACCAACAAGATTTGTGAGGAAGACACGCTAACAGCCGTGTGTTAGCTCTCTCTTGCTGCCTAACAATCAATCCAACCAGCAAACAACACAGTTTCTGTGGGTCACGGGCCTGGGTGCAGCTTAGCTGGGCCCTCCAGCTCAGGGTCTCAGACAAGTGGCAGGTGGGACCCAGTCACCCCGAGATTCAATGGGAGCAGGATCCACTTCCAAGCTCATTTAGTGGTAGGATCTGGTTCCTTGCCGTGTGGGAAAGAGAGATAGTGCCCATCACAAATCCTACTATTATTCTCCCGTTTATACTTATTATTATAGACTTACCTCGTTTTAAGTGCAAGGCAGCATATCAATGGATCTGGCACCATTGTGTAGTGGCAAATACATGAACTTCGTGGCCAGAAAGATCTGGATTCAAATTTTGGATCCTTGTCTTCCCAGCTGTGTGACTGGAGCAAGTTACTTGACTTCTCTTTGGGTTGGCTTTCTCATCTGTGAAACGGGAGTAAAAATGCCTACCTCAAACAATGATCGCAAGAATCAAGTGAAGCAATGTATGCAATGTATCCTACACCTTGTAGGAGCTCCGTAAATGATATGTCATCACCATCACCCTGGCAGGAACAAAGCTAGTGATGAGGGTAGGCCTGGGTGGGTTTCCCTGAGGGTGTCTTTACAAACATCACCACAAGGTGGCAGCTGCTACCACACTGGTCACTGACCTCTCCGTACAGGAGAAGGATGTGTATGCAGTCATCTCGAAGGGTTGTTTTGGGAGCAAGGAGCACATGAAGAAATAACCCCACTCCCCCTACACTGGGGTTAAGCTGTTACACATCTTGCTCTGCTCCCACTTCCATGAGCCTAGGATCCGTTCCCCTGCTGCTCCCGCCTCCCACATAGGACAGCCCTTCCCCACCCGCCCTTGGCCTGCTGGCTCCTGCCAGCCCCACTGCATACAGTTCACCAGCTTTCTCGGGCCTCCCTGCCTTCACTCGAGGGAACCTCTGCTTCCATTCCACTCGTGGCCGGTCTTGTCACGTTCTAGAAGCCTCTCCTGACCCCTCCGCCCAGACTCCAGGTAGCGTGGGCTCCCTCATCCATGCTCTCCCCTGTCACAGCCCTTGACTCCGCCCCAGTAGACTCTGACCTGTGGGCACAGGGCTGATAGTCCTTCTGTAAATATTCACCGTTTTCCTCCCTGGCCAGGTGCTAGGTGCTAGGGACCTACTGGCCATCTTTCTTTCAATAAACAAACCAGAATCCTGACAAAGAGGGCCTCTTCCCAGGAGATCATCGGGTGGTAGGTTGACTGGCATCTAGAACAACAAGCTGTTTGCACCCCTCCGTTGCTCACTTTGCCAGCAGCAGGCAGCACAGGCACGTGGCCCCACACCAGAGCGATGTGCCGAGGACTCGGGTGGGAAAAGCAAGAGGCCAGACAGAGCCCCTGGCAGCTAGCGGAACCCAGGAGGAACCTGAGGCTCTGTGCTCCCATAGGACAACTTCTAGAACGTGCTCCCACACTTCCTCCTCCCCCATCATTGACTCCAGTCATGCGATACATTCCCCTCAAATCAATAAAAGCAAAAGCATTAAAGAGAAGCACCAAGTTCTACAGAAGATGGGCCAGCACTTAAGGAGAAAGAAGGAATTTAATAAAATTGTTCAGTGTCCCCAGAGGACTATGAGAGGAGTGAAGCAGCCATGGCATAGGACACAGCACATGCCTGCTCATGTCCCTCACTTTGGTTCACAGTGAACAGATCCTGACTGCCAGGGCCTGCATTTTTCTTGCCTGAGATTTTTTTTTTTTAACATTGAGTTCAGAGGGGAAGGGAGAGGGTGAAAGAGATGGAAATATCAATGATGAGAGAGAATCATTGATGGGTTGCTTCTGCACGCCCCACATTGGGGATCAAGTCTTCAACCTGGGCCTGTGCCCTGATCGGGAATGGAACCGTGACCTCCTGGTTCATAGATTGATGCTCAACCACTGAGCCACGCCAGCCAGGCTTGTTTTTGTTTCTGTTTCACCTTCTGGCTCCCAGAGTCCTCTTTGCCAACTGTGTGGCCTGCTTGAAGTGCTGAGGAATTATATGGGAAGCATCCCTCAACCAGGGACCGATGGGCGTTGGCAGAAATGCCCAGCCCCTCCCCTATCGGTTGGCACAGCTCTGAGACCTGTTTGACAGGCTTCCTGGGTTCACAGCATGATTGATGGTGGTAATGGGCTTCATAACGCACCCTTTATAGGCTGCCTTCCCTTCCCCATCTCCTTCCCAACACCTCTGCAGGGAGCTGCTGGCTTCATCTCCCAGGTCAGTCACTTAAACTCAAATAGTTTGCTAAGGGTTTGCTTAGTAAAGAACCCAAACTAAGCCTGAGAAACAGGCCATTATGAGAAAGAAAATAGGTAGCTAGACCGGATAACATCGTGAACGTAGATGGATAAAGAATTGGGAGAGTGTGACAAATACGAAAGAAAAGGTAAGTGGCATGGATGTTAGACCCAGAGGGCCCCAGTAGCTGTCTAAAAGAACAGAAGTAAACCAAAGGAAGGAATAATCCAAGAAATAGTAGAAGAAAATCTGTCCTGGCTGAAAAGAAAGCCATCGCAAATCTTCAGGTTAAATCAGCTATGAATGAAGAGCAACTCATCCTGATGAAATTTTCAAACACCAAGAGTAAGAGAAAATCTGAGAAGCTTTTAAAGATAAAAAGTGGCACCCTAGCCGGTTTTGCTTGGTGGATAGAAGTATGGACTGAAGTGTCCTGGTTAGATTCTGGTCAAGGGCATGTACCTCGGTTGCAGGCTCCCAAGCCTGGTTGGGGGCATGCGGGAGGCAACCAATGGATGTGTCTCTCTCATATCTGGTGTTTCTCTCTGTCTCTCCCTCTCCCTTCTACTCTCTCTAAAAATCAATGGAAAAAAATATCCTTGGGTGAGGATTTTAAAAAATGTAGGTTACCTACAAACCTATATAAATGTCTGTCCATGCACTGTACACCTGAAACGAATACAAAATAGTGCTGAATGCAACATGTAATTGAAAAATGAAATAATAATTTTAAAAAGCAGGTTACCTACAAAGAAGCGAGCTTTGATAGGGCCAGCAGTCGCATCGTGACACTGAAGACTAAAAGACCGTGAAACAATCCCCTCAAAGCTGTGGGGGAAGGTATGTGGAACTTGGCGTCCGAGGCCTAGCCGAAACTCATAGCCAGGAGAGGGGGAAATAAAGACGTTGGAAACATTCCCGAGCCTAGATCCACAGTCACTTTCAACAAAATGAAAAAGAACCCAAGAGCAGCCTTTGTGGTGGAAAGAAGGCAGGAAGCCGAGTCCTAACTCTTCCCCAGACTCTGTATCTCCATGTTCAGGGGCTACCTCTGGGCCCACAGAGGTCTTGCCCTCCAATATGACATCCAATCACGCATTACCTTGAGAGCTGGCACGGCGTCCCAGCAACCATTTCCCAGTGGCACCCCAGCTTCGCTATTCATGCGTTTGCTTGGCCTTCCTGCTCAGATGATAAACCGCCAACAACCAGGACCATATCCTGTACATAATCGATACATGCTCACTGAGCTTTAGCAAAACCCATCTCTCGCCCTGGCAGGTGGCTCAGTTGGTTGGAGTGTCATCCTGGGCACCAAAAGGTTGCGGGTTCGATACCAGTCAGGGCACATACCTCGGTTGCGGTATGTAGGAGAGGCAACTGATCCATGTTTCTCCCTCTCTCTCTCTCTCTCTCTCTCTCTCTCTCTCTCTCTCTCTCCCCCCCGCCCCATCTCTGTCTTTGAGATTTGTACATGTGAGGATTAAAAAAAACCTAAAAAAATCAATCTCTCATTTCACACACCCTAGCATCCTGCTGCTCCCAGCCTCTTCCCCTAAATTGCCCTAAACACCCTCCTAAATCTCAGTCAGCTGGCCGTTCTCCTCCCTTCTCCCCTTACTCTCCCTTTCTACCTGCATTGTCTCTCCCCACCCCTCCCCCACCCCAGTCCTTCCCCCAGCCATCGTGAGTCAGCTCTGTGCTTTCCCAGAGTTCTGTCCTCCTTCAGTACCATCAGAGCCAAGAGCCCGCCACGTGCGGGCAGTGTTCCCAGCCCTCTGTGTGATCTGTGTGATCGGTGAATTCCCTCTCGAAGCTCTGCTATGGGGTCAGAGCTGTTACGCGTCCATTTCTCAGATGGGAACACCAAGGCACAGAAAGGGGAAGTCACTTGCCTGAGGACTCAGACAAGCTGGTAGGTAGAGCTGGGATTCTGCCTCGGGCAGTCTTGCACTTGCTCTTAATGGTAATGAACTTCAGAGATATTGCTGCGTCCCACCCCTTGTCAGCCAGAGTAGGATATATCTGGGGGAAGAACAACAGCGTAGAGATGGAGAATTGGGATTGGAGCTAATTGAGACAAGTGAAAATTAGTTTGGAAGGCAGGTGACACGCCAAGTGGAAATATGTGACATGTATAAAGTTGTAGGGTTTACGAAGCACATCACTTGCTCTTTTCACACGTCACTCCATCCTGATGGCAATTCTTAGAGAAAGGACTGGGAGGGCTCGCTGCTCCTGACGTTTTACAGGTGAGGAGTCCGATGCTCAGAGAGGTTGAGGCACTTGCTCAAGGTCGCACAGCCAGGAAATGGCCAAGCAGGCCCTTGAGCACTAGAGCTACCTGACTCCAGGCACGAATCACTGGAGCCCAGGGCGCTGAGTGGAGTCAGGGCTTAAGCGGGAGTGGTTAACGGACCCTGTGCAGCTACTGAACGTGACGTTGCTATTAATACGCCCACTGTGTGTCTTCTGGAAACAGAGCAGCTGATTGTTTGGTTGGGGCTCCAAGGGGGAGCGGGTCCTCCCCACCCACTGCAGGCACATCCCTGCAGCCCCTGCAGCTGCTGCCCTGCGGACAATCCAGCCAGGCACAGAGACCCCGGCAGGAGGGGCGTGGCGACCAAGCAGGAACACGGGATTACCTGGCGGTTAGGGCAGGCTGCAGGGGAGGAGGGAGCGGTGTGGGGGGCGAAGGCAAGGGCCCGCCTTGGCATCGCTAAACACACGCAGGAGGCCTCCGTGTGTCACAGATTTTGCTGGAAAAACAAATGGTGACCCGCAGCCCAACTCCCTGGAGCCAGAGAGCCAGCCCGAGGGGGCGCCCTGCCCTGTTGTTCCCCCTCTGGGCTGTGGGGCCAGGAGCCTGTGCAGCATGAACCAGCCTCTGGCCCTGCCCCCACCACCCCTCACCCCCGTGCCAAGCAGTTTCCCTGCCCCATGTCCCTTCTGACCACAGTGGAAGGTCCTGAAAGTGTTTTGTTTTTTGTTTTAATGTTTGCTATTATTTTTTAAAAATATTTTTTATTGATTTCAGAGTTAGGGAGAGGGAGAGAGAGAGAAACATCAATCGAGGAGAGAGAATCATTGATCAGCTGCCTCGTGCACGCCCCCTACTGGGAGCCCGCAACCCCAGCATATGTCCTTGACTGGACTCAAACCCGGGACCCTTCAGTCCGCAGGCTGAGGCTCTATCCACTCAGCAGGGACCACATAGTGCTTTCTGAGCGTCCAGTCCTTGTCTGCCCCTGGAGAGGAGAAGATGAGTGACGCCTGGTCCCCATTCTCAAGGACTTTGCCATTGAGCAGGGAGCTTCACGTGTGTCTCACTCCTCTCACCTGGCCACACGCATGAAGCAGGGGCTCCCCGGGGCCTGCGGGGCTCAGGGAGCGAGGGCCCGGCTTCAGGACAAAGACTTTTGCCGTTGGCCGGGGCTGGATTCATGGCTGGACAGCTTCCTGGCCGTGTGACCCCAGACAAGGGATTTGACTTCTTTAGGTCGCTTCCCCCAGCTGTGAAACAGGAACATAACAGCACTCACCTGTAGGGCGGTGGAGAGGAGAAGCGGCCCCATAGGGACAGGGCAGCTGCTTACTGACCTGTCAAGACCATCATTATCGCCACTCAGAGCAGGAAGCCCAGGTTTGGAGGAGAGGCTGGCCTGGGGCCTGGGAGGGGGCAGTGTAGAGAGGAGGGCTGAGATCTGGAAGGAGCAGGAGGGAAGGGTTAGCCCAGTGGTCCGAAAACTCAGTCAACAGAGCCAAATATCAACAGTACAACGATGGAAATTTCTTTTGAGAGCCACATTTTTTAAACTTAAACTTCTTCTAACACCACTTCTTCAAAATAGACTCGCCCAGGCCGTGGCATTTTGTGGAAGAGCCACACTCCAGGGGCCAAAGAGCCACATGTGGCTCGAGAGCCACAGTTTGCTGACCACTGGACCGGTAGGCCAACAGAGGCGCCCCTCCCCCTGGTGGCTGGGAGCCCAGGAAAAGGTAGGACTGGCCCAGAGGGAGGGGGTGGGGTCAGAACCCCTCCTGTGTTGGAGAGACTGGACCTATCTCTGGGCCAAGCTGCCTGTGCCTCTGCCCAGGAGGCAGCCTCCTGCCGGGTGGCAAATTGCTTTGGCCTGGAATTTTTCTGCTTAGGGGTGTTTGTGGAGCCAGGTTCAACATTAAGAATGTCCAGTTCCCAACCTTCCTGAGACAGACGCAGAGGAGGCAGACAGGCTGCACAGCCTCCAGTGGGAGGTGGGGAGCAGGTGGGGGGAGGGGGCAGAGGAGATGGATGTGCCAGGCACCCCTGGCCAGATTGGAGCCATGCCTGGGCCCTGCTCTGGGGCCACCGCCTCTCCTCTCGCTGGGCACGCTGGTGAGGATAACGCTGAGCCACAGAAGAGTTGCTCACAGGTGAATTCTCGGCTGAGAAGGGCCCTGCATCCTGGAACCCTGGCGTTGGGAGGGGCCCAAGAGCACGCTGCCCATCCCGCTTTACAGAATAGGAAGAGGGGAAGGCCTGTCCTAGGCACGCACTCCCCACAAACACCAGCGCCCCAATAAGAGCTGATCTCACCATTGTGTTTGCAGGGGGACAGAGAGCCAGTCCCCTGTCACTTCCCTCAGCAAGCTGGCTGCAGGCCCCCAGGCTTCCCGCCACCTGACTCCTCACTTTTGGGAGTTTGCTACTCACTGCCAACCCAAGCCATAGGACAGGGATTATCTTCCCATTTTCCTGATGAGGGAGTCGAGGCTCCGAGAGGATGAGAAACCTCTCCATGGTCACAGCTGTCATTTACAAGGACCCGGACCCTGTTGCCCCAGGCACTGAGTTCATCTACTAGCTCAGGGTGTCTCTCTGAGGTGTGCCGCCACGCTCCAGTCCCAGCAGCCCCTGCGGCTGCCCTTCCTGTGCCTCAGGTGCAGCGGTCTGTGTCTCCCCTTGGATTGAAGCTACTCTTACGTAACCTCTCGGGACTCTGGGAATGAGCTCAGGCTCAGGGTTGTAGATCTGGGTTTGAGTCCTGTCTCTGCCTCCTGGGACTGAGTGACCTTGGTTAGATCAATTCTAAACTATTTTTTAAAAATATTTTTATTGATTTCAGAGAGGCAGGGAGAGGGAGAGAGAGAAACATCAATGATGAGAATCACTGATTGGCTGCCTCCTGCACGCCCCTTACTGGGGATCGAGCCCACAACCCGGGCATGTGCCCTTGGCTGGAATCAAACCTGGAACCTCTCGATCCGCAGGCCGACGCTCTATCCACTGAGCAAAACTGGCAGGGCTAAACTATCTATTATTGACCAAGTAATAAAGTCCATGCTACAAAGTTCACAAGTGTATCAAGTATTTAGTAAATGTCTCCCTCAGCTTTGCTCACTAGGCACCCCCCCCCCCCCCCCGGCTTCAGTTTCCCTTCCCAGAGGTGTACCTTATCAATTTCGTGTCTTCCACAGGTTCTCAGTGAATATGCAGGTGGCGTGTGCTCATGTGTAAGATGAAGGACAAAGCGACTTTAAGGAGAAGACCCCAGTGAACATGCAGGTGCCAGGTGAAATGGGAAGAAAGACACCTTACAGCAGCTTGGGTCTGAACTCTGGCTCTCTTCCTGGCCTTTGCTTCCTTGATATGTCTGGGAGGGAAGGCCCATCAGGCCCACCTACAGTTTGTCCCTCCCTGTGCGTGCATGCCCCTCCTCCCATCAAAAGCAGAGTCTAGTTCTGAATCTGGTTATGTGACTCGATTTGACCTATGGAATGCAGCAGAAGTGTTGCTATGTGGGTTTAGGCCCGGCCCTGGATTTTTGGTTTTGCCCTCTTGGCACCCAGCTGCCCTGCGCTAAGGAAGTCCAGGCTGTCCTGGTGAAGGATGGAGAGGGAGCCCTGGAGGAAAGGGTACCATGTGGCAGACACTCCAGCGACAGCCAGCATCAGCACTGAGAGATGCCTTCTGGGACCTTCCAGCCCAGGCCAGCCCCACCTGCAGCAGAACGCAGCTGAGCTCTGCTCAGTCCCTAGCCCCATCTCACGAGCAGGTGTAAGTCGTTGTGCTTTACGCCGCTCAGCTTTGGGTGGTATGTTATGCAGCAATACACAACTGTACAGACTCACCTGTGGGAGAAGCACAGCTCTGCAAACCTTGATGTAGGCTCCGCTACACATTTGAGCTGAGACTCCTTACAAAAAAGAAACCCCGCCCTGGCCGGGTGGCTCAGTTGGTTGGAGTGTGTCGTCCGGTACACCAGAGAGGGTGTGGGTTCAATTCCCAGTCAGGGCACATGCCTGGGTTCCGGATTCAATCCCGGTGGGGGCGCGTACGGGAGGCAACCGATCAATGTTTCTCTCTCCCTAAAATCAGTAAAATCATACCCTCAGGTGAGGGCTACAAAGGAACCACACAGACTCCAGGAGGATGTTTGTTCTCTGAGAAGCAGCTGGAACCTGCTGTCCCTCAGATGGGGCCTTGGAAGATGGCCCTGCTCACCCCCTGCAGCCACCGTCACTGCAGGCAAGACCCGCAGCCTGGCCTGGCAAGAGAGGCCCTCTCTTCCCTCTCCAGTGCAGGGCGGTTTAGAGGGAGGGCTGCTCCAGGCCCCAGGTACCAGGGTCACCACCTGGGACGGCTGCCTTCTGCTCTTCGGGGCGTGTCCTCTCGGAAATGCTCGGGTTCCCCTTCAGTGCTCAGCCCGGAAGCAGTTTGCTCACAGATTCTTGCAGCTGCTCTCAGCGGCGAACAGAGTAGGTGGTCCAGCTCACCTGGGAAGGGAACTCAGCTTGAAGGCCTCCCAGATGTAGCAGGTGGAGCTCACCTTCATTGTGGGCAACGCTCTCTTGGAGACAAACCCATCCGCAGTCCCAGCCTCCCAAAAGGCTGATGGTGCCTCCACCCCCGGAACCCTCCCGCCTACCTTAGCCCTCATCACGCCCCAGGCGGAATCACCTCAGACAGTGGTAGCTGGATCTCCATAATTCTAGAAAGAGGGGCCTGGGGGGCAGTAACAGCAAACGCTCAATGCCAGGTCTCAAAGGCTGGCTGAGGAGCAACACAGCCACTAAACACAACCCTGGATTGGAGGAAAAGGTGTTTAAATGTCATTATTGGGACTAAATAGCAAAACCCAAATATGGACTATGCATCAGATAAAAATCACTGGGCCAGTGTGGCTCAGTGATTGAGCATCAACCTATGAACAAGGAGATCATAGTTGGATTCCTGGTCAGGGCACATGCCTGGGTTTCTGGCTCGATCCCCAGCAGGGGGCGTGCAGGAGGCAGCGGATCAATGATTCTCTTTCATCACTGATGTTTCTTCCTCTCTCCCCCTCTCCCTTCCTCTCTGATATCAAGAAAAATATATTTAATATATATATCCTATCTAACAAAAGAGTAATATGCAAATTGACCATCACTCCAACACACAAGATGGCTGCCCCCATGTGGACACAAGATGGCCGGCAGGGGAGGCAGTTGTGGATGATCAGGCCAGCAGGGGAGGGCAGTTGGGAGCGACCAGGCCTGCAGGAGAGGGCAGTTAGGGGGGAACAAGGCCTGCAGGGTAGGGCAGTTGGGGGTGACCAGGCCAGCAGGGGAGGGCAGTTAGGGGAGACCGGGCCATCAGGAGAGGGCAGTTAGGGGCAACCAGGCCTACAGGGTAGGGCAGTTGGGAGCAACCAGGCTTGAAGGGGAGGACAGTTGGGAGAGATCAGGCCTGCAGGGGAGGGCATTTGCGGGAGACCAGGCCAGCAAGGGAGGACAGTTAGGGGCAACCAGGCTGGCAAGGGAGGGCAGTTAGGGGCAACCAGGCCTGCAAGGGAGAGCTATTGGGGGCGACCAGGCCTGCAATGGAGGACAGTTAGGAGTGACCAGGCTGGCAGGGGAGGGCAGTTAGGGGCAATCTGGCTGGCAGGGGAGCAGTTAGGCATTGATCAGGCTGGCAGGGGAGTGATTAGGGGGTGATCAGGCTGGCAGGCAGAAGCAGTTAGGGGCAATCAGGCAGGCAGGCAGGTGAGCAGTTGAAAGCCAGTAGTCCTGGATTGTGAGAGGGTTCCCAGATTGGAGAGGGTGTAGGCTGGGCTGAGGGACACTCCCCCCGCAGTGCACGAATTTTGTGCATCAGGCCTCTAGTGTGTATATATATATCTCCTATCTAATAAAAGAGTAATATGCAAATTGACCATACCTCCACCACACCCACAAGCCATGCCTACCAGCCAATCAGGAGCGAGTATGCAAATTAACCCAACCAAGATGGCTGCAGCCATGGAGCAAGCAGGTGGCTTGGGTTTCCCCGGCAATGGAGGAAGCCAAGCTTCCCGCATACCCTGGCTGGCCGTGGACTCCACTCAAGGCCACAAAGTTTCAATTATAGAAGATAAATAAATCCCAACAAAAATAATGGCAGCCACGGAGTGAGCAGGAGGCTTGGGTTTCCCCAGTGATGGAGGAAGCCAAGCTTCCGCAGCCCTGGCCTGCCTTGGCCTCTGCTCAAGGCTACAAAGTTTCAATTATAGAAGATAAATAAATCCCAACAAAAATGGCTGTGGCCATGGAGCAAGCAGGAGGCTTGGGTTTCCCTGGCGATGGAGGAAGCCAAGCTTTCCGCCTGCTCTGGCCTGCCCTAGCCTCCACTCAAGGCTACAAAGTTTAAATTATAGAAGATAAATAAATCCCAGATACCAGGGCCTCTGCTTGGGTCGCTGGGGGGCATGGCCAGCCTGCAAACCACCACAGACCCCTTGCCCAGGCCACCCCCATGCCCCAAGGGAACCCCTACCCTGATCTGGGACACCCTTCAGGGCAAACCAGCTGGCCCCCACCCGTGCACCAGATCTCTATCCTATCTAATAAAAGATTAATATGCAAATTGATCATTACTCCAATACACAAGATGGCTGCCCCTATGTGGTCAAAGATCCTGCCCCCATGTGAACACAAGATGGCCACCACAAGATGGCCAGCAGGGGAGGGACCAGGTCCGCAAGGGAGGACAGTTGTGGGCGATCAAGCCTGCAGGGGAGGGCTGTTAGGGGTGACCAGGCCAGCAGAGGAGGGAAGTTGGGGGTGACCAGGCCTGCAGGGAAGGGCATTTGGGGGGAACCAGGCCTGCAGGGGAGAGCAGTTAGAGGGGAGGACAGTTAGGGGTGACCAGGCCTGCAGGGGAGGGCAGTTAGGGCCAAACAGGCTGGCAGGGGAGCAGTTAGGCATCAATCAGGCTGGGAGGGGAGTGGTTAGGGGGTGATCAGGCTGGCAGTCAGGAGTCGTTAGGGCAATCAGGAAGGCAGGCGGGCGAGCAGTTGGGAGCCAGCAGTTCTGGATTGTGAGAGGGACGTCCGACTGCCCGTTTAGGCCTGATCCCAGTCGGACATCCCTTGAGGGGTCCCAGATTAAATAGGGTGCAGGCTGGTCTGAGGGAACCCTCCCCCACCCTCCCCCACAATGCATGAATGTCATGCACCGGGCCTCTAATGGTTGCCAGAGCAAATATAAGATGTTCACTTAAATGTGGATTTCAGATAAGCAACAAATAAATTCCTATATAATAACAGGGTAATATGCAAATCGACTGAACAGTGGAATGACCAGTCTCCATGATGTGCACTGACCACCAGGGGGCAGTCACTCAATGCAGGAGCTGCCCCCTGGTGGTCAGTGCGCTCCCTAACAGCTGGTGAGCACAGTGGTGGCCGTCTCCCACCTCCTCTGCAGTCAGATATCCCCTGAGGGGTTCTGGACTGCAAGAGGGTGCAGGCCAGGCTGAGGGGACACCCTCCCACCCCAGTGCACAAATCTCATGTACCGGGCCTCTAGTTTTACTATAATAGAAGCCATGTAATATTTGGGACAGACTTACACTAAAAAATTATTTGTTGTGTATCTGAAATCCACATTTAACTGGGTACCCTGTGTTTTAACTTACTAAATCAAGCAACCTTATAATATGACTACACAATGTAAGCTCTTTGATAATAGTACTGGAGTTCTCCAAGAGAATGTCCATCTTCCCAGAAGACACACATAGAAGCAAAAAACCAATAAAATATATTTAAAAAAAAATAAAGGTAAGAAGGATCACAGACACAAAAATAGATAGGATTACAAACAAGTACCTTTCAGTAATAACTTTAAACGTAAATGTACTAAATGCTCCAATCAAAAGACATGGAGTGGCGGAATGGATAAAAAAAAAACACAACCCATATATATGCTGTTTACAAGAGACCCATCTCAGAACAAGGGACTCACACAGACTGAAAGTGAAGGGATGGAAAAATATATTTCAGGCAAATGGAAATGAAAAAAAAGGGTTGAAATGCCTGTGATTTACTCTTAAATGGTTGAGCAAAAATATTCATGGTAATAATAAAATAACAAGGAGTGACAAAGCAAATGTGGCAAAATGTTGGCCAATGATGATTGTATGAGCTAATGAGGCAAACAGTTGGTTTTCAGTACGTTCATGATATTTATCAGGAAAGTGATCATGAAGTCCCTGATACATTTCCCACCCCCTGTTTCTGTGGCCTGATTCTCTACGACTTCATCCATTTCAGGCACACAGAAGCACTCCTGTGTGCTGTGACCATCTCTGGGGTCTGGTTAAACACCTTATGGCCCATCCATGGGATGGAATACCACATAGCCATGAAAGAGAAGGGCTTCCCAGCCGGTGTGGCTCAGTGGTTGAGCATCGACCTGTGAATCAGGAGGTCACGGTTGGATTCTGGTCAGGGCACATGCCCGGGTTGTGGGCTCGATCCCCAGGAGGGGGCCCAGGAGGCAGCTGATCGATGTTGCACTCTCATATCTATGTTTCTCAATCTCTTCTCCATCCTTCTTTTCTCTTTAAAAATCAATAAGCTATTCTTTAAGGAAAAAAAAAAAGTAAGATGCCCTGAATGTTATCAATAGTATGAGACAAGCTATGGAACCTGTATAGAGTAGGTTACGTTATTGCCATATTATAAGGATATTGCTCAACACACACATGGGTGCACACACACATATGTGCTGGTGTCTGCATGGGTGATCTCCTGTAAGGACCCACAGGGAGCTGTTAACACAGAGTCTCTTGCAGGGAAGGGCCCAGTGGAGCAGGTCGGCTTTTGCTTTGCTTTTCACTTTGTGCAAGTGACACTCCTCACTCACACCGAGTCAGTGCAGCTCTGTGGCGGCCCTGGGTCACAGTGCTTTTCATGGACGCGCTCCACCTCACACCACCACTGTGCAGCAGGCCCCGATGTTATCCCCATTTTACAGGTGAGGAAAGTGAGGCACAGAGAGATTAAGTGATTTGCTTAAAGATACACAGCAAGTAAGCAGTGGAGCTGGGAGTCAAACCCAAGCAGTGGAGTTTCACAGCTCCAACTTTTACCTACTAAGTGACACTGTCTCTTAATGTATTTTTTTTTATGAATTTTAAAAATTCACAGCAGTTTCCTGTTACAGGCCATTTTTTACTTCTTTATATGCTTTTTATTTTTATTTTAAAATATATTTTTATTGATTTCAGAGAGGGAGGGAGAGAGAAAGAGAGAGAGAGAGAGAAACATCAATGATGAGAGAGAATATTTGACTGTCTGCCTCTTGCACACCTCCTACTGGGGTTGAGCCCGCAAACCAGGCATGTGCCCTTGACCAGAATCAAGCCCAGGACCCTCAGTCCCCAGGCAGATGCTCTATCCACTGAGCCAAACTGGCTCGGGCTCTATGCTTTTTAGAAAACAGAAACAACAAATGGTCGACAGTGAATTGTTGACTACCTGTAATTCTTATTGTGCCTTGGTTGCTTCAGTCCCTCCCTGACCACAGCTTGATCGACGGCCGGTGAGGGAAGAACATGATTTTGGGAGTCAAGTGGCCCCATTCTTAGCTCAGCTCCGCATGAATAGCAGCATGACCTTGGCCTGGCCTCTTCCCCTCCCTGGCCTCCGCCTCCATCTGCAGAGCTGGAACAAGCCTGGAGCCAATGACCTCCACGGCCCTCTTGCTCAAGGAGTCTTTGGCTCTTTTCGGTCTATTTTTATCAGATACCTCTCCCAGGGGCCTGTGGGCCTGAGCTGATTTCCCTGGCTGGCCCCAATCCAGGCAGCTCAGGTGGAGAGCACGAAGCTAATGAGGCCAAGGTCATGGGCCAGTTAGCAGCTCTTGGAGGAAACATGGCTCTGCAGCCGGACTGCGGCTCTCGGGCCGGTCGCTGGGCTCAGCACAGGCGACCCCAGGGGGACGAAGAGAGCAAAGCTAGCTCCCGCAAGTCATCACTTCCAGCCAGAGCCGCGTGGAGCCCAGGTCCCAGTAACCCTTTGTGGCTGCAGTGTATCCCAGAATCACGTCGAAAAGCAGGGGCCTCGAGGAGCCTGTGGGGTGGGGGCAGGGAGAGGACCAGATGGTTTATCAGGTGCATCCCATGCCCGCAAGCAGACCCACACCTGGTCAAGCCAGGGAGACGGGAACTAATTCTCTTCCTGTGAAGCGACAGCAGAGAGTCCTCCACATCCTCCCAGCGTGCCCGCATGGCTCCCTCACTCTCTGTGCCAGTCACGTTCCTGCCTCCCCACTCAGGGGTGCCGGAGAGAGGGGCCTCCTCTTTACCCTGGTATCTGCCATGAGGACTGGTGGTGTCTGTTTTGTTCACTGCTGCACCCCTGGCACCTGGATTGTGCCTGGCATTCATACAGCAGGAGCTCAGTAAATATTGTTTGCGTGAATCGATTCATCTGTCCCAGAGAGAGGCTGCGGGCTGCGTTTGAGAGCGCATGGAATCACCAGTGGGTTCTACTTCGTTATTTCCAAACAGCCCTGTTCCCCTGGGGCTGGGAAGCTCGAATCCCTGTGAAGCTCCAGGAAGAGAGGATAGCTCTTTTTACAGCAGCGGTTCTCAACCTGTGGGTCGCGACCCCTCTGGGGGTCAAAAGACCCTTTCACTGGGGTCGCCTAAAGACCACTGGAAAATGTAGCAATGTAGTTTACTGTTGTTATATTTAAGAATGTTACCCACGCTACACCATGCGTCAAGACAAAATTTCATTTATTTGTAATTAGAAAGAAATATTTCACAATATTTAATTACATATTGTTTTTGTGATTAATCACTATGCTTTAATTATGTTCAATTTGTAACAATGAAAATACATCCTGCATATCAGATATTTACATTGCGATTCGTAACAGTAGCAAAATGACAGTTAGGAAGTAGCAACGAAAATAATGTTATGGTTGGGAGGTCGCCACACCATGAGGAACTGTATGAAAGGGTCGCGGCGTGAGGAAGGTTGAGAACCACTGCTTTACAGTGTGCTGCCGCCCCCTAGCGTCCACAGTTTGCAGTAGGAATTTTCTTTTATTCGAGAATTTTTGTAAGAGTTTATTTGAGCGAAACCGTTGACATGGTGGGAAGCAAGATCTCAGATTCTCTGGGGCACACATTCAATTTCCTTATTTTCAAATTTAAATTTTCAACTCAGTGTTCATTATTAATTACTATATTAATTTTTAATTGAGTCCTTACCATCAGCCAGGCTTCGAGTTAAGCACATAAACAGTATTGATTCATTTAAATTTCATAACAGCCATATAAGATGGGCACTGCCATTATCCCCACCTTATGGGTGAGAAAACTGAGGTAGACAGGTCAAGCAGTTTGCTCAAACCCACAAGGATAGGAAGCTCTGGAGCCCACACTCCCCATGGCAACTGAGGCTGCTGCTCAGCACTTCCTCTGCATGCAGGTGTCTGCCTAGGAGGTGCTGGTGATCAGGAAATGGATGAGGCCATCCTCGTTCACGGTTAGACACACGGCGGCCCAGCCACACCCTGGGACGCTGCTCAGCACTGAGAGGAGCAAGCGCTCCCGAGAAGGGTGCCGAGTGTAAAAAGACAGCCCCAATAGTGTCATGCTGTCTGAGGCCATTCACTCCACGGTCTTGAAAGGACGAGGTTATAGAAATGAAGACTCGATTAGCAACGCTGTGGGCTAAGGGGGGCAGGGGGGTGGAGGTGGGAGGGGAGAAGGTGTGGCTATGAAAGGGCCACACCAGGGGTCCTTGTGGTGACGGAAATGTGGTGTCTTGACTGCATCAATGTCCTGGTTGTGATATCGAAGAGGAGGCAAAGGAAGCAGCATTTGGTACAAGAAATCTGATGAGCGCGCTGGCTGGGTGGCTCCGTGAGAGCGTCATCGTGTATACCAGAAGGCTGTGCGTTCCATGCCTGATTATGGCACACACGGGAGGCAACTGATGGATGCTTCTCTCTCATATCAACGTCCCCCCGCCCCTTCCTCTAAAGTCAATAAACATATCCTCAGGTGAGATTTACAAAAAACACAAATACAGTTATCAGCCTGTAACTCCAAAGAAGAAAACTGGCTGGTTGTGTGCTAAATCTGTGTGAGTGTTTATGTCTAGAGTTTAAATATTTAATTTACCATTGAGGGAAACTGGGTACAGGATACATGTAATATTTTGTACAACCGCAAAGTAAAAGGTTTGATATTTAAAAAGAAGGAAGCAGCCCTAGTCGGTTTGGCTCAGTGGACAGAGCATTGGCCTGCTGACCGAAGGGTCCCATGTTTGATTCCCATCAAGGGCACATTGCGGGCTCAATCCCCAGTAGGGGGCTTGCAGGAGGCAGCCCATCAATGATTCTCTATCATCATTCATGTTCCTATCTCTCTCTCCCTCTCCCTTCCTCTCTGAAATCAATAAGAATATATATTTATTTTTAAAAGGAAGCCGCCATCTACCCCCCCCACCCCCCCTGCCTCCCGGCCTCCTGTCACTGCTGACATGGAAGCAGCAGCTCCGTGGAACTGTCCTCCGGGTCCCCGGGCTGCAGACGCACAGCTCCACCAGTCCTGTCCTCAAAGACCTCACATTTAGGGAGTGAGACCCCACCATACGCCTGAGACCGCGGTGTGGTGACAGAGGACAGCCCAGCCTGGCGGGACAGGGACAGGAAGGGCTTCCAGTGCAGTGACATTGGAGCTGAACCCTGGAGGGTTAACAGGTCGGCAGTGAGGAAGGGCATCTGAGGCTGGCAGGACAGACAGTGTGAGTCAGTGGCGCAGGCCCACAAGACGCAGACCATTGCAATGCGTGAACGCATGATGCGGGCTATTGCGCAGCTTGCACATAAACATTATAAAAGTGATGGACAAAATTATCCTCTTTCCACCCCTCCCCCCACCCCCTTTGGAGCCTGCTGCTGCTCACCTGTAAGCGAGCTCAATGGAAGGGTAAAAGCACGGAGATTCCTCTGTGAGGCGTCACATCAGGGAGCTGGCGCCTTTGTTCAGCCTGTCAAGGTCATTCACGTTCAATGTAGTGAAAAGGCAGATGTTAATGTTTTTCCTACTAAGAGATCATTTCTTCTTAGAGTCCATGGTTGTTTTTTCCTTCTGCAGCCTAGTCCTGCTCTCTGTATAACAGCAGCTTAGCGGTGGAAAGATTGAGCATTGGGGCTGAAAGGACCCTGTGTTTGAATCTCAACCACTTACTAGCTATGGTCTTGACCTCCAGTCTCCTTTAGCCTCAGTCCCTTCATCTCCATTGATGAGACTAATTATACTACACAGATCTGTATTACCAAACACACAGGGCGGTGGTGGGGATTAATAAGAAAACATTTGCCAAAGGACCTCGTATAATTCCTGACACATATTAAGCACTCAATAAGTGGTATTGCTATTGTTAATAGTTATTCTAGCTCATATGAGAAGTTAAAGATATGCACCTTTCACAGTGCTCTACAAATAGTACCATGTTTCCAGGGGGTTTGATTGTACAAGCCAGGATAGTCTAGGTCAGTGGTCGGCAAACTGCGGCTCGCGAGTTTGCTGCTCTGTTGACTAATGAGTTTGCCGACCACTGTCATATACTACCCTTTACCTCTTTGCACACAATATGCCACAATTGCCTAATCGTCACAGCTTCCAACTACATGGTAACATTTAGTCTAGTCCAGTGGTCGGCAAACTCATTCGTCAACAGAGCGGCAAAGCACGGCTCCTGAGCCGCGGTTTACCGACCACTGGTCTAGGTTTCACTGCAGTAACAAACACTCTCCACATGAGCCACAAAGGTACCTCCTGATCACCATGCAGTCTGCTCCTGTAGTCCTCCCTCCTAGACGCAGGAAATGCGAGCAGCCAGTCTCGGGAACATTGCCGGCAGAGGAAAGGGGTCTTCTATCAGTATTAAATGCTGTGGCTTAGAATTGACACATATTATTTCCATTCAAAAGTCACTGGTCAGAGGATGGCGTGGCTCAGTGGTTGAGCACTGACCTATGAACCAGGAGGTCATGGTTCCATTCCAGGTCAGGGCACATGGCCAGGTTGCTAGCACAATCCCCAGTAGGGGGCGTGCAGGAGGCAGCCCATCAATGATTCTCTCCCATCATTGATGTTCCTGTCTCTCTTTCTCTCTGAAATCAATAAAAATATATTTAAAAACAAATAACCAACAACAAAAGAAGACAGTGGTCAGAGCTCTGGTTACACATCCCCTCCCAACCAGAAGGAGGACAGGAATGTAATCCTACCAGGTATCTAGAAGGGGGAGGGAGGGACCACAAAAATGTGATCAACAGCCATAGTGACTATCACAACGCATTTCAGAACCACCACGCAGCCCAGAGGGATGGAGTAGACAACAGGAGGGGGACAGGAGGCAGAGGGGGAGCAGGAGGACACAGAGGGGTCTGCATGGCATGAGACCCTAAGTCAGTGTGCAGGGCCGAGGATGGAGGAGCCCTCTGCCCCTCTCATCTGGACCTGACCCAAACTCACCCTGGCCACTGTGCCCTGGAGGCCAAGAGCCAACGCTGCGAGGAGGTGAGAGTCCCTGCTCTCGGTGTGGATGGTGACTGTGAATGTGACTTGCTGCCTGGCCTCCAGCTGATGGGCCAAAGTATTTCTCTGGCTGCACCCCTCCTGCTCTGCTGGTTTCGGAGACCTACTGGATTCTTCTCACAGTTTCAGGGGCCCCCAGGCAGTGTGAGCTGTGCTCTCACCCTGGCCCTCTCCTGGTGCAGCCATCGCTAGACGGAATCCCCCTCAATCCCCCCGCCACCTACAGCTCCCACTCGCTCTCAGGTTTCCTGTTACTGCTGATGTCAAAAGCAGCAGCTCTGTCCATTGTCCTCCAAGTCCCCGGGCTGCAGACCTGTAGCTCCAGCAGCAGTGGTGTCTGTGCCAACCACACCACCTCCCGTCCCTGCAGAGGCTGCTGGCAGCGTCCAGTGCTCCAACGCCAGCTTTCCGACCACGGCTCCTTTCTCACAGGAGTCCTGGCAGGGGAAGCCGAGTGGCCACACTGTAGCTCCATCAGTGTCCTTTCAGAGTGGCCCTCCCTCCCAGCGCAGGTCCTCTGCCCCAATGCTTCCACCCCCCTTCCTCCCCATCCTTTCAACCCTTGGTGCCCCCTCTTCAGGGAAGCCTTCCTTGACTCCTCACACTAAGCCAAGCTCCCGCTATAAGAGCTGTCTCCTTAATGTCGGACTGGCAGGAAGGGATGGAGGATCCAGAAGAATCGGTACCCCCTGGTCAAAGCATTTCCAAAGAGCAAACAAATTCTTCATGTGCCTCGTGACAACTAGTACCTCGCCCGACAGGCTGCTCACACATCCTGGTGCTCCTCAGAGGCCTGTCAGACACGTGGGCCCTAGTGAGGAAGCCTCTGTGTGTTTCCAGCTTGCCCCACTAAGGGCAGGGAGGTCACGGTCATGCTGACCTGAGTGGCCCGGAAAGGAACCTTCTCCTTTGTTCTGTTCACCTTGGTTGACTCACCTTGCTCGTATCACAGAGAGCCGGTGTTTCCTTGCCGGTGTGGGTCTGGTCCTCGCTGTGGCCCATGGCAGGCAAAGCCCATGAGTGCTCTCCAGGGGGCAGTGTCCCTCAGTCCAGCTGCGGGGTATCATTCCCAAATCAACCCTCAGTGAGCCTTGTCTCAGCTCTACCCTCCGGGACCCCAGGCTCCAACAGGTTACTTGTGGCTGGGTGGCGGCCTGGGGCTTTTGTGCAGAGTAATGGGAAGCAGGTGCTTGATAAGATTTGTGTTCCTAAGGGCTGTTCTGGCTCAGTGTGGAGGAGGGGTGGGGCGGGGGCAGTGCCACAAGCGTAAACACAGGGTGACCATCTGGCTGCTCTTGCAGGAGGAAACTGTGAGGGTAGCTTGGAGAAATGCTTGGTGTCTTGGTGTCTCCAAGTCTATTTACAGATGACCCTGTCACCCCTGCAAACAAGCCCCAAGCCCTTCTGATCTTTTTTTTTTTTTTTTAATTTTATTGATTTTTACAGAGAGGAAGGGAGAGGGAGAGAGAGTTGGAAACATCAATTAGAGAGAAACATCGATCAGCTGCTTCCTGCACAGCCCCTACTGGAGAGGTGCCCATAACCAAGGTACATGTCTTTGACTGGAATCGAACCTGGGACCCTTCAGTCTGCAAGCTGACACTCTATCCACTGAGCGAAACCAGTCAGGGCAAGCCCTTCTGATCTTAATCAGCCTCATGTCCTCCAGTTGATCCTGGGCCCCAGCTGCTGGGCGAGGAAGCCACCTGTGTTCAGCCTAAGCCATCTGTGCAGAAGCTTCACCTGGGTGTCCTGGCAGAGCTTCCGGGGCACCGAGATCTCAGGGACTTGACTGGACGGGAGAGTGGGAGCCCAGTGAGCGAGCAGGAGCAATGGAAGATTTGCTCCCTGAGTTCCTGGAAGACAGGCTCATGGGGAAGGGAAGCCAGGCACCCAAAGCCCAGATGAGCCCACCAATCCACACCACAAAGGCTCAGTGCATCTTATTGAACCGAAGTCTACAGAACGCAAGGTGGGGAGAAACAGAGGGTCTAGAATATCATCGTGTCCACACCACTCCCCCCTCCCCCACTGATGGAGAGGCTGTGTCTCAGGACTGACTGGTAGATCTCCTTGACCTGCTGGGAGTATCTGTTTTCCCTTCTCTTTTTTTTCAAATCAACCACTGTTCTAAGAGCATTTGCAGTTTCACTGTCATTTCATTGGTCTCTCAGAGCATCCTGGCCCCAATGAGCACCAGCAACTTGCCAAATGTTCCACCCATCCGCTGTCATCACCACCGCTATTACAGAAAACCGGAATAATCAAACAATGCAGGAGAGTTTGGAAACACACTTTATTCACCACGGTGGGCTTAGAGAAAATGAATTCAAATTCTAAGCAAAGCTACAAGCAGGACTTCCCTTTTTATTAAAAGAGCCAGCCCTCTGTGCAATTAGTGGTTATCTCGCTGCTGTCTTTGAAAAACAACAACACAGTTCTAAAAATTATGGGCAGATCTAGTCTCTGGCCTACAAGGTCAGACAGCTAAGTTTATGGTCCTCGTTATTCAAGCAGGCTAAAGCAGGCTAGAAAGCAACGTTATTTTTTTTAGAATAAGAGGCTGTCTAGGAAAAACAGCAGAGAATTCTAAAAAGCAGTTTTTACAAAATAGGGGTTTGCCTTCTCACCGCCATCACCACCCCCATCATCATCATCATCATCATCACCATCATCATCAAGAAGTCACTGCCTATAGTGGATAACATTATAGTAACTATGAATGATACCATATGTCCGCTAGACTTAGTGGGTGATCACTTTCTAATCACTAGAGTGTACACCCACAACTAATATAATATTGTATGTCAACTGTAATTGAAAACAAAAGTTTTGTTTTGTTTGTTTTTAAAGTCACTGCCTACCTAAGATGTGCTGCTGGAAGACAAAGGCGAGCTGGAACTGGAAAGCAGGGCTAGAGACCCGGACCAGGGAGAGGCGGGGTTCCTGCTGGGACGGTGAACCCTGGGGAGGGCCAATCCAGGAGCCACTCTAACTCCCATGTCCCAACAACTCACACTCTTTCGCCTTCTCCATTGTCAACTTTTTAGTAGTTCTGGCCTTCTTGGTGCTTATTCCTCCACTTCTCTTTCTTTATTCATGACCCCAATGTCTTTTTTAGTCAAAATACAGTTATTTTGTATTTTCCCGTCTTGTCCCCACACCCTCTTGTCCCCTCTTTTCCCTGATTTCAGGTCAAGGTTCTTTCCTTCCCTTTGACCCACCTGCCATCTGCATGACGCCCTCCTTCGCTATGCTCAACACCTTCACACGCAGTTCCATCCATTTTATCTCACCGGCTTTTCCCCTCTAACAATGTGAAGTCCATGCCTTTGTCTCCCACACACCCTGCTGCCTGCACTGTCTGGGGATCATGGAGTCAGGTCCTCCTGGAGACTTGTGTGAATGCGGGTGAGTTCTTCCAACCGCCTCTTCAGCTCCTGGGCCTGCTGCCTCAACTCTCGCGCCGAATGAGCCTTTGCGCCCTTATGTAAGTGCATTGACTCTTTTACTAGGTCCACTACATCCATGAGAAGGAATACACCTGCCGTGGCTGCACCAAAGACCCTGGCTCCTTTGCTCATGGCCAGAGCAGTGCCTCCAAACGCTTTCTGCAGCTGCTTGCCGCTTTGGGCTGAGGCTACCCCCGTGCGCAGGAAGCGCGTGGCCTTGGCTGCTAAGACAGGATTGGATTTGGCCAGCTTGAAGGCTCGGGCATTCTTCACAATGGCTTGCAGGGATTGGAAGCACTTCCTTGCTAAGGAAGCAATTTTGGGTGTGCTGCGACATAGAACCTCCTTGACCACCTTCTCTGTGTCACTGCCAGCTGACACTAGGCTGCGGGCTTCGGCTTTTGCTGACGCATCCTTTGAGACTTCCACGATGTTTGCAGTCACACCAGTCACAGCAGCTGCTGCCCCCAGTCCCATCCCAGTTGCCAAAAGCACCAGACTAGCCCCTGCTGTGAAAGGTGCCAGAGACAGGCCAATGATGGTCAGAAGGCTAGACACAACGCCAGTGGAAGAGGCCGCCACCTGGGTGATGGTACAGTCCCTGTGCACCTGGTCAACCTCATCAGCAAGTGCGTAGAGCTTTCGTATGCGTTCCTCAAGGTCCTGTTTCACCTGAGGAAACTCCTTCATAAAGCTCTCCCCATGCAGCTCGTCTGCTGAGGGCATGTCTTTGTCCTCCCCCGCCATGAGTGCTTCCAGCTGCCTCAACTCTGCATAGAGTGCATCTGCCTCATCCCTGCAATCACGAAGGACAGGGGATTAACCAAGGCAGGTGGATGAATTGCTAAGGATGACACCCCCGACGGGATGAGCTGGTGCAGGACGCCCTGTCCCCTATGGTGGGAACGTGTGCATCTACTCGGAATCCCGCAGGTTACACCTCATTGGCAGCTCCCATTCTGAACAGAAGCAGTCACTAAGCCACATTGCCTTCCCTCTGGTCAGGGTTACTCCATGGAGAAGAGAAGAGGGTCCCACCGGGAGGCAAGGAGCCCTCCAGCTCGCAGACAGGGTTGGAGGACATGATCACCCAGGGCCCTTTGCCCCTAGCAGAGAGGGTTTCAAATCAGGGAAGGAAGAAATGTGCCCCCCACCACCTCTCATTCGGCCTTCCACTAGGCCCCTGGCCTCCTCCGTCCTGTGCCCAGGCGCCTCAGCTGCCTCACTCGAGTCCCAGCCTAGCTGCCAAACCTTCTTAACAGTCCTCCCACCTGGACCACCTTGCTCCATCCAGACCCCGGGCTCTGACCCTGATCCAAGCCTCTCTGGGCCTCCGGACAGGATGACTGCACTTGCTTCCTCGCCCTTGACCCTGCAGTTCACCCCAAGGCCTTCACCATAGTCCTGTCAGACGGACTTGCTATTCCATTGATGAGGGAGATGACATAAGCCCACAGCCCCGAGCCGGGCAGAGATACAATCAGGATTCAACCAACAGGGTGCAGCTTCACTCCAGCTCTCCGCCTTCCAGGCCAGCAGGACGCTGCAGAGTTTGCACAATCCCTTTCTTAGGGAGAGCAGGCTCTCTAGCCACAATCCCCAGGGACACAAACTGTGCCAGGATTTTTCTGGCTTGTCCCACAGGAAGTCCTGCGTGGCTCTCACGTCCAACAAGAAGACGCGTGGGCCCTGTCAATTCCCAGCATCTTTTTAAAAGTTCATGTGAACTGCCCACCTACTATGTGTGAGTTTTTAGGCTAAACGGTTTATACTCATTACCTTATTTTCTTCACAATAAAATTGAACAGATGAATAAGACAGAGAGTGGTTAAGTAACATGGCCAAGGTCACCTAACCTTCCCCTGCAGGCCTCATCTCTTCTCAACCTGGGGCCCTTCCCTGCCAACGAATGACATGAAGGAAATGTTCCTCATGGACTGCTGAGAAGGAACTTCTTCAACCCCAAGCCCAGGAGCCTGCCTGGAGGAGCGTGCCTGCCAGAGGAATCTAGATGCAGGGGAGATCGGGTGACAATGCAGGCACCCCTGGAGGTTACCTGGACAGCTTGGCTGCAGCCACAAATCTCTCCCAGGATCCATCACTCAGCAGGCGTTGCAGTTTCTCTGTGTCCCTTGGGTCCATTAAATACTCAATGGCGTCAACAAAGTCTTTGCCCTCTAGATGGAAAGAAAAACAATGAGGTTAGAAGGAATCGTGGTAGGACGTAAATGGCATTGAGTATAAACAAGGAGGTTAAATGTTCCTCTTCCTGAACAGCTGTCACCTGTGGCAAGTTCCTAAAATCTGGGATACTTTTGATGGAATAACTGGTGCTGTGTGTTCCCCAAACTTTATATGTTGAAGCTCTGACACCACCACCCTCCACCCCACCGTGTGACTGTATTATTAAATTTAATTTTGAAAATGTTTTCATTGAGGAAGGGAGAGGAAGGGAGAAGGATAGAGAGATAGAAACATCGATGAGAAAGAATCATCTATTGGCTGCTTCCTGCAGGTCCCCTTCTGGACATTGAGCCCACCACCTGGACATGTGCCCTGACCAGGAAGCGAACCTGGGACTTCTTGGTTCATGGGTCAATGCTCAACCACTGAGCCAACCTGGCCAGGTCCCATGTGACTGTATTTGTAATTAAGGTTAAATGACGTCATAGGTGTAGGACCCTAATCCAATCTGACTGGTGTCCTTATGCGTGAGGGAGAGACAACACAGCTCTCCCTCCCCCACTCTTGTCTCTCTCCCTTTAAAAATCAACACCTTTTTGTAAAATTATGTATTAAAAGTGTGACTCCCAGGGATTTGGAGACTATGGAATTGCAGATAAGAGACTGGGGACTGGTGTATGTTTTGTGTGTGCAGAGACAGGATGTAAATGGGTTTCCTGCGATAAAACACACAAGGGACATCATTCTTCTTTCACAGAAAAAGAAAGGGAAACTCAGGACAAGTGAAGGCCCAAGCCAAGGAGCAGAAAGCTCACAGGTGGCATCCAGTCACCTGTCAGACATTTCCTTACATTAGGTTGAAGCCGCCTTGTAGTTTGAACATTCATGTGATTTCTGCTTTCTACTCTATAGGTTACCTATGGGATTTTTTTAAATTTGAAAAGAATGTTTCAGATCACTCGCCACCAATGGAGCAAAACTACCAGGCAAAGAGGATTCCTCCTGCTTCTCACAGACGCTCCAAGGTGGGCAGTGGAGGGGTGTCTTCAGGTGGGTGGGGGTTGGGCCCTCATCTCTAGTCCTGTGATCAATCAGAATCCGCTCTCCCCACTCCAGGCTGGTCTCAGGGGCTACAATTCCCCTGGGCACTCTGACCCCACCCTTGCCCACGTCTTAAACAAGAGGTCATCTCGTTTATCCTCAGGAATCCGCCAGCTCCAGCCCTTCCTCAGGGACCCCGGAGCCTGCTCAGGAGCTGCTGGCTTCTGCGTTGTCCTCTCCTCCCTTATGCTGCAATGGGAACAAGTTTTATCCTCTCCTGGGGGTGATGTGGTTGCCTAGAAAATGCAGTGTTCATTTGGGTGGGTGGAGGGTTGTTTTTTCCTTTTCGTGTTTCAACCGCTGAGAGAGAAAGGAAACCAGGGTTTACATGGAGGGAATCCAGAGCACTAAATGGGTGTATTTTTTGATTGGGGTGTGGATTGGCGGGGGTGGGGAGGGGGGGGGATAACAACACAGGCCTCTTGGGTGGGGTGTGGGGTATTTGAGATCAAGAGAAGAAGTTCCTGTCTGAGACAGTCACATCTGGTAAGCATGTGTTTATAATTGGGAGCCCAGGTCAGGGCCCCAACACAGCAGGGCTGGGGGAGGGGGTTAGGGGGCTGGAGGGAGACGGGGGCAGAAGAGATTCTATGGAGGGGACAGTTTCCACCTGGAATTAGCAGGTTCCAGGTACAGGGGGGCAAAAAGTCCCACCTCCCATGGTCTGTCCTGGCCTCTTTGGACTCATTGGATGGGTGGCAGGGGAAGGAAGGCAGTGAGCACCCTGAGGAGAGAGCCAGGAAGGAGGTCCCCCACATAGACTCCTGGTTGAGGGGACTACCCTTGAAGCCTCTTAGGGGCTCAAGGACACTCATCAACCCCCTTTGATGTTCTTGATTCCTGTGTAGTTTAACCCATCCGGGAGGCACCTCCCTGAATTCTAGGGCATAAGCAGGAATCAGCCAGAAAGAAGGAAGTTGATTACCTGGGCTGATCCCATCAGCTTTTGAGGTCATGGTGTCAGCAGTGGGATCTCAGAGTTTCCCCTTCAGCTCACCAGTCTGTACCCTTGCGGAAGAGAGAACAAATTGTGGGGTCAAATGTGAGCCCTGCTGAAAGTGCCGGGTCCTCTCTGCTGTCCTCCCCCACCCTTGGACCTTCGCTTGTTTCTAGTTCCTTATGAAAATAGTGCAAAAACACTCTTCTAGCATGTGAGTTAGCCTGCATTTGAGGTTGTTTTCCTTAAGATATTTCCAGAAGTAGAATGACTGGTCAGAGGGTATTGCCATATAAAAATTCTTCATTCCTATCCCACATTGTTATGCAAACAAACTGTGCCAATTGACATTTATACTCACAGTATATGAGGTGTCTGTCTTTTCCATCTTTTAGTTCATAGTATGTTGTTTTTTTTAAAGAAACACATCTTTCGTTCTTTTAAAGTTTTTTATTACACTAAAAAATACACAATATAAAATTTACCACCTTAACCATTTTTAAGGGTACAGTTCAATAGTTTCAAATTATATTTACACTAGGGGCCCAGTGCACGAATTCGTGCACCTTGAAAGGAACTGTGGGCCGCAAGGCTGTGGTGGGCACAGGGGCGGGTCTTGGCCCATCCTCTGCGCCCTCCACCCCCACGCCCCTTCTGCCATGGCCCCCGTGTCCACTGTCTGCTGGCAGCCCCGCTCCCACCGTCATCGCCGCCCATCCATGCGCTAACAGCACCAGCCCCACTCCACCATCTGAAGGTGCGGAGTGATTGGGGCCGGCACCAGCAGCGGGTGTGAGTGAGGCCAGCGCTGTCAGGGGGTGCAAGCGTCATCTGCTGCCCCGATCACCCCTCAGGAGCATGGGGAGATGGAGAAGCCCTCAGGGGCAATCAGGGCCCACAGCCTCCACTCGCACCCGCTGATGATGCCAAGCAATCGGGACCGGCGCCGGGCACCGGCAGCAGGTGTTAGTGCTGGGTGAGACACGGTGTGCAGGAACAAATAATTTTCAGTAACATCCAGAGGCTTGCCCCAATGATAGCGACCATGCCCCGCCTTGGTCTGCCCCCCTGATCACTTGCTCCACCATCCCACTGTGGCCGACACCCGCCATGTTCTACACATGCCCCCTGGTGGTCAGCGCACATCATAAAGCAACTGGTTGTTCGGTTGTTCCACCATTCAGTCTATTTGCATATTTGCCTTTTATTCTATAGGATTATTACCTAGGATTGCTGTGCAACCATTCTCAGAACTCTCTTCCTCTCGCAAAAGAGAAACGCTGTACCCACTAAACAATAACTCCCCATTCTCTCTCCTCCCAGCCCCTACACACTGCCATTCTACTGTTTGTCTCCACAGATTTGAGTGCCTCACCTAAGGGGACTCATACAAGGGTTATCTTTCTGAGGCTGGTTTACTTCACTCAGCTTAGTGTCCTCAAGTGCCATGCATGCTGGGACATAGGTCAGAATTCCCTAATGCTCTGGAGAACAGCAGTTCCTCAGTTTCTTCTAGGCATTTGCAATTCAGGAGGGGATGTAAGGAAGATGACATGAAGGTGGGAGAACGCAAGCAGGGGATTGGATTACAGGATGGTTAACAAGATGGTGCTCTCTTTTTAAAAATGTCAGTGCGGCTCAGTGGTTGAATGTGGACCTATGAACCAGAAGGTCACGGTTTGATTCCCAGTCAGGGCACATGCCCAGGTTGTGGGCTCCATCCCCAGTGTGGGGTGTGTAGGAGACAGACTATCAATGATTCTCTCTCATCATTAAGAAACCTGCCCACATATTTTTTAAAATGTTTTTATTTGCTTCAGAGAGAGGAGGGAATGGAGAGATAGAAACATCGATGAGAGAGAAGCATCCATTGGCTGCCTCCTGCACACCCCCTACTGGGAATTGAGTCCAAAACCTGAGACACAGATGCAGTGGTTGCAGCATCAGCCCATGCACTGAAGGGTCAAGAGTTCGATTCCTGGTCAAGGGCACGGACCTGGGTCAAAAGTTCTATCCACGAACCAAGTTGGGCCCAGGGCAGGTGGGGGAGGCAACAAATCGATGTACCTCTCTCAGACTGATGTTGCTCTCCCCCTCTCTCTCCCTCCCTTCCACTCTCTCTAAAAATCAACGGGGAAAATATCATCAGGTGGGGATTAAAAAATTACAATAAAAACTAATAATAAAAGTGCGGGGGGAATATTAAAACTCATATTCAGTTGCAGAAACATAGCTAATCAAGACACAAATCCGAGAAGCCATAAAGGGAAACTTGGATTGACTTGACTTCTTAACAATTAAAGACTGCAAAGGCTGCCTTCAGCCAAGGCAGACCATGAGAGGCCGGGCCACTGTGTGCAGCAGGTACGGAGACCACAGGTGACTCGCTGTCCACAGTACACAGGAGCCTACACATCAACATGGAGAGACTGAACCCAAATTCTTAAACATGGGGAGACACAGGAACAGGTCATCCTCAGGGCAGGGGCTGGCCCAGCGTCAGGCAGCTCCTGCGGGCAGAGTAGAGGCCACACCTCCTGGTGCTGGTGGCTAAGGAGGGAGATGTGGTTTCAGTAACACCTCAGCTCCCGGCTGTGTCTGCTCTAGACACAGGGGTGTGGGCTCAGACTCCTCCAGCTCAGACACACAGGACCACCGCCTACGTCTCCCATCCCCCACGGTTATGAACCAGGCCGGCCAAGAGCAGGGAGGCACAGCCCACCCGTCCTCCAGGTCAGTGTCTCAGTGTGGCACCCGGGGCAAGTCATTCCCCTCTCAGGGCCTCAGTTTCCCACAAGGCCCGGCACTGAGCTGAAAGGGAGGGTGAAACAATGTCACGATTTGAACTCTCAAAGGCAATCCTTTACCCATCAGCCTCAGCAGCAGCCCCTGAAGGCAGCCTCAGGGCAGCCAGGCCGCAAGGAACAAAGGCTCTTACTCACCTACCGTCCCCACCTCCTCTGCTTCTCCCCACACCCCCACTCCCACCTCTTCTACCTCCTGCACATCCCCCCATATCGCCTCCACTTTCTCCACATTCCCCCACACCCACCTCCTCTACGTCCTCCACATCACCCTACATCCCCATTCCTCTGCAGTCACTGTCTCCTGTCTCAGGTAGCCCAAGGCTGTGCTGAGCTGGAGGGGTCATGGCTTACCCACCTGAGCAGTGTCCCCTTGCTCTCCACTGCTAAGAGCTCAGGGGGAGAGAGGAACCCTCTGACTAACCTGGCTTCCAAACCAGGCTCTGCCCCTGCTTACATGCACCCTTGGACCCATTACCCCCTTTCAATCCCCCCGAGTTTCAGTTTCCCTCATCCATAAAAGAGTGACAATATTCTTATCTTAGAAAGTGTTGTGAGGATGAGAAGATGGAGAAGGGGCTCCTAACCTCCCAACTTACCAAAAATCTCCCTCTGGAGATTGGAACAAGATCCACTTGCTGTTAGCTGTGCAGACCACTCTGCAGCTGTGTCTGCACAAAACCAGTCACACCCGGGGCCAAGGCACTAGAAAGTAAAAATGAAAGGAAATGCCTAAATTATGAGAAACTTGCGCTCAAGCACATTATCCAATCCTAGGCTAGCACCACCCTGGGCAAATTTCTCCCTCCACCCTATGGCCTTGTTCCCAGACCCCTCCTCTCTCTTCCTCCCCCACACGCCCCAAATGCCCCCCTTAGTCACCCTTCTGTCCCCAGTGATGAGCACATCCCTGAGCACAGCAGATGCTCACTGCCTCATTGCATTGCCTGGGTGCCTGCTCCTGTTGCAGGCCCCGCCCAGGCAGGACCCAGATATTTGCTTCTGTAGGTCCTTCTGCCAGGAGCACCTGTTTGTCCCACCTGGAACAACATGCTCATCCTTCAAAGCCCAACTCTGGCATCACCTCCTCTGAGAAGCCCTCCGGCATCTTCCCCTCCCAGAGTCCACTGTCCCCTCAGGCTCTGCTCCCCTGGCACCTGGGGGAGGCCCAAGGCCACTGTGTCCGTGTCTCCCCTGACACCTGTCCCTGGTGGCAGGGTCAGTGCCTTGGAATCACGGCGACCTTTCCGAGGAGGCCATCCCTGGTGGTCATTGCCATCTGTGGGAGCACAGGTTTGTGGGCGTTGGCAGAGAGAAGCCTGCAGTTCCCTCTCCAGGCCCCTTTCCTCTTGACAGCAGATCTCTCTGCAGGAAGCCCAGTGTCACAGTCACACAGAAAAGTCTGAAAACGGAAGGGACACAGGGCTGAGTGCGTGCCAGGCACCGTGCGGGCACCTTCCAGGCCTTTCCTACTTGATTGTCACCCCGGCTGTAAGCATCACCACCTGGATTTTACAGATCAAGAAACAGGCGGGAAATGGCTCCGCCTGTAAGTGGCGCAGCTGATGGGCTTTTCCTCTATGCTCCCCGTCCTCCCCCCCCCAAACACACACACACACTTCTCCTAGACGGGGAACCCAGTGGCCTATGTGGTCCTTCCATGAGGCCTGCTCATCCCAGACAAATGTCCATGGGGCGCCACGGCCACCTCCCCCACTTTTCAGGGAGGGCGGCAGAGTGATGATGGTACTGCATGAGGACCACACACCAGGGCTTGACATGCTCACCCAGCAAAGGCCTGGTTTCAGAGAAGAGGAAGCCAGGGTGAGGGGAGAGGCGGGCCTTGACCAGGCGACTCAGGGGAGGGGCCCAGACTCAGAGCAAGTGTCACAGTTGGCCTCTGGCGCTGTTTGCAGTTATTTTTGTCTTGCTTTTCCCGTAACCTGCCTTTCTCCTGGTTCCCTGCCGCACCCCGCCACGTCCCCTTTCACTAGCCTGACTGCCGCTGGACACCCCCACACCCAGTGAGGAGCAGAGTCATGCCAGACCCACAGGGGCGGAGTCCCGTTGTCCAAAGGGTCCTCTGATAAGAACGCAGAAAGGACCCAGACGGACGTCTGTGGCCTCAGTGAACACGGTCTGCTGGCAGAACAACTGGGGTGGGGGCTACAAAGGCACATGAGGTGAGATGGGTGCCTCTTGGCATGAGCTGAGATCACTTAGGGATCCTAACAACCCAGTGACTATTCAGTAGGGCTCAGCTGGACCCCCGACATCACAAGAAAGGTCACCTGGGATGACTGCAGCTCCAGAATCAGGATCTTGGCCAAATTCTTGGTCAATAAGCCATCTCAGCCCACTGTGAGGAAAATCCCCACTCAGGAGAAAGTAACCCCAGAATCACAGGACAGGGGTCTGGCATGTGCCACCAGCATCACCTGGTGGAGGCTGGAGGAGTCACCAGCTGGAGGCACTCAGCCAGCACCCTCACCCCAGCCCGGCCCAGTCTCTCCAACACTTGGGGAGGGGAGCTTGGCTCAGACACGCTGGACACGAAGAGTTTTGTGTCCAGAGAAGGGCCCCTGTCTCCCTGTCCTCCTTCTGTTTATAGGGCAGTGGTGTGGGCAGGCGCAGGTAACCCAGGAAGCTGGTGCCGTCATCAGAGTGGCTCGCCAACGGGCACCTTGGGCTGCAGAGCACAGGGCACTGCTCTCCATGCCAACAGCACCTGCCGACCTCACGGGAAGTGGCCACTGGTCTCAGCCCCTCCATGCCAACCGGCCAGCATCACCTAGGGGACAACCTTCTTGTCTTTCTTCAGGTGGCAAAATTGGGCCTCAGGTGAGTAACAAGGTCAGCGTAGGAAGGGTCAGGACTAAGAATAAAGATGACAAAACTCAAACCCATAATCTTAGTATTTTTATGTTAAGTCAAAATAAATCCTCTGTTTAATTTTAACATACGTACAATGTGTAAGAGAACTGGGCACATTCTCAGAGTAAACAAATTTTGGATGTCAATTTAAAACAGGAAATGGAGTAATGTGTCTCGATTAAGGATTGTAAATGGAAAGGCACTCTGTCCAGAACAAAGGATGAGAGGAGGCAGCATCAAGTTCAGGAGATGAGAATGCAGGAACCGTGGGGAGTGGCAGGCAGGAGTACAAATAGCATTTAGCTTGGCCGGTGTGGCTCAGTGGTTGAGCATCAACCTATGAAGCAGGAGGTCATGGTTGATTCCCGGTCAGGGCACATGCCCAGTTGCAGGCTTCATCCCCAGTAGGGGACGCGCAGGAGGATGCCGATCCATGATTCCCTCTGGTCATTTAGGTATCTATTCCTCTCTCCCTCTCCCTTCCTCTCGGAAATCAATAAAACATATATATATTTAGAAAAAGAAAAAAAAAGCCAAAAACAACAAAAAATAACCACCCCCAATTAATTCCTGGAGTTCCCCCAGCTTGTTTGTAGCTCTGCCCAATCTGGCCCAGTGGAGCAGCGGCCCTGAGAATCCCCTTGAGCATGGGACACCTCCTGCAGCGGAATCATCTCGGCCTCCATGCTCTTCAGCTTCTTCTCGTTCTCCTTGGCCTGCGCCAGGATCTCCTTGCTCTGCTTGTCCCGGCCCTGAGGGCCCGCTCAAACTGGGCCTTCATGGCCTGCAGGTTCACCTCCAGCCGCAGCTTGGCATCCTCAGTGGCCTGAAGCTCATCCTCCCGCTCCTACAGCTGGGTCTTCATCTCCTCCACCTGCTGCTCCAGGGCCCGCTTAGACTTCTCCAGCTCATGCATCTGCCACCGAGGGAACCAGAGTCAGGAACAGAGGGACAAGAGGTCCCCGAGGGCCCTGCCTCAGTGTCCACTTCCTCCGCTAATCCTCTGTGCTGCCCCACACAGCGCCTCCTGGTACTCACACTCTTGCCCACGTCGTCCTTGGAGCTCATGAGGTCCTCCATCTCCGTACGGAACTCCTTGTTGCGCCGCTCCAGCTCTGCCTCCTGTAGCCTTGTGTGAATACGGGTGAGTACTCCCAGCCTCCTCTCCAGCAACTGGGCCTGCTGCCTCAACTCTTCAGCCGACTGTGCCTTTGACCCCTTATGCAAGCGCTTTGTCTCCGACACAAGGCTGCACACAGCCTTCAGAAGGGATATACCTGCGGCGGCTAAATCATCGAGCCTGGCTTCCTTGGCCTTCGCCAGAAGAGTGCTTCCAAAAACTTTCTGCAGCAGCTTGCTGCTTAGGCCTGAGATCGCCCCATTGCACACAATGCTCTTGACCTTGGCTGCTAAGCTGGGAGTGGATTTGGCCACCTTGAAGGCACTACCATTCCTCCTAATGTCTTGCACAGATTGGGAGCACTTCTTTGCTAAGGAGTCAATTTTGGGTGTGCTGTGATTGACAACCGCCACGATCACCTTCTCTGTGTTGCTGCCAGTTAACAATAGGTGACAGGCTTTTGCTTTTGCTGATGCGTTCTTTAAGTACTCCACGATGCTGGTGGTCACACGGGTCACAGTAGCTGCTGTCCCCAGTCCATTCCCAGTTGTTGAGAGCACCAGACTAGCCCCTGCTGACACAGGTGCCAGAGACAGGCCAGCGATGGTCAGAAGGCCAGACGCAACGTGGGCGGAAGAGGCCACCACTTTAGAGATTTTGCAGTCCCTGTGCACCTTGTCAACCTCATCAGCAAGTGCGTAGAGCTTTCGTATGCGTTCCTCAAGGTCCTGTTTCACCTGAAGAAACTCCTTCATAAAGCTCTCCCCATGCAGCTCGTCTGCTGAGGGCATGTCTTTGTCCTCCACGATCATGCGTGCTTCCAGCTGCCTCAAGTCTGCATAGAGTGCATCTGCCTCATCCCTGCAATCACGAAGGACAGGGGATTAACCAAGGCGGTTTGCTTTTCTGTAAAATGGGCTCAATAAGAACCATGTTGCATAATCAAATAGAAAAGTCAAATAGAAAAGTATTTTACAAATGTGAGGAATTTTTCTTTCAATGTTAACACGTTCTTTGTACCTTCTGGATGCTCCATCGTACTTATTCAGACAGGGAATAAATATGGAAAATCCTCTTAGGGTGCTCTTAAGTGGTAAGTATTGCTTTTTAAAAATATATATTTTTATTGATTTCAGAGAGGAAGGGAGTGGGAGAGGGAGATAGAAATGTCCATGATAAGAGAGAACCATTGATCGGCTGCCTCCTGCATGCCCCCTATTGGGGATCGAATCCACACCTGGGCACCTGTCCCGACCATGAATCAAACCCTGGCCTCCTGGTTCACAGGTTGATGCTCAAACACCGAGCCATATGGCCAGGCATTAAGTGGTAAGTATTTGATAAAGACGGCTTCTCACTCAATGGTAGGTGGACCCATCACCACCAAAGTGTTTGTAGAGTGGGAACTCCAGGGATGAACAAGGGAAAGGGGTGTGGAGCAGATAAACCCTCACCTAGAGACTCTTAGAGTGTGGGGAGACTTAACCTGACCACAGAGAGGTCTTCTCTTTCCCTTGGCTTCTGGGAGTGATCTCTTGGGTCCCAGAATGCCTTGACTGATAGCCATGTCATTGCTTGCCTGACCTTAGGCCACCGGACAGGCTGACAAGGTGACATATGAAGGAGGCTTTGGGTCATATGGTACCCGTTCTGCCGATGAAGGAAGTAGAGATGAAAGACATTAGTTAACCCTGCAGGTGGGGCTGGAGGCTGCAGGTCAGACCTCCAAGCAGCATGTGATTGTGCCCCAATTACCTTCTGCACACGGAAACTCTGCCAACTTACACCACGCTCTTCTGAGCCCTCTTCTCAGCTAGGCCTTGTCCTTGGCCTTCTATGTTCCATCCATGGCAGCCTATATCTTCCAGTCTCAACAATAATAGTGCTATGTCAGTTTAGGGAGACCCCCACACACACTTTGCAAAAAAGTACGTATATATTCTTTAATGCTCACCAGAGGACATGCTTAGAGAGAGAGAGAGAGAGACATTAATCGGTTATCTTCCGTATGTACGCCAACCAAGGATAGGACATGCAACCCAGGTGTGTGCCCTGACCGGGAATCAAAATGTCCACCTTTCTGTTCACAGGAAAACACTCAACCAAGTGAGCCACTTTGGATGGGCAAACTCCCCACCTATCCAAGGTCTGATCACCTTTATATATCGCATCAAATTTCTCATCCCCCAACTTTGATGCAAAAGTCCTTGCTTGACTTGTTAGATCAGTTTAGCAAGAATCCCCCTGCCCTTGACACCGCTTCTCAGTCATTTTCCATCCACCAACCCCCTCACTCTTCTCCTTGGCTATAAATCCCCAGCTGCCTTTGCTGTTTTCAGAGTTGAGCCCAACCTCTTCCCTGTTATGAGGGTCTTCACATGTACTGCATGGTCATCCTGGGAAAGGTCTTCCTTGCATTTTCAGTGTCAGAATAACTCCTTTTTTCCACAGGGTGAGCTCCCCTGGTTGGCGAGGCTGCATGAGCTTGTTGAATACAGGACAGTGGTATGTCCTGAGGACAATCAGACTTTTCGTTTCAGCGATTCTGGGAACTTAAAATTAAACAACCAAAACCTCAGCTAGGAGGGAACTTACTAGTAATGATGATTGTGCCTGGCACCGGCTCTCTGATAAGCCTGACACTCTTAGACCTTCCCAGCTAAAGGTCACAGGGTCCAGCCACTTTCCCTATGGCCAGGGAAGCTGGGGACCTGCTACCAACCTTGGTTCCCCTCAGACGCTCCAGCCAAACATCCAGCACCCCCCATGTCTCAGGTGTCACCAGCCTAACTCACACCTTAGATGCTGACAGCATCACATGCAAGCACACCAAGGCCATGTCTGAGTTTATGGAGCCTCCCAAGGCACAAGGGACTGTAAGTACCATGTATGTGAATCAGTAAGGTTGAGTCCTGGGGTTGGACAAGCTAGTGCAGGGCGCCCTGTCCTCTATGGTGGGAACATATGCGTCTACTCGGAATCCCTCAGGTTACACCACATACGCAGCCAGCATTCTGAACGGAAGTGGTCACTAAGCCACACTGCCTTCCCTCTGGTCAGGGTTACTCCATGGAGAAGAGAAGAGGGTCCCACAGGGAGGTCAGGAGCCCTCTAGCTCACAGATAGGGTTGGAGGACATGATCACCCAGGGCCCTCTGTCCCCAGCAGAGAGGGGATCAAATCAGGGAAGGAAGAAATGTGCCCCCCACCACCCCTCATTCGGACTTCCACTAGGCCCCTGGCCTCCTCCGTCCTGTGCCCAGGTGCCTCAGCTGCCTCACTCGAGTCCCAGCCTAGCTGCCAAGCCTTACTACCAGTCCTCCCACCTGGACCACCTTGCTCCATCCAGACCCCGGTCTCTGACCCTGATCCAAGCCTCTCTGGGCCTCCGGACAGGATGACTGCACTTGCTTCCTCGCCCTTGACCCTGCAGTTCTCCCCAAGGCCTTCACCATAGTCCTGTCAGACGGACTTGCTATTCCATTGATGAGGGAGATGACATAAGCCCACAGCCCCAGAGCCGGGCAGAGATACAGTCAGGATTCAACCCAACATGGTGCAGCTTCACTCCAGCTCTCTGCCTTCCAGGCCAGCAGGACGCTGCAGAGTTTGCACAATCCCTTTCTTAGGGAGAGCAGGCTCCCTAGCCACAATCCCCAGGGACACAAACTGTGCCAGGATTTTTCTGGCTTGTCCCACAGGAAGTCCTGCGTGGCTCTTCTGTCCTGGAAGTCCAGGCAGAAGACACTTGGGCCCTGTCAATTCCAAACAATCTTTTTAAAAGTTCATGTGAAATGCCCACCTACCATGTGACAGTCATTAGGCTAAAGAGTTTACCTACATGATCTTATTCTCCTCACAATGAAATAGAAGAGACAAATAAGACAGAGAGTGGTTAAGTAACATGGCCAAGGTCTCATAACCTTCCCCTGCAGGCCTCATCTCTTCTCAACCTGGGGCCCTTCCCTGCCAACGAATGACATGTAGGAAATGTTCCTCATGGACTGTTGAGAAGGAACTTCTTCAACCCCAAGCTCAGGAGCCTGCCTGGAGGAGTGTGCCTGCCAGAGGAATCTAGATGCAGGGGAGATCGGGTGACAATGCAGGCACCCCTGGAAGTTACCTGGACACATTGGCCGCAGCCAAAAATCTCTCCCAGGATCCATCACTCAGCAGGCGTTGCAGTTTCTCTGTGTCCCTTGGGTCCAGTGAATTCTCAATGGCATCAACAAAGTCTTTGCCCTCTAGATGGAAAGAAAAACAATGAGGTTAGAAGGAATCGTGGTAGGACGTAAATGGCATTGAGTATAAACAAGGAGGTTAAATGTTCCTCTTCCTGAACAGCTGTCACCTGTGGCAAGTTCCTAAAATCTGGGGTACTTTTGATGGAATAACTGGTGCTGTGTGTTCCCCAAACTTTATATGTTGAAGCTCTGACACCACCACCCTCCACCCCACCGTGTGACTGTATTATTAAATTTAATTTTGAAAATGTTTTCATTGAGGAAGGGAGAGGAAGGGAGAAGGGTAGAGAGATAGAAACATCGATGAGAAAGAATCATCTATTGGCTGCTTCCTGCAGGTCCCCTTCTGGACATTGAGCCCACCACCTGGACATGTGCCCTGACCAGGAAGCGAACCTGGGACTTCTTGGTTCATGGGTCAATGCTCAACCACTGAGCGAACCTGGCCAGGTCCCATGTGACTGTATTTGTAATTAAGGGTAAATGACGTCATAGGTGTAGGACCCTAATCCAATCTGACTGGTGTCCTTATGCGTGAGGGAGAGGCAACACAGCTCTCCCTCCCCCGCTCTTGTCTCTCTCCCTTTAAAAATCAACACCTTTTTGTAAAATTATGTATTAAAATGTGTGACTCCCAGGGATTTGGAGACTATGGAATTGCAGATAAGAGACTGGGGACTGGTGTATGTTTTGCGTGTGCAGAGATAAGATTTAAATGTGTTTCCTGCCATATCTGCACAAGGGACTTCATTCTTCTTTCACAGAAAAAGAAAGGGAAACTCAGGACAAGTGAAGGCCCAAAGCCAAGAAGCAGAAAGCTCACAGGTGGCATCCAAGGTCACCCATCAGCATTTCATGACATTTGTTTGAAGCTTCCATATGTTTCAAAAATTCACATGATTTCTGCATTCTACCCTATAGGTTACCTCTGGGACTTTTTAAAATTTAAAAGTAATGTCTCAGACCACACATCACTGATGGAGTCAAACTACCAGGCAAAGAGAAGTCCTCCTGCTTCTCACAGATGCTCCAAGGTGGGCATGGAGGGGTGTCTTCAGGTGGGTGGGCCCTGAGCTCTAATCCTGTGATCAATCAGTATCAGCTCTTCCCCCTCCAGGCTGGTCTCAGGGGCTACAGCTTCACGTGGGCACCTCTGACCCTACGAAAGACCCTGGAGCCTGCTCAGGAGCTGCTGGCTTCTGAGCTGTCCTCTCCTCCCTTATGCTGCAACAGGAACAAGTTTTATCCTCTCCTGGGGGTGATGTGGTTGCCTAGGCAATGCAGTGTTGATTTGGGTGGGTGGAGGGTTGTTTTTTCCTTTTCTTGTTTCACCCACTGAGGGAGAAAGGACACCAGGGTTTACATGGAGGGAACCCAGAGCGCTGCATCTGTGTATTTCTTGCGTGGGGTGTGGATAGGTGGGAAAATAACAACAGAGGCCTCTTGGGGGGGCTGTGGGGGGGGAGACGAGGGGGATATCTGAGATCAAGAGAAGAAGTTCCTGCCTCAGACAATTACATCTGGTAAGTATGTGTTTATAATTGGGAGCCCAGGTCAGGGCCCCAATACAGCAGGATGGGGGGAAGAGAGGAGAGGGGAACAGAAGGGATTCTATGGAGGGGAAAGTTTCCATCTGGAATTAGCAGGTTCCAGGTTCAGGGGGCAAAAAGTCCCACCTTCCATGGGCTGTCCTGACCCCTTTGGAATCATTGGATGGGTGGCAGGGGAAGGAAGGCAGTGAGCACCCTGAGGAGAGAGCCAGGAAGGAGGTCCCCCACATACACTCCTGGTTGAGGAGACTACCCCTGATGCCTCTTGGGGGCTCAAGGACACTCATCAACCCCCTTCGATGTTCCTGATTTCTGTGTAGTTTAACCCATCCTGAAGGCACCTCCCTCAATTCTAGGGCATAAGCAGGAATCAGCCAGAAAGAAGGAAGTTGATTACCTGGGCAGATCCCATCAGCTTTTGAGGTCATGGTTTCAGCAGTGGGATCTCAGAGTTTCCCCTTCAGCTCACCAGTCTGTACCCTTGGGGAAGAGAGAACAAATTGTGGGGTCAAATGTGAGTCCTCCTGAAGATGCCGAGTCCTCTCTGCTGTCCTTCCTGGCCCCCCACCCCCAACCTCCACTCCCCCTCCCCACATCTTTGGACCTTCGCTTGTTTCTAGTTCCTTATGAAAATAGTGCAAAAACACTCTTCTAGCATGTGAGTTAGCCTGCGTTTGAGGTTGTTTCCCTTAAGATATTTCTAGAAGTAGAATGACTGGGTCAGAGGGTATTGCCATATAAAAATTCTTCATTCCTATCCCACGTTGTTATGCAAACAAACTGTGCCAATTGACATTTATACTCACAGTATATGAGGTGTCCGTCTTTTCCATCTTTTAGTTCATAGGTGTGTTTTTTTTAAAGAAACACATCTTTTGTCTTTTTAAAATTTTTTATTACACTAAAAAAATGCACAACATAAAATTTACCACCTTAACCATTTTAAAGGGTACAGTTGAATAGTGTCAAATTATATCTACATTGCTGTGCTACCAGTCTCCAGAACTCTCTTCCTCTCCCAAAGAGAAACGCTGTACCCACTCCCATTCTCTCTCTTCCCAGCCCCCTAGACACTGCCATTCTACTGTTTGTCTCCACAGATTTGAGTGCCTCACCTAAGTGGACACATACAAGGGTTATCTTTCTGAGACTGGTTTACTTCACTCAGCTTAGTGTCCTCAAGTGCCATGCATGTTGGGACATAGGTCAGAATTCCCTAATGCTCTGGAGAACAACAGTTCCTCAGTTTCTTCTAGGCATTTGCAATTCAGGAGGGGATGTAAGGAAGATGACATGAAGGTGGGAGAAAGCAAGGAGGGGATTGGATTACAGGATGGTTAACAAGATGGTGCTCTCTTACTCTCTGGTTAAAAAATGTTTTTATTGCCCTGACTGGTTTGGTTCAATGGATAGAGCATCGGCCTTTGGACTCCGGGGTCCCAGGTTCTATTCCGGTCAACGGCATGTACCTTGGTTGCAGGCACATCCCCAGTGCGGGGTGTGCAGGAGTCAACTGATCTATGTTTCTCTCCCATCGATGTTTCTAATTCTCTATCCTCTCCCTTCCACTCTGTAAAAAATCAATAATATATATATATATATATATATATATATATATATATATTTTTTTTTTTTTTAATGTTTTTATTGCCCAGCCGTAATAAACAACTCGGTGGTTGAGTGTGGACCTATGAACCGGGAGGTCGCGGTTTGATTCCCGGTCAGGGCACATGCCCAGGTTGCGGGCTCCATACCCAGTGTCAGGTGTGTAGGAAGCAGCCTATGAATGATTCTTTCTCATCATTGACGTTTCTACCTCTCTCCTCTCTCTCTCTCCCTTCTGCTCTGAAGTCAATAAAAAACATAGATTTAAAAAATGTTTTTATTTGCTTCAGAGAGAGGAGGGAAATGGAGAGAGAGATAGGAACACTGAAGAGAGAGAAGCATCCATTGGCCACCTCCTGCACACCCCCTACTGGGAATTGAGCCCACAACCTGAGTATGTGTTCTGACTGGAAATGGAAAAGCTGACCTCTGGGTTCATCGGTCGACACTCAACCACTGAGCCACAATGGTCACGAAGATTGTGCTCTCTTGAGAGTGGTTATTTCAAAGGTATGTTAACCTGGATGCACAGATACAATGGACAGGGCTTGCTTAAGGAAAACAAACTTTTTACTAAAAAGGATATGCCTGGGATGTGACCCCCCGCCATGACCTGCCCAGTTAGAAATTTATGATCACATCACCCTGTGAGGTTACTTGGCATAGAACCCATTTCTCATCCATGGCCCCCCTTTTGATGACAAGTCAGTTGGAAGGCTGTGTGGATGACCAGCCTTTTGGTTGGATAGTGTGGTGTCACAGCGCTAGGAGGGATCTTCCCTAGGTAGTGTCAGTGCCCACCTTGTCTTGGTGACCAGTGGGATGGGGCCATATTGTAATCATAGGCTCTGTGTCGAAGCCAAATTTTCCCAAAATGGGACGGGCAGGGAAAGGGAAGGCAGTCAGGTCTTATGGCCTTCACTGTGAAGACGCACTCTGGCCCTGGCTGGGTAGCTCAGTTGGTTAAAGCATCGATCCAGTATGCCAAGTTTTTGGGTTTGATCATACAACGCACATATGAATGGCACACGCAAAAATCAATCAATGAATGCATAAATAAGTGGAACGATCAATGTTTCTCCCTCTAAATCTCAAATCAATAATCAAAACACTCTGGGTCATTTCTGTTCTGTGAACTATCATGATGGAAACAGACCTCCTCATGGAGAGGATTCTCCCAGTTCTGTCTGGACTATCTTGCCTTAGGAGCCCAGGGAAGAAAGAAAATGCTGGTTGCCTTTAGGGGTTATTGTGAGAAGGCAAACAGCATTTATCAACTACCTCTCCTGAGACTTGCCTGAAACAGATGGAAAAGGGACTTGTAGTATAATTATAGCCAATGGTAAACCTGGCTAATGTGCATGGTCTTTGCTCTGCCTGGGAATGCTCTAAGACTTTACAACCAATGACTCACATTCTTCCAATAACCTTTGAACTGTGTACCATTTATATCTGTAAGCACAGGGTCAGGTCTATTCTCTGCTGCCCCTCTGTCCCCAGGCACCCGCTGCCCTCCTGGCACCGCTGGCTAAAGCCTGGGGTGTGTCCCATGATGGGACATGGAACAACCAGCCACTGGACCACACAGCCCAGCCCATTTTGCTCACAACTGAGTTATTCCATTAGGTTTACTTGTCAATCTTGATGAAAAAATGATGACTCAGATGTCACACCAATTACCCCACTGATAAAATGTTCTTTTGACAGTTCTATCAGCTTTCTGAGTGTTCCATTTATTTCCTCCTGTCTCCTTCCTGCAGCCATCCTACTTGTATATATGAAGAGAGTGAGAGGAAGACAGGAATGTGAAAAACATGTGTGCCTATGAAAATCTAATTGTGATGCCTGGCCTTGAGCAGGACATCCCAAAGCTGTGCCTTCCCCAGAGGGGGTGCCCAGGTCTGGGGGTCAGGCCCAGCTCCATCCAGTCCCTCCCAGTCCCGCTCACTAATGGCTGCCAGGCACTATGCTTTCTGCACCAGAGGCTCCTTGAAGGCTGTAAGTACCCATTGAATATGCCCTGCATTAGGAAGAAGACACAGATGTAGACCAAGAAGAGGAGGAAGAAGAAACAAAAAGTTTCCACAGCCCTGGCTGGTGTGGCTCAGTGGTTGCAGTATCAGCCCGTGCACTGAAGGGGCAAGGGTTCAATTCCTGGTAAAGGGGCACGGACCTGGGTTATAGGTTCTATCCAAGAACCAAGTCAGGCACAGTGCAGGGGGAGGCAACAGGTTGATGTACCTCTCTCAGATTGATGTTTCTCTCCCCTTCTCTCTCCCTACCTCCCACTCTCTCTAAAATTCAATGGAAGAAATATCATCAGGTAAGGATTAAAAAATTACAATGAAAACTAACAATAAGAGTGGGTTGATGGAGGAGAATCCAAGATGGCGGCATAGGTAAACACCTAAACTGCTGCCTCGCACAACAATTTCAAAACCACAACTAAAAGACAAAACGGCTATCACCCAGAGCCACGGGAAAGCTGGCTGAGTGGAAGTTCTACAACTAGAAGGAAAGAGAAAAGACCTTTGAGACGTGCACAAGCGCTGAAAAGCTGAGGTACGGAGGCGCGCGATCCAGGCTTCTGGCAGGGGTTGCTTTTTTTAACCTGAAGGGAGACAAGCCCCTGATTACTCTGAAATGCAGTTTCTGGGGAGACGCGGGGGACCCAAACTCCTACAGGGAGAAGCTGGACTGTCTGCCATCGGGTCATAAAGTGAGAGTGGCTTGCTTGCAGAGCTGCACGCAGGAATAATTGTTTGCTGTGCTGGGGTGCGGGATGCGGGGACGCGGTCGGAGACCCAGAGGCAGCTAACTGGCAGCTATTGCTATTTGCCACACCCTAGCCTAGTGACTCCCTGAGACCCCGCCCCACACAATCTACAAACCCACCCAAGCTCCCAGCAGCGGCTTTAGCATATGAATGGCCTGCCCTATGGCAGCTTAATCTAGCAAACTTGCAGCCCGGATCAGACAGCTCCAACACCTCCAAACCCCAAGCAAAGAAGAGAAAACTGTAGTTCTCGCTGTAGCTCCTGCTGGGTGGCCCCAGACAGTAGCTGCCTGCACCCCATTGGAGATCCAGAAGCCAGTGTACCTAGTGGTCAGTGTGAGACACCAGATTTCAACTCCTCACATCCATAAGAGACACATTCAAGAGGCAGACTCAGTGAGCACCAAAGCACCACTGAAACAAGTCCTGCACCATAAGCGTGTCTCCAGCGCAGCAGCTCTTCTATTATAGACACAGTGGGTCCTTACAGCCCATTGGCCTAGAGGTCAATTCCTCCCAGTGTACCAACAGCAATCAAGGCTTAACTACACCAAGACTTTGCACTCAGCCCACAAAGGGGTGTACCAAGAGCGTCCACCTCAGGTGATTGGGGAGGCTGAGTTACTGGCCCCTGTAGGTCATCCACCACACAAAGCCACTCCATCAACACAGGGAAGCAGCCAAAATGCGGAGACAAAGAAACATGTCACGAATGAAAGAAATGGAGGAAAGCAAACTACTGGACGACATAGAGTTCAAAACCACATTTATAAGGTTACTCAAGAATCTTCTAAAAACCTCTGAGGAACTTAGTGAGACCTTTAAGGATCTTAATGAGAATGCCAAAAAATGGAAAAGGACCAGTCAGAAATTAAGTATACACTGTCTGAAATAAAGAATATACAGAAAGTCAACTGTAGATCAACGTACCCCAAGAATCAAACCAAAGATCTGAAATATGAGGAAACAAAAAACACGCAACCAGAAAAACAAAAAGAAAAAAGAATCCAAAATTATGAAGGTAGTGTAAGGAACCTCTGCGACAACTTCAAGCGTACCAACATGCAAATTTTTGGGGTGCCAGAAGAAGAGAGAGAGCAAAATATTGGAAACCTATTAGAAGAAATAATGACAGAAAACTTTCCCCACCTGGTGAAAGAAATATACTTACAAGTTCAGGAAGCACACAGAACCCCATACAAGAGGAATCCAAAGAAGACCACACCAAGACACATCATAATTAAAATGTCCAGGGCAAAAGACAAAGAGAGAATCTTCAAAGCAGCAAGAGAAAAACGGTTAGTTACCTACAAGGGAGTACCCATATGACGCTCAGCTGATTTCTCACCAGAAACTATGCAGGCCAGAAGGAAGTGGCAAGAAATATTCAAAGTGATGAACAACAAGAACCTACAACCAAGATTACTCTACCCAGCAAAGGTATCATTCAGAATTGAAGGTCAGATAAAGAGCTTCACAGACAAGAAAAAGCTAAAGGAGTTCATCACCACCAAACCAGGATTGCATGAAATGCTGAAGGGTATTCTTTAAGAAGAGGAAGAAGAAAAAGGTAAAGATAAAAATTATGAACAACAAAATGACATCACATACATACCTACCAAGAAGTGAATCTAAAAATCAAGTGAATAAAAAATCTGATGAACAGAATAGGCTGGTGAATATAATAGGATCAGGGGCATAGAAAGGGAATGGACTGACAATTCTCAAGGGGAAGGGGGTGTGAGGGGTGCGGGAAGAGATTGGACAAAAATCTTAAACCTATGGATGAAGACAGTGGCGGGAGTAAGGGCATGGGGTGGGGTGGGGAATCAGGTGGAGGGGAGCTATGGGGGAAAAAAAAAGAGGAACACCTGACCTGCGTCAGGCAGCTCCTGAGGGCAGAGTAGAGGCCACACCTCCTGGTGATGGTGGCTAAGGAGGGAGACGTGGTTTCAATAACACCACAGCTCCCAGGTGTGTCCTGCTGTACAGACACAGGGGTCTGGGCTCAGTCTCCTCCAGCTGTACTCTGTCCACAGTTGATATTTAAAAAAGAAAAACCAGGTCATGCCACATGCCTGTCTCAGGCACTAGGTCAGGGCTTTTCCCCGATTCTGGACACATAGGACCGGCCAAGAGCAGGGAGGCAGAGCCCACCCATCCTCCTCCTCAGTGCCTCAGTATGGCACCTAGGGCAAGTCATTCCCCTCGTGGGCCTCAGTTTCCCCACAGGGAAAGGCACTAAGGTGAAACAAAGGGTGGGTGAAACAATGTCTGGATTCTTGCAATCTCAAAGGAAATCCTTTGCCCCACAGCTTCAGCAGCAGCCCCAGGGGCAGCCTAAGGGCATCCAGGCCACAAGGAACAGAGATTCTTACTCACCTACTATCCCCCACCTCCTCTGCCTCCTCCACATCCCCCCACACCCACCTCCTCTACCTCCTCCACATCCCCCCACAACCACATCCTCTACCTCCTCCATATCCCCCCACATCAACTTCCTCTACCTCCTCCACATCCCCCCACCCACATCCTCTAACTTCTCCACATCCCCCCACATCCACCTCCTCCACCCCCTCCACATCCCCCCACACCCACCTCCTCTACCTCCTCCACATCCCCCCACACCCACCTCCTCTACCTCCTCCACATCCCCCCACACCCACATCCTCTACCTCCTCCACATCCCCCCACACCCACCTCCTCTACCTCCTCCACATCTCCCCCAAACCCACATCCTCCACCTCCTCCACATCCCCCCACACCCACATCCTCTACCTCCTCCACATCCCCCCACATCACATCCTCTACCTCCTCTACATCCCCCCACACCCACCTCCTCCACATCCCCCCACATCCACCTCCTCTACATTCCCCCACATCCACCGCCTCTACCTCCTCCACATCTCCCCACACCCACCTCCTCTGCCTCTTCCACATCCCACCACATCCATCTCCTCTACCTCCTCCACATCCCCCCACACCCAATCCTCTACCTCCTCCACATCCCCCCACATCCACCTCCTCCACATCCCCCCAGACCCACCCCTCTGCCTCCTCCACACCCATCTCCTCTACCTCCTCCATATCACTCCACATCCCCTCTGCCTCCTCCACAACACCCCTACATCCCCATTCCTCTGCAGTCACTGGCTCCTGTCTCAGGTAGCCCAAGACTGTGCAGAGCTGGAGGGGTCATTACCTACCACCTGGGCAGTGTCGCCTTCCTCTCCACTCTAAGAGCTCTGGGGCAGAGAAGAACCCTCAGACTAACCTGGCTTCCAAACCAGACTCTGCCCCTGCTTACATGAACTCTTGGACCTATTATCCCCCTCCGATCCTCCCGAGTTTCAGTTTCCCTCATCTATAAAAGAGTGACAATATCCTTGTCTTAGAAAGTGTGAGGATGAGAAGATGGGGGAGGCGCTCCTACCCTCCCAACTTACCAAGAATCTCCCTCTGGCTGATTTGGAACAAGATCCACTTGCAGTGAGCTGTGCAGAACCACTCTGCAGCTGTGTCTGCACAAAACCAGCCACACCTGGGGCCAAGGCACAGGAAATCAAAAATGAAAGCAAATGCCCAAGTTCTGAGAAGCTTGGGATCAAGCACATTATCCAATCCTAGGCTTGCACCACCCTGGTCAGCCACGCCCTACCTGCTGATCCCTTAGAGAAGCAACCCCAGGTCTGACCACCCAGGTCCTTCTCTGCTCAGCCCATCCTGCCTCTCTCAGATTTCTAGAAGGAAGACCTGCCACAGAAACACAGAGGGATCCTGGGCAAATTTCTCCCTCCACCCCATAGGCTCATGCCCAGACCCCTCCTCTCTCATCCTCTCCCACACGCCCCAAATGGCCCCTTAGTCACCCTTCTGTCCCCAGCGATGAGCTCATCCCTGAGCACAGCAGATGCTCACTGCCTTCTTGCATTGCCTGGGTGCCTGCTCCTGTTGCAGGCCCTGCCCAGGCAGGTCCCAGACATTTGCTTTTGTAGGTCCTTCTGCCAGGAGTACCTGTTTCTCCCACCTGGAACAACATGCTCATCCTTCAAAGTCCAACTCTGGGATCACCTCCTCTGAGAAGTCCTCTGGCATCTCCCTCTTCCAGAGTCCACTGTCCCCTCAGGCTCTGCTCCCCTGGCACCTGGGGGAGGCCCAAGGCCACTGAGTCCGCGTCTCCCCTGACCCTTTAAAGCAGGCCTTTCTGAACCTGTCCCTGGTGGTAGGGTCAGTGCCTCAGAATCTTGGCGACCTTCCTGAGGAGGCCATCCCAGGTGGTCATTGCCGTCTGTGGGAGCACAGGTTTGTGGGCGTTGGCAGAGAGAAGCTGCAGTTCCCTCTCCAGGCCCCTTTCCTCTTGACAGCAGATCTCTCTGTAGGAAGCCCAGTGTCACAGTCACACAGAAAAGTCTGAAAACGGAAGGGACGCAGGGCTATGTGCATGCCAGGTACCGTGCGGGCACCTTCCAGGCCTTTCCTACTTGATTGTCACACTGGCTGTAGGCATCACCACCTGGATTTTACAGATCAAGAAACAGGACAGGGAGAAACCAAAATGGCGGCATAGGTAAACACCTGAACTTGCTGCCTCGCACAACCACTTCAAAACTACAACTAAAACACAAAACGGATATCAACCATAACCACGGGAAGGTTTGCCAAGTGGAATTTATACATCTAGAAGGAAAGAGTAAAGCACACTGAGATTTGGAGATTGAAAGTGGACTGCAGGAGAATCCAAGATGGCGGCGTAGGTAAACACCTAAACTGCTGCCTCCCACAACAATTTAAAGTGCAACTAAAAGACAAAACGTCTATCTCCTAGAGCCATGGGAAAGCTGGCTGAGTGGAAGTTCTACAACTAGAAGGAAAGAGAAAAGAGCATTGAGACGTGCAGGAGCGCTGAAAAGCTGAGGTACGGAGGCGCGTGATCCGGGCAGGCTGCGGGCGACTGGGTGCGTTGCTTTTTTCAACCCAAACGGAGACAAGCCCCCGATTACTCTGAAATCCAGTCTCTGGGGAGACGCGGGGGACCCAAACTCCTATGGGAGAAGCTGGACTGTCTGCCAGTGAGGGTGGCTTGCTTGCAGAGCTGCGCACAGGAATAATTGTTTACTGCACTGGGGCACAGGACTCGCAGATGCCGTTGGGGACGCAGAGCCAGCTAACTAGCAGCCATTGCTGTTTGCCATGCCCTAACCTAGTGACACCCTGAGGCCCCGCCCTGCACAACCTACAAACCCACCCAAGCTCCAAGCAGCGGAGTTAGCATAAGAAAGGCCTGCCCTATCGCAGCTTAACCTAGCAAACTTGCAGCCTGGGTCAGACAGCCCCAAAACCTCCAAACCCCAAGCAAAGAGGAGAAAACTGCAGCTCTCACTGTAGCTCCTGCTGAGTGGGCTCAGACAGTAGCTGACCTGCACCCCACTGGAGATCCAGAAGCCAGTGTACCTAGTGGTCAGTGTGAGACACCAGATTTCAACTCCTCACATCCATAAGTGACACATTAAAGAGGCAGACTCAGTGAGCACCAAAGCCCCACTGAAACAAGTCCTGCCCCATAAGTGTGTCTTCAGCGCAGCAGTTCTTCCATTATAGACACAGAGAGTACTCACAGCTAATTGGCCTGGAGGTCAATTCCTCCCAGTGTACCAACAGCAATCAAGGCTTAACTACACTAAGACTTTGCACTCAGCCCACAAAGGGGTGTACCAAGAGCGTCCACATCAGGTGATTGGGGAGGCTGAGCTACTGCCCCCTATAGGTCACCTACCACACAAAGCCACTCCATCAACACAGGGAAGCAGCCAAAATGCAGCAACAAAGAAACATGTCACGAATGAAAGAAACAGAGGAAAGCAAACTACTGGATGACATAGAGTTCAGAACCACATGTATAAGGTTACTCAAGAATCTTCTAAAAACCTCTGAGAAACTTGATGACACTTCTGAGGAGCTTAGTGAGACCTTCAAGGACCTTAATGAGAATGCCAAAAAAATGGAAAAGGACCAGTCAGAAATGAAGCATACACTGTCTAAAATAAAGAATATACAGAAACTCAATTGTAGATCAACGTACCCCAAGAATCAAACCAAAGATCTGAAATATGTGGAAACAAAAAACATCCAACCAGAAAAACAAAAAGAAAAAAGAATCCAAAAATATGAAGATAGTGTAAGGAGCCTCTGGGACAACTTCAAGCGAACCAACATCCGAATTTTTGGGGTGCCAGAAGAAGGGAGAGAGCAAAATATTGAAAACCTATTACAAGAAATAATGACAGAAAACTTTCCCTACCTGGTGAAAGAAATAGACTTACAAGTCCAGGAAGTGCAGAGAACCCCAAACAAAAGAAATCCAAAGAGGACCACACCAAGACACATCATAATTAAAATGCCAGGGGCAAAAGACAAAGAGAGAATCTTAAAAGCAGCAAGAGAAAAACAGTTGGTTACCTGAAAGGAATACTCACACGACTGTCAGCTGATTTTTCAACAGAAACTATGCAGGCCAGAAGGGAGTGGCAAGAAATATTCAAAGTGATGAATAGCAGGAAACTACAACCAAGATTACTCTACCCAGCAAAGCTATGATTCAGAATTGAAGATCAGATAAAGAGCTTCACAGATAAGAAAAAGCTAAAGGAGTTCACTACTGCCAAACCAGTATTATACAAAATGCTGAAGGGTATTCTTTAAGAAGAGGAAGAAGAAAAAGGTTAAGATAAAAATTATGAACAACAAATACATATCTATCAACAAGTGTATCTAAAAATCAAGTGAATAAAAAATCTGATGAATAGAATTAACTGGTGAATATAATAGTATCAGGGGCATAGAAAGAGAGTGGACTGGCAATTCTCGGGCAGAAAGGGTTGTGGAGGATTTGGGAAGAGACTGGACAAAAATAGTACACCTATGGATGAAGACAGTGGGTGAGTGGTGGGGGTAAGGGAAGAGGGTGGGAACTGGGTGGAGGGGAGCTATGGGGGGTAGGGGAGGGGAAGAGGAACAACTGTAATAATTTAAACAATAAAGATTTATTAAAAAAATAAAAACAGGAAGGTAATGCCTCTGCTTGCATGTGGTGCAGCTGTTGGGCTTTTCCTCTTTGCCTTCTCCTCCCCCAGGCGAGGCTGGGCATGGAAGCTAGAGGCCAACATGGCCCTTTCATGAGGCCTGCTCATCCATTGGGCTCCATGGCCACCTCCTCTACTTTTCAGGGAGTGATGATGACCTTGACGAGGAGGCCATCCCTGGAGGTCATTGCCATCTGTGGGAGCACAAGTTTGTGGGCATTGGCAGAGAGAAGCCTGCTGTTCCCTCTCTGGGCACCTTTCCTCTTGAGAGCAGATCTTTCTATAGTAAGCCCAGTGGGGCACCACAGCCACCTCCCCCACTTTTCAGGTAGGGCGGCAGAGTGATGATGGTATTGCATGAGGACCACACACAAGAGCTTGACATACTCACCCAGCAAAGGCCTGATTTCAGAGAAGAGGAAGCCAAGGTGAGGGGAGAGGCGGGCCTTGCACCAAACAACTCAGGAGAGGGGCCAAGACTCAGAGCACGTGGCACAGTTGGCCTCTAGCCCTTGTTTAAAAGTTATTTTTGTCTTGTTTTTCCTGTAACCTGCCTTCCTCCTGGTTCCTCTCCCTTTCACTAGCTTGATTGCCCCTAGACAACCGCCCACCATGCACTGTGAGACGCAGAGTCATGCCAGACCCACAGGGTCTCAGAGCATCCTGGCCCCAATGAGCACCAGCAACTTGTCAAATGTTCCACCCACTCCGCTGTCATCACCACCGCTATTACAGAAAACCGGAATAATCAAACAATGCAGGAGAGTTTGGAAACACACTTTATTCACCACGGTGGGCTTAGAGAAAATGAATTCAAATTCTAAGCAAAGCTACAAGCAGGACTTCCTTTTTTATTAAGGAGCCAGCCCTCTGTGCAATTAGTGGTTATCTCGCTGCTGTCTTTGAAAAACAACAACACAGTTCTAAAAATTATGGGCAGATCTAGTCTCTGGCCTACAAGGTCAGACAGCTAAGTTTATGGTCCTCGTTATTCAAGCAGGCTAAAGCAGGCTAGAAAGCAACGTTATTTTTTTTTTAGAATAAGAGGCTGTCTAGGAAAAACAGCAGAGAATTCTAAAAAGCAGTTTTTACAAAATAGGGGTTTGCCTTCTCACCGCCATCACCACCCCCATCATCATCATCATCATCATCATCATCATCAAGAAGTCACTGCCTATAGTGGATAACATTGTAGTAACTATGAATGATGCCATATGTCCGCTAGACTTAGTGGGTGATCACTTTCTAATCACTAGAGTGTACACCCACAACTAATATAATATTGTATGTCAACTGTAATTGAAAACAAAAGTTTTGTTTTGTTTGTTTTTAAAGTCACTGCCTACCTAAGATGTGCTGCTGGAAGACAAAGGCGAGCTGGAACTGGAAAGCAGGGCTAGAGACCCGGACCAGGGAGAGGCGGGGTTCCTGCTGGGACGGTGAACCCTGGGGAGGGCCAATCCAGGAGCCACTCTAACTCCCATGTCCCAACAACTCACACTCTTTCGCCTTCTCCATTGTCAACTTTTTAGTAGTTCTGGCCTTCTTGGTGCTTATTCCTCCACTTCTCTTTCTTTATTCATGACCCCAATGTCTTTTTTAGTCAAAATACAGTTATTTTGTATTGTCCCCACACCCTCTTGTCCCCTCTTTTCCCTGATTTCAGGTCCAGGTTCTTTCCTTCCCTTTGACCCACCTGCCATCTGCATGACGCCCTCCTTCGCTATGCTCAACACCTTCACACGCAGTTCCATCCATTTTATCTCACCGGCTTTTCCCCTCTAACAATGTGAAGTCCATGCCTTTGTCTCCCACACACCCTGCTGCCTGCACTGTCTGGGGATCATGGAGTCAGGTCCTCCTGTAGACTTGTGTGAATGCGGGTGAGTTCTTCCAACCGCCTCTTCAGCTCCCGGGACTGCTGCCTCAACTCTCGCGCCGAATGAGCCTTTGCGCCCTTATGTAAGTGCATTGACTCTTTCACTAGGTCCACTACATCCATGAGAAGGAATACACCTGCCGTGGCTGCACCAAAGACCCTGGCTCCTTTGCTCATGGCCAGAGCAGTGCCTCCAAACGCTTTCTGCAGCTGCTTGCCGCTTTGGGCTGAGGCTATCCCCGTGCGCAGGAAGCGCGTGGCCTTGGCTGCTAAGACAGGATTGGATTTGGCCAGCTTGAAGGCTCGGGCATTCTTCACAATGGCTTGCAGGGATTGGAAGCACTTCCTTGCTAAGGAAGCAATTTTGGGTGTGCTGCGACATAGAACCTCCTTGACCACCTTCTCTGTGTCACTGCCAGCTGACACTAGGCTGCGGGCTTCGGCTTTTGCTGACGCATCCTTTGAGACTTCCACGATGTTTGCAGTCACACCAGTCACAGCAGCTGCTGCCCCCAGTCCCATCCCAGTTGCCAAAAGCACCAGACTAGCCCCTGCTGTGAAAGGTGCCAGAGACAGGCCAATGATGGTCAGAAGGCTAGACACAACGCCAGTGGAAGAGGCCGCCACCTGGGTGATGGTACAGTCCCTGTGCACCTGGTCAACCTCATCAGCAAGTGCGTAGAGCTTTCGTATGCGTTCCTCAAGGTCCTGTTTCACCTGAGGAAACTCCTTCATAAAGCTCTCCCCATGCAGCTCGTCTGCTGAGGGCATGTCTTTGTCCTCCCCCGCCATGAGTGCTTCCAGCTGCCTCAACTCTGCATAGAGTGCATCTGCCTCATCCCTGCAATCACGAAGGACAGGGGATTAACCAAGGCAGGTGGATGAATTGCTAAGGATGACACCCCCGACGGGATGAGCTGGTGCAGGACGCCCTGTCCTCTATGGTGGGAACGTGTGCATCTACTCGGAATCCCACAGGTTACACCTCATTGGCAGCTCCCATTCTGAACAGAAGCAGTCACTAAGCCACATTGCCTTCCCTCTGGTCAGGGTTACTCCATGGAGAAGAGAAGAGGGTCCCACCGGGAGGCAAGGAGCCCTCCAGCTCGCAGACAGGGTTGGAGGACATGATCACCCAGGGCCCTTTGCTCCTAGCAGAGAGGGTTTCAAATCAGGGAAGGAAGAAATGTGCCCCCCACCACCTCTCATTCGGCCTTCCACTAGGCCCCTGGCCTCCTCCGTCCTGTGCCCAGGCGCCTCAGCTGCCTCACTCGAGTCCCAGCCTAGCTGCCAAACCTTCTTAACAGTCCTCCCACCTGGACCACCTTGCTCCATCCAGACCCCGGGCTCTGACCCTGATCCAAGCCTCTCTGGGCCTCCGGACAGGATGACTGCACTTGCTTCCTCGCCCTTGACCCTGCAGTTCTCCCCAAGGCCTTCACCATAGTCCTGTCAGACGGACTTGCTATTCCATTGATGAGGGAGATGACATAAGCCCACAGCCCCGAGCCGGGCAGAGATACAATCAGGATTCAACCAACAGGGTGCAGCTTCACTCCAGCTCTCCGCCTTCCAGGCCAGCAGGACGCTGCAGAGTTTGCACAATCCCTTTCTTAGGGAGAGCAGGCTCTCTAGCCACAATCCCCAGGGACACAAACTGTGCCAGGATTTTTCTGGCTTGTCCCACAGGAAGTCCTGCGTGGCTCTCACGTCCAACAAGAAGACGCGTGGGCCCTGTCAATTCCCAGCATCTTTTTAAAAGTTCATGTGAACTGCCCACCTACTATGTGTGAGTTTTTAGGCTAAACGGTTATACTCATTACCTTATTTTCTTCACAATAAAATTGAACAGATGAATAAGACAGAGAGTGGTTAAGTAACATGGCCAAGGTCACCTAACCTTCCCCTGCAGGCCTCATCTCTTCTCAACCTGGGGCCCTTCCCTGCCAACGAATGACATGAAGGAAATGTTCCTCATGGACTGCTGAGAAGGAACTTCTTCAACCCCAAGCTCAGGAGCCTGCCTGGAGGAGCGTGCCTGCCAGAGGAATCTAGATGCAGGGGAGATCGGGTGACAATGCAGGCACCCCTGGAGGTTACCTGGACAGCTTGGCTGCAGCCACAAATCTCTCCCAGGATCCATCACTCAGCAGGCGTTGCAGTTTCTCTGTGTCCCTTGGGTCCATTAAATACTCAATGGCATCAACAAAGTCTTTGCCTTCTAGATGGAAAGAAAAAACAATGAGGTTAGAAGGAATCCTGGTAGAACATAAATGGCATTGAGTATAAACAAGGAGGTTCAATGTTCCTCTTCCTGAACAGCTGTCACCTGTGGCAAGTTCCTAAAATCTGGGGTACTTTTGATGGAATAACTGGTGCTGTGTGTTCCCCAAACTTTATATGCTGAAGCTCTGACACCACCACCCTCCACCCCACTGTGTGACTGTATTATTAAATTTAATTTTGAAAATGTTTTCATTGAGGAAGGGAGAGGAAGGGAGAAGGATAGAGAGATAGAAACATCGATGAGAAAGAATCATCTATTGGCTGCTTCCTGCAGGTCCCCTTCTGGACATTGAGTCCACCACCTGGACATGTGCCCTGACCGGGAAGCGAACCTGGGACTTCTTGGTTCATGGTTCCATACTCAACCACTGAGCGAACCTGGCCAGGTCCCATGTGACTGTATTTGTAATTAAGGGTAAATGTCGTCATAGGTGTAGGACCCTAATCCAATCTGACTGGTGTCCTTATGCGTGAGGGAGAGACAACACAGCTCTCCCTCCCCCGCTCTTGTCTCTCTCCCTTTAAATATCAACACCTTTTTGTAAAATTATGTATTAAAATGTGTGACTCCCAGGGATTTGGAGACTATGGAATTGCAGATAAGGGACTGGGGACTGGCGTAAGTTTTGTGTGTGCAGAGACAGGATGTAAATGGGTTTCCTGCGATAAAACACACAAGGGACATCATTCTTCTTTCACAGAAAAAGAAAGGGAAACTCAGGACAAGTGAAGGCCCAAGCCAAGGAGCAGAAAGCTCACAGGTGGCATCCAGTCACCTGTCAGACATTTCCTTACATAGGTTGAAGCCGCCTTGTAGTTTGAACATTCATGTGATTTCTGCTTTCTACTCTATAGGTTACCTATGGGATTTTTTTAAATTTGAAAAGAATGTTTCAGATCACTCGCCACCAATGGAGCAAAACTACCAGGCAAAGAGGATTCCTCCTGCTTCTCACAGACGCTCCAAGGTGGGCAGTGGAGGGGTGTCTTCAGGTGGGTGGGGGTTGGGCCCTCATCTCTAGTCCTGTGATCAATCAGAATCCGATCTCCCCACTCCAGGCTGGTCTCAGGGGCTACAATTCCCCTGGGCACTCTGACCCCACCCTTGCCCACGTCTTAAACAAGAGGTCATCTCGTTTATCCTCAGGAATCCGCCAGCTCCAGCCCTTCCTCAGGGACCCCGGAGCCTGCTCAGGAGCTGCTGGCTTCTGCGTTGTCCTCTCCTCCCTTATGCTGCAATGGGAACAAGTTTTATCCTCTCCTGGGGGTGATGTGGTTGCCTAGAAAATGCAGTGTTCATTTGGGTGGGTGGAGGGTTGTTTTTTCCTTTTCGTGTTTCAACCGCTGAGAGAGAAAGGAAACCAGGGTTTACATGGAGAAAATCCAGAGCACTAAATGGGTGTATTTTTTGATTGGGGTGTGGATGGGCGGGGGTGGGGAGGGGGGGGGGGATAACAACACAGGCCTCTTGGGTGGGGTGTGGGGTATTTGAGATCAAGAGAAGAAGTTCCTGTCTGAGACAGTCACATCTGGTAAGCATGTGTTTATAATTGGGAGCCCAGGTCAGGGCCCCAACACAGCAGGGCTGGGGGAGGGGGTTAGGGGGCTGGAGGGAGACGGGGGCAGAAGAGATTCTATGGAGGGGACAGTTTCCACCTGGAATTAGCAGGTTCCAGGTACAGGGGGCCAAAAAGTCCCACCTCCCATGGTCTGTCCTGGCCTCTTTGGACTCATTGGATGGGTGGCAGGGGAAGGAAGGCAGTGAGCACCCTGAGGAGAGAGCCAGGAAGGAGGTCCCCCACATAGACTCCTGGTTGAGGGGACTACCCTTGAAGCCTCTTAGGGGCTCAAGGACACTCATCAACCCCCTTTGATGTTCTTGATTCCTGTGTAGTTTAACCCATCCGGGAGGCACCTCCCTGAATTCTAGGGCATAAGCAGGAATCAGCCAGAAAGAAGGAAGTTGATTACCTGGGCTGATCCCATCAGCTTTTGAGGTCATGGTGTCAGCAGTGGGATCTCAGAGTTTCCCCTTCAGCTCACCAGTCTGTACCCTTGCGGAAGAGAGAACAAATTGTGGGGTCAAATGTGAGCCCTGCTAAAAGTGCCGGGTCCTCTCTGCTGTCCTCCCCCACCCTTGGACCTTCGCTTGTTTCTAGTTCCTTATGAAAATAGTGCAAAAACACTCTTCTAGCATGTGAGTTAGCCTGCATTTGAGGTTGTTTTCCTTAAGATATTTCCAGAAGTAGAATGACTGGTCAGAGGGTATTGCCATATAAAAATTCTTCATTCCTATCCCACATTGTTATGCAAACAAACTGTGCCAATTGACATTTATACTCACAGTATATGAGGTGTCTGTCTTTTCCATCTTTTAGTTCATAGTATGTTGTTTTTTTTAAAGAAACACATCTTTCGTTCTTTTAAAGTTTTTTATTACACTAAAAAATACACAATATAAAATTTACCACCTTAACCATTTTTAAGGGTACAGTTCAATAGTTTCAAATTATATTTACACTAGGGGCCCAGTGCACGAATTCGTGCACCTTGAAAGGAACTGTGGGCCGCAAGGCTGTGGTGGGCACAGGGGCGGGTCTTGGCCCATCCTCTGCGCCCTCCACCCCCACGCCCCTTCTGCCATGGCCCCCGTGTCCACTGTCTGCTGGCAGCCCCGCTCCCACCGTCACCGCCGCCCATCCATGCGCTAACAGCACCAGCCCCACTCCACCATCTGAAGGTGCGGAGTGATTGGGGCCGGCACCAGCAGCGGGTGTGAGTGAGGCCAGCGCTGTCAGGGGGTGCAAGCGTCATCTGCTGCCCCGATCACCCCTCAGGAGCATGGGGAGATGGAGAAGCCCTCAGGGGCAATCAGGGCCCACAGCCTCCACTCGCACCCGCTGATGATGCCAAGCAATCGGGACCGGCGCCGGGCACCGGCAGCAGGTGTTAGTGCTGGGTGAGACACGGTGTGCAGGAACAAATAATTTTCAGTAACATCCAGAGGCTTGCCCCAATGATAGCGACCATGCCCCGCCTTGGTCTGCCCCCCTGATCACTTGCTCCACCATCCCACTGTGGCCGACACCCGCCATGTTCTACACATGCCCCCTGGTGGTCAGCGCACATCATAAAGCAACTGGTTGTTCGGTTGTTCCACCATTCAGTCTATTTGCATATTTGCCTTTTATTCTATAGGATTATTACCTAGGATTGCTGTGCAACCAGTCTCCAGAACTCTCTTCCTCTCGCAAAAGAGAAACGCTGTACCCACTAAACAATAACTCCCCATTCTCTCTCCTCCCAGCCCCTACACACTGCCATTCTACTGTTTGTCTCCACAGATTTGAGTGCCTCACCTAAGTGGACTCATACAAGGGTTATCTTTCTGAGACTGGTTTACTTCACTCAGCTTAGTGTCCTCAAGTGCCATGCATGCTGGGACATAGGTCAGAATTCCCTAATGCTCTGGAGAACAACAGTTCCTCAGTTTCTTCTAGGCATTTGCAATTCAGGAGGGGATGTAAGGAAGATGACATGAAGGTGGGAGAACGCAAGGAGGGGATTGGATTACAGGATGGTTAACAAGATGGTGCTCTCTTTTTAAAAATGTTTTTATTGTCCGGCCAGTGCGGCTCAGTGGTTGAATGTGGACCTATGAACCAGAAGGTCACGGTTTGATTCCCAGTCAGGGCACATGCCCAGGTTGTGGGCTCCATCCCCAGTGTGGGGTGTGTAGGAGACAGACTATCAATGATTCTCTCTCATCATTAAGAAACCTGCCCACATATTTTTTAAAATGTTTTTATTTGCTTCAGAGAGAGGAGGGAATGGAGAGATAGAAACATCGATGAGAGAGAAGCATCCATTGGCTGCCTCCTGCACACCCCCTACTGGGAATTGAGTCCAAAACCTGAGACACAGATGCAGTGGTTGCAGCATCAGCCCATGCACTGAAGGGTCAAGAGTTCGATTCCTGGTCAAGGGCACGGACCTGGGTCAAAAGTTCTATCCACGAACCAAGTTGGGCCCAGGGCAGGTGGGGGAGGCAACAAATCGATGTACCTCTCTCAGACTGATGTTGCTCTCCCCCTCTCTCTCCCTCCCTTCCACTCTCTCTAAAAATCAACGGGGAAAATATCATCAGGTGGGGATTAAAAAATTACAATAAAAACTAATAATAAAAGTGCGGGGGGAATATTAAAACTCATATTCAGTTGCAGAAACATAGCTAATCAAGACACAAATCCGAGAAGCCATAAAGGGAAACTTGGATTGACTTGACTTCTTAACAATTAAAGACTGAAAAGGCTGCCTTCAGCCAAGGCAGACCATGAGAGGCCGGGCCACTGTGTGCAGCAGGTACGGAGACCACAGGTGACTCGCTGTCCACAGTACACAGGAGCCTACACATCAACATGGAGAGACTGAACCCAAATTCTTAAACATGGGGAGACACAGGAACAGGTCATCCTCAGGGCAGGGGCTGGCCCAGCGTAAGGCAGCTCCTGCGGGCAGAGTAGAGGCCACACCTCCTGGTGCTGGTGGCTAAGGAGCGAGATGTGGTTTCAGTAACACCTCAGCTCCCGGGTGTGTCTGCTCTAGACACAGGGGTCTGGGCTCAGACTCCTCCAGCTCAGACACACAGGACCACCGCCTACGTCTCCCATCCCCCACGGTTATGAACCAGGCCGGCCAAGAGCAGGGAGGCACAGCCCACCCGTCCTCCAGGTCAGTGTCTCAGTGTGGCACCCGGGGCAAGTCATTCCCCTCTCAGGGCCTCAGTTTCCCACAAGGCCCGGCACTGAGCTGAAAGGGAGGGTGAAACAATGTCACGATTTGAACTCTCAAAGGCAATCCTTTACCCATCAGCCTCAGCAGCAGCCCCTGAAGGCAGCCTCAGGGCAGCCAGGCCGCAAGGAACAGAGGCTCTTACCTACCGTCCCCACCTCCTCTGCTTCTCCCCACACCCCCACTCCCACCTCCTCTACCTCCTCCACATCCCCCCATATCGCCTCCACTTTCTCCACATTCCCCCACACCCACCTCCTCTACGTCCTCCACATCACCCTACATCCCCATTCCTCTGCAGTCACTGTCTCCTGTCTCAGGTAGCCCAAGGCTGTGCTGAGCTGGAGGGGTCATGGCTTACCCACCTGAGCAGTGTCCCCTTGCTCTCCACTGCTAAGAGCTCAGGGGGAGAGAGGAACCCTCTGACTAACCTGGCTTCCAAACCAGGCTCTGCCCCTGCTTACATGCACCCTTGGACCCATTACCCCCTTTCAATCCCCCCGAGTTTCAGTTTCCCTCATCCATAAAAGAGTGACAATATTCTTATCTTAGAAAGTGTTGTGAGGATGAGAAGATGGAGAAGGGGCTCCTAACCTCCCAACTTACCAAAAATCTCCCTCTGGAGATTGGAACAAGATCCACTTGCTGTTAGCTGTGCAGACCACTCTGCAGCTGTGTCTGCACAAAACCAGTCACACCCGGGGCCAAGGCACTAGAAAGTAAAAATGAAAGGAAATGCCTAAATTATGAGAAACTTGCGCTCAAGCACATTATCCAATCCTAGGCTAGCACCACCCTGGGCAAATTTCTCCCTCCACCCTATGGCCTTGTTCCCAGACCCCTCCTCTCTCTTCCTCCCCCACACGCCCCAAATGCCCCCCTTAGTCACCCTTCTGTCCCCAGTGATGAGCACATCCCTGAGCACAGCAGATGCTCACTGCCTTCTTGCATTGCCTGGGTGCCTGCTCCTGTTGCAGGCCCCGCCCAGGCAGGACCCAGATATTTGCTTCTGTAGGTCCTTCTGCCAGGAGCACCTGTTTCTCCCACCTGGAACAACATGCTCATCCTTCAAAGCCCAACTCTGGCATCACCTCCTCTGAGAAGCCCTCCGGCATCTTCCCCTCCCAGAGTCCACTGTCCCCTCAGGCTCTGCTCCCCTGACCTGCGGGAGGCCCAAGGCCACTGTGTCCGTGTCTCCCCTGACACCTGTCCCTGGTGATAGGGTCAGTGCCTCAGAATCACGGCGACCTTTCCGAGGAGGCCATCCCAGGTGGTCATTGCCGTCTGTGGGAGCACAGGTTTGTGGGCGTTGGCAGAGAGAAGCCTGCTGTTCCCTCTCTGGGCCCCTTTCCTCTTGACAGCAGATCTCTCTGCAGGAAGCCCAGTGTCACAGTCACACAGAAAAGTCTGAAAACGGAAGGGACGCAGGGCTGAGTGCGTGCCAGGCACCGTGCGGGCACCTTCCAGGCCTTTCCTACTTGATTGTCACCCCGGCTGTAAGCATCACCACCTGGATTTTACAGATCAAGAAACAGGAGGGAAATGGCTCCGCCTGTAAGTGGCGCAGCTGATGGGCTTTTCCTCTATGCTCCCCTTCCCCCCCCCCCCCCCCCCACACACACACACACTTCTCCTAGACGGGGAACCCAGTGGCCTATGTGGTCCTTCCATGAGGCCTGCTCATCCCAGACAAATGTCCATGGGGCACCACGGCCACCTCCCCCACTTTTCAGGGAGGGCGGCAGAGTGATGATGGTATTGCATGAGGACCACACACCAGGGCTTGACATGCTCACCCAGCAAAGGCCTGGTTTCAGAGAAGAGGAAGCCAGGGTGAGGGGAGAGGCGGGCCTTGACCAGGCGACTCAGGGGAGGGGCCCAGACTCAGAGCAAGTGTCACAGTTGGCCTCTGCCGCTGTTTGTAGTTATTTTTGTCTTGCTTTTCCCGTAACCTGCCTTCCTCCTGGTTCCCTGCCGCCCCCCGCCATGTCCCCTTTCACTAGCCTGACTGCCGCTGGACACCCCCACACCCTGTGAGGAGCAGAGTCATGCCAGACCCACAGGGGCGGAGTCCCGTTGTCCAAAGGGTCCTCTGATAAGAACGCAGAAAGGACCCAGACGGACGTCTGTGGCCTCAGTAAACACGGTCTGCTGGCAGAACAACTGGGGTGGGGGCTACAAAGGCACATGAGGTGAGATGGGTGCCTCTTGGCATGAGCTGAGATCACTTAGGGATCCTAACCACCCAGTGACTATTCAGTAGGGCTCAGCTGGACCCCCGACATCACAAGAAAGGTCACCTGGGATGACTGCAGCTCCAGAATCAGGATCTTGGCCAAATTCTTGGTCAATAAGCCATTTCAGCCCACTGTGAGGAAAATCCCCACTCAGGAGAAAGTAACCCCAGAATCACAGGACAGGGGTCTGGCATGTGCCACCAGCATCACCTGGTGGAGGCTGGAGGAGTCACCAGCTGGAGGCACTCAGCCAGCACCCTCACCCCAGCCCGGCCCAGTCTCTCCAACACTTGGGGAGGGGAGCTTGGCTCAGACACGCTGGACACGAAGAGTTTTGTGTCCAGAGAAGGGCCCCTGTCTCCCTGTCCTCCTTCTGTTTATAGGGCAGTGGTGTGGGCAGGCGCAGGTAACCCAGGAAGCTGGTGCCGTCATCAGAGTGGCTCGCCGACGGGCACCTTGGGCTGCAGAGCACAGGGCACTGCTCTCCATGCCAACAGCACCTGCCGACCTCACGGGAAGTGGTCTCAGCCCCTCTATGCCAACCGGCCAGCATCACCTAGGGGACAACCTTCTTGTCTTTCTTCAGGTGGCAAAATTGGGCCTCAGGTGAGTAACAAGGTCAGCGTAGGAAGGGTCAGGACTAAGAATAAAGATGACACAACTCAAACCCATAATCTTAGTATTTTTATGTTAAGTCAAAATAAATCCTCTGTTTAATTTTAACATACGTACAATGTGTAAGAGAACTGGGCACATTCTCAGAGTAAACAAATTTTGGATGTCAATTTAAAACAGGAAATGGAGTAATGTGTCTCGATTAAGGATTGTAAATGGAAAGGCACTCTGTCCAGAACAAAGGATGAGAGGAGGCAGCATCAAGTTCAGCAGATCAGAATGCAGGAACAGAGGGGAGTGGCAGGCAGGAGTACAAATAGCATTTAGCTTGGCCGGTGTGGCTCAGTGGTTGAGCATCAACCTATGAAGCAGGAGGTCATGGTTGATTCCCGGTCAGGGCACATGCCCAGTTGCAGGCTTCATCCCCAGTAGGGGACGCGCAGGAGGATGCCGATCCATGATTCCCTCTGGTCATTTAGGTATCTATTCCTCTCTCCCTCTCCCTTCCTCTCGGAAATCAATAAAACATATATATATTTAGAAAAAGAAAAAAAAAAGCCAAAAACAACAAAAAATAACCACCCCCAATTAATTCCTGGAGTTCCCCCAGCTTGTTTGTAGCTCTGCCCAAAGCTGGCCCAGTGGAGCAGCGGCCCTGAGTATCCCCTTGAGCATGGGACACCTCCTGCAGCGGAATCATCTCGGCCTCCATGCTCTTCAGCTTCTTCTCGTTCTCCTTGGCCTGCACCAGGATCTCCTTGCTCGGCTCGTCCCGGCCCTGAGGGCCCGCTTGAACTGGGCCTTCATGGCCTGCAGGTTCACCTCCAGCCGCAGCTTGGCATCCTCAGTGGCCTGAAGCTCATCCTCCCGCTCCTACAGCTGGGTCTTCATCTCCTCCACCTGCTGCTCCAGGGCCCGCTTAGACTTCTCCAGCTCATGCATCTGCCACCGAGGGAACCAGAGTCAGGAACAGAGGGACAAGAGGTCCCCGAGGGCCCTGCCTCAGTGTCCACTTCCTCCGCTAATCCTCTGTGCTGCCCCACACAGCGCCTCCTGGTACTCACACTCTTGTCCACGTCGTCCTTGGAGCTCATGAGGTCCTCCATCTCCGTACGGAACTCCTTGTTGCGCCGCTCCAGCTCTGCCTCCTGTAGCCTTGTGTGAATACGGGTGAGTACTCCCAGCCTCCTCTCCAGCAACTGGGCCTGCTGCCTCAACTCTTCAGCCGACTGTGCCTTTGACCCCTTATGCAAGTGCTTTGTCTCCGACACAAGGCTGCACACAGCCTTCAGAAGGGATATACCTGCGGCGGCTAAATCATCGAGCCTGGCTTCCTTGGCCTTCACCAGAAGAGTGCTTCCAAAAACTTTCTGCAGCAGCTTGCTGCTTAGGCCTGAGATCGCCCCATTGCACACAATGCTCTTGACCTTGGCTGCTAAGCTGGGAGTGGATTTGGCCACCTTGAAGGCACTAGCATTCCTCCTAATGTCTTGCACAGATTGGGAGCACTTCTTTGCTAAGGAGTCAATTTTGGGTGTGCTGTGATTGACAACCGCCACGATCACCTTCTCTGTGTCGCTGCCAGTTGACAATAGGTGACGGGCTTTTGCTTTTGCTGACGCGTTCTTTAAGAACTCCACGATGCTGGTGGTCACATGGGTCACAGTAGCTGCTGTCCCCAGTCCATTTCCAGTTGTTGAGAGCACCAGACTAGCCCCTGCTGACACAGGTGCCAGAGACAGGCCAGCGATGGTCAGAAGGCCAGACGCAACGTGGGCGGAAGAGGCCACCACTTTAGAGATTTTGCAGTCCCTGTGCACCTTGTCAACCTCATCAGCAAGTGCGTAGAGCTTTCGTATGCGTTCCTCAAGGTCCTGTTTCACCTGAGGAAACTCCTTCATAAAGCTCTCCCCATGCAGCTCGTCTGCTGAGGGCATGTCTTTGTCCTCCACGGCCATGCGTGCTTCCACCTGCCTCAAGTCTGCATAGAGTGCATCTGCCTCATCCCTGCAATCACGAAGGACAGGGGATTAACCAAGGCGGTTTGCTTTTCTGTAAAATGGGCTCGATAAGAACCATGTTGCATAATCAAATAGAAAAGACAAATAGAAAAGTATTTTACAAATGTGAGGAATTTTTCTTTCAATGTTAACACGTTTTTTGTACCTTCTGGATGCTCCATCGTACTTATTCAGACAGGGAATAAATATGGAAAATCCTCTTAGGGTGCTCTTAAATGGTAATTATTGCTTTTTAAAAATATATATTTTTATTGATTTCAGAGAGGAAGGGAGTGGGAGAGGGAGATAGAAATGTCCATGATAAGAGAGAACCATTGATCGGCTGCCTCCTGCATGCCCCCTATTGGGGATCGAATCCACACCTGGGCACCTGTCCCGACCATGAATCAAACCCTGGCCTCCTGGTTCACAGGTTGATGCTCAAACACCGAGCCATATGGCCAGGCATTAAGTGGTAAGTATTTGATAAAGACGGCTTCTCACTCAATGGTAGGTGGGCCCATCACCACCAAAGTGTTTGTAGAGTGGGAACTCCAGGGATGAACAAGGGAAAGGGGTGTGGAGCAGATAAACCCTCACCTAGAGACTCTTAGAGTGTGGGGAGACTTAACCTGACCACAGAGAGGTCTTCTCTTTCCCTTGGCTTCTGGGAGTGACCTCTTGGGTCCCAGAATGCCTTGACTGATAGCCATGTCATTGCTTGCCTGACCTTAGGCCACCGGACAGGCTGACAAGGTGACATATGAAGGAGGCTTTGGGTCATATGGTACCCGTTCTGCCGATGAAGGAAGTAGAGATGAAAGACATTAGTTAACCCTGCAGGTGGGGCTGGAGGCTGCAGGTCAGACCTCCAAGCAGCATGTGATTGTGCCCCAATTACCTTCTGCACACGGAAACTCTGCCAACTTACACCACGCTCTTCTGAGCCCTCTTCTCAGCTAGGCCTTGTCCTTGGCCTTCTATGTTCCATCCATGGCAGCCTACATCTTCCAGTCTCAGCAATAATAGTGCTATGTCAGTTTAGGGAGACCCCCACACACACTTTGCAAAAAAGTACGTATATATTCTTTAATGCTCACCAGAGGACATGCTTAGAGAGAGAGAGAGAGACATTAATTGGTTATCTTCAGTATGTACGCCAACCAAGGATAGGACATGCAACCCAGGTGTGTGCCCTGACCGGGAATCAAAATGTCCACCTTTCTGTTCACAGGAAAACACTCAACCAAGTGAGCCACTTTGGATGGGCAAACTCCCCACCTATCCAAGGTCTGATCACCTTTATATATCGCATCAAATTTCTCATCCCCCAACTTTGATGCAAAAGTCCTTGCTTGACTTGTTAGATCAGTTTAGCAAGAATCCCCCTGCCCTTGACACCGCTTCTCAGTCATTTTCCATCCACCAACCCCCTCACTCTTCTCCTTGGCTATAAATCCCCAGCTGCCTTTGCTGTTTTCAGAGTTGAGCCCAACCTCTTCCCTGTTATGAGGGTCTTCACATGTACTGCATGGTCATCCTGGGAAAGGTCTTCTTTGCATTTTCAGTGTCAGAATAACTCCTTTCTTCCACAGGGTGAGCTCCCCTGGTTGGTGAGGCTGCATGAGCTTGTTGATTACAGGACAGTGGTATGTCCTGAGGACAATCAGACTTTTCGTTTCAGCGATTCTGGGAACTTAAAATTAAACAACCAAAACCTCAGCTAGGAGGGAACTTACTAGTAATGATGATTGTGCCTGGCACCGGCTCTCTGACAAGCCTGACACTCTTAGACCTTCCCAGCTAAAGGTCACAGGGTCCAGCCACTTTCCCTATTGGCCAGGGAAGCTGGGGACCTGCTACCAACATTGGTTCCCCTCAGACGCTCCAGCCAAACATCCAGCACCCCCCATGTCTCAGTTGTCACCAGCCTAACTCACACCTTAGATGCTGACAGCATCACATGCAAGCACACCAAGGCCATGTCTGAGTTTATGGAGCCTCCTAAGGCACAAGGGACTGTAAGTACCATGTATGTGAATCAGTAAGGTTGAGTCCTGGGGTTGGACAAGCTAGTGCAGGACGCCCTGTCCTCTATGGTGGGAACGTATGCGTCTACTCGGAATCCCTCAGGTTACACCACATACGCAGCCACGATTCTGAACGGAAGTGGTCACTAAGCCACACTGCCTTCCCTCTGGTCAGGGTTACTCCATGGAGAAGAGAAGAGGGTCCCACAGGGAGGTCAGGAGCCCTCTAGCTCACAGATAGGGTTGGAGGACATGATCACCCAGGGCCCTCTGTCCCCAGCAGAGAGGGGATCAAATCAGGGAAGGAAGAAATGTGCCCCCCACCACCCCTCATTCGGACTTCCACTAGGCCCCTGGCCTCCTCTGTCCTGTGCCCAGGTGCCTCAGCTGCCTCACTCGAGTCCCAGCCTAGCTGCCAAGCCTTACTACCAGTCCTCCCACCTGGACCACCTTGCTCCATCCAGACCCCGGTCTCTGACCCTGATCCAAGCCTCTCTGGGCCTCCGGACAGGATGACTGCACTTGCTTCCTCGCCCTTGACCCTGCAGTTCTCCCCAAGGCCTTCACCATAGTCCTGTCAGACGGACTTGCTATTCCATTGATGAGGGAGATGACATAAGCCCACAGCCCCAGAGCCGGGCAGAGATACAGTCAGGATTCAGCCCAACATGGTGCAGCTTCACTCCAGCTCTCCGCCTTCTAGGCCAGCAGGACGCTGGAGAGTTTGCACAATCCCTTTCTTAGGGAGAGCAGGCTCCCTAGCCACAATCCCCAGGGACACAAACTGTGCCAGGATTTTTCTGGCTTGTCCCACAGGAAGTCCTGCATGGCTCTTCTGTCCTGGAAGTCCAGGCAGAAGACACTTGGGCCCTGTCAATTCCAAACAATCTTTTTAAAAGTTCATGTGAAATGCCCACCTACCATGTGACAGTCATTAGGCTAAAGAGTTTACCTACATGATCTTATTCTCCTCACAATGAAATAGAAGAGACAAATAAGACAGAGAGTGGTTAAGTAACATGGCCAAGGTCTCATAACCTTCCCCTGCAGGCCTCATCTCTTCTCAACCTGGGGACCTTCCCTGCCAACGAATGACATGAAGGAAATGTTCCTCATGGACTGTTGAGAAGGAACTTCTTCAACCCCAAGCTCAGGAGCCTGCCTGGAGGAGTGTGCCTGCCAGAGGAATCCAGATGCAGGGGAGATCGGGTGACAATGCAGGCACCCCTGGAGGTTACCTGGACAGCTTGGCTGCAGCCACAAATCTCTCCCAGGATCCATCACTCAGCAGGCGTTGCAGTTTCTCTGTGTCCCTTGGGTCCAGTGAATTCTCAATGGCATCAACAAAGTCTTTGCCCTCTAGATGGAAAGAAAAACAATGAGGTTAGAAGGAATCGTGGTAGGACGTAAATGGCATTGTGTATAAACAAGGAGGTTAAATGTTCCTCTTCCTGAACAGCTGTCACCTGTGGCAAGTTCCTAAAATCTGGGGTACTTTTGATGGAATAACTGGTGCTGTGTGTTCCCCAAACTTTATATGTTGAAGCTCTGACACCACCACCCTCCACCCCACCGTGTGACTGTATTATTAAATTTAATTTTGAAAATGTTTTCATTGAGGAAGGGAGAAGGATAGAGAGATAGAAACATCGATGAGAAAGAATCATCTATTGGCTGCTTCCTGCAGGTCCCCTTCTGGACATTGAGCCCACCACCTGGACATGTGCCCTGACCAGGAAGCGAACCTGGGACTTCTTGGTTCATGGGTCAATGCTCAACCACTGAGCCAACCTGGCCAGGTCCCATGTGACTGTATTTTGTAATTAAGGGTAAATGAGGTCATAGGTGTAGGACCCTAATCCAATCTGACTGGTGTCCTTATGCGTGAGGGAGAGACAACACAGCTCTCCCTCCCCCGCTCTTGTCTCTCTCCCTTTAAAAATCAACACCTTTTTGTAAAATTAAGTATTAAAATGTGTGACTCCCAGGGATTTGGAGACTATGGAATTGCAGATAAGAGACTGGGGACTGGTGTATGTTTTGCGTGTGCAGAGATAAGATTTAAATGTGTTTCCTGCCATATCTGCACAAGGGACTTCATTCTTCTTTCACAGAAAAAGAAAGGGTAACTCAGGACAAGTGAAGGCCCAAAGCCAAGAAGCAGAAAGCTCACAGGTGGCATCCAAGGTCACCCATCAGCATTTCATGACATTTGTTTGAAGCTTCCATATGTTTCAAATATTCACATGATTTCTGCATTCTACCCTATAGGTTACCTCTGGGACTTTTTAAAATTTAAAAGTAATGTCTCAGACCACACATCACTGATGGAGTCAAACTACCAGGCAAAGAGAAGTCCTCCTGCTTCTCACAGATGCTCCAAGGTGGGCATGGAGGGGTGTCTTCAGGTGGGTGGGCCCTGAGCTCTAATCCTGTGATCAATCAGTATCAGCTCTTCCCCCTCCAGGCTGGTCTCAGGGGCTACAGCTTCACGTGGGCACCTCTGACCCTACCAAAGACCCTGGAGCCTGCTCAGGAGCTGCTGGCTTCTGAGCTGTCCTCTCCTCCCTTATGCTGCAACAGGAACAAGTTTTATCCTCTCCTGGGGGTGATGTGGTTGCCTAGGCAATGCAGTGTTGATTTGGGTGGGTTGAGGGTTGTTTTTTCCTTTTCTTGTTTCACCCACTGAGAGAGAAAGGACACCAGGGTTTACATGGAGGGAACCCAGAGCGCTGCATCTGTGTATTTCTTGCGTGGGGTGTGGATAGGTGGGAAAATAACAACAGAGGCCTCTTGGGGAGGGGGAGACGAGAGGGATATCTGAGATCAAGAGAAGAAGTTCCTGCCTCAGACAATCACATCTGGTAAGTATGTGTTTATAATTGGGAGCCCAGGTCAGGGCCCCAATACAGCAGGATGGGGGGAGGAGAGGAGAGGGGAACAGAAGGGATTCTATGGAGGGGAAAGTTTCCATCTGGAATTAGCAGGTTCCAGGTACAGGGGGGCAAAAAGTCCCACTTTCCATGGGCTGTCCTGACCCCTTTGGACTCATTGGATGAGTGGCAGGGGAAGGAAGGCAGTGAGCACCCTGAGGAGAGAGCCAGGAAGGAGGTCCCCCACATAGACTCCTGGTTGAGGAGACTACCCCTGATGCCTCTTGGGGGCTCAAGGACACTCATCAACCCCCTTCGATGTTCTTGATTCCTGTGTAGTTTAACCCATCCTGAAGGCACCTCCCTCAATTCTAGGGCATAAGCAGGAATCAGCCAGAAAGAAGGAAGTTGATTACCTGGGCAGATCCCATCAGCTTTCGAGGTCATGGTGTCAGCAGTGGGATCTCAGAGTTTCCCCTTCAGCTCACCAGTCTGTACCCTTGGGGAAGAGAGAACAAATTGTGGGGTCAAATGTGAGTCCTCCTGAAGATGCCGAGTCCTCTCTGCTGTCCTTCCTGGCCCCCCACCCCCAACCTCCACTCCCCCTCCCCACATCTTTGGACCTTCGCTTGTTTCTAGTTCCTTATGAAAATAGTGCAAAAACACTCTTCTAGCATGTGAGTTAGCCTGCGTTTGAGGTTGTTTCCCTTAAGATATTTCTAGAAGTAGAATGACTGGGTCAGAGGGTATTGCCATATAAAAATTCTTCATTCCTATCCCACATTGTTATGCAAACGAACTGTGCCAATTGACATTTATACTCACAGTATATGAGGTGTCTGTCTTTTCCATCTTTTAGTTCATAGGTGTGTTTTTTTTTTTAAAGAAACACATCTTTTGTCTTTTTAAAATTTTTTATTACACTAAAAAAATGCACAACATAAAATTTACCACCTTAACCATTTTAAAGGGTACAGTTGAATAGTGTCAAATTATATCTACATTGCTGTGCTACCAGTCTCCAGAACTCTCTTCCTCTCCCAAAGAGAAACGCTGTACCCACTCCCATTCTCTCTCTTCCCAGCCCCCTAGACACTGCCATTCTACTGTTTGTCTCTACAGATTTGAGTGCCTCACCTAAGTGGACACATACAAGGGTTATCTTTCTGAGACTGGTTTACTTCACTCAGCTTAGTGTCCTCAAGTTCCATGCATGTTGGGACATAGGTCAGAATTCCCTAATGCTCTGGAGAACAGCAGTTCCTCAGTTTCTTCTAGGCATTTGCAATTCAGGAGGGGATGTAAGGAAGATGACATGAAGGTGGGAGAATGCAAGGAGGGGATTGGATTACAGGATGGATAACAAGATGGTGCTCTCTTACTCTCTGGTTAAAAAATGTTTTTATTGCCCTGACTGGTTTGGTTCAATGGATAGAGCATAGGCCTTTGGACTCCGGGGTCCCAGGTTCTATTCCGGTCAACGGCATGTACCTTGGTTGCAGGCACATCCCCAGTGCGGGGTGTGCAGGAGGCAACTGATCTATGTTTCTCTCCCATCGATGTTTCTAATTCTCTATCCTCTCCCTTCCACTCTGTAAAAAATCAATAATATATATATATATATATATATATATATATATATATATTTTAAATGTTTTTATTGCCCAGCCGTAATAAACAACTCGGTGGTTGAGTGTGGACCTATGAACCGGGAGGTCGCAGTTTGATTCCCGGTCAGGGCACATGCCCAGGTTGCGGGCTCCATACCCAGTGTCAGGTGTGTAGGAAGCAGCCTATGAATGATTCTTTCTCATCATTGACGTTTCTACCTCTCTCCTCTCTCTCTCTCCCTTCTGCTCTGAAGTCAATAAAAAACATAGATTTAAAAAATGTTTTTATTTGCTTCAGAGAGAGGAGGGAAATGGAGAGAGAGATAGGAACACTGAAGAGAGAGAAGCATCCATTGGCCACCTCCTGCACACCCCCTACTGGGAATTGAGCCCACAACCTGAGTATGTGTTCTGACTGGAAATGGAAAAGCTGACCTCTGGGTTCATCGGTCGACACTCAACCACTGAGCCACAATGGTCACGCAAGATTGTGCTCTCTTGAGAGTGGTTATTTCAAAGGTATGTTAACCTGGATGCACAGATACAATGGACAGGGCTTGCTTAAGGAAAACAAACTTTTTACTAAAAAGGATATGCCTGGGATGTGACCCCCCGCCATGACCTGCCCAGTTAGAAATTTATGATCACATCGCCTTGTGAGGTTACTTGGCATAGAACCCATTTCTCATCCATGGGCCCCCTTTTGATGACAAGTCAGTTGGAAGGCTGTGTGGATGACCAGCCTTTTGGTTGGATAGTGTGGTCTCAGAGCGCTAGGAGAGATCTTTCCTAGGTAGTGTCAGTGCCCACCTTGTCTTGGTGACCAGTGGGATGGGGCCATATTGTAATCATAGGCTCTGTGTCGAAGCCAAATTTTCCCAAAATGGGACGGGCAGGGAAAGGGAAGGCAGTCAGGTCTTATGGCCTTCACTGTGAAGACGCACTCTGGCCCTGGCTGGGTAGCTCAGTTGGTTAAAGCATCGATCCAGTATGCCAAGTTTTTGGGTTTGATCATACAACGCACATATGAATGGCATACGCAAAAATCAATCAATGAATGCATAAATAAGTGGAACGATCAATGTTTCTCCCTCTAAATCTCAAATCAATAATCAAAAACACTCTGGGTCATTTCTGTTCTGTGAACTATCATGATGGAAACAGACCTCCTCATGGAGAGGATTCTCCCAGTTCTGTCTGGACTATCTTGCCTTAGGAGCCCAGGGAAGAAAGAAAATGCTGGTTGCCTTTAGGGGTTATTGTGAGAAGGCAAACAGCATTTATCAACTACCTCTCCTGAGACTTGCCTGAAACAGATGGAAAAGGGACTTGTAGTATAATTATAGCCAATGGTAAACCTGGCTAATGTGCATGGTCTTTGCTCTGCCTGGGAATGCTCTAAGACTTTACAACTAATGACTCACATTCTTCCAATAACCTTTGAACTGTGTACCATTTATATCTGTAAGCACAGGGTCAGGTCTATTCTCTGCTGCCCCTCCTGTCCCCAGGCACCCGCTGCCCTCCTGGCACCGCTGGCTAAAGCCTGGGGTGTGTCCCATGATGGGACATGGAACAACCAGCCACTGGACCACACAGCCCAGCCCATTTTGCTCACAACTGAGTTATTCCATTAGGTTTACTTGTCAATCTTGATGAAAAAATGATGACTCAGATGTCACACCAATTACCCCACTGATAAAATGTTCTTTTGACAGTTCTATCAGCTTTCTGAGTGTTCCATTTATTTCCTCCTGTCTCCTTCCTGCAGCCATCCTACTTGTATATATGAAGAGAGTGAGAGGAAGACAGGAATGTGAAAAACATGTGTGCCTATGAAAATCTGATTGTGACGCCTGGCCTTGAGCAGGACATCCCAAAGCTGTGCCTTCCCCAGAGGGGGTGCCCAGGTCTGGGGGACAGGCCCAGCTCCATCCAGTCCCTCCCAGTCCCGCTCACTAATGGCTGCCAGGCACTATGCTTTCTGCACCAGAGGCTCCTTGAAGGCTGTAAGTACCCATTGAATATGCCCTGCATTAGGAAGAAGACACAGATGTAGACCAAGAAGAGGAGGAAGAAGAAACAAAAAGTTTCCACAGCCCTGGCTGGTGTGGCTCAGTGGTTGCAGTATCAGCCTGTGCACTGAAGGGGCAAGGGTTCAATTCCTGGTCAAGGGCACGGACCTGGGTTATAGGTTCTATCCAAGAACCAAGTCAGGCACAGTGCAGGGGGAGGCAACAGGTTGATGTACCTCTCTCAGATTGATGTTTCTCTCCCCTTCTCTCTCCCTACCTCCCACTCTCTCTAAAATTCAATGGAAGAAATATCATCAGGTAAGGATTCAAAAATTACAATGAAAACTAACAATAACAGTGGGTTGATGGAGGAGAATCCAAGATGGCGGCATAGGTAAACACCTAAACTGCTGCCTCGCACAACAATTTCAAAACTACAACTAAAAGACAAAACGGCTATCACCCAGAGCCACGGGAAAGCTGGCTGAGTGGAAGTTCTACAACTAGAAGGAAAGAGAAAAGAGCTTTGAGAAGTGCGCAAGCGCTGAAAAGCTGAGGTACGGAGGCGCGCGATCCAGGCTGGTGGCAGGGGTTGCTTTTTTCAACCCAAAGGGAGACAAGCCCTTGATTATTCTGAAATGCAGTTTCTGGAGAGACGCGGGGGACCCAAACTCCTACAGGGAGAAGCTGGACTGTCTGCCATCGGGTCATAAAGTGAGAGTGGCTTGCTTGCAGAGCTGCACGCAGGAATAATTGTTTGCTGTGCTGGGGTGCGGGATGCGAGGAAGCGGTCGGAGACCCAGAGCCAGCTAACTGGCAGCTATTGCTATTTGCCACACCCTAGCCTAGTGACTCCCTGAGACCCCGCCCCACACAACCTACAAACCCACCCAAGCTCCCAGCAGTGGCTTTAGCATATGAATGGCCTGCCCTATGGCAGCTTAATCTAGCAAACTTGCAGCCGGTTCAGACAGCTCCAAAACCTCCAAACCCCAAGCAAAGAAGAGAAAACTGTAGTTCTCGCTGTAGCTCCTGCTGGGTGGCCCCAGACGTTAGCTGCCTGCACCCCATTGGAGATCCAGAAGCCAGTGTACCTAGTGGTCAGTGTGAGACACCAGATTTCAACTCCTCACATCCATAAGAGACACATTCAAGAGGCAGACTCAGTGAGCACCAAAGCCCCACTGAAACAAGTCCTGCACCATAAGCGTGTCTCCAGCGCAGCAGTTCTTCTATTATAGACACAGTGGGTCCTCACAGCCAATTGGCCTGGAGGTCAATTCCTCCCAGTGTACCAACAGCAATCAAGGCTTAACTACACCAAGACTTTGCACTCAGCCCACAAAGGGGTGTACCAAGAGCGTCCACCTCAGGTGATTGGGGAGGCTGAGTTACTGGCCCCTGTAGGTCATCCACCACACAAAGCCACTCCATCAACACAGGGAAGCAGCCAAAATGCGGAGACAAAGAAACATGTCACGAATGAAAGAAATGGAGGAAAGCAAACTACTGGACGACATAGAGTTCAAAACCACATTTATAAGGTTACTCAAGAATCTTCTAAAAACCTCTGAGGAACTTAGTGAGACCTTTAAGGATCTTAATGAGAATGCCAAAAAATGGAAAGGACCAGTCAGAAATTAAGTATACACTGTCTGAAATAAAGAATCTACAGAAACTCAACTGTAGATCAACGTACCCCAAGAATCAAACCAAAGATCTGAAATATGAGGAAGCAAAAAACACGCAACCAGAAAAAGAAAAAGAAAAAAGAATCCAAAATTATGAAGTAGTGTAAGGAACCTCTGCGACAACTTCAAGCGTACCAACATGCAAATTTTTGGGGTGCCAGAAGAAGAGAGAGAGCAAAATATTGGAAACCTATTAGAAGAAATAATGACAGAAAACTTTCCCCACCTGGTGAAAGAAATATACTTACAAGTTCAGGAAGCACACAGAACCCCATGCAAGAGGAATCCAAAGAAGACCACACCAAGACACATCATAATTAAAATGCCCAGGGCAAAAGACAAAGAGAGAATCTTCAAAGCAGCAAGAGAAAAACGGTTAGTTACCTACAAGGGAGTACCCATATGACGCTCAGCTGATTTCTCACCAGAAACTATGCAGGCCAGAAGGAAGTGGCAAGAAATATTCAAAGTGATGAACAGCAAGAACTTACGACCAAGATTACTCTACCCAGCAAAGCTATCATTCAGAGTTGAAGGTCAGATAAAGAGCTTCACAGACAAGAAAAAGCTAAAGGAGTTCATCACCACCAAACCAGGATTGCATGAAATGCTGAAGGGTATTCTTTAAGAAGAGGAAGAAGAAAAAGGTAAAGATAAAAATTATGAACAAAAAAATGACATCAAATACATACCTACCAAGAAGTGAATCTAAAAATCAAGTGAATAAAAAATCTGATGAACAGAATGGGCTGGTGAATATAATAGAATCAGGGGCATAGAAAGGGAATGGACTGACAGTTCTCAGGGGGAAGGGGGTGTGAGGGGTGCGGGAAGAGATTGGACAAATTCTTACACCTATGGATGAAGACAGTGGCGGGAGTAAGGGCATGGGGTGGGGTGGGGAATCAGGTGGAGGGGAGCTATGGAAGAAAGAAAAAAGAGGAACACCTGACCTGCGTCAGGCAGCTCCTGCAGGCAGAGTAGAGGGCCACACCTCCTGGTGCGGATGGCTAAGGAGGGAGATGTGGTTTCAGTAACACATCAGCTCCCAGGTGTGTCCTGCTGTACAGACACAGGGGTCTGGGCTCAGTCTCCTCCAGCTGTACTCTGTCCACAGTTGATATTTAAAAAAGAAAAACCAGGTCATGCCACATGCCTGACTCAGGCACTAGATCAGGGCTTCTCCCCGATTCTGGACACATAGGACCGGCCAAGAGCAGGGAGGCAGAGCCTGCCCATCCTCCTGCTCAGTGCCTCAGTATGGCACCTGGGGCAAGTCATTCCCCTCGTGGGCCTCAGTTTCCCCACAGGGAAAGGCACTAAGGTGAAACAAAGGGTGGGTGAAACAATGTCTGGATTCTTGCAATCTCAAAGGAAATCCTTTGCCCCACAGCTTCAGCAGCAGCCCCAGGGGCAGCCTAAGGGCATCCAGGCCACAAGGAACAGAGATTGTTACTCACCTACTATCCCCCACCTCCTCTGCCTCCTCCACATCCCCTCACACCCACATCCTCTGCCTCCTACACATGCCCCCACACCCACATCCTCTACCTCCTCCACGTCCCCCCACATCCACCTCCTCTACCTCCTCCACATCCCCCCACAGCCACCTCCTCTCCCTCCTCCACATCCCCCCACACCCACATCCTCTACCTCCTCCACATCCCCCCACATCCACCTCCTCTCCCTCCTCCACATCCCCCCACACCCACATCCTCTACCTCCTCCACATCCCCCCACAGCCACCTCCTCTCCCTCCTCCACATCCCCCCACACCCACCTCCTCTACCTCCTCCACATCCCCCCACACCCACCTCCTCTACCTCCTCCACATCCCCCCACACCCACATCCTCTACCTCCTCCACATCCCCCCACACCCACCTCCTCCACATCCCCCCACATCCACCTCCTCCACATCCCCCCACATCCACATCCTCCACATCCCCCCACATTCACATCCTCTACCTCCTCCACATCCCCCCACATCCACCTCCTCCACATCCCCCCACATCCACCTCCTCCACATCCCCCCACATCCACCTCCTCTACATTCCCCCACATCAACCTCCTCTACCTCCTCCACATCCCCCCACACCCACATCCTCTACCTCCTCCACATCCCCCCACACCCACCCCTCTGCCTCCTCCACACCCATCTCCTCTACCTCCTCCATATCACTCCACATCCCCTCTGCCTCCTCCACAACACCCCTACATCCCCATTCCTCTCCAGTCACTGGCTCCTGTCTCAGGTAGCCCAAGACTGTGCAGAGCTGGAGGGGTCATTACCTACCACCTGGGCAGTGTCCTCTTCCTCTCCACTCTAAGAGCTCTGGGGCAGAGAAGAACCTTCAGACTAACCTGGCTTCCAAACCAGACTCTGCCCCTGCTTACATGAACTCTTGGACCCATTATCCCCCTCCGATCCTCCCGAGTTTCAGTTTCCCTCATCTATAAAAGAGTGACAATATCCTTGTCTTAGAAAGTGTGAGGATGAGAAGATGGGGGAGGCGCTCCTACCCTCCCAACTTACCAAGAATCTCCCTCTGGCTGATTTGGAACAAGATCCACTTGCAGTGAGCTGTGCAGAACCACTCTGCTCCTGTGTCTGCACAAAACCAGCCACACCTGGGGCCAAGGCACAGGAAATCAAAAATGAAAGCAAATGCCCAAGTTCTGAGAAGCTTGGGATCACGCACATTATCCAATCTTAGGCTAGCACCACCCTGGTCAGCCACGCCCTACCTGCTGACCCCTTAGAGGAGCAACCCCAGGTCTGACCACCCAGGTCCTTCTCTGCTCAGCCCATCCTACCTCCCTCAGATTTCTAGAAGGAAGACCTGCCACAGAAATACAGAGGGATCCTGGGCAAATTTCTCCCTCCACCCCATAGGCTCATTCCCAGACCCCTTCTCTCTCATCCTCTCCCACACGCCCCAAATGGCCCCATAGTCACCCTTCTGGCCCCAGCGATGAGTACATCCCTGAGCACAGCACAATCTCACTGCCTTCTTGCATTGCCTGGGTGCCTGCTCCTGTTGCAGGCCCTGCCCAGGCAGGTCCCTGACATTTGCTTCTGTAGGTCCTTCTGCCAGGAGTACCTGTTTCTCCCACCTGGAACAACATGCTCATCCTTCAAAGCCCAACTCTGGGATCACCTCCTCTGAGAAGCCCTCTAGCATCTCCCCCTCCCAGAGTCCACTGCCCCTCAGGCTCTGCTCCCCTGGCACCTGGGGGAGGCCCAAGGCCACTGAGTCCGCGTCTCCCCTGACCCTTTAAAGCAGGCCTTTCTGAACCTGTCCCTGGTGGTAGGGTCAGTGCCTCAGAATCTTGGCAACCTTCCCGAGGAGGCCATCCCAGGTGGTCATTGCCATCTGTGGGAGCACAGGTTTGTGGGCGTTGGCAGAGAGAAGCTGCCTGTTCCCTCTCTGGGCCCCTTTCCTCTTGACAGCAGATCTCTCTATAGGAAGCCCAGTGTCATGGTCACCAAAATGGCGGCATAGGTAAACACCTGAACTTGCTGCCTCACACAACCACTTCAAAACTACAACTAAAACACAAAACGGATATCAACCATAACCACGGGAAGGTTTGCCAAGTGGAATTTATACATCTAGAAGGAAAGAGTAAAGCACACTGAGATTTGGAGATTGAAAGTGGACTGCAGGAGAATCCAAGATGGCGGCGTAGGTAAACACCTAAACTGCTGCCTCCCACAACAATTTAAAGTGCAACTAAAAGACAAAACGTCTATCTCCTAGAGCCATGGGAAAGCTGGCTGAGTGGATGTTCTACAACTAGAAGGAAAGAGAAAAGAGCATTGAGACGTGCAGGAGCGCTGAAAAGCTGAGGTACGGAGGCGCGTGATCCGGGCAGGCTGCGGGCGACTGGGTGCGTTGCTTTTTTCAACCCAAACGGAGACAAGCCCCCGATTACTCTGAAATCCAGTCTCTGGGGAGACGCGGGGGACCCAAACTCCTACGGGGAGAAGCTGGACTGTCTGCCAGTGAGGGTGGCTTGCTTGCAGAGCTGCACACAGGAATAATTGTTTACTGCACTGGGGCACAGGACTCGCAGATGCCGTTGGGGACGCAGAGCCAGCTAACCAGCAGCCATTGCTGTTTGCCATGCCCTAACCTAGTGACACCCTGAGGCCCCGCCCTGCACAACCTACAAACGCACCCAAGCTCCAAGCAGCGGAGTTAGCATAAGAAAGGCCTGCCCTATCGTAGCTTAACCTAGCAAACTTGCAGCATGGGTCAGACAGCTCCAAAACCTCCAAACCCCAAGCAAAGAGGAGAAAACTGCAGCTCTCACTGTAGCTCCTGCTGAGTGGGCTCAGACAGTAGCTGACCTGCACCCCATTGGAGATCCACAAGCCAGTGTACCTAGTCGTCAGTGTGAGACAACAGATTTCAACTCCTCACATCCATCAGTGACATATTCAAGAGGCAGACTCAGTGAGCACCAAAGCCCCACTGAAACAAGTCCTGCCCCATAAGTGTGTCTTCAGCGCAGCAGTTCTTCCATTATAGACACAGGGAGTACTCACAGCTAATTGGCCTGGAGGTCAATTCCTCCCAGTGTACCAACAGCAATCAAGGCTTAACTACACCAAGAATTTGCACTCAGCCCACAAAGAGGTGTACCAAGAGAGTCCACATCAGGTGATGGGGGAGGCTGAGCTACTGCCCCCTATAGGTCACCTACCACACAAAGCCACTCCATCAACACAGGGAAGCAGCCAAAATGCAGAAACAAAGAAACATGTCACGAATGAAAGAAACAGAGGAAAGCAAACTACTGGATGACATAGAGTTCAGAACCACATGTATAAGGTTACTCAAGAATCTTCTAAAAACCGCTGAGAAACTTGATGACACTTCTGAGGAGCTTAGTGAGACCTCTAAGGACCTTAATGAGAATGCCAAAAAAATGGAAAAGGACCAGTCAGAAATGAAGCATACACTGTGTAAAATAAAGAATATACAGAAACTCAATTGTAGATCAACGTACCCCAAGAATCAAACCAAAGATCTGAAATATGTGGAAACAAAAAACATCCAACCAGAAAAACAAAAAGAAAAAAGAATCCAAAAATATGAAGATAGTGTAAGGAGCCTCTGGGACAACTTCAAGCGAACCAACATCCGAATTTTTGGGGTGCCAGAAGGAGGGAGAGAGCAAAATATTGAAAACCTATTACAAGAATTAATGACAGAAAACTTTCCCTACCTGGTGAAAAAAATAGACGTACAAGTTCAGGAAGCGCACAGAACCCCATACAAGGGGAACCCAAAGAAGACCACACCAAGACACATCATAATTAAAATGCCAAGGGCAAAAGACAAAGAGAGAATATTAAAAGCAGCAAGAGAAAAACAGTTAATTACCTACAAGGGAGTACCCATACGACTGTCAGCTGATTTCTCAACAGAAACTATGCAGGCCAGAAGGGAGTGGCAAGAAATATTCAAAGTGATGAACAGCAAGAACTTACAACCAAGATTACTGTACCCCGCAAAGCTATCATTCAGAGTTGAAGGTCAGATAAAGAGCTTCACAGACAAGAAAAAGCTAAAGGAGTTCATCACCACCAAACCAGGACTACACGAAATGCTGAAGGGTATCCTTTAAGAAGAGGAAGAAGAAGAAAAAGGTAAAGATAAAAATTATAAACAACAAAATGACATCAAATACATACCTACCAACAAGTGAATCTAAAAATCAAGTGAATGAAAAATCTGAAGAACAGAATGGACTCGTGAATATAATAGAATCAGGGACATACAAAGGGAGTGGACTGACAATTCTCAGGGGAAGCAAGTATGAGGGGTGCGGGATGAGATTCGACAAAAATCTTACTCCTATGGATGAAGACAGTGGCGGGGGGTAAGGGCATGGGGTGGGGTGGGGAATCAGGTGGACGGGAGCTATGGGGAAAAATAAAAGAGGAACACCTGTAAAAAAAAAAAAAAAGAAAGTGTAGTGCAGAGGTACAGAGGCTAGTGCACCCAGAAAGGGTTGGCAACTGAGTATGCAGTTGTCTTTTTCAAGTGGGAGGGAGGCACAAGCTCCAGACTGCTCTGAACTCCAGTTCTGGGCGAGACTCTGGGGACCCAGACTCATATGGGGAGAAACTGGACTGTCTGACATCGTGCCTGAACACACGGGCTGCTTTCTCTCAGAAGTGCTTGTCGCGATTACCATGGGACACTGACACCCGGGGGCCTCTTAGGGCAGAGCTGATGGTCAGCCATTGCTGTTTGCTTTGTACTGTTGATTCCCTGAGACCCTACCCCACCCAAGCTGTGGGCAGAGACTTTTGCATATGAATGACCTGGCCTTTTGCAATCTAAAATTACCTAACAAACTGCAGCTGGGTCAGAGAGCCCCAGAACTTCCAAAAGAAGGCCCAAGGCTCCATAGCAGCTTGCATTGCTTCACAGCTGGGCCCCATCTGGGCACCTCCAAACCCCAAACAAAGAAGAGGAATATGTAGATGTCTCAATAGCTCCTGCTGGGTGGCCTCAGGCAGAGGCTAAATTTGCATCTCCTGGGAGATCCAAGAGACAGTGTACCCAGAGGTCAGAGTGGAACCATACAGATTACAACTCCTCAGATCCATAAGGGACACACTCAGGGGGCAGACTCAGTGAGCACCAAAGCCCGACTGAAGCAAGTCTTGACCTATAAGGGTGTCTCCAGCACAGCAGTTCTCCCATCATAGACACAACTGATCCTCAAAGCCAATTGGTCTGGAGGTCAGTTCCTCCAGGGATACCAACAACATTCATGGCTTAACTACAACAAGACTGTGCACACAGCCCACAAAGAGGTGCACCAAGAGTGTCCACTTCAGGTAATTGGGGAGGCTGAGCCACTGGGCCCTATAGGACACCTAGCACACAGAGCCATTCTATCAACACAAGGAAGCAGCCAAAATGCAGAGACAAAGAGACAGGTGACAAATGACAGAAATGGAGGAAAGCAAACTACTGGATATAGAGTTCAAAACCACGGTTGTAAGGTTACTCAAGAATCTTCTAGAAACTTCAGAGAAATGTAGTAAGACCCTCAGAGATATGAAAAAGGACCAATTAGAAATTAAGCATAGAGGAGGAATCCAAGATGGCGGCGTAGGTAAACACCTAAACTGCTGCCTCCCACAACAATTTAAACTGCAACTAAAAGATAAAACGTCTATCACCCAGAACCACGGGAAAGCTGGCTGAGTGGAAGTTCTACAACTAGAAGGAAAGAGAAAAGAGCATTGAGACGTGCACGAGCGCTGAAAAGCTGAGGTACGGAGGCGCGTGATCCGGGCTGGCTGCGGGCGACTGGGTGTGTTGCTTTTTTCAACCTGAAGTGAGACAAGCCCCCGATTACTCTGAAATCCAGTCTCTGGGGAGACGCGGGGGACCCAAACTCCTACGGGGAGAAGCTGGACTGTCTGCTAGTGAGAGTGGCTTGCTTGCAGAGCTGCGCGCAGGAATAATTGTTTATGGCACTGGGGCACAGGACTCCAGGACGCGGTCGGGGACACAGAGCCGGCTTACTAGCAGCCATTGCTGTTTGCCACGCCCTAACCTAGTGACGCTCTGAGACCCCGCCCCACACAACCTACAAACCCACCCAAGCTCCAAGCAGCTCAATTAGCATAAGAAAGCCTGCCCTATCGCAGCTTAACCTAGAAAACTTGCAGCCCGGGTCAGACAGCTCCAAAACCTCCAAACCCCAAGCAAAGAGGAGAAAACTGCAGCTCTCACTGTAGCTCCTGCTGAGTGGGCTCAGACAGTAGCTGACCTGCACCCCATTGGAGATCCAGAAGCCAGTGTACCTAGTGGTCAGTGTGAGACACCAGATTTCAACTCCTCATATCCATAAGTGACACATTCAAGAGGCAGACTCAGTGAGCACCAAAGCCCCACTGAAACAAGTCCTGCCCCATAAGTGTGTCTTCAGCGCAGCACTTCTTCCTTTATAGACACAGGGAGTGCTCAAAGCTAATTGGTTGGCCTGGAGGACAATTCCTCCCAGCGTACCAACAGCAATTCAGGCTTAACTACACCAAGACTTTGCACTCAGCCCACAAAGGGGTGTACCAAGAGCATCCACATCAGGTGATTGGGGAGGCTGAGCTACTGCTCCCTATAGGTCACCTACCACACAAAGCCACTCCATCAACACAGGGAAGCAGCCAAAATGCAGAAACAAAGAAACATGTCACGAATGAAAGAAATGGAGGAAAACAAACTACTGGATGACATAGAGTTCAGAATCACATTTATAAGGTTACTCAAAAATCTTCTAAAAACCGCCAAGAAACTTGATGACACTTCTGAGGAGCTTACTGAGACCTTCAAGGACCTTAATGAGAATGCCAAAAAAATGGAAAAGGATCAGTCAGAAATGAAGCATACACTGTCTGAAATAAAGAATATACAGAAACTCAACTGTAGATCAACATACCCCAAGAATCAAACCAAAGATCTGAAATATGTGGAAACAAAAAACATCCAACCAGAAAAACAAAAAGAAAAAAGAATCCAAAAATATGAAGATAATGTAAGGAGCCTCTGGGACAACTTTAAGTGAAACAACATCTGAATTTTTGGGGTGCCAGAAGAAGGGAGAGAGCAAAATATTGAAAACCTATTAGAAGAAATAATGACAGAAAACTTTCCCTACCTGGTGAAAGAAATAGACTTACAAGTTCAGGGAGCGCACAGAACCCCATACAAGAGGAACCCAAAGAGGACCACACCAAGAAACATCATAATTAAAATGCCAAGGGCAAAAGACAAAGAGAGAATATTAAAAGCAGCAAGAGAAAAACAGTTAATTACCTACAAGGGAGTACCCATACGACTGTCAGCTGATTTCTTGGCAGAAACTATGCAGGCCAGAAGGGAATGGCAAGAAATATTCAAAGTGATGAACAGCAAGAACCTACAACCAAGATTACTCTACCCAGCAAAGCTATCATTCAAAGTTGAAGGTCAGATAAAGAGCTTCACAGACAAGAAAAAGCTAAAGGAGTTCATCACCACCAAACCAGGACTACACGAAATGCTGAAGGGTATCCTTTAAAAAGAGGAAGAAGAAGAAAAAGGTAAAGATAAAAATTATAAACAACAAAATGACATCAAATACATACCTACCAACAAGTGAATCTAAAAATCAAGTGAATGAAAAATCTGAAGAACAGAATGGACTGGTGAATATAATACAATCATGGGCATAGAAAGGGAGTGGACTGACAATTCTCAGTGTGAAGGGTGTGTGAGGGGTGAGGGAAGAGACTGGACAAAAATTAAACACCTGTGGACGAGCACAATGTGGGGGGTGGGTTATGGGATGGGGTGGGAACTGGGTGGAGGGGAGCTATGGGGCCAAAAAAGAGGAACAAGTGTAATAATCTGAACAATAAAGACTTATTCTTTAAAAAAGGCAGATGTTTTTCCTATTACAAGATCATTTCCTTTTAGAATGCATGGTTATTTTTCCTTCCTCTGCCTAGTTTAGTGGTGGAAAGATTGAGGACTGGGGCTCAAAGGACTCTGTATTTGAGTCTCAATTCTACCACTTAATAGCTCTGGTCTTGACCTTCAGTCTCCCTTAGCGTCAGTCCATTTGAAGCATAATAGTAATCCCTCCTTTTAAAAACTGCTGTTTGAAACTGCTGTTTGAATCTGCTGTTTTAGAATTCTCAGCTGTTTTGAAATTCTCTGCTATTTTCCCCTCTGTTATTTTTACACTGTAAAATAACTTAGTTTTTTTGCTTGAACCGAAAAGATAAACTTAATTGTCTGATCTTGCAAGCTAGCCATCAAACATAAGGGACTGATATGCTGATATTGATGCCAGAAGCCTGTATAGATATGATACTCAAGGTTACAGGTGTCTGTATAGATATGATATGTACTCAAGGTTACAAGCTGTCTACAAAAATAAGTGAAACAAAAAATGAGAAGGGTATAAAAAGGAAATACTCCTTCCTGTGTTTGTTCAGAATTTGACAGAGGTAATCTGCTCTGAACCTGCGTGCAATAAAAGACTCCTAATTAATTGCCTTGTTAAGGCCACTGGTATCTAGCTCGCTGATTTGCGATACAACACCTTCATCTCTACTGATGAGACTAATTATACTACACAGATCTGTATTACCAAATACACAGGGCTGTGGTGGGAATTAATAAGAAAACATTGCCAAAGAACCTCGTATAATTCCTGACACATATTAAGCACTCAATAAGTGGCATTACTATTGTTAATAATTATTCTAGCTCATATGAGAAGTTAAAGATATGCACCTTTCACAGTGCTCTACAAATAGTACCATGTTTCCAGGGGGTTTGATTGTACAAGCCAGGATAGTCTAGGTTTTGCTGCAGTAACAAATACCCTCCACATGAGCCACAAAGGTACCTCCTGATCACCATGCAGTCTGCACCTGTAGTCCTCCCTCCTAGACCCAGGAAATTGGAGCAGCCAGTCTCGGGAACATTGCCGGCAGACGCTGTCACTTAGAATTGACACATATTATTTCCATTCAAAAGTCAGTAGTCAGTGGCTGGCATGGTTCAGTGGTTGAGCATTGACCTATGAACCAGGAGGTCATGGTTCCATTCCAGGTCAGGGCACATGCCCAGGTTGCTAGCACAATCCCCAGTAGGGGGCGTGCAGGAGGCAGCCCATCAATGATTCTCTCTCATCATTGATGTTCCTGTCTCTCTTTCTCTCTGAAATCAATAAAAATATATTTAAAAACAAATGACCAACAACAAAAGAAGACAGTGGTCAGAGCTCTGGTTACACATCCCCTCCCAACCAGAAGGAGGACAGGAATGTAATCCTACCAGGTATCTAGAAGGGAGAGGGAGGGACCACAAGAATGTGACCAACAGCCATAGTGACTACCACAATGCATTTCAGAACCACCGCCCAGCCCAGAGGCATGGAGTAGACAACAGGAGGGGGGCAGGAGGCAGAGGGGGAGCAGGAGAACACAGAGAGGTCTGCATGGCATGAGACCCTAAATCAGTGTGCAGGGCTGAGGATGGAGGAGCCCTCTGCCCCTCTCATCTGGACCTGACCCAAACTCACCCTGGCCACTGTGCCCTGGAGGCCAAAAGCCAGCATTGCAAGGAGGTGAGAGTCCCTGCTCTCGGTGTGGGTGGTGACTGTGAATGTGACTTGCTGCCTGGTCTCCAGCTGAGGGGCCAAAGTATTTCTCTGGCTGCACCCCTCCTGCTCTGCTGGTTTCGGAGACCTACTGGATTCTTCTCACAGTTTCAGGGGCCCCAGGCAGTGTGAGCTGTGCTCTCACCCTGGCCCTCTCCTGGTGCAGCCATCGCTAGACGGAATCCCCCTCAATCCCCCCGCCACCTACAGCTCCCACTCGCTCTCAGGTTTCCTGTTACTGCTGATGTCAAAAGCAGCAGCTCTGTCCATTGTCCTCCAAGTCCCCGGGCTGCAGACCTGTAGCTCCAGCAGCAGTGGTGTCTGTGCCAACCACACCACCTCCCGTCCCTGCAGAGGCTGCTGGCAGCGTCCAGTGCTCCAACGCCAGCTTTCCGACCACGGCTCCTTTCTCACAGGAGTCCTGGCAGGGGAAGCCGAGTGGCCACACTGCAGCTCCATCAGTGTCCTTTCAGAGTGGCCCTCCCTCCCAGCGCAGGTCCTCTGCCCCAATGCTTCCACCCCCCTTCCTCCCCATCCTTTCAACCCTTGGTGCCCCCTCTTCAGGGAAGCCTTCCTTGACTCCTCACACTAAGCCAAGCTCCCGCTATAAGAGCTGTCTCCTTAATGTCGGACTGGCAGGAAGGGATGGAGGATCCAGAAGAATCGGTACCCCCTGGTCAAAGCATTTCCAAAGAGCAAACAAATTCTTCATGTGCCTCGTGACAACTAGTACCTCGCCCGACAGGCTGCTCACACATCCTGGTGCTCCTCAGAGGCCTGTCAGACACGTGGGCCCTAGTGAGGAAGCCTCTGTGTGTTTCCAGCTTGCCCCACTAAGGGCAGGGAGGTCAGGGTCATGCTGACCTGAGTGGCCCGGAAAGGAACCTTCTCCTTTGTTCTGTTCACCTTGGTTGACTCACCTTGCTCGTATCACAGAGAGCCGGTGTTTCCTTGCCGGTGTGGGTCTGGTCCTCGCTGTGGCCCATGGCAGGCAAAGCCCATGAGTGCTCTCCAGGGGGCAGTGTCCCTCAGTCCAGCTGCGGGGTATCATTCCCAAATCAACCCTCAGTGAGCCTTGTCTCAGCTCTGCCCTCCGGGACCCCAGGCTCCAACAGGTTACTTGTGGCTGGGTGGCGGCCTGGGGCTTTTGTGCAGAGTAATGGGAAGCAGGTGCTTGATAAGATTTGTGTTCCTAAGGGCTGTTCTGGCTCAGTGTGGAGGAGGGGCGGGGCAGGGGCAGTGCCACAAGCGTAAACGCAGGGTGACCATCTGGCAGCTCTTGCAGGAGGAAACTGTGAGGAAACTGTGAGGGTAGCTTGAAGAAATGCTTGCTGTCTCCAAGTCTATTTACAGATGACCCTCTCACCCCTGCAAACAAGCCCCAAGCCCTTCTGATCTTTTTTTTTTTTTTTTAAATTATTGATTTTTACAGAGAGGAAGGGAGAGCGAGAGAGAGTTGGAAACATCAATTAGAGAGAAATATCCATCAGCTGCCTCCTGCACAGCCCCTACTGGGGAGGTGCCCATAACCAAGGTATATGTCTTTGACTGGAATCGAACCTGGGACCCTTCAGTCTGCAGGCTGACACTCTATCCACTGAGCCATACCGGTCAGGGCAAGCCCTTCTGATCTTAATCAGCCTCATGTCCTCCAGTTGATCCTGGGCCCCAGCTGCTGGGCGAGGAAGCCACCTGTGTTCAGCCTAAGCCATCTGTGCAGAAGCTTTCCCCGGGTATCCTGGCAGAGCTTCCGGGGCACCGAGGTCTCAGGGACTTGACTGGACGGGAGAGTGGGAGCCCAGTGAGCGAGCAGGAGCAATGGAAGATTTGCTCCCTGAGTTCCTGGAAGACAGGCTCATGGGGAAGGGAAGCCAGGCACCCAAAGCCCAGATGAGCCCACCAATCCACACCACAAAGGCTCAGTGCATCTTATTGAACCGAAGTCTACAGAACGCAAGGTGGGGAGAAACAGAGGGTCTAGAATATCATCGTGTCCACACCACTCCCCCCTCCCCCACTGATGGAGAGGCTGTGTCTCAGGACTGACTGGTAGATCTCCTTGACCTGCTGGGAGTATCTGTTTTCCCTTCTCTTTTTTTTCAAATCAACCACTGTTCTAAGAGCATTTGCAGTTTCACTGTCATTTCATTGGTCTCTCAGAGCATCCTGGCCCCAATGAGCACCAGGAACTTGTCAAATGTTCCACCCACTCCGCTGTCATCACCACCGCTATTACAGAAAACCGGAATAATCAAACAATGCAGGAGAGTTTGGAAACACACTTTATTCACCACGGTGGGCTTAGAGAAAATGAATTCAAATTCTAAGCAAAGCTACAAGCAGGACTTCCCTTTTTATTAAGGAGCCAGCCCTCTGTGCAATTAGTGGTTATCTCGCTGCTGTCTTTGAAAAACAACAACACAGTTCTAAAAATTATGGGCACATCTAGTCTCTGGCCTACAAGGTCAGACAGCTAAGTTTATGGTCCTCGTTATTCAAGCAGGCTAAAGCAGGCTAGAAAGCAACGTTATTTTTTTTAGAATAAGAGGCTGTCTAGGAAAAACAGCAGAGAATTCTAAAAAGCAGTTTTTACAAAATAGGGGTTTGCCTTCTCACCGCCATCACCACCCCCATCATCATCATCACCATCAAGAAGTCACTGCCTATAGTGGATAACATTATAGTAACTATGAATGATACCATATGTCCGCTAGACTTAGTGGGTGATCACTTTCTAATCACTAGAGTGTACACCCACAACTAATATAATATTGTATGTCAACTGTAATTGAAAACAAAAGTTTTGTTTTGTTTGTTTTTAAAGTCACTGCCTACCTAACATGTGCCGCTGGAAGACAAAGGCGAGCTGGAACTGGAAAGCAGGGCTAGAGACCCGGACCAGGGAGAGACGGGGTTCCTGCTGGGACGGTGAACCCTGGGGAGGGCCAATCCAGGAGCCACTCTAACTCCCATGTCCCAACAACTCACACTCTTTCGCCTTCTCCCATTGTCAACTTTTTAGTAGTTCTGGCCTTCTTAGTGCTTATTCCTCCACTTCTCTTTCTTTATTCATGACCCCAATGTCTTTTTTAGTCAAAATACAGTTATTTTGTATTGTCCCCACACCCTCTTGTCCCCTCTTTTCCCTGATTTCAGGTCCAGGTTCCTTCCTTCCCTTTGACCCACCTGCCATCTGCATGACGCCCTCCTTCGCTATGCTCAACACCTTCACAGGCAGTTCCATCCATTTTATCTCACCGGCTTTTCCCCTCTAACAATGTGAAGTCCATGCCTTTGTCTCCCACACACCCTGCTGCCTGCACTGTCTGGGGATCATGGAGTCAGGTCCTCCTGTAGCCTTTCGTGAATGCGGGTGAGTTCTTTCAACCTCCCCTCCAGCTCCTGGGCCTGCTGCCTCAACTCTCCCGCCGACTGAGCCTTTGCGCCCTCATGTAAGTGCTTTGACTCTTTCACTAGATTCACTACATTCATGAGAAGGAATACACCTTCTGCGGCTGCACCACGGATCCCGGATCCTGTGCTCATGGCCTGAGCAGTGTCTTCAGAACTCTGCTGCTGGATGATGGTTTCAGCTAAGACTGCCTCCGTGGGGTTTAAGGCCTGGGCCTGAGGTGCTAAAGGAGAATTAGATTCATCTGCCTTGAGGACATCAGCTTTCTTCACAATGGCTTGCAGGGATTGGAAGCACTTCCTTGCTAAGGAAGCAATATCGGGTGTGCTGTGATGTAGAACCTCCTCGACCACCTTCTCTGTGTCACTGCCAGTTGACACTAGGCGGCTGGCTTCGGCTTTTGCTGACGCATCCTTTGACATGTCCATGATGTTGGCAATCGAATTGATCAGAGCAGCTGCTATGTTCAGTCCCACCCCAGTTCCTGCAGGCAGCAGACTAATACCATCTGTGAAAGGTGCCAGAAACAGCTCAGCGATGGTCATAAGGCTACCCGCAGTGCCGGTGGAAGAGGCCGCCACCTGGGCGATGGTGCAGTCCCTGTGCACCTGGTCAACCTCATCAGCAAGTGCGTAGAGCTTTTGTATGAGTTCCTCAAGGTCCTGTTTCACCTGAGGAAACTCCTTCATAAACCTCTCCCTATGCTCCTGGTCTTCCACGGCCATGAATGTTTCCAGCTGCCTCAAGTCTGCATAGAGTGCATCTGCCTCATCCCTGTAATCATGAAGGACAGGGGATTAATCAAGGCAGGTGGATGAATTGATAAAGCTGAGACCCCTGATTGGATGAGCTGTTGCAGCGAGCCCTGTCCTCTATGCTGGGAACGTGTACGCCTACTCGGAATCCCTTAGATTAGACCACATTGGCAGCCCCCATTCTGACTGGAAGCAGTCACTAAGCCACACTGCCTTCCCTCTGGTGAGGGTTACTTCCATGGAGAAGAGACAAGGGTTCCTCAGGGAGGTGAGGTGCCCTCCAGCTCACAGACAGGGTTGGAGGACATGATCACCCAGGGCCCTTTGCCCCCAGCAGAGAAGGGATCAAATCAGGGAAGGAAGAAATGTGCCCCCCGCCCCTGCACAGCCCTCCACTAGGCCCTGGCCTCCTCAGTCCTGTGCCCAGGTGCCTCAGCTGCCTCACTCTAGTCCAGCCCCGCTGCCAAGCCTTCCTACCAGTCCTCCCACCTGGACCACCTTGCTCCATCCAGACCCCGGGCTCTGACCCTGCTCAAAGCCTCTCTGGGCCTCCGGACAGGATGATTGCACTTGCTTCCTCGCCCTTGACCCTGCAGTTCACCCCAAGGCCTTCACCATAGTCCTGTCAGACGGACTTGGTATTCCATTGATGAGGGAGATGACATAAGCCCACAGCCCCAGAGCCGGGCAGAGATACAGTCAAGATTCAACCCAACATGGTGCAGCTTCACTCCAGCTCTCCGCCTTCCAGGCCAGCAGGACCCTGCAGAGTTTGCACAATCCCTTTCTTAGGGAGAGCAGGCTCCCTAGCCACAATCCCCAGGGACACAAACTGTGCCAGGATTTTTCTGGCTTGTCCCACAGGAAGTCCTGCGTGGCTCTCATGTCCAACAAGAAGACGCGTGGGCCCTGTCAATTCCCAGCATCTTTTTAAAAGTTCATGTGAACTGCCCACCTACTATGTGTCAGTCATTAGGCTAAACAGTTTACAGGCATGATCTCATTCTCCTCACAATGAAATAGAACAGACAAATAAGGCAGAGAGTGGTTAAGTAACATGGCCAAGGTCTCATAACCTTCCCCTGCAGGCCTCATCTCTTCTCAACCTGGGGCCCTTCTCTGCCAACGAATGACATGAAGGAAATGTTCCTCATGGACTGTTGACATCCCCTGGAGGTTACCTGGACAGATTGGCCGCAGCCACAAATCTATTCCAGGCTTCATCACTCAGCAGGCGTTGCAGTTTCTCTTTATTCCATCGGTCCTTTAAATACTCGATGACATCAACAAAGTCTTTGCACTCTAGATGGAAAGAAAAATCAATGAGGTTACAAAGTATTGGGTAGAATGGAAATGGGATTGAGAATCTAATAGAATAAAAGGGTAATACGCAAATTGACAGTACTCCGTCACAAATATGGCAGTGCCTATAGCATCCCAGGTCTGGGCCACAAAGGGAGGGAGGGTATCTGGGCAGGCAGCACACCTCCAGCCCAGCAGACACAATGCAGGGCTGGGGGCATGTTCCCGATGGCTGCCGAGGGGCTCAGAGCACACCCCCACCCCAGTGGATACAACCCAGGGGGCCCTCTGTGCGTGAGCTGCAGAGGAAACACCTTTTCTGACCGCTCATTAGCTAAGCTCTCTGTATGCCGCCACTCGCAGTGTTCTTGGTAAGTTGGGTAATAAGAATCCAAGAAAGTGATCTAAGGTTTTTTCACCACACTCCTAGAAGAAAAAAACTAAGGTCCGCTGCTGGTGGGGTTAAAAAAATGTCATATCCTGCCCTAGCCGGTTTGGCTCAGTGGATAGAGCTTCGGCCTGCCGACCACAGGATCTGGGTTCGATTCTGATCAAGGGCCTACCTAGTTTGCAGGCTCCTCCCTGGCCAGGGACCAGGTCAGGGCTCATGCAGAAGGCAAAGAATTGAAGTGTCCCTCTCACATTGATGTTTCTTTCTGTCTTTCCCTCTCCCTTCCAAGCTCTCTAAAAATCAATGGAAACATATCCACAGGTGAGGATAAAAAAAGAAAAAGAAAGAAAGAAAAAAAGAAATGTCAGATCTGATGAAAGAGACATCTTGAAAATGCCTAAAGAAAGTTGTCATTATTTGGTGATGAAGGAACTGGAGTCCATGTGAATGAAAACACCTTGGCAGATGTGGTGGCTGGCAGTGGCTGCAGCAGTGGGGTGATGGTGCTGGTGCCTTCCCCTGATCAGCTGGTCACCTCCTGCAGAGGGAGGCCAGACTGTGGCTTAGGCCCGATCCTCATGGGGAGCGGGACTAAGCCGTCAGTAGGACATCCCCTGAGGGCTCCCAGTCTGTGAGAGGGGGCAGGCTGGGGTGAGGGACCCCCCCTTCCCAGTGCACGAATTTTGTGCACTGAGCCTCTAGTAAACAAGGTGGCTAAATGTTCATCTTCCTGAGCAGCTGTCACCTGAGGGAATTTTTTTTTTTTTTTAATCTGGGGAATATTTGTTGAGTCACCTGGCATTATGGAATGAACTGTCCAACCCCCAATTTATATATTGCTGGCCTGACACCCCATGTGACTGTACTTACTCATTTATTTTTTAATATATTTTTATTGCTTTTTAGATAGAGAGAGGAAGGGAGAAGTATGGAGATAGAAACATTGATAAGAAAGAAGCATCAATCAGTTGCCCCTGCATGCGCACTCCTGGAGGTCGAGCCCACAACTCAGGCACGTGCCCTAACTGGGAATCTAACCAGTGACCTCTTGGTTCATGGGTCAACACTCAACCACTGAGCCACAGTGGCCAGGCCCCATGTGACTGTATATTATAATTAAGGTTAAATGAGGCCATAAGTGTGAGACCTAATGCAATATGAATGGTATCCTTATGAGAGGAGGGTAAGACACCAGTTCTCTCCCTCCCCCACTTCTATCTCTCTCTCTCTCTCTCTGTACAAATCAATAATTTTCACAAATCTTTTAAAAAATGTGTGACTCTCAGGGATTTGGAGACTCTGGAGATGCAGATAAGGGACTGGGGACTGGTGTATGTTTTGTGTGTGCAGAGACAGGATGTAAATGTGTTTCCTGCCATATACACAAAAGACATATTATTCTTATTTCACAGACAAAGAAAGTGAAACTCAGACAGGAAAAGAAGACCCAAGCCAAGAAGCAGAAAGCTCAAAGGTGGAATCCAACGTCAACCATCAGACATTTCCTGACATTCGGTTGAAGCTTCCTTATGTTTCAAAAATTCATGTGATTTCTGCATTCTACCCTATAGTTCACCTATGGGATTTTTTTACAATTTGAAAAGAATGTTTCAGATCGCATGCCATTGATGGAGGAAACCTACCAGGCAAAGAGGATTCTTCCTGCTACTCACAGATGCTCCAAGGTGGGGAGTAGAAGGGGTGTCTTTGGGTGGGTGGGGGTTGGAGCCACAGCTCAAATCCTGTGATCAGTCAGTATCACCTCTCCCCACTCCAGGCTGGTCTCAGGGGCCACAGCTCCCCTGGGCACCACTGGCCCCACCCTTGCCCACGTCTTAAACAAGAGGTCATCTCATTTATCCTCAGGAATCCACCAGCTCCAGCCCTCCCTCAGGGACCCCGGAGCCTGCTCAGGAGCTGCAGGCTTCTGAGCTGCCCTCTCCTCCCTTATGCTGCAACAGGAACAAGTTTTATCCTCTCCTGGGGGTGATGTGGTCGCCTAGAAAATGCAGTGTTCATTTGGGTGGGTGGAGGGTTGTTTTTTTTCCCTTTTCTTGCTTCACCCACTGAGGAAGAAAGTAAACCAGGACTTAGATGGAGGGAACCCAGAGCACTACATCTGTGTATTTGTTGGCTTGGGTGTGGGTGGGTGTGGGAAATAACAAAGCAGGCCTCTGCAGGAGTATCTGAGATCATCAGAAGAAGTTCCTGCCCGACAGTCACACCTGGTACACAGGTGCTTATAATTGGGAGCACAGGTCAGGGCCCCAGCACAGCTGTGGGAGGTGTCAGTGCTTTGGAGAAGAAGGTTTCCACCAGGAACCAGCAGGTTCCAGGTACAGGGGACAAGAAATTCCCACCTCCCATGGGCTGTCCTGGCCTCATTGCATGAGTTGCAGAAGATGGGAGGCAGTGAGCAGCTTGAGGAGAGAGCTAGGAAGGAGGTCCCCACATACACTTCTGGTTGAGGGGACTCCCCTTGGACCCTCTTGGGGATTTGAGGACACTCATCAATCCCCTTTGAGTTTCTTGATTCCTGGGTAGCTTAACCCAGTTTGGAGATGCCTCCCTCAATTCTAGATCATGAGCAGGAACCAGCTAGATAGGAGAAAGTTGACTACCTGGGCAGTTCCCATCAGCTTCTGAGGTCATGGTGTCAGCAGTGGGATCTCAGAGTTACCCCTTCAGCTCACCAGTCTGTGTCCAGCTGGAAGGAGGTGTTGCTTCACCCTTGGGAAGAGAAAACAAATTGTGGGGTCAAAGGTGAGCCAGCTGAGCATCAGAGAGCAGCGAGGGGCTCCATCTCTGATGTTACTTTCAGGGAAGGCTGCAAGTTCCAAGATAGACTCAATCCACTGTGCTTCCCTGTCTGCCAGGCTCTGCCAGCTGCTAGTTAAGAGAAGGTACTCACCTCACTCCAGCCGACTCCAAGCCAAGTGACAGTTCTGTTGTCCTGTGGGGGCACAAGGAGAAGACCATCAGACAAGAAACATAGCTGAGGAGTAATAAAACCAAAGAAGCAATAAATCCAGACATGAAAGATGGAAGGAAAGATGGGGAGGAAAGATGGGGAGGAAAGATGGGGAGGAAAGATGGGGAGGAAAGATGGGGAGGAAAGATGGGGAGGAATGTTTTGGAAATGATTTGAGTTTGGGGACATTTGTGTTTACTAATCATTACAGCTAATATTGATGGTGTGTCTACCATATGCTCCTTACGTGTTCCCTCACCAAATACTCTCACACATTGCACGTGGTGGGTGCCATTGTGGCTCCCATTGGAACGTGGAGGAAACCATCACAAAGTCTAGGTTTTCACCTAAACTCGGGTTAGCCCGAGTTCCACAGTAGTGCTAGAGCTAGGACTCCAACCCAAGTCTTTCTGATCCCAATCCCGTGTTTGTGAGGACTACGCTCTACTCCCTTTTATATACAAAATCATTTATTAATGTGTCTGTGTTACTTGCAAATAAGTCTTCTCATTCCCAAACGCTGTCTTGCACCCTCTGCCAAGTCTCTGTGGTGATAAATTCCTGGGGCTGTGGCTTCCCAAGCCTGCACCCTTCTTGCTTCTGCAAGACCCTCATGCCCTAAGGCCCTGGGGTCCTGCAGTCCTGGCCCCAGCCCTGCAGCCCTGCGTGGGCTGCCCAGCCCTCCTGGCGCTGCCCGGTCCTCTCTGCTGCCCATGCCCACCGGTGGACTTTAGCTTGTTTCCAGTTCTGTATGAAAATACTGCAGAAACAATCCTTGGGCATAAAAGCTCATCTGCCTTTGAGATTGCTTCCCTTAAGATATTTAATAATAGAATTACTGGGACAGAGGGTATCGCCATATAAAAATTCCTTTATGCCTAGAGCCACACTCTAATGCAAACAAATTGCACCAATTTACATTTATGCTCATAGGACAGTGGTCGGCAAACCGCGGCTTGTGAGCCACATGCGGCTCTTTGGCTCCTTGAGTGTGGCTCTTCCACAAAATACCACGTACGGTGCCATTGAAACTTCGTGGCCCATGGGCAGAAGTCGGTTTGCGGCCTGGGCGAGTCTATTTTGAAGAAGTGGCGTTGAAGAAGTGGGGGTGTTGGTCGGTCGGTCGGGCGACTGCATGTGGCTCGCGAGCCGCGATTTGCCGACCACTGTCATAGGATATGAGATGCCCATCTTTTCCATCTTTTAGTTCAAAGTACTTTTTAAACACACACACACCTTTCTTTTTTAATTCTTTTATTACGCTAAAAAAGGCACAACGTAAAATGTACCACCTTAGCCATTTTTAAGGGTACAGTTCAATGGTGTTAAATTGTATTTGCACTGTTGTGCAACCAATCTCTTCAATTATAAAACAGAAAATTTCTACCCACTGAACGATAACTCCCATCCCCCACCTCCCAGCCCCTGGAAACTGCCATTCTACTTCCCATCTCCACGGATTTGAGTGCTTCATGTAAGTGGAGTCACAGAACGTTTCTCTTCCTGAGACTGCTTTATTTCACTGAGCATAGTGTCCTCAAGGGTCATGCATGCTGGAACATGGGCCAGAATGCCCTTCCTTTTTAAGGATGTAATTTTTTTTAAAGGATTTTTTGGCAAGTATATTTGAGCCAAACTGCGCAAGACCTGAAATGTTCTAGAGAATAACAGTTTCTCAGCTTCTTCTATGCATTTGAAATGAAGGAGGGGTGGATGTAAGGATGGTTACATGAAGTTGGAAGAAAGCAGGTGGGGATTGGATTACAGGACAGTCAACAAGAGTGTGGTTCTCTTCTTTAAAAAAATGTTTTTATTGACTTTACAGAGAGGAAGGGAATGGAAGAGAGAGACAGAAACATTGATGAGAGAGAAGCATCCAGTGGCTGCCCCCTACATGCCCTCTGCTGGGTTTTGAGCCCACAATCCGAGCATGTGCCCTGACTAGGAATTGAACTGGTGACCTTTTCATTCGTGGGCCAACACTCAACCACGGAGCCACACCGGAAGGCAAGATTGTGCTCTCTTGAGAGTGGTTATTTCAAAGGTGTGTTCACCTAGCTAGACGCACAGAAAAAATGGACAGGGCTTGCTTTAGAAAAACAAACCTTTTACTAAAAAGTATAAGCCTGGGAAGTTACCTCCCGCCATTATCTGCCCAGTTAGGAATTTATGATCACATCACCCTGTGAGGTTACTTTGCATACTTTCCATTTCTCATCCACGCTCCCCATTTTGATCACAAGTCAGTTGGAAGGCTGCGTGGATGACCAGCCTTTTGGTTGAATAGCATGGTGTCACAGCGCTAGGAGGGCTCTTTCCTAGGAAGTGTCAGTGCCCACCTTGTCTTGGTGACCAGTGGGATGGGTCCATACTGCAATCGGGGGCTCTGTGTTGAGGCCAAATTTTCCCAAAATGGGACGGGCAGGGAAAGGGAAGGCAGTCAGGTCTGTGGCCTTCCCTGTGAAGACGCACTCTGCCCTGGATGGGTAGCTCAGTTGGTTAAAGCATCGATCCAGTATGCCAAGTGTGTGGGTTGGATCATACAATGCATATATGTATGGCGCATGCCAGAATCAATCAATGAATGCATAAATAAGTGGAACAATTGATGTTGCTCTCTCTTGATCTCAAATCAAAAATAATAAAAACACTCTGGGTCATCTCTGTTCTATGAACCATTATGATGGAAGCAGGCCTCTCCATGGAGAGGATTCTCTCAGTTCTGTCTGGACTATCTTGCCCAGGAGCCCAGGGAAGAAAGGAAATGTTGGTTGTCTGTAGCGTTATTTTCAGAAGCAAAACAGCATTTATCAGCTACCCCTCCTGAGGCCTGCCTGACACAGAGAGCCACGGGACTTGTCGGCATGTTAATTGCTGATACTCAGGTGGCTGACCTGCCTGGTATCCCTCTGACGGGAATGATCTAAGATTTTACAAATAATGACTCACATTCTTCCAATAACCTTTGAACTGTTTACCATTTGTATCTATAGACACAGGCCCAGGTTTATTGTCTGCTTACCCTGGACACCCCCTGGACTCCTGGTACTGATGGCGAAACCTGGGGTGTTCCATGGTGGGGACAATGAACAGCCAGCCACTCAACCACACAGCAAACCCCAGTTTCACTCGCAACTGAGTCACTCCATTTGGTTTTCTTGTTGATCTTGATGAAAAAACTATGACTCAGATGTCACACAAATTCCCCCCACTGATTTTATGTACTTCCGACAGTTCTATCAGCTTTCTGACAGTTCCATTTATTTCCTCCTGTCTCCTTCCTGCAGCCATCACATTTTTACATGAGGAGAAAAAGGAAGAGAGGAATGAAAATCTGATTCTGACGCCTGGCCTGGAATAGGACATCCCAAAGACAGCCCTTCCCTGGGGGTGGGGGTGCCCAGATCTGGGGATCAGGCCCAGCTCTGTCCAGCCCCTCCCACTCCTGCTCACTACCTGCTGCCAGGCACTTTGCTTCCTGCACCAGAGGCTCCTTGAAGGCTGTAGGTACCCATGAAATATGCCCTGCATTAGGAAGCAGACACAGATGCAGACGAAGAGGAGGAGGAGGAAGAAACAAAAAGCTTCTACAGGCCTGGCCGGTGTGGCTCAGTGGGTGTGGTGTCAGCCTGTGCCCTGAAGAGTGGAGGGTTTGATTCTCAGTCAAGGGCACGGACCTGGGATGCAGGGTACATCCCCGAACCAGGTCAGGGCACAGGGCAGCTGTGGGAGGTAACAAATTCATGCATCTGTCACACACCAATGTTTATCTCCCTCTCCCTCTTCCTTCCTCCCACCCTCCTTCCCTCCCCTCCACTCTCTCTAAATATCAATGGAAAAAAATATTCTCAGCAGAGGAGTAATAAAACAAAGAAACACAAAAGCTTTCTCCAAAATCAATCAATCCCAAAGGAATCTAAATGTAAAACCGAAAGTAGAACTATAAACGTGGGGGAACAAATGTGAAAACTCATGTTGAGTTGCAGAAACATAGCTAATCCAGACACCAATGCCAGAAGCCATAAAGGGAGACTTGGATTGGCTTGACTTCTTAACAATTAAAGACTGCAAAGGCTGCCTTCAGCCAAGGCAGAGCACTGTGAGAGGCCGGGCCACTGTGTGCAGCAGGTACGGAGACCACAGGTGACTCGCTGTCCACAGTACACAGGAGCCCACACATCAACATGGAGAGACTGAACCCAAATTCTTAAACATGGGGAGACACAGGAACAGGTCATCCTCAGGGCAGGGGCTGGCCCAGCGTCAGGCAGCTCCTGCGGGCAGAGTAGAGGCCACACCTCCTGGTGCTGGTGGCTAAGGAGGGAGATGTGGTTTCAGTAACACCTCAGCTCCCGGGTGTGTCTGCTCTAGACACAGGGGTCTGGGCTCAGACTCCTCCAGCTCAGACACACAGGACCACCGCCTACGTCTCCCATCCCCCACGGTTATGAACCAGGCCGGCCAAGAGCAGGGAGGCACAGCCCACCCGTCCTCCAGGTCAGTGTCTCAGTGTGGCACCGGGGGCAAGTCATTCCCCTCTCAGGGCCTCAGTTTCCCACAAGGCCCGGCACTGAGCTGAAAGGGAGGGTGAAACAATGTCACGATTTGAACTCTCAAAGGCAATCCTTTACCCATCAGCCTCAGCAGCAGCCCCTGAAGGCAGCCTCAGGGCAGCCAGGCCGCAAGGAACAAAGGCTCTTACTCACCTACCGTTCCCCAACTTTTCTGCTTCCCCCCACACCGCCATTTCCGCCTCCTCTACCTCCTCCACATCCCCCCACATCCATCTCCTCTACTCTCTCCATATCGCCCCACACCCACCTCCTCTACCTCCTCCACATCCCCTGACATCCCCCTCACAACCCTCTTGTTTTGGGGTCACTGGCTCCTGTCTCAGGAAGTCCAGGTCTGAGCTGAACTAGAGGGAGGATGTGAACCCACCTGAGCAGTGTCCCCCTTCCTCTCCACGGTTTAGGGGTACTGGGGTAGGGAGGAACCTCAGACAAAACTGGGTTCCAATCCGGGCTCTGTCACTGCTTACATGTGCCTTTGGGTCCATTACCACCCCCCACCCGCTTTCGTTTCCCTCACCTACACAATAGTGAAAATATCCTTGTCTCTGAAAGTGTGAGGATGAGAAGATGGGGGAGGCGCTCCTACCCTCCCAGCTTACCAAGAATCTCCCTCTGGCTGAGTGGGACAAGATCCACTTGCTGTGAGCTGTGCAGAACCACTCTGTGGCTGTGTCTGCGTAAAATCAGCCACAATGGGGGCCAAGGCACCGGGAAATCAAAAATGAAAGTAAATTCCAAGTTCTGGGAAGCTCAGGGTCAAGCACATTACCCAATCTACACCGCCACAGGATATCCCCGCCCTGCCAGCTGACTCCTAAGAACAGGGGTTCTCAACCTGTGGGTCGCGACCCCTTTGGGGGTTGAACGACCCTTTCACAGGGGTCGCCCTAGACCATAGGAAAACACAGATATTTACATTACAATTCATAACAGTAGCAAAATTACATGAAGTAGCAACAAAAATAATTTTATGGTTTAATACAGTTCCACAACCTGAGGAACTGTATTAAAGGGTCGCGGCATTAGGAAGGTTGAGAACCACTGCCTTAGAGAAACCCCAGGTCTCACCTCCCAGGTCCTTCACCGCTCAGCCTATCCTGCCTCCCTCAGGTTTCTAGAAGGAAGACCTGCCACAGACACACAGAGGGATCCTGGGCAAATTTCTCCCTCCACCCCCATGGGCTTGTCCCCAGAACCCTTCTTGCTCATCCTCCCCCACATGCCCATAATGCCCCCTTAGTTACCCTTCTGTCCCCAGTGATGAGCACATCCCTGAGCACAGCAGATGCTCACTGCCTCCTTGCATTGCCTGGGTGCCTGCTCCTGTTGCAGGCCCCGCCCAGGCAGGTCCCAGACATTTGCTTCTGTAGGTCCTTCTGCCAGGAGCACCTGTTTCTCCCACCTGGCACAACATGCTCATCCTTCAAAGCCCAACTCTGGGATCACCTCCTCTGAGAAGCCCTCTAGCATCTCCCCCTCCCAGAGTCCACTGTCCCCTCAGGCTCTGCTCCCCTGGCACCTGGGGGAGGCCCAAGGCCACTGAGTCCGCGTCTCCCCTGACCCTTTAGAGCAGGCCTTTCTGAACCTGTCCCTGGTGGAGGAGGAGGAAGAAACAAAAAGCTTCTACAGGCCTGGCCGGTGTGGCTCAGTGGGTGTGGCGTCAGCCTGTGCCCTGAAGAGTGGAGGGTTTGATTCTCAGTCAAGGGCACGGACCTGGGATGCAGGGTACATCCCCGAACCAGGTCAGGGCACAGGGCAGCTGTGGGAGGTAACAAATTCATGCATCTGTCACACACCAATGTTTATCTCCCTCTCCCTCTTCCTTCCTCCCACCCTCCTTCCCTCCCCTCCACTCTCTCTAAATATCAATGGAAAAAAATATTCTCAGCAGAGGAGTAATAAAACAAAGAAACACAAAAGCTTTCTCCAAAATCAATCAATCCCAAAGGAATCTAAATGTAAAACCGAAAGTAGAACTATAAACGTGGGGGAACAAATGTGAAAACTCATGTTGAGTTGCAGAAACATAGCTAATCCAGACACCAATGCCAGAAGCCATAAAGGGAGACTTGGATTGGCTTGACTTCTTAACAATTAAAGACTGCAAAGGCTGCCTTCAGCCAAGGCAGAGCACTGTGAGAGGCCGGGCCACTGTGTGCAGCAGGTACGGAGACCACAGGTGACTCGCTGTCCACAGTACACAGGAGCCCACACATCAACATGGAGAGACTGAACCCAAATTCTTAAACATGGGGAGACACAGGAACAGGTCATCCTCAGGGCAGGGGCTGGCCCAGCGTCAGGCAGCTCCTGCGGGCAGAGTAGAGGCCACACCTCCTGGTGCTGGTGGCTAAGGAGGGAGATGTGGTTTCAGTAACACCTCAGCTCCCGGGTGTGTCTGCTCTAGACACAGGGGTCTGGGCTCAGACTCCTCCAGCTCAGACACACAGGACCACCGCCTACGTCTCCCATCCCCCACGGTTATGAACCAGGCCGGCCAAGAGCAGGGAGGCACAGCCCACCCGTCCTCCAGGTCAGTGTCTCAGTGTGGCACCGGGGGCAAGTCATTCCCCTCTCAGGGCCTCAGTTTCCCACAAGGCCCGGCACTGAGCTGAAAGGGAGGGTGAAACAATGTCACGATTTGAACTCTCAAAGGCAATCCTTTACCCATCAGCCTCAGCAGCAGCCCCTGAAGGCAGCCTCAGGGCAGCCAGGCCGCAAGGAACAAAGGCTCTTACTCACCTACCGTTCCCCAACTTTTCTGCTTCCCCCCACAGCGCCATTTCCACCTCTTCGACTTTCTCCACATCCCCCCACACCCACCTCCTCTACCTCCTCCACATCCCCTCACATCCACCTCCTCTACCTCCTCCACATCCCCCACATCCACCTCCTCTATCTCCTCCACATCCCCCACACCCATCTCCTCTACCTCCTCCACATCCCCCACACCCACCTCCTCTCCCTCCTCCACATCCCCCCACATCCACCTCCTCTACCTCCTCCACATCCCCTCACACCCACCTCCTCTACCTCCTCCACATCCCCTCACATCCACCTCCTCTACCTCCTCCACATCCCCCACACCCACCTCCTCTATCTCCTCCACATCCCCAGACATCCATCTCCTCTACTCTCTCCATATCGCCCCACATCCACCTCCTCTACCTCCTCCACATCCCCTGACATCCCCCTCACAACCCTCTTGTTTTGGGGTCACTGGCTCCTGTCTCAGGAAGTCCAGGTCTGAGCTGAACTAGAGGGAGGATGTGAACCCACCTGAGCAGTGTCCCCCTTCCTCTCCACGGTTTAGGGGTACTGGGGTAGGGAGGAACCTCAGACAAAACTGGGTTCCAATCCGGGCTCTGTCACTGCTTACATGTGCCTTTGGGTCCATTACCACCCCCCACCCGCTTTCATTTCCCTCACCTACACAATAGTGACAATATCCTTGTCTTAGAAAGTGTGAGGATGAGAAGATGGGGGAGGCGCTCCTACCCTCCCAGCTTACCAAGAATCTCCCTCTGGCTGAGTGGGACAAGATCCACTTGCTGTGAGCTGTGCAGAACCACTCTGTGGCTGTGTCTGCCCAAAATCAGCCACAATGGGGGCCAAGGCACCGGGAAATCAAAAATGAAAGTAAATTCCAAGTTCTGGGAAGCTCAGGGTCAAGCACATTACCCAATCTACACCGCCACAGGATATCCCCGCCCTGCCAGTGACTCCTAAGAGCAGGGGTTCTCAACCTGTGGGTCGCGACCCCTTTGGGGGTTGAACGACCCTTTCACAGGGGTCGCCCTAGACCATAGGAAAACACAGATATTTACATTACGATTCATAACAGTAGCAAAATGACAGTAATGAAGTAGTAACGAAAATAATTTTATGATTTAATACAGTTCCACAACCTGAGGAACTGTATTAAAGGGTCGCGGCACTAGGAAGGTTGAGAACCACTGCCTTAGAGAAACCCCAGGTCTCACCTCCCAGGTCCTTCACCGCTCAGCCCATCCTGCCTCCCTCAGGTTTCTAGAAGGAAGACCTGCCACAGACACACAGAGGGATCCTGGGCAAATTTCTCCCTCCACCCCCATGGGCTTGTCCCCAGACCCCTTCTTGCTCATCCTCCCCCACATGCCCATAATGCCCCCTTACTTACCCTTCTGTCCCCAGTGATGAGCACATCCCTGAGCACAGCAGATGCTCACTGCCTCCTTGCATTGCCTGGGTGCCTGCTCCTGTTGCAGGCCCCGCCCAGGCAGGTCCCAGACATTTGCTTCTGTAGGTCCTTCTGCCAGGAGCACCTGTTTCTCCCACCTGGAACAACATGCTCATCCTTCAAAGCCCAACTCTGGGATCACCTCCTCTGAGAAGCCCTCCGGCATCTCCCCCTCCCAGAGTCCACTGTCCCCTCAGGCTCTGCTCCCCTGGAACCTGGGGGAGGCCCAAGGCCACTGAGTCCGCGTCTCCCCTGACCCTTTAGAGCAGGCCTTTCTGAACCTGTCCCTGGTGGCAGGGTCAGTGCCTCGGAAACACGGCGACCTTTCCGAGGAGGCCATCCCAGGTGGTCATTGCCGTCTGTGGGAGCACAGGTTTGTGGGCGTTGGCAGAGAGAAGCTGCAGTTCCCTCTCTGGGCCCCTTTCCTCTTGACAGCAGATCTCTCTGCAGGAAGCCCAGTGTCATGGTCACACAGAAAAGTCTGAAAACGGAAGGGACGCAGGGCTGAGTGCGTGCCAGGTACCGTGCGGGCACCTTCCAGGCCTTTCCTACTTGATTGTCACCCCGGCTGTAAGCATCACCACCTGGATTTTACAGATCAAGAAACAGGCGGGAAATGGCTCCGCCTGCAAGTGGCGCAGCTGATGGGCTTTTCCTCTATGCTCCCCGTCCTCCCCCCCCCCCCCCCCCACACACACACTTCTCCTAGACGGGGAACCCAGTGGCCTATGTGGTCGTTCCATGAGGCCTGCTCATCCCAGACAAATGTCCATGGGGCGCCACGGCCACCTCCCCCACTTTTCAGGGAGGGCGGCAGAGTGATGATGGTACTGCATGAGGACCACACACCAGGGCTTGACATGCTCACCCAGCAAAGGCCGGGTTTCAGAGAAGAGGAAGCCAGGGTGAGGGGAGAGGCGGGCCTTGACCAGGCGACTCAGGGGAGGGGCCCAGACTCAGAGCAAGTGTCACAGTTGGCCTCTGCCGCTGTTTGTAGTTATTTTTGTCTTGCTTTTCCCGTAACCTGCCTTCCTCCTGGTTCCCTGCCGCCCCCCTCCACGTCCCCTTTCACTAGCCTGACTGCCGCTGGACACCCCCACACCCTGTGAGGAGCAGAGTCATGCCAGACCCACAGGGGCGGAGTCCCGTTGTCCAAAGGGTCCTCTGATAAGAACGCAGAAAGGACCCAGACGGACGTCTGTGGCCTCAGTGAACACGGTCTGCTGGCAGAGCAACTGGGGTGGGGGCTACAAAGGCACATGAGGTGATATGCGTGCCTCTTGGCATGAGCTGAGATCACTTAGGGACCCTAACGACCCAGTGACTATTCAGTAGGGCTCAGCTGGACCCCCGACATCACAAGAAAGGTCACCTGGGATGACAACAGCTCAGAGGTGGGATCTTAGCCAAATTCTTGGTCAATAAGCCATCTCAGCCCACTGTGAGGAAAATCCCCACTCAGGAGAAAGTAACCCCAGAATCACAGGGACAGGGGTCTGGCATGTGCCACCAGCATCACCTGGTGGAGGCTGGAGGAGTCACCAGCTGGAGGCACTCAGCCAGCACCCTCACCCCAGCCCGGCCCAGTCTCTCCAACACTTGGGGAGGGGAGCTTGGCTCAGACACGCTGGACACGAAGAGTTTTGTGTCCAGAGAAGGGCCCCTGTCTCCCTGTCCTCCTTCTGTTTATAGGGCAGTGGTGTGGGCAGGCGCAGGTAACCCAGGAAGCTGGTGCCGTCATCAGAGTGGCTCGCCGACGGGCACCTTGGGTTGCAGAGCACAGGGCACTGCTCTCCATGCGAACAGCACCTGCCGACCTCACGGGAAGTGGCCACTGGTCTCAGCCCCTCCATGCCAACCGGCCAGCATCACCTAGGGGACAACCTTCTTGTCTTTCTTCAGGTGGCAAAATTGGGCCTCAGGTGAGTAACAAGGTCAGCGTAGGAAGGGTCAGGACTAAGAATAAAGATGACAAAACTCAAACCCATAATCTTAGTATTTTTATGTTAAGTCAAAATAAATCCTCTGTTTAATTTTAACATACGTACAATGTGTAAGAGAACTGGGCACATTCTCAGAGTAAACAAATTTTGGATGTCAATTTAAAACAGGAAATGAAGTAATGTGTCTCGATTAAGGATTGTAAATGGAAAGGCACTCTGTCCAGAACAAAGGATGAGAGGAGGCAGCATCAAGTTCAGCAGATCAGAATGCAGGAACAGAGGGGAGTGGCAGGCAGGAGTACAAATAGCATTTAGCTTGGCCGGTGTGGCTCAGTGGTTGAGCATCAACCTATGAAGCAGGAGGTCATGGTTGATTCCCGGTCAGGGCACATGCCCAGTTGCAGGCCTCATCCCCAGTAGGGGACGCGCAGGAGGATGCCGATCCATGATTCCCTCTGGTCATTTAGGTATCTATTCCTCTCTCCCTCTCCCTTCCTCTCGGAAATCAATAAAACATATATATATTTAGAAAAAGAAAAAAAAAAAGCCAAAAACAACAAAAAATAACCACCCCCAATTAATTCCTGGAGTTCCCCCAGCTTGTTTGTAGCTCTGCCCAAACTGGCCCAGTGGAGCAGCGGCCCTGAGAATCCCCTTGAGCATGTGACACCTCCTGCAGCGGAATCATCTCGGCCTCCATGCTCTTCAGCTTCTTCTCGTTCTCCTTGGCCTGCGCCAGGATCTCCTTGCTCTGCTCGTCCCGGCCCTGAGGGCCCGCTCGAACTGGGCCTTCATGGCCTGCAGGTTCACCTCCAGCCGCAGCTTGGCATCCTCAGTGGCCTGAAGCTCATCCTCCCGCTCCTACAGCTGGGTCTTCATCTCCTCCACCTGCTGCTCCAGGGCCCGCTTAGACTTCTCCAGCTCATGCATCTGCCACCGAGGGAACCAGAGTCAGGAACAGAGGGACAAGAGGTCCCCGAGGGCCCTGCCTCAGTGTCCACTTCCTCCGCTAATCCTCTGTGCTGCCCCACACGGCGCCTCCTGGTACTCACACTCTTGCCCACGTCGTCCTTGGAGCTCATGAGGTCCTCCATCTCCGTACGGAACTCCTTGTTGCTCCGCTCCAGCTCTGCCTCCTGTAGCCTTGTGTGAATACGGGTGAGTACTCCCAGCCTCCTCTCCAGCAACTGGGCCTGCTGCCTCAACTCTTCAGCTGACTGTGCCTTTGACCCCTTATGCAAGCGCTTTGTCTCCGACACAAGGCTGCACACAGCCTTCAGAAGGGATATACCTGCAGCGGCTAAATCATCGAGCCTGGCTTCCTTGGCCTTCGCCAGAAGAGTGCTTCCAAAAACTTTCTGCAGCAGCTTGCTGCTTAGGCCTGAGATCGCCCCATTGCACACAATGCTCTTGACCTTGGCTGCTAAGCTGGGAGTGGATTTGGCCACCTTGAAGGCACTACCATTCTTCCTAATGTCTTGCACAGATTGGGAGCACTTCTTTGCTAAGGAGTCAATTTTGGGTGTGCTGTGATTGACAACCGCCACGATTACCTTCTCTGTGTTGCTGCCAGTTGACAATAGGTGACAGGCTTTTGCTTTTGCTGATGCGTTCTTTAAGTACTCCACGATGCTGGTGGTCACACGGGTCACAGTAGCTGCTGTCTCCAGTCCATTCCCAGTTGTTGAGAGCACCAGACTAGCCCCTGCTGACACAGGTGCCAGAGACAGGCCAGCGATGGTCAGAAGGCCAGACGCAACGTGGGCGGAAGAGGCCACCACTTTAGAGATTTTGCAGTCCCTGTGCACCTTGTCAACCTCATCAGCAAGTGCATAGAGCTTTCGAATGCGTTCCTCAAGGTCCTGTTTCACCTGAGGAAACTCCTTCATAAAGCTCTCCCCATGCAGCTCGTCTGCTGAGGGCATGTCTTTGTCCTCCACGGCCATGCGTGCTTCCAGCTGCCTCAAGTCTGCATAGAGTGCATCTGCCTCATCCCTGCAATCACGAAGGACAGGGGATTAACCAAGGCGGTTTGCTTTTCTGTAAAAAGGGCTCGATAAGAACCATGTTGCATAATCAAATAGAAAAGTCAAATAGAAAAGTATTTTACAAATGTGAGGAATTTTTCTTTCAATGTTAACATGTATTTTGTACCTTATAGATGCTCCATCGTACTTATTCAGACAGGGAATAAATATGGAAGATCCTCTTAGGGTGCTCTTAAGTGGTAAGTATTGCTTTTTAAAAATATATATTTTTATTGATTTCAGAGAGGAAGGGAGTGGGAGAGGGAGATAGAAATGTCCATGATAAGAGAGAACCATTGATCGGCTGCCTCCTGCATGCCCCCTATTGGGGATCGAATCCACACCTGGGCACCTGTCCCGACCATGAATCAAACCCTGGCCTCCTGGTTCACAGGTTGATGCTCAAACACCGAGCCATATGGCCAGGCATTAAGTGGTAAGTATTTGATAAAGACGGCTTCTCACTCAATGGTAGGTGGGCCCATCACCACCAAAGTGTTTGTAGAGTGGGAACTCCAGGGATGAACAAGGGAAAGGGGTGTGGAGCAGATAAACCCTCACCTAGAGACTCTTAGAGTGTGGGGAGACTTAACCTGACCACAGAGAGGTCTTCTCTTTCCCTTGGCTTCTGGGAGTGATCTCTTGGGTCCCAGAATGCCTTGACTGATAGCCATGTCATTGCTTGCCTGACCTTAGGCCACCGGACAGGCTGACAAGGTGACATATGAAGGAGGCTTTGGGTCATATGGTACCCGTTCTGCCGATGAAGGAAGTAGAGATGAAAGACATTAGTTAACCCTGCAGGTGGGGCTGGAGGCTGCAGGTCAGACCTCCAAGCAGCATGTGATTGTGCCCCAATTACCTTCTGCACACGGAAACTCTGCCAACTTACACCACGCTCTTCTGAGCCCTCTTCTCAGCTAGGCCTTGTCCTTGGCCTTCTATGTTCCATCCATGGCAGCCTATATCTTCCAGTCTCAGCAATAATAGTGCTATGTCAGTTAAGGGAGACCCCCACACACACTTTGCAAAAAAGTACGTATATATTCTTTAATGCTCACCAGAGGACATGCTTAGAGAGAGAGAGAGAGAGACATTAATCGGTTATCTTCCGTATGTACGCCAACCAAGGATAGGACATGCAACCCAGGTGTGTGCCCTGACCGGGAATCAAAATGTCCACCTTTCTGTTCACAGGAAAACACTCAACCAAGTGAGCCACTTTGGATGGGCAAACTCTCCACCTATCCAAGGTCTGATCACCTTTATATATCGCATCAAATTTCTCATCCCCCAACTTTGATGCAAAAGTCCTTGCTTGACTTGTTAGATCAGTTTAGCAAGAATCCCCCTGCCCTTGACACCGCTTCTCAGTCATTTTCCATCCACCAACCCCCTCACTCTTCTCCTTGGCTATAAATCCCCAGCTGCCTTTGCTGTTTTCAGAGTTGAGCCCAACCTCTTCCCTGTTATGAGGGTCTTCACATGTACTGCATGGTCATCCTGGGAAAGGTCTTCTTTGCATTTTCAGTGTCAGAATAACTCCTTTCTTCCACAGGGTGAGCTCCCCTGGTTGGTGAGGCTGCATGAGCTTGTTGATTACAGGACAGTGGTATGTCCTGAGGACAATCAGACTTTTCGTTTCAGCGATTCTGGGAACTTAAAATTAAACAACCAAAACCTCAGCTAGGAGGGAACTTACTAGTAATGATGATTGTGCCTGGCACCGGCTCTCTGACAAGCCTGACACTCTTAGACCTTCCCAGCTAAAGGTCACAGGGTCCAGCCACTTTCCCTATGGCCAGGGAAGCTGGGGACCTGCTACCAACATTGGTTCCCCTCAGACGCTCCAGCCAAACATCCAGCACCCCCCATGTCTCAGGTGTCACCAGCCTAACTCACACCTTAGATGCTGACAGCATCACATGCAAGCACACCAAGGCCATGTCTGAGTTTATGGAGCCTCCTAAGGCACAAGGGACTGTAAGTACCATGTATGTGAATCACTAAGGTTGAGTCCTGGGGTTGGACAAGCTAGTGCAGGACGCCCTGTCCTCTATGGTGGGAACGTATGCGTCTACTCGGAATCCCTCAGGTTACACCACATACGCAGCCACGATTCTGAACGGAAGTGGTCACTAAGCCACACTGCCTTCCCTCTGGTCAGGGTTACTCCATGGAGAAGAGAAGAGGGTCCCACAGGGAGGTCAGGAGCCCTCTAGCTCACAGATAGGGTTGGAGGACATGATCACCCAGGGCCCTCTGTCCCCAGCAGAGAGGGAATCAAATCAGGGAAGGAAGAAATGTGCCCCCCACCACCCCTCATTTGGACTTCCACTAGGCCCCTGGCCTCCTCCGTCCTGTGCCTAGGTGCCTCAGCTGCCTCACTCGAGTCCCAGCCTAGCTGCCAAGCCTTACTACCAGTCCTCCCACCTGGACCACCTTGCTCCATCCAGACCCCGGTCTCTGACCCTGATCCAAGACTCTCTGGGCCTCCGGACAGGATGACTGCACTTGCTTCCTCGTCCTTGACCCTGCAGTTCTCCCCAAGGCCTTCACCATAGTCCTGTCATACGGACTTGCTATTCCATTGATGAGGGAGATGACATAAGCCCACAGCCCCAGAGCCGGGCAGAGATACAGTCAGGATTCAACCCAACACGGTGCAGCTTCACTCCAGCTCTCCGCCTTCCAGGCCAGCAGGACCCTGCAGAGTTTGCACAATCCCTTTCTTAGGGAGAGCAGGCTCCCTAGCCACAATCCCCAGGGACACAAACTGTGACAGGATTTTTCTGGCTTGTCCCACAGGAAGTCCTGCGTGGCTCTTCTGTCCTGGAAGTCCAGGCACAAGACACTTGGGCCCTGTCAATTCCAAACAATCTTTTTAAAAGTTCATGTGAAATGCCCACCTACCATGTGACAGTCATTAGGCTAAAGAGTTTACCTACATGATCTTATTCTCCTCACAATGAAATAGAAGAGACAAATAAGACAGAGAGTGGTTAAGTAACATGGCCAAGGTCACCTAACCTTCCCCTGCAGGCCTCATCTCTTCTTAACCTGGGGCCCTTCCCTGCCAACGAATGACATGAAGGAAATGTTCCTCATGGACTGTTGAGAAGGAACTTCTTCAACCCCAAGCCCAGGAGCCTGCCTGGAGGAGTGTGCCTGCCAAAGGAATCTAGATGCAGGGGAGATCGGGTGACAATGCAGGCACCCCTGGAGGTTACCTGGACAGCTTGGCTGCAGCCACAAATCTCTCCCAGGATCCATCACTCAGCAGGCGTTGCAGTTTCTCTGTGTCCCTTGTGTCCAGGGAATTCTCAATGGCATCAACAAAGTCTTTGCCCTCTAGATGGAAAGAAAAACAATGAGGTTAGAAGGAATCGTGGTAGGACGTAAATGGCATTGAGTATAAACAAGGAGATTCAATGTTCCTCTTCCTGAATAGCTGTCACCTGTGGCAAGTTCCTAAAATCTAACCCATCCTGAAGGCACCTCCCTCAATTCTAGGGCATAAGCAGGAATCAGCCAGAAAGAAGGAAGTTGATTACCTGGGCAGATCCCATCAGTTTTTGAGGTCATGGTGTCAGCAGTGGGATCTCAGAGTTTCCCCTTCAGCTCACCAGTCTGTACCCTTGGGGAAGAGAGAACAAATTGTGGGGTCAAATGTGAGTCCTCCTGAAGATGCCGAGTCCTCTCTGCTGTCCTTCCTGGCCCCCCACCCCCAACCTCCACTCCCCCTCCCCACATCTTTGGACCTTCGCTTGTTTCTAGTTCCTTATGAAAATAGTGCAAAAACACTCTTCTAGCATGTGAGTTAGCCTGCGTTTGAGGTTGTTTCCCTTAAGATATTTCTAGAAGTAGAATGACTGGGTCAGAGGGTATTGCCATATAAAAATTCTTCATTCCTATCCCACATTGTTATGCAAACGAACTGTGCCAATTGACATTTATACTCACAGTATATGAGGTGTCCGTCTTTTCCATCTTTTAGTTCATAGGTGTGTTTTTTTTAAAGAAACACATCTTTTGTCTTTTTAAAATTTTTTATTACACTAAAAAAATCCACAACATAAAATTTACCACCTTAACCATTTTAAAGGGTACAGTTGAATAGTGTCAAATTATATCTACATTGCTGTGCTACCAGTCTCCAGAACTCCCATTCTCTCTCTTCCCAGCCCCCTAGACACTGCCATTCTACTGTTTGTCTCTACGGATTTGAGTGCCTCACCTAAGTGGACACATACAAGGTTTATCTTTCTGAGACTGGTTTACTTCACTCAGCTTAGTGTCCTCAAGTGCCATGCATGTTGGGACATAGGTCAGAATTCCCTAATGCTCTGGAGAACAACAGTTCCTCAGTTTCTTCTAGGCATTTGCAATTCAGGAGGGGATGTAAGGAAGATGACATGAAGGTGGGAGAAAGCAAGGAGGGGATTGGATTACAGGATGGTTAACAAGATGGTGCTCTCTTACTCTCTTGTTAAAAAATGTTTTTATTGCCCTGACTGGTTTGGTTCAATGGATAGAGCATTGGCCTTTGGACTCCGGGGTCCCAGGTTCTATTCCGGTCAACGGCATGTACCTTGGTTGCAGGCACATCCCCAGTGCGGGGTGTGCAGGAGTCAACTGATCTATGTTTCTCTCCCATCGATGTTTCTAATTCTCTATCTTCTCCCTTCCACTCTGTAAAAAATCAATAATATATATATATATATATATATATATATATATATATATATATATATTAAATGTTTTTATTGCCCAGCCGTAATAAACAACTCGGTGGTTGAGTGTGGACCTATGAACCGGGAGGTCGCGGTTTGATTCCCGGTCAGGGCACATGCCCAGGTTGCGGGCTCCATACCCAGTGTCAGGTGTGTAGGAAGCAGCCTATGAATGATTCTTTCTCATCATTGACGTTTCTACCTCTCTCCTCTCTCTCTCTCCCTTCTGCTCTGAAGTCAATAAAAAACATAGATTTAAAAAATGTTTTTATTTGCTTCAGAGAGAGGAGGGAAATGGAGAGAGAGATAGGAACACTGAAGAGAGAGAAGCATCCATTGGCCACCTCCTGCACACCCCCTACTGGGAATTGAGCCCACAACCTGAGTATGTGTTCTGACTGGAAATGGAAAAGCTGACCTCTGGGTTCATCGTTCGACACTCAACCACTGAGCCACAATGGTCACGCAAGATTGTGCTCTCTTGAGAGTGGTTATTTCAAAGGTATGTTAACCTGGATGCACAGATACAATGGACAGGGCTTGCTTAAGGAAAACAAACTTTTTACTAAAAAGGATATGCCTGGGATGTGACCCCCCGCCATGACCTGCCCAGTTAGAAATTTATGATCACATCACCCTGTGAGGTTACTTGGCATAGAACCCATTTCTCATCCATGGCCCCCCTTTTGATGACAAGTCAGTTGGAAGGCTGTGTGGATGACCAGCCTTTTGGTTGGATAGTGTGGTGTCACAGCGCTAGGAGGGATCTTCCCTAGGTAGTGTCAGTGCCCACCTTGTCTTGGTGACCAGTGGGATGGGGCCATATTGTAATCATAGGCTCTGTGTCGAAGCCAAATTTTCCCAAAATGGGACGGGCAGGGAAAGGGAAGGCAGTCAGGTCTTATGGCCTTCACTGTGAAGACACACTCTGGCCCTGGCTGGGTAGCTCAGTTGGTTAAAGCATCGATCCAGTATGCCAAGTTTTTGGGTTTGATCATACAACGCACATATGAATGGCACACGCAAAAATCAATCAATGAATGCATAAATAAGTGGAACGATCAATGTTTCTCCCTCTAAATCTCAAATCAATAATCAAAAACACTCTGGGTCATTTCTGTTCTGTGAACTATCATGATGGAAACAGACCTCCTCATGGAGAGGATTCTCCCAGTTCTGTCTGGACTATCTTGCCTTAGGAGCCCAGGGAAGAAAGAGAATGCTGGTTGCCTTTAGGGGTTATTGTGAGAAGGCAAACAGCATTTATCAACTACCTCTCCTGAGACTTGCCTGAAACAGATGGAAAAGGGACTTGTAGTATAATTATAGCCAATGGTAAACCTGGCTAATGTGCATGGTCTTTGCTCTGCCTGGGAATGCTCTAAGACTTTACAACTAATGACTCACATTCTTCCAATAACCTTTGAACTGTGTACCATTTATATCTGTAAGCACAGGGTCAGGTCTATTCTCTGCTGCCCCTCTGTCCCCAGGCACCCGCTGCCCTCCTGGCACCGCTGGCTAAAGCCTGGGGTGTGTCCCATGATGGGACATGGAACAACCAGCCACTGGACCACACAGCCCAGCCCATTTTGCTCACAACTGAGTTATTCCATTAGGTTTACTTGTCAATCTTGATGAAAAAATGATGACTCAGATGTCACACCAATTACCCCACTGATAAAATGTTCTTTTGACAGTTCTATCAGCTTTCTGAGTGTTCCATTTATTTCCTCCTGTCTCCTTCCTGCAGCCATCCTACTTGTATATATGAAGAGAGTGAGAGGAAGACAGGAATGTGAAAAACATGTGTGCCTATGAAAATCTGATTGTGACGCCTGGCCTTGAGCAGGACATCCCAAAGCTGTGCCTTCCCCAGAGGGGGTGCCCAGGTCTGGGGGACAGGCCCAGCTCCATCCAGTCCCTCCCAGTCCCGCTCACTAATGGCTGCCAGGCACTATGCTTTCTGCACCAGAGGCTCCTTGAAGGCTGTAAGTACCCATTGAATATGCCCTGCATTAGGAAGAAGACACAGATGTAGACCAAGAAGAGGAGGAAGAAGAAACAAAAAGTTTCCACAGCCCTGGCTGGTGTGGCTCAGTGGTTGCAGTATCAGCCCGTGCACTGAAGGGGCAAGGGTTCAATTCCTGGTAAAGGGGCACGGACCTGGGTTATAGGTTCTATCCAAGAACCAAGTCAGGCACAGTGCAGGGGGAGGCAACAGGTTGATGTACCTCTCTCAGATTGATGTTTCTCTCCCCTTCTCTCTCCCTACCTCCCACTCTCTCTAAAATTCAATGGAAGAAATATCATCAGGTAAGGATTAAAAAATTACAATGAAAACTAACAATAAGAGTGGGTTGATGGAGGAGAATCCAAGATGGCGGCATAGGTAAACACCTAAACTGCTGCCTCGCACAACAATTTCAAAACCACAACTAAAAGACAAAACGGCTATCACCCAGAGCCACGGGAAAGCTGGCTGAGTGGAAGTTCTACAACTAGAAGGAAAGAGAAAAGACCTTTGAGACGTGCACAAGCGCTGAAAAGCTGAGGTACGGAGGCGCGCGATCCAGGCTTCTGGCAGGGGTTGCTTTTTTTAACCTGAAGGGAGACAAGCCCCCGATTACTCTGAAATGCAGTTTCTGGGGAGACGCGGGGGACCCAAACTCCTACAGGGAGAAGCTGGACTGTCTGCCATCGGGTCATAAAGTGAGAGTGGCTTGCTTGCAGAGCTGCACGCAGGAATAATTGTTTGCTGTGCTGGGGTGCGGGATGCGGGGACGCGGTCGGAGACCCAGAGGCAGCTAACTGGCAGCTATTGCTATTTGCCACACCCTAGCCTAGTGACTCCCTGAGACCCCGCCCCACACAATCTACAAACCCACCCAAGCTCCCAGCAGCGGCTTTAGCATATGAATGGCCTGCCCTATGGCAGCTTAATCTAGCAAACTTGCAGCCGGTTCAGACAGCTCCAAAACCTCCAAACCCCAAGCAAAGAAGAGAAAACTGTAGTTCTCGCTGTAGCTCCTGCTGGGTGGCCCCAGACAGTAGCTGCCTGCACCCCATTGGAGATCCAGAAGCCAGTGTACCTAGTGGTCAGTGTGAGACACCAGATTTCAACTCCTCACATCCATAAGAGACACATTCAAGAGGCAGACTCAGTGAGCACCAAAGCACCACTGAAACAAGTCCTGCACCATAAGCGTGTCTCCAGCGCAGCAGCTCTTCTATTATAGACACAGTGGGTCCTCACAGCCCATTGGCCTAGAGGTCAATTCCTCCCAGTGTACCAACAGCAATCAAGGCTTAACTACACCAAGACTTTGCACTCAGCCCACAAAGGGGTGTACCAAGAGCGTCCACCTCAGGTGATTGGGGAGGCTGAGTTACTGGCCCCTGTAGGTCATCCACCACACAAAGCCACTCCATCAACACAGGGAAGCAGCCAAAATGCGGAGACAAAGAAACATGTCACGAATGAAAGAAATGGAGGAAAGCAAACTACTGGACGACATAGAGTTCAAAACCACATTTATAAGGTTACTCAAGAATCTTCTAAAAACCTCTGAGGAACTTAGTGAGACCTTTAAGGATCTTAATGAGAATGCCAAAAAATGGAAAAGGACCAGTCAGAAATTAAGTATACACTGTCTGAAATAAAGAATATACAGAAAGTCAACTGTAGATCAACGTACCCCAAGAATCAAACCAAAGATCTGAAATATGAGGAAACAAAAAACACGCAACCAGAAAAACAAAAAGAAAAAAGAATCCAAAATTATGAAGGTAGTGTAAGGAACCTCTGCGACAACTTCAAGCGTACCAACATGCAAATTTTTGGGGTGCCAGAAGAAGAGAGAGAGCAAAATATTGGAAACCTATTAGAAGAAATAATGACAGAAAACTTTCCCCACCTGGTGAAAGAAATATACTTACAAGTTCAGGAAGCACACAGAACCCCATACAAGAGGAATCCAAAGAAGACCACACCAAGACACATCATAATTAAAATGCCCAGGGCAAAAGACAAAGAGAGAATCTTCAAAGCAGCAAGAGAAAAACGGTTAGTTACCTACAAGGGAGTACCCATATGACGCTCAGCTGATTTCTCACCAGAAACTATGCAGGCCAGAAGGAAGTGGCAAGAAATATTCAAAGTGATGAACAACAAGAACCTACAACCAAGATTACTCTACCCAGCAAAGGTATCATTCGGAATTGAAGGTCAGATAAAGAGCTTCACAGACAAGAAAAAGCTAAAGGAGTTCATCACCACCAAACCAGGATTGCATGAAATGCTGAAGGGTATTCTTTAAGAAGAGGAAGAAGAAAAAGGTAAAGATAAAAATTATGAACAACAAAATGACATCACATACATACCTACCAAGAAGTGAATCTAAAAATCAAGTGAATAAAAAATCTGATGAACAGAATAGGCTGGTGAATATAATAGAATCAGGGGCATAGAAAGGGAATGGACTGACAATTCTCAAGGGGAAGGGGGTGTGAGGGGTGCGGGAAGAGATTGGACAAAAATCTTAAACCTATGGATGAAGACAGTGGCGGGAGTAAGGGCATGGGGTGGGGTGGGGAATCAGGTGGAGGGGAGCTATGGGGGAAAAAAAAAGAGGAACACCTGACCTGCGTCAGGCAGCTCCTGAGGGCAGAGTAGAGGCCACACCTCCTGGTGATGGTGGCTAAGGAGGGAGACGTGGTTTCAATAACACCACAGCTCCCAGGTGTGTCCTGCTGTACAGACACAGGGGTCTGGGCTCAGTCTCCTCCAGCTGTACTCTGTCCACAGTTGATATTTAAAAAAGAAAAACCAGGTCATGCCACATGCCTGTCTCAGGCACTAGATCAGGGCTTTTCCCCGATTCTGGACACATAGGACCGGCCAAGAGCAGGGAGGCAGAGCCCACCCATCCTCCTCCTCAGTGCCTCAGTATGGCACCTAGGGCAAGTCATTCCCCTCGTGGGCCTCAGTTTCCCCACAGGGAAAGGCACTAAGGTGAAACAAAGGGTGGGTGAAACAATGTCTGGATTCTTGCAATCTCAAAGGAAATCCTTTGCCCCACAGCTTCAGCAGCAGCCCCAGGGGCAGCCTAAGGGCATCCAGGCCACAAGGAACAGAGATTCTTACTCACCTACTATCCCCCACCTCCTCTGCCTCCTCCACATCCCCCCACACCCACCTCCTCTACCTCCTCCACATCCCCCCACAACCACATCCTCTACCTCCTCCACATCCCCCCACATCAACTTCCTCTACCTCCTCCACATCCCCCCACCCACATCCTCTACCTTCTCCACATCCCCCCACATCCACCTCCTCCACCTCCTCCACATCCCCCCACACCCACCTCCTCTACCTCCTCCACATCCCCCCACACCCACCTCCTCTACCTCCTCCACATCCCCCCACACCCACATCCTCTACCTCCTCCACATCCCCCCACACCCACCTCCTCTACCTCCTCCACATCCCCCCCAAACCCACATCCTCCACCTCCTCCACATCCCCCCACACCCACATCCTCTACCTCCTCCACATCCCCCCACATCACATCCTCTACCTCCTCTACATCCCCCCACACCCACCTCCTCCACATCCCCCCACATCCACCTCCTCTACATTCCCCCACATCCACCGCCTCTACCTCCTCCACATCTCCCCACACCCACCTCCTCTGCCTCTTCCACATCCCACCACATCCATCTCCTCTACCTCCTCCACATCCCCCCACACCCAATCCTCTACCTCCTCCACATCCCCCCACATCCACCTTCTCCACATCCCCCCAGACCCACCCCTCTGCCTCCTCCACACCCATCTCCTCTACCTCCTCCATATCACTCCACATCCCCTCTGCCTCCTCCACAACACCCCTACATCCCCATTCCTCTGCAGTCACTGGCTCCTGTCTCAGGTAGCCCAAGACTGTGCAGAGCTGGAGGGGTCATTACCTACCACCTGGGCAGTGTCGCCTTCCTCTCCACTCTAAGAGCTCTGGGGCAGAGAAGAACCCTCAGACTAACCTGGCTTCCAAACCAGACTCTGCCCCTGCTTACATGAACTCTTGGAACTATTATCCCCCTCCGATCCTCCCGAGTTTCAGTTTCCCTCATCTATAAAAGAGTGACAATATCCTTGTCTTAGAAAGTGTGAGGATGAGACAATGGGGGAGGCGCTCCTACCCTCCCAACTTACCAAGAATCTCCCTCTGGCTGATTTGGAACAAGATCCACTTGCAGTGAGCTGTGCAGAACCACTCTGCAGCTGTGTCTGCACAAAACCAGCCACACCTGGGGCAAAGGCACAGGAAATCAAAAATGAAAGCAAATGCCCAAGTTCTGAGAAGCTTGGGATCAAGCACATTATCCAATCCTAGGCTTGCACCACCCTGGTCAGCCACGCCCTACCTGCTGATCCCTTAGAGAAGCAACCCCAGGTCTGACCACCCAGGTCCTTCTCTGCTCAGCCCATCCTGCCTCTCTCAGATTTCTAGAAGGAAGACCTGCCACAGAAACACAGAGGGATCCTGGGCAAATTTCTCCCTCCACCCCATAGGCTCATGCCCAGACCCCTCCTCTCTCATCCTCTCCCACACGCCCCAAATGGCCCCTTAGTCACCCTTCTGTCCCCAGCGATGAGCTCATCCCTGAGCATAGCAGATGCTCACTACCTTCTTGCATTGCCTGGGTGCCTGCTCCTGTTGCAGGCCCTGCCCAGGCAGGTCCCAGACATTTGCTTTTGTAGGTCCTTCTGCCAGGAGTACCTGTTTCTCCCACCTGGCACAACATGCTCATCCTTCAAAGTCCAATTCTGGGATCACCTCCTCTGAGAAGTCCTCTGGCATCTCCCTCTTCCAGAGTCCACTGTCCCCTCAGGCTCTGCTCCCCTGGCACCTGGGGGAGGCCCAAGGCCACTCAGTCCGCGTCTCCCCTGACCCTTTAAAGCAGGCCTTTCTGAACCTGTCCCTGGTGGTAGGGTCAGTGCCTCAGAATCTTGGCGACCTTCCTGAGGAGGCCATCCCAGGTGGTCATTGCCGTCTGTGGGAGCACAGGTTTGTGGGCGTTGGCAGAGAGAAGCTGCAGTTCCCTCTCCAGGCCCCTTTCCTCTTGACAGCAGATCTCTCTGCAGGAAGCCCAGTGTCATGGTCACCAAAATGGCGGCATAGGTAAACACCTGAACTTGCTGCCTCGCACAACCACTTCAAAACTACAACTAAAACACAAAACGGATATCAACCATAACCACGGGAAGGTTTGCCAAGTGGAATTTATACATCTAGAAGGAAAGAGTAAAGCACACTGAGATTTGGAGATTGAAAGTGGAGTGCAGGAGAATCCAAGATGGCGGCGTAGGTAAACACTAAACTGCTGCCTCCCACAACAATTTAAAGTGCAACTAAAAGACAAAACGTCTATCTCCCACAGACACGGGAAAGCTGGCTGAGTGGAAGTTCTACAACTAGAAGGAAAGAGAAAAGAGCATTGAGACGTGCACGAGTGCTGAAAAGCTGAGGTACGGAGGCGCGTGATCCGGGCTGGCTGCGGGCGACTGGGTGCGTTGCTTTTTTCAACCAGAACGGAGACAAACCCCCGATTACTCTGAAATCCAGTCTCTGGGGAGACGCGGGGGACCCAAACTCCTACGGGGAGAAGCTGGACTGTCTGCCAGTGAGGGTGGCTTGCTTGCAGAGCTGCACACAGGAATAATTGTTTACTGCACTGGGGCACAGGACTCGCAGATGCTGTTGGGGACGCAGAGCCAGCTAACCAGCAGCCATTGCTGTTTGCCATGCCCTAACCTAGTGACACCCTGAGGCCCCGCCCTGCACAACCTACAAACGCACCCAAGCTCCAAGCAGCGGAGTTAGCATAAGAAAGGCCTGCCCTATCGTAGCTTAACCTAGCAAACTTGCAGCATGGGTCAGACAGCTCCAAAACCTCCAAACCCCAAGCAAAGAGGAGAAAACTGCAGCTCTCACTGTAGCTCCTGCTGAGTGGGCTCAGACAGTAGCTGACCTGCACCCCATTGGAGATCCACAAGCCAGTGTACCTAGTCGTCAGTGTGAGACAACAGATTTCAACTCCTCACATCCATAAGTGACACATTCAAGAGGCAGACTCAGTGAGCACCAAAGCCCCACTGAAACAAGTCCTGCCCCATAAGTGTGTCTTCAGCGCAGCAGTTCTTCCATTATAGACACAGGGAGTACTCACAGCTAATTGGCCTGGAGATCAATTCCTCCCAGTGTACCAACAGCAATCAAGGCTTAACTACACCAAGAATTTGCACTCAGCCCACAAAAAGGTGTACCAAGAGAGTCCACATCAGGTGATGGGGGAGGCTGAGCTACTGCCCCCTATAGGTCACCTACCACACAAAGCCACTCCATCAACACAGGGAAGCAGCCAAAATGCAGAAACAAAGAAACATGTCACGAATGAAAGAAACAGAGGAAAGCAAACTACTGGATGACATAGAGTTCAGAACCACATGTATAAGGTTACTCAAGAATCTTCTAAAAACCGCTGAGAAACTTGATGACACTTCTGAGGAGCTTAGTGAGACCTCTAAGGACCTTAATGAGAAGGCCAAAAAAATGCAAAAGGACCAGTCAGAAATGAAGCATACACTGTGTAAAATAAAGAATATACAGAAACTCAATTGTAGATCAACATACCCCAAGAATCAAACCAAAGATCTGAAATATGTGGAAACAAAAAACATCCAACCAGAAAAACAAAAAGAAAAAAGAATCCAAAAATATGAAGATAGTGTAAGGAGCCTCTGGGACAACTTCAAGCGAACCAACATCCGAATTTTTGGGGTGCCAGATGAAGGGAGAGAGCAAAATATTGAAAACCTATTAGAAGAAATAATGACAGAAAACTTTCCCTACCTGGTGAAAGAAATAGACTTACAAGTTCAGGAAGCGCACAGAACCCCATACAAGGGGAACCCAAAGAAGACCACACCAAGACACATCATAATTAAAATGCCAAGGGCAAAAGACAAAGAGAGAATATTAAAAGCAGCAAGAGAAAAACAGTTAATTACCTACAAGGGAGTACCCATACGACTGTCAGCTGATTTCTCAACAGAAACTATGCAGGCCAGAAGGGAGTGGCAAGAAATATTCAAAGTGATGAACAGCAAGAACTTACAACCAAGATTACTGTACCCGGCAAAGCTATCATTCAGAGTTGAAGGTCAGATAAAGAGCTTCACAGACAAGAAAAAGCTAAAGGAGTTCATCACCACCAAACCAGGACTACACAAAATGCTGAAGGGTATCCTTTAAGAAGAGGAAGAAGAAGAAAAAGGTAAAGATAAAAATTATAAACAACAAAATGACATCAAATACATACCTACCAACAAGTGAATCTAAAAATCAAGTGAATGAAAAATCTGAAGAACAGAATGGACTGGTGAATATAATAGAATCAGGGACATAGAAAGGGAGTGGACTGACAATTCTCAGGGGAAGCAAGTATGAGGGGTGCGGGAAGAGATTCGACAAAAATCTTACTCCTATGGATGAAGACAGTGGCGGGGGGTAAGGGCATGGGGTGGGGTGGGGAATCAGGTGGAGGGGAGCTATGGGGAAAAATAAAAGAGGAACACCTGTAAAAAAAAAAAAGAAGAAAGTGTAGTGCAGAGGTACAGAGGCTAGTGCACCCAGAAAGGGTTGGCAACTGAGTATGCAGTTGTCTTTTTCAAGTGGGAGGGAGGCACAAGCTCCAGACTGCTCTGAACTCCAGTTCTGGGCGAGACTCTGGGGACCCAGACTCATATGGGGAGAAACTGGACTGTCTGACATCGTGCCTGAACACACGGGCTGCTTTCTCTCAGAAGTGCTTGTCGCGATTACCATGGGACACTGACACCCGGGGGCCTCTTAGGGCAGAGCTGATGGTCAGCCATTGCTGTTTGCTTTGTACTGTTGATTCCCTGAGACCCTACCCCACCCAAGCTGTGGGCAGAGACTTTTGCATATGAATGACCTGGCCTTTTGCAATCTAAAATTACCTAACAAACTGCAGCTGGGTCAGAGAGCCCCAGAACTTCCAAAAGAAGGCCCAAGGCTCCATAGCAGCTTGCATTGCTTCACAGCTGGGCCCCATCTGGGCACCTCCAAACCCCAAACAAAGAAGAGGAATATGTAGATGTCTCAATAGCTCCTGCTGGGTGGCCTCAGGCAGAGGCTAAATTTGCACCTCCTTGGAGATCCAAGAGACAGTGTACCCAGAGGTCAGAGTGGAACCATACAGATTACAACTCCTCAGATCCATAAGGGACACACTCAGGGGGCAGACTCAGTGAGCACCAAAGCCCGACTGAAGCAAGTCTTGACCTATAAGGATGTCTCCAGCACAGCAGTTCTCCCATCATAGACACAACTGATCCTCAAAGCCAATTGGTCTGGAGGTCAGTTCCTCCAGGGATACCAACAACATTCATGGCTTAACTACAACAAGACTGTGCACACAGCCCACAAAGAGGTGCACCAAGAGTGTCCACTTCAGGTAATTGGGGAGGCTGAGCCACTGGGCCCTATAGGACACCTAGCACACAGAGCCATTCTATCAACACAAGGAAGCAGCCAAAATGCAGAGACAAAGAGACAGGTGACAAATGACAGAAATGTAGGAAAGCAAACTACTGGTTATAGAGTTCAAAACCACGGTTGTAAGGTTACTCAAGAATCTTCTAGAAACTTCAGAGAAATGTAGTAAGACCCTCAGAGATATGAAAAAGGACCAATTAGAAATTAAGCATAGAGGAGGAATCCAAGATGGCGGCGTAGGTAAACACCTAAACTGCTGCCTCCCACAACAATTTAAACTGCAACTAAAAGACAAAACGTCTATCACCCAGAACCACGGGAAAGCTGGCTGAGTGGAAGTTCTACAACTAGAAGGAAAGAGAAAAGAGCATTGAGACGTGCACGAGCGCTGAAAAGCTGAGGTACGGAGGCGCGTGATCCGGGCTGGCTGCGGGCGACTGGGTGTGTTGCTTTTTTCAACCTGAACTGAGACAAGCCCCCGATTACTCTGAAATCCAGTCTCTGGGGAGACGCGGGGGACCCAAACTCCTACGGGGAGAAGCTGGACTGTCTGCCAGTGAGAGTGGCTTGCTTGCAGAGCTGCGCGCAGGAATAATTGTTTATGGCACTGGGGTACAGGACTCCAGGACGCGGTCTGGGACACAGAGCTGGCTTACTAGCAGCCATTGCTGTTTGCCACGCCCTAACCTAGTGATGCCCTGAGACCCCGCCCCACACAACCTACAAACCCACCCAAGCTCCAAGCAGCTCAATTAGCATAAGAAAGCCTGCCCTATCGCAGCTTAACCTAGAAAACTTGCAGCCCGGGTCAGACAGCTCCAAAACCTCCAAACCCCAAGCAAAGAGGAGAAAACTGCAGCTCTCACTGTAGCTCCTGCTGAGTGGGCTCAGACAGTAGCTGACCTGCACCCCATTGGAGATCCAGAAGCCAGTGTACCTAGTGGTCAGTGTGAGACACCAGACCACTTCAACTCCTCACATCCATAAGTGACACATTCAAGAGGCAGACTCAGTGAGCACCAAAGCCCCACTGAAACAAGTCCTACCCCATAAGCGTGTCTTCAGCGCAGCACTTCTTCCATTATAGACACAGGGAGTGCTCAAAGCTAATTGGTTGGCCTGGAGGACAATTCCTCCCAGCGTACCAACAGCAATTCAGGCTTAACTACACCAAGACTTTGCACTCAGCCCACAAAGGGGTGTACCAAGAGCATCCACATCAGGTGATTGGGGAGGCTGAGCTACTGCTCCCTATAGGTCACCTACCACACAAAGCTATTCCATCAACACAGGGAAGCAGCCAAAATGCAGAAACAAAGAAACATGTCACAAATGAAAGAAATGGAGAAACTACTGGATGACATAGAGTTCAGAATCACATTTATAAGGTTACTCAAAAATCTTCTAAAAACCGCCAAGAAACTTGATGACACTTCTGAGGAGCTTACTGAGACCTTCAAGGACCTTAATGAGAATGCCAAAAAAATGGAAAAGGATCAGTCAGAAATGAAGCATACACTGTCTGAAATAAAGAATATACAGAAACTCAACTGTAGATCAACATACCCCAAGAATCAAACCAAAGATCTGAAATATGTGGAAACAAAAAACATCCAACCAGAAAAACAAAAAGAAAAAAGAATCCAAAAATATGAAGATAATGTAAGGAGCCTCTGGGACAACTTTAAGCGAAACAACATCCGAATTTTTGGGGTGCCAGATGAAGGGAGAGAGCAAAATATTGAAAACCTATTAGAAGAAATAATGACAGAAAACTTTCCCTACCTGGTGAAAGAAATAGACTTACAAGTTCAGGGAGCGCACAGAACCCCATACAAGAGGAACCCAAAGAGGACCACACCAAGAAACATCATAATTAAAATGCCAAGGGCAAAAGACAAAGAGAAAATATTAAAAGCAGCAAGAGAAAGACAGTTAATTACCTACAAGGGAGTACCCATATGACTGTCAGCTAATTTCTTGGCAGAAACTATGCAGGCCAGAAGGGAGTGGCAAGAAATATTCAAAGTGATGAACAGCAAGAACCTACAACCAAGATTACTCTACCCAGCAAAGCTATCATTCAGAGTTGAAGGTCAGATAAAGAGCTTCACAGACAAGAAAAAGCTAAAGGAGTTCATCACCACCAAACCAGGACTACACGAAATGCTGAAGGGTATCCTTTAAAAAGAGGAAGAAGAAGAAAAAGGTAAAGATAAAAATTATAAACAACAAAATGACATCAAATACATACCTACCAACAAGTGAATCTAAAAATCAAGTGAATGAAAAATCTGAAGAACAGAATGGACTGGTGAATATAATACAATCATGGGCATAGAAAGGGAGTGGACTGACAATTCTCAGTGTGAAGGGTGTGTGAGGGGTGAGGGAAGAGACTGGACAAAAATTAAACACCTGTGGACGAGCACAATGTGGGGGGTGGGTTATGGGATGGGGTGGGAACTGGGTGGAGGGGAGCTATGGGGCCAAAAAAGAGGAACAAGTGTAATAATCTGAACAATAAAGACTTATTCTTTAAAAAAGGCAGATGTTTTTCCTATTACAAGATCATTTCCTTTTAGAATGCATGGTTATTTTTCCTTCCTCTGTCTAGTTTAGTGGTGGAAAGATTGAGGACTGGGGCTCAAGGACTCTGTATTTGAGTCTCAATTCTACCACTTAATAGCTCTGGTCTTGACCTTCAGTCTCCCTTAGCATCAGTCCATTTGAAGCATAATAGTAATCCCTCCTTTTAAAAACTGCTGTTTGAATCTGCTGTTTTAGAATTCTCAGCTGTTTTGAAATTCTCTGCTATTTTTCCCTCTGTTATTTTTACACTGTAAAATAACTTAGTTTTTTTGCTTGAACCGAAAAGATAAACTTAATTGTCTGATCTTGCAAGCTAGCCATCAAACATAAGGGACTGATATGCTGATATTGATGCCAGAAGCCTGTATAGATATGATACTCAAGGTTACAGGTGTCTGTATAGATATGATATGTACTCAAGGTTACAAGCTGTCTACAAAAATAAGTGAAACAAAGAATGAGAAGGATATAAAAAGGAAATACTCCTTCCTGTGTTTGTTCAGAATTTGACAGAGGTAATCTGCTCTGAACCTGCGTGCAATAAAAGACTCCTAATTAATTGCCTTGTTAAGGCCACTGGTATCTAGCTCGCTGATTTGCGATACAACACCTTCATCTCTACTGATGAGACTAATTATACTACACAGATCTGTATTACCAAATACACAGGGCTGTGGTGGGGATTAATAAGAAAACATTTGCCAAAGAACCTCGTATAATTCCTGACACATATTAAGCACTCAATAAGTGGTATTACTATTGTTAATAATTATTCTAGCTCATATGAGAAGTTAAAGATATGCACCTTTCACAGTGCTCTACAAATAGTACCATGTTTCCAGGGGGTTTGATTGTACAAGCCAGGATAGTCTAGGTTTTGCTGCAGTAACAAACACCCTCCACATGAGCCACAAAGGTACCTCCTGATCACCATGCAGTCTGCACCTGTAGTCCTCCCTCCTAGACCCAGGAAATTGGAGCAGCCAGTCTCGGGAACATTGCCGGCAGACGCTGTCACTTAGAATTGACACATATTATTTCCATTCAAAAGTCAGTAGTCAGTGGCTGGCATGGTTCAGTGGTTGAGCATTCACCTATGAACCAGGAGGTCATGGTTCCATTCCAGGTCAGGGCACATGCCCAGGTTGCTAGCACAATCCCCAGTAGGGGGCGTGCAGGAGGCAGCCCATCAATGATTCTCTCTCATCATTGATGTTCCTGTCTCTCTTTCTCTCTGGAATCAATAAAAATATATTTAAAAACAAATAACCAACAACAAAAGAAGACAGTGGTCAGAGCTCTGGTTACACATCCCCTCCCAACCAGAAGGAGGACAGGAATGTAATCCTACCAGGTATCTAGAAGGGGGAGGGAGGGACCACAAAAATGTGATCAACAGCCATAGTGACTATCACAATGCATTTCAGAACCACCACGCAGCCCAGAGGGATGGAGTAGACAACAGGAGGGGGGCAGGAGGCAGAGGGGGAGCAGGAGGACACAGAGGGGTCTGCATGGCATGAGACCCTAAGTCAGTGTGCAGGGCCGAGGATGGAGGAGCCCTCTGCCCCTCTCATCTGGACCTGACCCAAACTCACCCTGGCCACTGTGCCCTGGAGGCCAAGAGCCAACGCTGCGAGGAGGTGAGAGTCCCTGCTCTCGGTGTGGATGGTGACTGTGAATGTGACTTGCTGCCTGGCCTCCAGCTGATGGGCCAAAGTATTTCTCTGGCTGCACCCCTCCTGCTCTGCTGGTTTCGGAGACCTACTGGATTCTTCTCACAGTTTCAGGGGCCCCCAGGCAGTGTGAGCTGTGCTCTCACCCTGGCCCTCTCCTGGTGCAGCCATCGCTAGACGGAATCCCCCTCAATCCCCCCGCCACCTACAGCTCCCACTCGCTCTCAGGTTTCCTGTTACTGCTGATGTCAAAAGCAGCAGCTCTGTCCATTGTCCTCCAAGTCCCCGGGCTGCAGACCTGTAGCTCCAGCAGCAGTGGTGTCTGTGCCAACCACACCACCTCCCGTCCCTGCAGAGGCTGCTGGCAGCGTCCAGTGCTCCAACGCCAGCTTTCCGACCACGGCTCCTTTCTCACAGGAGTCCTGGCAGGGGAAGCCGAGTGGCCACACTGCAGCTCCATCAGTGTCCTTTCAGAGTGGCCCTCCCTCCCAGCGCAGGTCCTCTGCCCCAATGCTTCCACCCCCCTTCCTCCCCATCCTTTCAACCCTTGGTGCCCCCTCTTCAGGGAAGCCTTCCTTGACTCCTCACACTAAGCCAAGCTCCCGCTATAAGAGCTGTCTCCTTAATGTCGGACTGGCAGGAAGGGATGGAGGATCCAGAAGAATCGGTACCCCCTGTTCAAAGCATTTCCAAAGAGCAAACAAATTCTTCATGTGCCTCGTGACAACTAGTACCTCGCCCGACAGGCTGCTCACACATCCTGGTGCTCCTCAGAGGCCTGTCAGACACGTGGGCCCTAGTGAGGAAGCCTCTGTGTGTTTCCAGCTTGCCCCACTAAGGGCAGGGAGGTCACGGTCATGCTGACCTGAGTGGCCCGGAAAGGAACCTTCTCCTTTGTTCTGTTCACCTTGGTTGACTCACCTTGCTCGTATCACAGAGAGCCGGTGTTTCCTTGCCGGTGTGGGTCTGGTCCTCGCTGTGGCCCATGGCAGGCAAAGCCCATGAGTGCTCTCCAGGGGGCAGTGTCTCTCAGTCCAGCTGCGGGGTATCATTCCCAAATCAACCCTCAGTGAGCCTTGTCTCAGCTCTACCCTCCGGGACCCCAGGCTCCAACAGGTTACTTGTGGCTGGGTGGCGGCCTGGGGCTTTTGTGCAGAGTAATGGGAAGCAGGTGCTTGATAAGATTTGTGTTCCTACGGGCTGTTCTGGCTCAGTGTGGAGGAGGGGTGGGGCGGGGGCAGTGCCACAAGCGTAAACACAGGGTGACCATCTGGCAGCTCTTGCAGGAGGAAACTGTGAGGGCAGCTTGGAGAAATGCTTGGTGTCTTGGTGTCTCCAAGTCTATTTACAGATGACCCTGTCACCCCTGCAAACAAGCCCCAAGCCCTTCTGATCTTTTTTTTTTTTTTAATTTTATTGATTTTTACAGAGAGAGGAAGGGAGAGGGAGAGAGAGTTGGAAACATCAATTAGAGAGAAACATCGATCAGCTGCTTCCTGCACAGCCCCTACTGGAGAGGTGCCCATAACCAAGGTACATGTCTTTGACTGGAATCGAACCTGGGACCCTTCAGTCTGCAAGCTGACACTCTATCCACTGAGCCAAACCAGTCAGGGCAAGCCCTTCTGATCTTAATCAGCCTCATGTCCTCCAGTTGATCCTGGGCCCCAGCTGCTGGGCGAGGAAGCCACCTGTGTTCAGCCTAAGCCATCTGTGCAGAAGCTTCACCTGGGTGTCCTGGCAGAGCTTCCGGGGCACCGAGATCTCAGGGACTTGACTGGACGGGAGAGTGGGAGCCCAGTGAGCGAGCAGGAGCAATGGAAGATTTGCTCCCTGAGTTCCTGGAAGACAGGCTCATGGGGAAGGGAAGCCAGGCACCCAAAGCCCAGATGAGCCCACCAATCCACACCACAAAGGCTCAGTGCATCTTATTGAACCGAAGTCTACAGAACGCAAGGTGGGGAGAAACAGAGGGTCTAGAATATCATCGTGTCCACACCACTCCCCCCTCCCCCACTGATGGAGAGGCTGTGTCTCAGGACTGACTGGTAGATCTCCTTGACCTGCTGGGAGTATCTGTTTTCCCTTCTCTTTTTTTTCAAATCAACCACTGTTCTAAGAGCATTTGCAGTTTCACTGTCATTTCATTGGTCTCTCAGAGCATCCTGGCCCCAATGAGCACCAGCAACTTGTCAAATGTTCCACCCACTCCGCTGTCATCACCACCGCTATTACAGAAAACCGGAATAATCAAACAATGCAGGAGAGTTTGGAAACACACTTTATTCACCACGGTGGGCTTAGAGAAAATGAATTCAAATTCTAAGCAAAGCTACAAGCAGGACTTCCCTTTTTATTAAAGGAGCCAGCCCTCTGTGCAATTAGTGGTTATCTCGCTGCTGTCTTTGAAAAACAACAACACAGTTCTAAAAATTATGGGCAGATCTAGTCTCTGGCCTACAAGGTCAGACAGCTAAGTTTATGGTCCTCGTTATTCAAGCAGGCTAAAGCAGGCTAGAAAGCAACGTTATTTTTTTTAGAATAAGAGGCTGTCTAGGAAAAACAGCAGAGAATTCTAAAAAGCAGTTTTTACAAAATAGGGGTTTGCCTTCTCACCGCCATCACCACCCCCATCATCATCATCATCATCATCATCATCATCATCATCATCATCAAGAAGTCACTGCCTATAGTGGATAACATTATAGTAACTATGAATGATACCATATGTCCGCTAGACTTAGTGGGTGATCACTTTCTAATCACTAGAGTGTACACCCACAACTAATATAATATTGTATGTCAACTGTAATTGAAAACAAAAGTTTTGTTTTGTTTGTTTTTAAAGTCACTGCCTACCTAAGATGTGCTGCTGGAAGACAAAGGCGAGCTGGAACTGGAAAGCAGGGCTAGAGACCCGGACCAGGGAGAGGCGGGGTTCCTGCTGGGACGGTGAACCCTGGGGAGGGCCAATCCAGGAGCCACTCTAACTCCCATGTCCCAACAACTCACACTCTTTCGCCTTCTCCCATTGTCAACTTTTTAGTAGTTCTGGCCTTCTTAGTGCTTATTCCTCCTCTTCTCTTTCTTTATTCATGACCCCAATGTCTTTTTTAGTCAAAATACAGTTATTTTGTATTGTCCCCACACCCTCTTGTCCCCTCTTTTCCCTGATTTCAGGTCCAGGTTCTTTCCTTCTCTTTGACCCACCTGCCATCTGCATGACGCCCTCCTTCGCTATGCTCAACACCTTCACACTCAGTTCCATCCATTTTATCTCACCGGCTTTTCCCCTCTAACAATGTGAAGTCCATGCCTTTGTCTCCCACACACCCTGCTGCCTGCACTGTCTGGGGATCATGGAGTCAGGTCCTCCTGTAGCCTTTCGTGAATGCGGGTGAGTTCTTTCAACCTCCCCTCCAGCTCCTGGGCCTGCTGCCTCAACTCTCCCGCTGACTGAGCCTTTGCGCCCTCATGTAAGTGCTTTGACTCTTTCACTAGATTCACTACATTCATGAGAAGGAATACACCTTCTGCGGCTGCACCACGGATCCCGGATCCTGTGCTCATGGCCTGAGCAGTGTCTTCAGAACTCTGCTGCTGGATGATGGTTTCAGCTAAGACTGCCCCCATGGGGTTTAAGGCCTGGGCCTGAGGTGCTGAAGGAGAATTAGATTCATCTGCCTTGAGGACATCAGCTTTCTTCACAATGGCTTGCAGGGATTGGAAGCACTTCCTTGCTAAGGAAGCAATATCGGGTGTGCTGTGATGTAGAACCTCCTCGACCACCTTCTCTGTGTCACTGCCAGTTGACACTAGGCGGCTGGCTTCGGCTTTTGCTGACGCATCCTTTGACATGTCCATGATGTTGGCAATCGAATTGATCAGAGCAGCTGCTATGTTCAGTCCCACCCCAGTTCCTGCAGGCAGCAGACTAATACCATCTGTGAAAGGTGCCAGAAACAGCTCAGCGATGGTCATAAGGCTACTCGCAGTGCCGGTGGAAGAGGCCGCCACCTGGGCGATGGTGCAGTCCCTGTGCACCTGGTCAACCTCATCAGCAAGTGCGTAGAGCTTTCGTATGCGTTCCTCAAGGTCCTGTTTCACCTGAGGAAACTCCTTCATAAACCTCTCCCTAAGCTCCTGGTCTTCCACGGCCATGAATGTTTCCAGCTGCCTCAAGTCTGCATAGAGTGCATCTGCCTCATCCCTGTAATCATGAAGGACAGGGGATTAATCAAGGCAGGTGGATGAATTGATAAAGCTGAGACCCCTGATTGGATGAGCTGTTGCAGCGAGCCCTGTCCTCTATGCTGGGAACGTGTACGTCTACTCGGAATCCCTTAGATTAGACCACATTGGCAGCCCCCATTCTGACTGGAAGCAGTCACTAAGCCACACTGCCTTCCCTCTGGTGAGGGTTACTTCCATGGAGAAGAGACAAGGGTTCCTCAGGGAGGTGAGGTGCCCTCCAGCTCACAGACAGGGTTGGAGGACATGATCACCCAGGGCCCTTTGCCCCCAGCAGAGAAGGGATCAAATCAGGGAAGGAAGAAATGTGCCCCCCGCCCCTGCACAGCCCTCCACTAGGCCCTGGCCTCCTCAGTCCTGTGCCCAGGTGCCTCAGCTGCCTCACTCTAGTCCAGCCCCGCTGCCAAGCCTTCCTACCAGTCCTCCCACCTGGACCACCTTGCTCCATCCAGACCCCGGGCTCTGACCCTGCTCAAAGCCTCTCTGGGCCTCCGGACAGGATGACTGCACTTGCTTCCTCGCCCTTGACCCTGCAGTTCACCCCAAGGCCTTCACCATAGTCCTGTCAGACGGACTTGCTATTCCATTGATGAGGGAGATGACATAAGCCCACAGCCCCAGAGCCGGGCAGAGATACAGTCAAGATTCAACCCAACACGGTGCAGCTTCACTCCAGCTCTCCGCCTTCCAGGCCAGCAGGACCCTGCAGAGTTTGCACAATCCCTTTCTTAGGGAGAGCAGGCTCTCTAGCCACAATCCCCAGGGACACAAACTGTGCCAGGATTTTTCTGGCTTGTCCCACAGGAAGTCCTGCGTGGTTCTCACGTCCAACAAGAAGACGCGTGGGCCCTGTCAATTCCCAGCATCTTTTTAAAAGTTCATGTGAACTGCCCACCTACTATGTGTCAGTCATTAGGCTAAACAGTTTACAGGCATGATCTCATTCTCCTCACAATGAAATAGAACAGACAAATAAGGCAGAGAGTGGTTAAGTAACATGGCCAAGGTCTCATAACCTTCCCCTGCAGGCCTCATCTCTTCTCAACCTGGGGCCCTTCTCTGCCAACGAATGACATGAAGGAAATGTTCCTCATGGACTGTTGACATCCCCTGGAGGTTACCTGGACAGATTGGCCGCAGCCACAAATCTATTCCAGGCTTCATCACTCAGCAGGCGTTGCAGTTTCTCTTTATTCCATCGGTCCTTTAAATACTCGATGACATCAACAAAGTCTTTGCACTCTAGATGGAAAGAAAAATCAATGAGGTTAGAAGGTATTGGGTAGAATGGAAATGGGATTGAGAATCTAATAGAATAAAAGGGTAATATGCAAATTGACAGTACTCCGTCACAAATATGGCAGCGCCTATAGCATCCCAGGTCTGGGCCACAAAGGGAGGGAGGGTGTCTGGGCAGGCAGCACACCTCCAGCCCAGCAGACACAATGCAGGGCTGGGGGCATGTTCCCGATGGCTGCCGAGGGGCTCAGAGCACACCCCCACCCCAGTGGATACAACCCAGGGGGCCCTCTGTGCGTGAGCTGCAGAGGAAACACCTTTTCTGACCGCTCATTAGCTAAGCTCTCTGTATGCCGCCACTCGCGGTGTTCTTGGTAACTTGGGTAATAAGAATCCAAGAAAGTGATCTAAGGTTTTTTCACCACACTCCTAGAAGAAAAAAACTAAGGTCCGCTGCTGGTGGGGTTAAAAAAAATGTCATATCCTGCCCTAGCCGGTTTGGCTCAGTGGATAGAGCTTCGGCCTGCCGACCACAGGATCTGGGTTTGATTCTGATCAAGGGCCTACCTAGTTTGCAGGCTCCTCCCTGGCCAGGGACCAGGTCAGGGCTCATGCAGAAGGCAAAGAATTGAAGTGTCCTTCTCACATTGATGTTTCTTTCTGTCTTTCCCTCTCCCTTCCAAGCTCTCTAAAAATCAATGGAAACATATCCACAGGTGAGGATAAAAAAAGAAAAAGAAAGAAAGAAAAAAAGAAATGTCAGATCTGATGAAAGAGACATCTTGAAAATGCCTAAAGAAAGTTGTCATTATTTGGTGATGAAGGAACTGGAGTCCATGTGAATGAAAACACCTTGGCAGATGTGGTGGCTGGCAGTGGCTGCAGCAGTGGGGTGATGGTGCTGGTGCCTTCCCCTGATCAGCTGGTCACCTCCTGCAGAGGGAGGCCAGACTGTGGCTTAGGCCCGCTCCCCATGAGCCGTCAGTAGGACATCCCCTGAGGGCTCCCAGTCTGCGAGAGGGGGCAGGCTGGGGTGAGGGACCCCCCCTTCCCAGTGCACGAATTTTGTGCACTGAGCCTCTAGTAAACAAGGTGGCTAAATGTTCATCTTCCTGAGCAGCTGTCACCTGAGGGAATTTTTTTTTTTTTTTTAATCTGGGGAATATTTGTTGAGTCACCTGGCATTATGGAATGAACTGTCCAACCCCCAATTTATATATTGCTGGCCTGACACCCCATGTGACTGTACTTACTCATTTATTTTTTAATATATTTTTATTGCTTTTTAGATAGAGAGAGGAAGGGAGAAGTATGGAGATAGAAACATTGATAAGAAAGAAGCATCAATCAGTTGCCCCTGCATGCGCACTCCTGGAGGTCGAGCCCACAACTCAGGCACGTGCCCTAACTGGGAATCTAACCAGTGACCTCTTGGTTCATGGGTCAACACTCAACCACTGAGCCACAGTGGCCAGGCCCCATGTGACTGTATATTATAATTAAGGTTAAATGAGGCCATAAGTGTGAGACCTAATGCAATATGAATGGTATCCTTATGAGAGGAGGGTAAGACACCAGTTCTCTCCCTCCCCCACTTCTATCTCTCTCTCTCTCTCTCTCTGTACAAATCAATAATTTTCATAAATCTTTTAAAAAATGTGTGACTCCCAGGGATTTGGAGACTCTGGAGATGCAGATAAGGGACTGGGGACTGGTGTATGTTTTGTGTGTGCAGAGACAGGATGTAAATGTGTTTCCTGCCATATACACAAAAGACATATTACTCTTATTTCACAGACAAAGAAAGTGAAACTCAGACAGGAAAAGAAGACCCAAGCCAAGAAGCAGAAAGCTCAAAGGTGGAATCCAACGTCAACCATCAGACATTTCCTGACATTCGGTTGAAGCTTCCTTATGTTTCAAAAATTCATGTGATTTCTGCATTCTACCCTATAGTTCACCTATGGGATTTTTTTACAATTTGAAAAGAATGTTTCAGATCGCACGCCATTGATGGAGGAAACCTACCAGGCAAAGAGGATTCTTCCTGCTACTCACAGATGCTCCAAGGTGGGGAGTAGAAGGGGTGTCTTTGGGTGGGTGGGGGTTGGAGCCACAGCTCAAATCCTGTGATCAGTCAGTATCACCTCTCCCCACTCCAGGCTGGTCTCAGGGGCCACAGCTCCCCTGGGCACCTTTGACCCCACCCTCGCCCAAGTCTTAAACAAGAGGTCATCTCGTTTATCCTCAGGAATCACCAGCTCCAGCCCTTCCTCAGGGACCCCGGAGCCTGCTCAGGAGCTGCAGGCTTCTGAGCTGCCCTCTCCTCCCTTATGCTGCAACAGGAACAAGTTTTATCCTCTCCTGGGGGTGATGTGGTCGCCTAGAAAATGCAGTGTTCATTTGGGTGGGTGGAGGGTTGTTTTTTTTCCCTTTTCTTGCTTCACCCACTGAGGAAGAAAGTAAACCAGGACTTAGATGGAGGGAACCCAGAGCACTACATCTGTGTATTTGTTGGCTTGGGTGTGGGTGGGTGTGGGAAATAACAAAGCAGGCCTCTGCAGGAGTATCTGAGATCATCAGAAGAAGTTCCTGCCCGACAGTCACACCTGGTACACAGGTGCTTATAATTGGGAGCACAGGTCAGGGCCCCAGCACAGCTGTGGGAGGTGTCAGTGCTTTGGAGAAGAAGGTTTCCACCAGGAACCAGCAGGTTCCAGGTACAGGGGACAAGAAATTCCCACCTCCCATGGGCTGTCCTGGCCTCATTGCATGAGTTGCAGAAGATGGGAGGCAGTGAGCAGCTTGAGGAGAGAGCTAGGAAGGAGGTCCCCACATACACTTCTGGTTGAGGGGACTCCCCTTGGACCCTCTTGGGGATTTGAGGACACTCATCAATCCCCTTTGAGTTTCTTGATTCCTGGGTAGCTTAACCCAGTTTGGAGATGCCTCCCTCAATTCTAGATCATGAGCAGGAACCAGCTAGATAGGAGAAAGTTGACTACCTGGGCAGTTCCCATCAGCTTCTGAGGTCATGGTGTCAGCAGTGGGATCTCAGAGTTACCCCTTCAGCTCACCAGTCTGTGTCCAGCTGGAAGGAGGTGTTGCTTCACCCTTGGGAAGAGAAAACAAATTGTGGGGTCAAAGGTGAGCCAGCTGAGCATCAGAGAGCAGCGAGGGGCTCCATCTCTGATGTTACTTTCAGGGAAGGCTGCAAGTTCCAAGATAGACTCAATCCACTGTGCTTCCCTGTCTGCCAGGCTCTGCCAGCTGCTAGTTAAGAGAAGGTACTCACCTCACTCCAGCCGACTCCAAGCCAAGTGACAGTTCTGTTGTCCTGTGGGGGCACAAGGAGAAGACCATCAGACAAGAAACATAGCTGAGGAGTAATAAAACCAAAGAAGCAATAAATCCAGACATGAAAGATGGAAGGAAAGATGGGGAGGAAAGATGGGGAGGAAAGATGGGGAGGAAAGATGGGGAGGAAAGATGGGGAGGAAAGATGGGGAGGAAAGATGGGGAGGAATGTTTTGGAAATGATTTGAGTTTGGGGACATTTGTGTTTACTAATCACTACAGCTAATATTGATGGTGTGTCTACCATATGCTCCTTACGTGTTCCCTCACCAAATACTCTCACACATTGCACGTGGTGGGTGCCATTGTGGCTCCCATTGGAACGTGGAGGAAACCATCACAAAGTCTAGGTTTTCACCTAAACTCGGGTTAGCCCGAGTTCCACAGTAGTGCTAGAGCTAGGACTCCAACCCAAGTCTTCCTGATCCCAATCCCGTGTTTGTGAGGACTACGCTCTACTCCCTTTTATATACAAAATCATTTATTAATGTGTCTGTGTTACTTGCAAATAAGTCTTCTCATTCCCAAACGCTGTCTTGCACCCTCTGCCAAGTCTCTGTGGTGATAAATTCCTGGGGCTGTGGCTTCCCAAGCCTGCACCCTTCTTGCTTCTGCAAGACCCTCATGCCCTAAGGCCCTGGGGTCCTGCAGTCCTGGCCCCAGCCCTGCAGCCCTGCGTGGGCTGCCCAGCCCTCCTGGCGCTGCCCGGTCCTCTCTGCTGCCCATGCCCACCGGTGGACTTTAGCTTGTTTCCAGTTCTGTATGAAAATACTGCAGAAACAATCCTTGGGCATAAAAGCTCATCTGCCTTTGAGATTGCTTCCCTTAAGATATTTAATAAATAGAATTACTGGGACAGAGGGTATCGCCATATAAAAATTCCTTTATGCCTAGAGCCACACTCTAATGCAAACAAATTGCACCAATTTACATTTATGCTCATAGGACAGTGGTCGGCAAACCGCGGCTTGTGAGCCACATGCGGCTCTTTGGCTCCTTGAGTGTGGCTCTTCCACAAAATACCACGTACGGTGCCATTGAAACTTCGTGGCCCATGCGCAGAAGTCGGTTTGCGGCCTGGGCGAGTCTATTTTGAAGAAGTGGCGTTGAAGAAGTGGGGGTGTTGGTCGGTCGGTCGGGCGACTGCATGTGGCTCGCGAGCCGCGATTTGCCGACCACTGTCATAGGCTATGAGATGCCCATCTTTTCCATCTTTTAGTTCAAAGTACTTTTTAAACACACACACATCTTTCTTTTTTAATTCTTTTATTACGCTAAAAAAGGCACAACGTAAAATGTACCACCTTAGCCATTTTTAAGGGTACAGTTCAATGGTGTTAAATTGTATTTGCACTGTTGTGCAACCAATCTCTTCAATTATAAAACAGAAAATTTCTACCCACTGAACGATAACTCCCATCCCCCACCTCCCAGCCCCTGGAAACTGCCATTCTACTTCCCATCTCCACGGATCTGAGTGCTTCATGTAAGTGGAGTCACAGAACGTTTCTCTTCCTGAGACTGCTTTATTTCACTGAGCATAGTGTCCTCAAGGGTCATGCATGCTGGAACATGGGCCAGAATGCCCTTCCTTTTTAAGGATGTAATTTTTTTTAAAGGATTTTTTGGCAAGTATATTTGAGCCAAACTGCGCAAGATCTGAAATGTTCTAGAGAATAACAGTTTCTCAGCTTCTTCTATGCATTTGAAATGAAGGAGGGGTGGATGTAAGGAAGGTTACATGAAGTTGGAAGAAAGCAGGTGGGGATTGGATTACAGGACAGTCAACAAGAGTGTGGTTCTCTTCTTTAAAAAATGTTTTTATTGACTTTACAGAGAGGAAGGGAATGGAAGAGAGAGACAGAAACATTGATGAGAGAGAAGCATCCAGTGGCTGCCCCCTACATGCCCTCTGCTGGGTTTTGAGCCCACAATCCGAGCATGTGCCCTGACTAGGAATTGAACTGGTGACCTTTTCATTCGTGGGCCAACACTCAACCACGGAGCCACACCGGAAGGCAAGATTGTGCTCTCTTGAGAGTGGTTATTTCAAAGGTGTGTTCACCTAGCTAGACGCACAGAAAAAATGGACAGGGCTTGCTTTAGAAAAACAAACCTTTTACTAAAAAGTATAAGCCTGGGAAGTTACCTCCCGCCATTATCTGCCCAGTTAGGAATTTATGATCACATCACCCTGTGAGGTTACTTTGCATACTTTCCATTTCTCATCCACGCTCCCCATTTTGATCACAAGTCAGTTGGAAGGCTGCGTGGATGACCAGCCTTTTGGTTGAATAGCATGGTGTCACAGCGCTAGGAGGGCTCTTTCCTAGGAAGTGTCAGTGCCCACCTTGTCTTGGTGACCAGTGGGATGGGTCCATACTGCAATCGGGGGCTCTGTGTTGAGGCCAAATTTTCCCAAAATGGGACGGGCAGGGAAAGGGAAGGCAGTCAGGTCTGTGGCCTTCCCTGTGAAGACGCACTCTGCCCTGGATGGGTAGCTCAGTTGGTTAAAGCATCGATCCAGTATGCCAAGTGTGTGGGTTGGATCATACAATGCATATATGTATGGCGCATGCCAGAATCAATCAATGAATGCATAAATAAGTGGAACAATTGATGTTGCTCTCTCTTGATCTCAAATCAAAAATAATAAAAACACTCTGGGTCATCTCTGTTCTATGAACCATTATGATGGAAGCAGGCCTCTCCATGGAGAGGATTCTCTCAGTTCTGTCTGGACTATCTTGCCCAGGAGCCCAGGGAAGAAAGGAAATGTTGGTTGTCTGTAGCGTTATTTTCAGAAGCAAAACAGTATTTATCAGCTACCCCTCCTGAGGCCTGCCTGACACAGAGAGCCACGGGACTTGTCGGCATGTTAATTGCTGATACTCAGGTGGCTGACCTGCCTGGTATCCCTCTGACGGGAATGATCTAAGATTTTACAAATAATGACTCACATTCTTCCAATAACCTTTGAACTGTTTACCATTTGTATCTATAGACACAGGCCCAGGTTTATTGTCTGCTTACCCTGGACACCCCCTGGACTCCTGGTACTGATGGCGAAACCTGGGGTGTTCCATGGCGGGGACAATGAACAGCCAGCCACTCAACCACACAGCAAACCCCAGTTTCACTCGCAACTGAGTCACTCCATTTGGTTTTCTTGTTGATCTTGATGAAAAAACTATGACTCAGATGTCACACAAATTCCCCCCACTGATTTTATGTACTTCCGACAGTTCTATCAGCTTTCTGACAGTTCCATTTATTTCCTCCTGTCTCCTTCCTGCAGCCATCACATTTTTACATGAGGAGAAAAAGGAAGAGAGGAATGAAAATCTGATTCTGACGCCTGGCCTGGAATAGGACATCCCAAAGACAGCCCTTCCCTGGGGGTGGGGGTGCCCAGATCTGGGGATCAGGCCCAGCTCTGTCCAGCCCCTCCCACTCCTGCTCACTACCTGCTGCCAGGCACTTTGCTTCCTGCACCAGAGGCTCCTTGAAGGCTGTAGGTACCCATGAAATATGCCCTGCATTAGGAAGCAGACACAGATGCAGACGAAGAGGAGGAGGAGGAAGAAACAAAAAGCTTCTACAGGCCTGGCCGGTGTGGCTCAGTGGGTGTGGTGTCAGCCTGTGCCCTGAAGAGTGGAGGGTTTGATTCTCAGTCAAGGGCACGGACCTGGGATGCAGGGTACATCCCCGAACCAGGTCAGGGCACAGGGCAGCTGTGGGAGGTAACAAATTCATGCATCTGTCACACACCAATGTTTATCTCCCTCTCCCTCTTCCTTCCTCCCACCCTCCTTCCCTCCCCTCCACTCTCTCTAAATATCAATGGAAAAAAATATTCTCAGCAGAGGAGTAATAAAACAAAGAAACACAAAAGCTTTCTCCAAAATCAATCAATCCCAAAGGAATCTAAATGTAAAACCGAAAGTAGAACTATAAACGTGGGGGAACAAATGTGAAAACTCATGTTGAGTTGCAGAAACATAGCTAATCCAGACACCAATGCCAGAAGCCATAAAGGGAGACTTGGATTGGCTTGACTTCTTAACAATTAAAGACTGCAAAGGCTGCCTTCAGCCAAGGCAGAGCACTGTGAGAGGCCGGGCCACTGTGTGCAGCAGGTACGGAGACCACAGGTGACTCGCTGTCCACAGTACACAGGAGCCCACACATCAACATGGAGAGACTGAACCCAAATTCTTAAACATGGGGAGACACAGGAACAGGTCATCCTCAGGGCAGGGGCTGGCCCAGCGTCAGGCAGCTCCTGCGGGCAGAGTAGAGGCCACACCTCCTGGTGCTGGTGGCTAAGGAGGGAGATGTGGTTTCAGTAACACCTCAGCTCCCGGGTGTGTCTGCTCTAGACACAGGGGTCTGGGCTCAGACTCCTCCAGCTCAGACACACAGGACCACCGCCTACGTCTCCCATCCCCCACGGTTATGAACCAGGCCGGCCAAGAGCAGGGAGGCACAGCCCACCCGTCCTCCAGGTCAGTGTCTCAGTGTGGCACCGGGGGCAAGTCATTCCCCTCTCAGGGCCTCAGTTTCCCACAAGGCCCGGCACTGAGCTGAAAGGGAGGGTGAAACAATGTCACGATTTGAACTCTCAAAGGCAATCCTTTACCCATCAGCCTCAGCAGCAGCCCCTGAAGGCAGCCTCAGGGCAGCCAGGCCGCAAGGAACAAAGGCTCTTACTCACCTACCGTTCCCCAACTTTTCTGCTTCCCCCCACACCGCCATTTCCGCCTCCTCTACCTCCTCCACATCCCCCCACATCCATCTCCTCTACTCTCTCCATATCGCCCCACACCCACCTCCTCTACCTCCTCCACATCCCCTGACATCCCCCTCACAACCCTCTTGTTTTGGGGTCACTGGCTCCTGTCTCAGGAAGTCCAGGTCTGAGCTGAACTAGAGGGAGGATGTGAACCCACCTGAGCAGTGTCCCCCTTCCTCTCCACGGTTTAGGGGTACTGGGGTAGGGAGGAACCTCAGACAAAACTGGGTTCCAATCCGGGCTCTGTCACTGCTTACATGTGCCTTTGGGTCCATTACCACCCCCCACCCGCTTTCGTTTCCCTCACCTACACAATAGTGAAAATATCCTTGTCTCTGAAAGTGTGAGGATGAGAAGATGGGGGAGGCGCTCCTACCCTCCCAGCTTACCAAGAATCTCCCTCTGGCTGAGTGGGACAAGATCCACTTGCTGTGAGCTGTGCAGAACCACTCTGTGGCTGTGTCTGCGTAAAATCAGCCACAATGGGGGCCAAGGCACCGGGAAATCAAAAATGAAAGTAAATTCCAAGTTCTGGGAAGCTCAGGGTCAAGCACATTACCCAATCTACACCGCCACAGGATATCCCCGCCCTGCCAGCTGACTCCTAAGAACAGGGGTTCTCAACCTGTGGGTCGCGACCCCTTTGGGGGTTGAACGACCCTTTCACAGGGGTCGCCCTAGACCATAGGAAAACACAGATATTTACATTACAATTCATAACAGTAGCAAAATTACATGAAGTAGCAACAAAAATAATTTTATGGTTTAATACAGTTCCACAACCTGAGGAACTGTATTAAAGGGTCGCGGCATTAGGAAGGTTGAGAACCACTGCCTTAGAGAAACCCCAGGTCTCACCTCCCAGGTCCTTCACCGCTCAGCCTATCCTGCCTCCCTCAGGTTTCTAGAAGGAAGACCTGCCACAGACACACAGAGGGATCCTGGGCAAATTTCTCCCTCCACCCCCATGGGCTTGTCCCCAGAACCCTTCTTGCTCATCCTCCCCCACATGCCCATAATGCCCCCTTAGTTACCCTTCTGTCCCCAGTGATGAGCACATCCCTGAGCACAGCAGATGCTCACTGCCTCCTTGCATTGCCTGGGTGCCTGCTCCTGTTGCAGGCCCCGCCCAGGCAGGTCCCAGACATTTGCTTCTGTAGGTCCTTCTGCCAGGAGCACCTGTTTCTCCCACCTGGCACAACATGCTCATCCTTCAAAGCCCAACTCTGGGATCACCTCCTCTGAGAAGCCCTCTAGCATCTCCCCCTCCCAGAGTCCACTGTCCCCTCAGGCTCTGCTCCCCTGGCACCTGGGGGAGGCCCAAGGCCACTGAGTCCGCGTCTCCCCTGACCCTTTAGAGCAGGCCTTTCTGAACCTGTCCCTGGTGGAGGAGGAGGAAGAAACAAAAAGCTTCTACAGGCCTGGCCGGTGTGGCTCAGTGGGTGTGGCGTCAGCCTGTGCCCTGAAGAGTGGAGGGTTTGATTCTCAGTCAAGGGCACGGACCTGGGATGCAGGGTACATCCCCGAACCAGGTCAGGGCACAGGGCAGCTGTGGGAGGTAACAAATTCATGCATCTGTCACACACCAATGTTTATCTCCCTCTCCCTCTTCCTTCCTCCCACCCTCCTTCCCTCCCCTCCACTCTCTCTAAATATCAATGGAAAAAAATATTCTCAGCAGAGGAGTAATAAAACAAAGAAACACAAAAGCTTTCTCCAAAATCAATCAATCCCAAAGGAATCTAAATGTAAAACCGAAAGTAGAACTATAAACGTGGGGGAACAAATGTGAAAACTCATGTTGAGTTGCAGAAACATAGCTAATCCAGACACCAATGCCAGAAGCCATAAAGGGAGACTTGGATTGGCTTGACTTCTTAACAATTAAAGACTGCAAAGGCTGCCTTCAGCCAAGGCAGAGCACTGTGAGAGGCCGGGCCACTGTGTGCAGCAGGTACGGAGACCACAGGTGACTCGCTGTCCACAGTACACAGGAGCCCACACATCAACATGGAGAGACTGAACCCAAATTCTTAAACATGGGGAGACACAGGAACAGGTCATCCTCAGGGCAGGGGCTGGCCCAGCGTCAGGCAGCTCCTGCGGGCAGAGTAGAGGCCACACCTCCTGGTGCTGGTGGCTAAGGAGGGAGATGTGGTTTCAGTAACACCTCAGCTCCCGGGTGTGTCTGCTCTAGACACAGGGGTCTGGGCTCAGACTCCTCCAGCTCAGACACACAGGACCACCGCCTACGTCTCCCATCCCCCACGGTTATGAACCAGGCCGGCCAAGAGCAGGGAGGCACAGCCCACCCGTCCTCCAGGTCAGTGTCTCAGTGTGGCACCGGGGGCAAGTCATTCCCCTCTCAGGGCCTCAGTTTCCCACAAGGCCCGGCACTGAGCTGAAAGGGAGGGTGAAACAATGTCACGATTTGAACTCTCAAAGGCAATCCTTTACCCATCAGCCTCAGCAGCAGCCCCTGAAGGCAGCCTCAGGGCAGCCAGGCCGCAAGGAACAAAGGCTCTTACTCACCTACCGTTCCCCAACTTTTCTGCTTCCCCCCACAGCGCCATTTCCACCTCTTCGACTTTCTCCACATCCCCCCACACCCACCTCCTCTACCTCCTCCACATCCCCTCACATCCACCTCCTCTACCTCCTCCACATCCCCCACATCCACCTCCTCTATCTCCTCCACATCCCCCACACCCATCTCCTCTACCTCCTCCACATCCCCCACACCCACCTCCTCTCCCTCCTCCACATCCCCCCACATCCACCTCCTCTACCTCCTCCACATCCCCTCACACCCACCTCCTCTACCTCCTCCACATCCCCTCACATCCACCTCCTCTACCTCCTCCACATCCCCCACACCCACCTCCTCTATCTCCTCCACATCCCCAGACATCCATCTCCTCTACTCTCTCCATATCGCCCCACATCCACCTCCTCTACCTCCTCCACATCCCCTGACATCCCCCTCACAACCCTCTTGTTTTGGGGTCACTGGCTCCTGTCTCAGGAAGTCCAGGTCTGAGCTGAACTAGAGGGAGGATGTGAACCCACCTGAGCAGTGTCCCCCTTCCTCTCCACGGTTTAGGGGTACTGGGGTAGGGAGGAACCTCAGACAAAACTGGGTTCCAATCCGGGCTCTGTCACTGCTTACATGTGCCTTTGGGTCCATTACCACCCCCCACCCGCTTTCATTTCCCTCACCTACACAATAGTGACAATATCCTTGTCTTAGAAAGTGTGAGGATGAGAAGATGGGGGAGGCGCTCCTACCCTCCCAGCTTACCAAGAATCTCCCTCTGGCTGAGTGGGACAAGATCCACTTGCTGTGAGCTGTGCAGAACCACTCTGTGGCTGTGTCTGCCCAAAATCAGCCACAATGGGGGCCAAGGCACCGGGAAATCAAAAATGAAAGTAAATTCCAAGTTCTGGGAAGCTCAGGGTCAAGCACATTACCCAATCTACACCGCCACAGGATATCCCCGCCCTGCCAGTGACTCCTAAGAGCAGGGGTTCTCAACCTGTGGGTCGCGACCCCTTTGGGGGTTGAACGACCCTTTCACAGGGGTCGCCCTAGACCATAGGAAAACACAGATATTTACATTACGATTCATAACAGTAGCAAAATGACAGTAATGAAGTAGTAACGAAAATAATTTTATGATTTAATACAGTTCCACAACCTGAGGAACTGTATTAAAGGGTCGCGGCACTAGGAAGGTTGAGAACCACTGCCTTAGAGAAACCCCAGGTCTCACCTCCCAGGTCCTTCACCGCTCAGCCCATCCTGCCTCCCTCAGGTTTCTAGAAGGAAGACCTGCCACAGACACACAGAGGGATCCTGGGCAAATTTCTCCCTCCACCCCCATGGGCTTGTCCCCAGACCCCTTCTTGCTCATCCTCCCCCACATGCCCATAATGCCCCCTTACTTACCCTTCTGTCCCCAGTGATGAGCACATCCCTGAGCACAGCAGATGCTCACTGCCTCCTTGCATTGCCTGGGTGCCTGCTCCTGTTGCAGGCCCCGCCCAGGCAGGTCCCAGACATTTGCTTCTGTAGGTCCTTCTGCCAGGAGCACCTGTTTCTCCCACCTGGAACAACATGCTCATCCTTCAAAGCCCAACTCTGGGATCACCTCCTCTGAGAAGCCCTCCGGCATCTCCCCCTCCCAGAGTCCACTGTCCCCTCAGGCTCTGCTCCCCTGGAACCTGGGGGAGGCCCAAGGCCACTGAGTCCGCGTCTCCCCTGACCCTTTAGAGCAGGCCTTTCTGAACCTGTCCCTGGTGGCAGGGTCAGTGCCTCGGAAACACGGCGACCTTTCCGAGGAGGCCATCCCAGGTGGTCATTGCCGTCTGTGGGAGCACAGGTTTGTGGGCGTTGGCAGAGAGAAGCTGCAGTTCCCTCTCTGGGCCCCTTTCCTCTTGACAGCAGATCTCTCTGCAGGAAGCCCAGTGTCATGGTCACACAGAAAAGTCTGAAAACGGAAGGGACGCAGGGCTGAGTGCGTGCCAGGTACCGTGCGGGCACCTTCCAGGCCTTTCCTACTTGATTGTCACCCCGGCTGTAAGCATCACCACCTGGATTTTACAGATCAAGAAACAGGCGGGAAATGGCTCCGCCTGCAAGTGGCGCAGCTGATGGGCTTTTCCTCTATGCTCCCCGTCCTCCCCCCCCCCCCCCCCCACACACACACTTCTCCTAGACGGGGAACCCAGTGGCCTATGTGGTCGTTCCATGAGGCCTGCTCATCCCAGACAAATGTCCATGGGGCGCCACGGCCACCTCCCCCACTTTTCAGGGAGGGCGGCAGAGTGATGATGGTACTGCATGAGGACCACACACCAGGGCTTGACATGCTCACCCAGCAAAGGCCGGGTTTCAGAGAAGAGGAAGCCAGGGTGAGGGGAGAGGCGGGCCTTGACCAGGCGACTCAGGGGAGGGGCCCAGACTCAGAGCAAGTGTCACAGTTGGCCTCTGCCGCTGTTTGTAGTTATTTTTGTCTTGCTTTTCCCGTAACCTGCCTTCCTCCTGGTTCCCTGCCGCCCCCCTCCACGTCCCCTTTCACTAGCCTGACTGCCGCTGGACACCCCCACACCCTGTGAGGAGCAGAGTCATGCCAGACCCACAGGGGCGGAGTCCCGTTGTCCAAAGGGTCCTCTGATAAGAACGCAGAAAGGACCCAGACGGACGTCTGTGGCCTCAGTGAACACGGTCTGCTGGCAGAGCAACTGGGGTGGGGGCTACAAAGGCACATGAGGTGATATGCGTGCCTCTTGGCATGAGCTGAGATCACTTAGGGACCCTAACGACCCAGTGACTATTCAGTAGGGCTCAGCTGGACCCCCGACATCACAAGAAAGGTCACCTGGGATGACAACAGCTCAGAGGTGGGATCTTAGCCAAATTCTTGGTCAATAAGCCATCTCAGCCCACTGTGAGGAAAATCCCCACTCAGGAGAAAGTAACCCCAGAATCACAGGGACAGGGGTCTGGCATGTGCCACCAGCATCACCTGGTGGAGGCTGGAGGAGTCACCAGCTGGAGGCACTCAGCCAGCACCCTCACCCCAGCCCGGCCCAGTCTCTCCAACACTTGGGGAGGGGAGCTTGGCTCAGACACGCTGGACACGAAGAGTTTTGTGTCCAGAGAAGGGCCCCTGTCTCCCTGTCCTCCTTCTGTTTATAGGGCAGTGGTGTGGGCAGGCGCAGGTAACCCAGGAAGCTGGTGCCGTCATCAGAGTGGCTCGCCGACGGGCACCTTGGGTTGCAGAGCACAGGGCACTGCTCTCCATGCGAACAGCACCTGCCGACCTCACGGGAAGTGGCCACTGGTCTCAGCCCCTCCATGCCAACCGGCCAGCATCACCTAGGGGACAACCTTCTTGTCTTTCTTCAGGTGGCAAAATTGGGCCTCAGGTGAGTAACAAGGTCAGCGTAGGAAGGGTCAGGACTAAGAATAAAGATGACAAAACTCAAACCCATAATCTTAGTATTTTTATGTTAAGTCAAAATAAATCCTCTGTTTAATTTTAACATACGTACAATGTGTAAGAGAACTGGGCACATTCTCAGAGTAAACAAATTTTGGATGTCAATTTAAAACAGGAAATGAAGTAATGTGTCTCGATTAAGGATTGTAAATGGAAAGGCACTCTGTCCAGAACAAAGGATGAGAGGAGGCAGCATCAAGTTCAGCAGATCAGAATGCAGGAACAGAGGGGAGTGGCAGGCAGGAGTACAAATAGCATTTAGCTTGGCCGGTGTGGCTCAGTGGTTGAGCATCAACCTATGAAGCAGGAGGTCATGGTTGATTCCCGGTCAGGGCACATGCCCAGTTGCAGGCCTCATCCCCAGTAGGGGACGCGCAGGAGGATGCCGATCCATGATTCCCTCTGGTCATTTAGGTATCTATTCCTCTCTCCCTCTCCCTTCCTCTCGGAAATCAATAAAACATATATATATTTAGAAAAAGAAAAAAAAAAAGCCAAAAACAACAAAAAATAACCACCCCCAATTAATTCCTGGAGTTCCCCCAGCTTGTTTGTAGCTCTGCCCAAACTGGCCCAGTGGAGCAGCGGCCCTGAGAATCCCCTTGAGCATGTGACACCTCCTGCAGCGGAATCATCTCGGCCTCCATGCTCTTCAGCTTCTTCTCGTTCTCCTTGGCCTGCGCCAGGATCTCCTTGCTCTGCTCGTCCCGGCCCTGAGGGCCCGCTCGAACTGGGCCTTCATGGCCTGCAGGTTCACCTCCAGCCGCAGCTTGGCATCCTCAGTGGCCTGAAGCTCATCCTCCCGCTCCTACAGCTGGGTCTTCATCTCCTCCACCTGCTGCTCCAGGGCCCGCTTAGACTTCTCCAGCTCATGCATCTGCCACCGAGGGAACCAGAGTCAGGAACAGAGGGACAAGAGGTCCCCGAGGGCCCTGCCTCAGTGTCCACTTCCTCCGCTAATCCTCTGTGCTGCCCCACACGGCGCCTCCTGGTACTCACACTCTTGCCCACGTCGTCCTTGGAGCTCATGAGGTCCTCCATCTCCGTACGGAACTCCTTGTTGCTCCGCTCCAGCTCTGCCTCCTGTAGCCTTGTGTGAATACGGGTGAGTACTCCCAGCCTCCTCTCCAGCAACTGGGCCTGCTGCCTCAACTCTTCAGCTGACTGTGCCTTTGACCCCTTATGCAAGCGCTTTGTCTCCGACACAAGGCTGCACACAGCCTTCAGAAGGGATATACCTGCAGCGGCTAAATCATCGAGCCTGGCTTCCTTGGCCTTCGCCAGAAGAGTGCTTCCAAAAACTTTCTGCAGCAGCTTGCTGCTTAGGCCTGAGATCGCCCCATTGCACACAATGCTCTTGACCTTGGCTGCTAAGCTGGGAGTGGATTTGGCCACCTTGAAGGCACTACCATTCTTCCTAATGTCTTGCACAGATTGGGAGCACTTCTTTGCTAAGGAGTCAATTTTGGGTGTGCTGTGATTGACAACCGCCACGATTACCTTCTCTGTGTTGCTGCCAGTTGACAATAGGTGACAGGCTTTTGCTTTTGCTGATGCGTTCTTTAAGTACTCCACGATGCTGGTGGTCACACGGGTCACAGTAGCTGCTGTCTCCAGTCCATTCCCAGTTGTTGAGAGCACCAGACTAGCCCCTGCTGACACAGGTGCCAGAGACAGGCCAGCGATGGTCAGAAGGCCAGACGCAACGTGGGCGGAAGAGGCCACCACTTTAGAGATTTTGCAGTCCCTGTGCACCTTGTCAACCTCATCAGCAAGTGCATAGAGCTTTCGAATGCGTTCCTCAAGGTCCTGTTTCACCTGAGGAAACTCCTTCATAAAGCTCTCCCCATGCAGCTCGTCTGCTGAGGGCATGTCTTTGTCCTCCACGGCCATGCGTGCTTCCAGCTGCCTCAAGTCTGCATAGAGTGCATCTGCCTCATCCCTGCAATCACGAAGGACAGGGGATTAACCAAGGCGGTTTGCTTTTCTGTAAAAAGGGCTCGATAAGAACCATGTTGCATAATCAAATAGAAAAGTCAAATAGAAAAGTATTTTACAAATGTGAGGAATTTTTCTTTCAATGTTAACATGTATTTTGTACCTTATAGATGCTCCATCGTACTTATTCAGACAGGGAATAAATATGGAAGATCCTCTTAGGGTGCTCTTAAGTGGTAAGTATTGCTTTTTAAAAATATATATTTTTATTGATTTCAGAGAGGAAGGGAGTGGGAGAGGGAGATAGAAATGTCCATGATAAGAGAGAACCATTGATCGGCTGCCTCCTGCATGCCCCCTATTGGGGATCGAATCCACACCTGGGCACCTGTCCCGACCATGAATCAAACCCTGGCCTCCTGGTTCACAGGTTGATGCTCAAACACCGAGCCATATGGCCAGGCATTAAGTGGTAAGTATTTGATAAAGACGGCTTCTCACTCAATGGTAGGTGGGCCCATCACCACCAAAGTGTTTGTAGAGTGGGAACTCCAGGGATGAACAAGGGAAAGGGGTGTGGAGCAGATAAACCCTCACCTAGAGACTCTTAGAGTGTGGGGAGACTTAACCTGACCACAGAGAGGTCTTCTCTTTCCCTTGGCTTCTGGGAGTGATCTCTTGGGTCCCAGAATGCCTTGACTGATAGCCATGTCATTGCTTGCCTGACCTTAGGCCACCGGACAGGCTGACAAGGTGACATATGAAGGAGGCTTTGGGTCATATGGTACCCGTTCTGCCGATGAAGGAAGTAGAGATGAAAGACATTAGTTAACCCTGCAGGTGGGGCTGGAGGCTGCAGGTCAGACCTCCAAGCAGCATGTGATTGTGCCCCAATTACCTTCTGCACACGGAAACTCTGCCAACTTACACCACGCTCTTCTGAGCCCTCTTCTCAGCTAGGCCTTGTCCTTGGCCTTCTATGTTCCATCCATGGCAGCCTATATCTTCCAGTCTCAGCAATAATAGTGCTATGTCAGTTAAGGGAGACCCCCACACACACTTTGCAAAAAAGTACGTATATATTCTTTAATGCTCACCAGAGGACATGCTTAGAGAGAGAGAGAGAGAGACATTAATCGGTTATCTTCCGTATGTACGCCAACCAAGGATAGGACATGCAACCCAGGTGTGTGCCCTGACCGGGAATCAAAATGTCCACCTTTCTGTTCACAGGAAAACACTCAACCAAGTGAGCCACTTTGGATGGGCAAACTCTCCACCTATCCAAGGTCTGATCACCTTTATATATCGCATCAAATTTCTCATCCCCCAACTTTGATGCAAAAGTCCTTGCTTGACTTGTTAGATCAGTTTAGCAAGAATCCCCCTGCCCTTGACACCGCTTCTCAGTCATTTTCCATCCACCAACCCCCTCACTCTTCTCCTTGGCTATAAATCCCCAGCTGCCTTTGCTGTTTTCAGAGTTGAGCCCAACCTCTTCCCTGTTATGAGGGTCTTCACATGTACTGCATGGTCATCCTGGGAAAGGTCTTCTTTGCATTTTCAGTGTCAGAATAACTCCTTTCTTCCACAGGGTGAGCTCCCCTGGTTGGTGAGGCTGCATGAGCTTGTTGATTACAGGACAGTGGTATGTCCTGAGGACAATCAGACTTTTCGTTTCAGCGATTCTGGGAACTTAAAATTAAACAACCAAAACCTCAGCTAGGAGGGAACTTACTAGTAATGATGATTGTGCCTGGCACCGGCTCTCTGACAAGCCTGACACTCTTAGACCTTCCCAGCTAAAGGTCACAGGGTCCAGCCACTTTCCCTATGGCCAGGGAAGCTGGGGACCTGCTACCAACATTGGTTCCCCTCAGACGCTCCAGCCAAACATCCAGCACCCCCCATGTCTCAGGTGTCACCAGCCTAACTCACACCTTAGATGCTGACAGCATCACATGCAAGCACACCAAGGCCATGTCTGAGTTTATGGAGCCTCCTAAGGCACAAGGGACTGTAAGTACCATGTATGTGAATCACTAAGGTTGAGTCCTGGGGTTGGACAAGCTAGTGCAGGACGCCCTGTCCTCTATGGTGGGAACGTATGCGTCTACTCGGAATCCCTCAGGTTACACCACATACGCAGCCACGATTCTGAACGGAAGTGGTCACTAAGCCACACTGCCTTCCCTCTGGTCAGGGTTACTCCATGGAGAAGAGAAGAGGGTCCCACAGGGAGGTCAGGAGCCCTCTAGCTCACAGATAGGGTTGGAGGACATGATCACCCAGGGCCCTCTGTCCCCAGCAGAGAGGGAATCAAATCAGGGAAGGAAGAAATGTGCCCCCCACCACCCCTCATTTGGACTTCCACTAGGCCCCTGGCCTCCTCCGTCCTGTGCCTAGGTGCCTCAGCTGCCTCACTCGAGTCCCAGCCTAGCTGCCAAGCCTTACTACCAGTCCTCCCACCTGGACCACCTTGCTCCATCCAGACCCCGGTCTCTGACCCTGATCCAAGACTCTCTGGGCCTCCGGACAGGATGACTGCACTTGCTTCCTCGTCCTTGACCCTGCAGTTCTCCCCAAGGCCTTCACCATAGTCCTGTCATACGGACTTGCTATTCCATTGATGAGGGAGATGACATAAGCCCACAGCCCCAGAGCCGGGCAGAGATACAGTCAGGATTCAACCCAACACGGTGCAGCTTCACTCCAGCTCTCCGCCTTCCAGGCCAGCAGGACCCTGCAGAGTTTGCACAATCCCTTTCTTAGGGAGAGCAGGCTCCCTAGCCACAATCCCCAGGGACACAAACTGTGACAGGATTTTTCTGGCTTGTCCCACAGGAAGTCCTGCGTGGCTCTTCTGTCCTGGAAGTCCAGGCACAAGACACTTGGGCCCTGTCAATTCCAAACAATCTTTTTAAAAGTTCATGTGAAATGCCCACCTACCATGTGACAGTCATTAGGCTAAAGAGTTTACCTACATGATCTTATTCTCCTCACAATGAAATAGAAGAGACAAATAAGACAGAGAGTGGTTAAGTAACATGGCCAAGGTCACCTAACCTTCCCCTGCAGGCCTCATCTCTTCTTAACCTGGGGCCCTTCCCTGCCAACGAATGACATGAAGGAAATGTTCCTCATGGACTGTTGAGAAGGAACTTCTTCAACCCCAAGCCCAGGAGCCTGCCTGGAGGAGTGTGCCTGCCAAAGGAATCTAGATGCAGGGGAGATCGGGTGACAATGCAGGCACCCCTGGAGGTTACCTGGACAGCTTGGCTGCAGCCACAAATCTCTCCCAGGATCCATCACTCAGCAGGCGTTGCAGTTTCTCTGTGTCCCTTGTGTCCAGGGAATTCTCAATGGCATCAACAAAGTCTTTGCCCTCTAGATGGAAAGAAAAACAATGAGGTTAGAAGGAATCGTGGTAGGACGTAAATGGCATTGAGTATAAACAAGGAGATTCAATGTTCCTCTTCCTGAATAGCTGTCACCTGTGGCAAGTTCCTAAAATCTAACCCATCCTGAAGGCACCTCCCTCAATTCTAGGGCATAAGCAGGAATCAGCCAGAAAGAAGGAAGTTGATTACCTGGGCAGATCCCATCAGTTTTTGAGGTCATGGTGTCAGCAGTGGGATCTCAGAGTTTCCCCTTCAGCTCACCAGTCTGTACCCTTGGGGAAGAGAGAACAAATTGTGGGGTCAAATGTGAGTCCTCCTGAAGATGCCGAGTCCTCTCTGCTGTCCTTCCTGGCCCCCCACCCCCAACCTCCACTCCCCCTCCCCACATCTTTGGACCTTCGCTTGTTTCTAGTTCCTTATGAAAATAGTGCAAAAACACTCTTCTAGCATGTGAGTTAGCCTGCGTTTGAGGTTGTTTCCCTTAAGATATTTCTAGAAGTAGAATGACTGGGTCAGAGGGTATTGCCATATAAAAATTCTTCATTCCTATCCCACATTGTTATGCAAACGAACTGTGCCAATTGACATTTATACTCACAGTATATGAGGTGTCCGTCTTTTCCATCTTTTAGTTCATAGGTGTGTTTTTTTTAAAGAAACACATCTTTTGTCTTTTTAAAATTTTTTATTACACTAAAAAAATCCACAACATAAAATTTACCACCTTAACCATTTTAAAGGGTACAGTTGAATAGTGTCAAATTATATCTACATTGCTGTGCTACCAGTCTCCAGAACTCCCATTCTCTCTCTTCCCAGCCCCCTAGACACTGCCATTCTACTGTTTGTCTCTACGGATTTGAGTGCCTCACCTAAGTGGACACATACAAGGTTTATCTTTCTGAGACTGGTTTACTTCACTCAGCTTAGTGTCCTCAAGTGCCATGCATGTTGGGACATAGGTCAGAATTCCCTAATGCTCTGGAGAACAACAGTTCCTCAGTTTCTTCTAGGCATTTGCAATTCAGGAGGGGATGTAAGGAAGATGACATGAAGGTGGGAGAAAGCAAGGAGGGGATTGGATTACAGGATGGTTAACAAGATGGTGCTCTCTTACTCTCTTGTTAAAAA